>CM069544.1:48880000-50080000 GCA_035773235.1 Eospalax fontanierii
CTAGTGTCTCCCTACCAACTTAAGGCCGCCTCTGCCACATACCAAGGCGTGGGCCGCCTGTGGTTCTCTGTCAGTGCTGCCTGCCTCATTCCGTGGGCCTTTCTGAAAGGCCACCAGCCAAGGCTGCACTGCTTTATCTGCACTTCTTTGTATTCATGAGACTTTCAAATTAAACAAAATTGATGACATTAATATCAGGAATTGGGAGGCAGGAGAGATGGCTCAGTGGTTAAGAGCATTTGCTGTTGTTCTCGGGGACCCAGGTTCATTTCTAAGCACCTCTGTCAAGCAGATTCCTCCAGTTTCAGTGGAACAGGCTCCATCTTTTGACCTCCGCAGGCATCTGTACACACAGCACAGATATACACATGAATTTTTAATCTTTTTTTAAAAATGAAAACAAATTCTCTTCCCCATCCCAGCTTTCTCCCTTTTGGCAATTTGCTTCACGTTTGTCTTGAACTTTTTATATGTATGTGACTTTACTAACAGTTTATCAAATTCTGTGGAGAAAATTAGCACTGAAATAACTGAGGTAATGTATCTTCTTTATAATATTAATTCTTTTACTTGTTGTACTAGTTTGCTTTCTTGTTGCTATGATAGAAACATTGACCAAGGGAACTTATAAAAGGAAGAATTTATTTAGCTTACAGTTCCAAAAAGGCAAGAGTCCATCATGACGGGGAGGCGTGGCGGCAGAGGTGGCCGGGAGTAGACCCAGAAGCTGAGCGTTCACACCCTCAAGCAGGTATAAGAGGCAGAGAGTGACTGGAGATCTGGCAAGGCTTAAGAACTCTGTAAGCCCGCCCCCAGTGACCGGCTGATGCTTCCTCCAGCATGGCCACACCTTCTAAGACCTCCCAAAACAGAGCCACCAACTGGGGACAAAATACCCCAATGCTTAGAGCCTGTGGGGAACATTTTCATTCAAACCACCACACCTGTGATCAAATACTTAGATCCCTTTCTACATCTTCCAGTGAAGGTTTCTTATAGTTTTATTTTTGTTGCAAGGTCTCTTACAAATATGAAGTTTAGTGGGGGTTTTGGGTTTTTATATGTGCATGTGGTACATGTGAGTTTGTGTGTGGTATGTGCATGTGTGAGTACATTTTTGTGGGTGCATTCACCCTTGCATGTGCATATGGACCCTGATGGAGGGCATCAAGTGTCCTGTTCTGTGTTTCTCTGCCCTAGTCCCTTGAGAATGGGTCTCTCACTGATTATGGAGGTTTCTGTGTTTTGGCTAGACTCTGTCAGCAATCCCCAGTGATCTTTCTGTCTTCACATCTCCTTACTCAGTGCTGGGGTTACAGGCATACATGGATAAGCTCAGTTTTTCATGTGGGTGCTGGAGACCTGAGCTAAGTTTCTTCTCCTTACCACAGAAAGTGTTCTTACCCACTGAGCCATCTCCCCAACTCTAAGTTTTAGATTTTTAAATTATATTTTCTAAGAGTTCCTAGAGCATAAGAACATTGATTTTTATATTGATCCTCTGTCTACACATCATATAGAACTGTTCTAATTTTCCTAGTAACTTTTCTATAGATCCATTCAGAATTTTTTGTATCAACAGAAATCTGACTGCAAATGATGGAAATTTCATTTCTATCTTGGTAATTCAGGTCATTTCTTTTTCTTATTTTACTGCATTGGCTTATTTTGTGTCATCCTGAATAGAATGAGGGACAGATGCAATGTGGGTTCTCCTCTTAACTGCAAAGGGAATATGTACACATTCCACATTTTGGTCTGGCATTTCTGTAGGATTTAGGCTGGGACAATCAGCTTATGATGCTCTATCCTATTCTTAGATTACTATTTCATATGTAATAAATGAATATTGAAAGGAACTTTGTTTTAGCGAGAATCACAGCAGTAGGGAGTACCTTCAGAACAGACTCTGGAACTAATACCTAAAAGGTGTTGAGCAGTGTCAGACACATTCCTGATGAAGTCACAGGATACTCACACAAGGCGATAGCACTCCAGCATCCTGGATTGAAGACTACAAAAAGCTTTTGTTTCTGTGACTCATGCAGCTACTGATATTTAATATGTTAAATTAAAACAGATATTTTAAAATACTTGTTGAGTCATTTTCAAACAATTTTAAGCCCAGATCACGTCAAAGTAAACAATATCTCTATTTAAATATCAGCATACTCTTAATATTCAAATCATGTAGACTAGATGCATATAAAAACAATCTTATGTTTTCACATATTATACTATTTATAATTGTTATTAGCATATCTTAATTACGCATAGTGGGTTTCATTATGACACTTTCAGATGTGTGTATAATGTGTTGTAATCATTCTTTCTCTGTCTCCCTCCCACTTTTTTGTCTTCCCACATTGTCCCCTTTCTCCTGTCATGTCTTTTATTGGTTACCCAATAGGCTTCATTAGTGCCTTATATGAGCATGGGTGACTGTGGGAATGATTTTCACAATATGGACACACTCAGGACAGTTGAATTTTATCTAACCTTTCGACCCCAAGGCTAATCTTATATTGTTTAGAATGTAGACCAGCTCACTGAGCCTTGAGCTTCTCTTATAACCTAAACATAGCTTTACTTCCTCCTGCCTTTTCCCTGCCCTGTACCTAGAATAATGTGTGTATGGGTGTGTGTCCATGGTGGACTACAAGCATTGACTATTTGTTGGAAACGAGGAAGGTATGAAGACGATCCCATTTGTATAGCAGACAATAGATGGGATTAAACTAATAATGTCTGTTTATGGTTGTGTGTAAGTGTTGGTCTAAATCTAGGGATCAGAAAGAGCAAAATTATCTGATGAGGGTCTGTCTGACTTACACTTTCCTATTTCATGATGGATATACTGTTTCAATAAAAGAATAAGCAAAACCCTTTGGGGGGAGCATAGTTCGAAGACAATTCCGAAGTAGCAGGTTCTCAGCATTTCAGTTAGGGGTACAGGGGATATGTTCTTGGATGCTAAGAGTCAGGCTGGTTTTTAATTTTTAATTTTTATTTTATGTGCATGAGTGTTTTGCCTGTATTTGTGTCAGTGTACCAAAAAGAAGAGATCATCAGATCCCCTGGACAGTTGTTTCCTACTATTTGGCTGCTTGGAACTGAACCAGGGTGCTGTGCAAGAGAAGCCTGCACTCTTAACTGCTCAGCCATATCTTCAGCCCCTCCAGCTGTTTAATTTATTTTATTAAAACACAGCTGCAATATGGCCTCACATAGCAAACACTACAGGTGATGGTTGTTTTTAAAAACAAAAGCAATAACAGGGGCATGGCAACTTACCAATGCGTACAGCTCAAAGAAAATGGCTCTCACTCCCCAGCAACCATTGACTGTCTACAGATCTTCAGGGACAAGTGGGGCTCATGAATTCCTTTTCGTTGACAACACTTAACTGCATATGAATCCTCAGGGAGAGCCTTCTGAGCCCCTCCTCACTCCATGACAGAATGTTGATGGACCAATCTATGTAGGTCTTGGGCATAACTACAGCTGCTGAAACTTCAAGAGTGCAGTGGGCATGTCATGCCTAGAAGACAGCATTCCATAAAGCACACTCCTTCCTCTGCGTTCTGTATTCTTTCTGCCCTGCCTTCCGTGATGGTCTCAGTCATCCACTATTTGACCATGTAACTGCTCTTGAAGAGAGACTGGGATAGAAACTGGGCATGGTGGTACACACTTATAATCCCAGCAACTGCGAAGCTGATACAGGAGCATTTCAAGTTAGAGACCACCCCGGCCTCAGTATCAGGTTTTTCTAAAACAGACAAAAAATCAAAGATATAAGATTATTAAATTAAAATCTCAATGCCAAGGATGAGTTACCACTCTATGAATTGTTGGTCAGGGAGCACTCTAAGACTCCCCCTAGAAATACAGGATATTGCTATTGCTCCTGGTGGCCCACTAAAGCTATATGGTTAAGAACCTATTGCTAAGGATAACGTGGGGTTTGGTTGCAGGACATAGAAAAACCAAGCTGGAACTGAGCTGCATACTTCCTTCCTGCTGCTAGCTTTCATGGTGCTTGAAGGTACTATGCAGCCTGTTGAGGGAGATTTGCGTCTTACTCAGTTGTGGACACCACAAGCTGCATTACTGACTTGCCAGGCAAGGTGTGCCCACTGGTGAAATAATGGCATATCTGTTCTGAAGGTGACCAGGCACTTGCCGGTTAGATTTGAGGCCACTCCACAGGCAAGAATTCACAGCTGGTATTGTAAATCTGGCAAAAACTCAGCAATGGCTGGGAAGGACAAGGGTCCTAGCGAGGAAGCTACTGCTATCATGTTGCTAAATGGACACAATGTGCCTATCAAGTTGCCTCCTGAATATTTGTGTTTGCCCCCCTAGACATGAGCTGCTGTCAGCTTTGGTCAAAAAAGCTTTTGTATCAGATGGCCGTTGCTGCAGAGGCTCCTAACTGGTTAAACTAAGGGGAATCAGAGACTGTGAATGCTCTTCCATAAATGGCCCCATGTATCAGGCCCTCCTGGGACCAAAGAACATCACAGCAGAAAGAACGTAAGTGCCAGCGGAAAGAGTGGAGCCTGTGCAAGTTTGGATTTCCACAGCAAGGGCTTAGCGTCATCACTCACACGTTAGTCACTGTTGCTGAGTCCTGCTAGAACTTGTGTGGAAACGATGGACAAAATCACAAAGGGTTTGGGGCGGTGGTCTCTGCTGGACCACGCACAGTCCTCATTTTCAGATGTTCCAGCTTTAGTGGCTGTAAAGGAAGAGAAAAATGCCTTCCTGTGATGGCCTGTGTGCATGCCCTCGCTATTGTTTCCCGCCATGTAGCTAAGGGGGCTAGAGCAGAGTCCCGTAGGGAGGCTCATGGTGTCATATAGCCGTGGTGCCCAGTACTGTGGACTGCTCGCTGTCACCAGCACTGTTGTCCTGTCCCTGTCCTCGGGCCTGGACAAAGCTAAATGCAGGTCAGAGGAGTCACAAAGTGGCTCCATCTCCCCAGTGGCTAGCTCCACTCCCAGCACTGAGGACTGACCAAACAGCCTACGTGTCCCAGCGTTTCCTCCTCTACCATCAGAAAAATCGGTAAAGGGTGACATCATGCTTTTTCTTCATCTTCTCTCCTCTTTCTTTTCCTCTCCTTCTCTCCTTCCTTCCCACTTCCCTTCCTCTCTTCCTTTCTTTTTCTTTAATTACTGTTTACCTTTTCTTCAAAAAGTTGACATGGAGCACATGATAGGCTGAACAATGAACCTGCAGGTAGGTTGTCTCTGTTTGTATACCTAGAACCTATGACCATACGATCTTATCTGACTGAAAGGACCTAGGTTCCAAAGTCATTAAGAAGGACATAGGCACAGTCCACCTGGGAAAGCCATCAACAACAGTTTAGAGATGTTGAGATGCCAGTGGCTGACTGCGAAAGGACCATGAGCCAAAGGGTGTGAAGAAATGCAGCTCTAGAAACTGAAAAGAGTAAGAAAAGGGCTCTTTCCACAGAGCTAGCAGGAGAGTGGCCTTGTCAGCACGCTGGAGGCAGTCCACACCAGATGCCCCAGCGTTAGAACCACAAGAACTTCATGCTGTTTTAAACGACCAAGTCTATTATTGTTTGTCACAAAAGCACTGGAAGCTAAGCTGAGCATCCACTACTCAAGTGTGACCTGAGCTTGGAAAGAGCCCTGTGGCCATGGCCAGGTGGGACATTTGAAGTCATAGAAGTACAGGGACATAAGAGGTGTGGACAGAGGAGCCAAGCAGGACTAGACTCTGAGTAAAAAGAGAGATGGACATAATAAGGGAAGACAGTCGGGGATACGAGAACCCTCCAGAAGTCAACCAGAAGTGCTGAGGGACTGGCATTTCCTCCCTCCTCTGGGCTTCGATGTCTCTATTTTTTGTGGCTGTCAATAGACAAGTGGCAATGGAGCCTTTGAGCAGAGCTTTAGAAAGGAAATGCTAAACCCACAAAGACAGGAAGTAGATCAGCAGTTGTTGTCAGGGGCTGGGGATGAAGAAATAGGAATAAATGGGAGAATTTAGGGTGTGTTTGGCTGTGAAGATGTTCCAGCGTTCAGCAGCAATGATTGTATAACTCTGAGAATATGAAGTATGTGGAACTGGACAATTTAATTTTGGCTGCATGTATGTAAGTGCAACTGTGTCATGCAATGCCCACAGAGGCCATAAGAGGGCATCAGATCTCCTAGAACAGGAGTTATGGACAGTTGTTAGCTGCCATGTGGGTGCTAGGTCCAGAACCTGTATTCTCTGCAAGAGCAACAAGTGCCCTTAACCGCTGAGCTATATCTCTAAGTCTGAAACTATACAATTTAAAGGGTAAGTTTTATGGTATATAAATTTTATCTTAACAAAAACAAGGTAAACTGGTGAATAGATAGATGATAGATAAGTAGATGATAGATAGCAGAAGATAGACAGATAGATGATAGATAGATAGATAGATGATAGATGGACAGATAGATGATAAAAGGAAGGAAGGATGGAAGGAATCCTTGGAAGAAAAAAAATTCCAAGTCATTCAAGCAAAACCACTGTAACTGGGGCCTCTGAGTCCTGTGTGCTTTCTCACTAGGTGGATCTATGTGGGCTCCTGAGCTTCCCCAGAGAACCCTTGGTGACTCTTCCTGCAAATGATGATAGGCAGGATGAGGTGTATGCTCTGGGGCACTCCTAGCTGGGTGAAGATGTTTCTGCTTCACAGACCATGGCATGGAGACAGAACACCAGCCAGATCCTCTGGGTTGACTCCTAACAGCAGGTGGTGGTTGCTAATTAGAGAGAAAAGCATACTGTTGTGATTTCAAAAACAATGAACACTAAGCCAAACATTCACTGATAACTACTCATCAGGAAGGAACTATGGTGAACACCCCAGAGGCCCACACCATTGACTGCAGGAGTGAATATCTCAGACCCTAAGGAGATTTCAAACAACACACCCCTGCATATGTCAGTGGACAGAGGTGGCTGGAGTGCCTGGGACTCTGAGGCTGGTTTAGAGATGACTATGCTTCTCTCTAGCATCTAGTCACACTCCTGTAAGGCACTGAGCACTGCAGCCTTCTCATCTGTGAAATAGGAATCTTCGGTGCCATGGACCCCATCTAATGATGTTTTTAATTACTGGATTAATTTTTAATCTTATGTGTTTGAGTGTTCTGCTTGTTCATGCACCCATGTCATGCAATGCCTGCAGAGGTCAGAAGAGGGTGTCAGATCCCCTGGAACTGGAGCTATGGATAGTTGTGAGCCACCATGTGGGTAATGGGAACTGGATCCTGGTCCTCTGCAGGAGCAGCCTGTGCTTTTAACCTCTAAGCCATCTCTTCAGACCTCTGATGATGTTTTAAGTAGAACTAAGGCTACTGTCTTTTAGGACTAGATTTCTAGTAATATAGATAGGGCACACATTTCTGGTGACTGAGGGAAAACCTATTGTAGATGAAGTATTTGAAGTTTCTATGTATCTTGCTTTTCTTACTTTATACCTAACTGTTGCTTGAGTCGTGTTATCAACTGAGAATGAATGAGAACGCAAGCTGCTTTAACCACGTCTCAGCCGAGCAACGGCACAGCTCTGACCTCATGGAAAGAAAATGTTCATTTAATAAGAGCTATCATTCACCAAAATACTTCCTTTTGAAATCATTTTGTCTGCATACATTTCTACAGAACCAGAGCAGTGACTTTTATGGGTTTATTTTGATTGTTCTTTTAGTTGGGTCAGTGTGAAATAACTTGCTTTGAGGGAGTTGTATCAAGATCCTGTCAAATAACATGGAGACCCTCTGGGAGTTGTTGATAAAAGCTTTCTAAAACTCACCTTTGCTGTGGCACAGTGGCTGGCCACACTGGGAGTGGAGATCTTCTCCTACCAGCAGGTCCTGCTCTTCTCAAACTGGGTTTCTACTCCAAATTCAGTTCTCCCTGTGTTCACCTTCAGTCCTGGAGAAAGATAGAGATAGCCCACAGGAACCTCCAGGCCCCTCTAGCACTCCAGAAGCAGCTTCAGCTCTATGGTTTGCTTCTCCTCTGCTTGTTCTGGCTTTCTCCACTCCCAGCCCAGAGTCCCTATCAGACTGGATTATAGCTCACAGCTCACTGCACTGTCAGACTTGCCATCTGTAAACAGAAGGGAATGTGTCCCAAGCAGAGAGAGAGAGAGGGCTCAGTCTGTGTCAAGGAAAAATGGGATGCAGTAGAGGAGAAAACTCCATTACACACTCTTGCAGGAGCCAGGATCATCCATCTTTCTTTCTGGTTGTCAGAGGGAGCTTCTCTCTGCCTACAGCTGCTTCCATCCCTCCAAAGGAAAGAAGGACCCATGACACATCTGTTCTCAGTTTTAATTGCAGGATTAGAGGAATGAGACAGGTGATGACTCCCTAGTTCAACCTTATAACCTAATGGCTCATTTTATCAGTAATGGTGTCCTCTGGACTGGAGAGAGCCCATTCCTTTCTAATTCACCTGTCACTGCAGCCTTTGTCGTTCATATGTTCTGTCCCCCAGGCCTTTTCTCCATGATTAATCTATCATGACCAGACTTTTAGACCTACAACTGCCCAAATAAGCTAGTGTTTTCTTCCCAAAGATCATGAGCTTTAGCCAGGGGATTTGATTTTGAGTTCAAAAGCGAAATTTTTTTAAAAAAAAGACCAGATGGTGTTTCCTTCTATTGCCTGATGTTTGTTTTTTATTTCCCCAGAGACAGAGCACTGTGAAAGAGGCCCCCTTCCCAGGCGTGGGGTTCCATGCCCTGGAGGAACATGGTGGATTATGAGCTGGGTCACAGGCAATTACTGTTACTAATTAAAGTCTGTGAATAAGTCTCTTTCTAATAAAGGAAAGTGTATCCAATGATATCTTTACAATAAAACTCTTTCTGCTCATTTACATTCACTGAGTATAAATGGAAGAAAAGGAGGAAGAAGTGCAAATACAGCGCCCTCCTTGGCCTCCCAGCTGCAAAACTATGGCTGTTAGAAATAGTTCCAGTAAAGGTATTCTTCGTGTTACTCTGGATCTCGAGTAGCAATATCTGGGGCAGGTAGCATGTGACATCACCTGTATCCTGACTGCAACAGAAAGAGATTATGACTGACACACATAGAAACCCAGGTGTCATACCTACCCATCTGCTCTGATACCCAGAAGCCTCAGCCCCTGAACTTTATATTTGTGAAAAATGACCAGAACGCATAGTCTTCCTCTTAGACTGCAAAGATGATAAAGAAGAGCTGCCACTTGCCAGATTCAAATGATGAACTTTCAAATACAGCAGCAAAATTGTCTGCAAAGTAAAGACTTTCAGCTTTGCCTGGCACCAACAGATGGCAGTGCTGGGGGCCACCTGTGTGGAGGGCAGATCAAGTTAGCAGGAGCCTTTAGGGATCGAGTCTGTTGAGGAGCTCTAGGAGGATGCACACCTTAAGGATGGAAGGATATAACACATTGCCAAAACACCTGCTGTGGCATTTTGTCACTGCCGCTGCCCAGGACCCGTTCTGAGCACATTCTTGCCAGGGCTCAGTGGGGATGGGGCATGGGACATCTGTCCAGGTGTCTGTCATCATGGAATAACTATAACTAGCATCTCCCATCACCATGTCCTGTTTGTGAGACAAGATATCTGGTCCCCCTACCCAGATGCTCTAGAGTCAGCATCTGATAAGTTCCAAGATACTCTTTGCTTCCTTTGTAAACAAGGAAATGCCACACTGAGCCAGCAGATGCAAAAATACTGTAATTGTTCTATTCTGAGTTAGGATACAGGGGTTCTCAACCTCAGTGCTGATGACTTTAGAGGCTGGATAATTGTTTGGTTACTTGTTGTTGGGTGGTGGTGGTCCTTGCAGGCTTCCATTGCGAGATGTTTAGTCGCATCTCTGACCTCCAGGAGATGGTCAGAAGCATGTCCTCTTTGCCCTCCATTTGGGACAAGTAAAAATATGGCCGAACAGTGTTAAATCTCTTTTAGCAGGTAAAATAGTCCCATGTAAGAATCACCAGTCAGCACGGCTCACAGGTCTGGTTTAGTGCATGCAGCTGAGAGCTGCAGCCACGGCCAAGGACCCAAAATAACAACCAGAGCTGGAGTCCAGAAACATGCATCTTTAGGGTTTAGAAGAGTATGCTGGCAATTCGCAGCTCAAGATTTGGAGTCATACAAGTTTGGGTTTGAATGTGGCTCTACAACTTACTGAGCAACTTGTGCACATCATTCGATTTCCTGAGCCTTACTTTCCTCACCTTTGAAATGTATTTCTCAAAAATCTCCAGCTCTCAATTCTCACCAGAGACATTTCCTTATGCAGCTAATGATGATTAGCACAGAGACCCACAACTGACCAATGTACAGAGAACAAGAGGCTGCAGAGTACTTATCCCTGAATAGGAACCTATATCAAACTTCTGCCTCCCAAGATTCAGGGATCATTGTGGAAAGGGGGGCAGAAAAATTGTAAGAGTCAGAAGTGGTGGTAACTATAAGGTTTTGGGTTCGAGAGACCCAGCAGTCAGAAGGGACCAGAGACTCCTCTGGGAGCTAACAGGACCCGGTTTTATTAAGAGAAGACCAGATGGGACTAGATTCTCTGCACTCGGAAGTGGAGAAATGCTAGTCCTCTCATCTCGGGGCTGGGGGCCGGGGCTCCGGGGAACCAGGCTGGCGTGCCTGGCTTCAGACTGCAAGAGAGAGAGAGGAGGGGGGGACCTACTCAGGACAGGTGCGAACAGCTAACTCCCTGGGCAAGTGCATCATTAGCCCTGCCTAGCTGGTCAGTAAGTGGAATTCAAGAAGTTGTTTGGCTGGAGTTGCCAAGGTGCATGCTGGGAAGAGGGAGGGTCCTTCAGTCACATCTTACAGTAACCACGAGGAAACAGTTTTCCAGACAGCTGGGTAATTACTCATATGAATTCAAAGCAATGGTGACAGCATGCACAAGTCCCATGTAAGTTCAAACTAGACAAAAATCTCAACATAGATTCAGAGAGATGGGTGAGAAATCCCAATATAACCTAGGGAACATTTGCTAATCACTGTCTACTGGGATGGGCAGAAACAGTCTCTTTCTATGATGGGACCCTTGATACGTTAACCAGGCTCCAGTGGATGGACCCACTCTAAAGGACACTTAGGGAAACAAATTAGATTCTGTAGGCCTTTGTGTGTGTGTGTGCGTGTGTGTGTGTGTACACATTATATTGATAAAAAGTCTCCGTCTCCTGAGACAGTGACGAGTGAAAGAGACACACACGTAATGCCTTAATGTTCTCTCTGCACACAGCAAGTGCCCAGGAATAGTGCAGCAGTAATGATGGTTGGGTCTTGTCGGCATTTAGTACTGGGCAGAGTCCCATGAAGGTTGAATGGGCTGCCGTGCTCTAAATGTTCCTGTTGGAAAGTCAAGCATTTTAGAAGTAGCTCTTTTATAGGAAAAGCAATCAAGCATTACTTTTAAATATTTGTAGTCTCATCCCATAGTCATCACTAAAGCTGATTCCACTAGCAAGTGTTTTGTATGAGTAAAGTTTAAGGTAAAAAATTTCAAAAACAGCAAACAGGAGCTAGGTTCCCAATTGACATAGGCGCATAGAACCAACTCCCTAAAACAAACTGGGAGACGTCCCAGCCTGTCAACGCTTGCACTAACAGGAAAAGGTTTGGATGGAGAATCACATGGCACCATACTGTGTCACCTGCACCCCAAAGGGTGGCAAGGTCCCCCCTACTGTACTGCCAGTGTTACCCCACGTCTGTTACCACTGTCACACTTGACCTGGTTTGTAATATTTTTTAGATGTGACAGAGAGTGGAGCATTCCTGTGCATAAATTAGCATCAATGGAAACATGATTTTCATAAAGACAAACACTCTCCTAATACAAAGAAGCAAAGAAGATGAAAGATGAACACATGAAGCCTGAGTGTGACTGGTGCTTTTGTGTGATGTCTGTGTGTGACACCGATTTGGCCATGTGCTGCCAGTACAACTCTCCAGCCACGGTCTTTCCCTATTTGCAAGTGAAGTTGAGACATATGCATGTTTTATTGAGTAGCTGCTGCTCAGCCATGTTTTCAGACATGTTAGTTTGTTTATGTTTTCAGACAGGTTAGTTTATTTAAAGGTTTCCCAGAATTCTTTCAAGCTATGTCCTACCTCTGTCATGCCAACGATGAGTCAACATTGTTTCACATTTTTAGCATAATTAGGTTTGTGTGATGAATGGTAAGAGAAAAATCAATACAACTTGCCATAAATAAGAGGTACCCATAAAAGTACAGCATCAGGTAGAGATTGCTGCCTACAAATTCCAAGCCCCAGTCCTGCTGTCTCCATAGTAACAAGGACATTGTTAGGATCGGAGGACCGGGGGCTGGAGAACTGGCTCAGTGGTTGCGAGTAGTGACTGCGCTTGCAGAGAATCTGGGTTCAGTTCCCAGAACCCACCCGGTGGCTAAGGAACATCCTCAACTGCAGTTCCAGGGGAATCCAACACCCTTTCCTGGACTCCACAGGCACTGCACACATGTGGTGCACTTACATACATGCAGGCAAAACACTCATACACATAGAATAAAAGTAAGTTTTTAAAAGTGTTAAGAATTAGAATCAGAGGACCTGTTTAAACCAAATGAAATTTTCCTCTGAGAACCATTCTAAAATGATTCAAAAGAGAGTGGGGAAAAAAAGTCACCCTCTTGCTGAAATGAAACATCAGTGTCCTTTATTAATGCACATGAGGCAGTTAGAACGAGCTCAGCCCAATGTGCCAACTATTTTAGAAATGACTCCTTACTTAATCCTCACTGGACCAATAATAATAATAATAATAATAATAATAATATTATATCAATTCTGTAGGTGAAAAAAAGAAAGATTTTAATGATTAGTGAAAGTCGCAACTAACCGGTGAAGAGTAGGTGTTGGAATCCAGGCAGCCTGAGGTCGAGTCCAGTGTTGGTCACATCACCACCCATTAGGGGAAGGAGGGACACTGACAGTCACTGACCATGTTTGCTAGTTATTAACCTAACTCAGAGTCACAGTGTCTCACAATTCACACCTTTTACCGGTTGCCTGATTTCTACATAGATACATGAATTCACCTGTTTTAGTGACACTCATTTGAAAAGGAAGAAAATTTATCTCAAGCTTAATGAGGCAAAAAGTGAATTTATAGACTCAAATAACATTTAATTGAATATGTGCCATTTTTTTATATATTACTAAAAGATTTCCAATTAAATTATATTGAACTGTCAGTTATGATGCATTCACTTTAAAGAATGTTAAAAATATGAAAAAAGTGGGACAGGATGTCAGTAAAAACATAGGTAAAGTCGGGCTTCTATTTGTTGTCAGTAACAGCGATGAAAGGCAGAATTTAAGCATCTTTTTCAGCTTCTGGAAATTAAGCAATGTCTTGTAGCAGCCCAGCATGTTTACTGAAGAAATACAGCTGAATTCATTAAGAACAGTGAGATGTCTGTCATTCATCCTGCCCTGGTCATCTCCCCAACCATCTAGCTCCACAGTGCCCTGAAAAAATAACAGCCTATATATCCAATGCAGATGGACAATTACCAGAGAGCAGAGTGGGCATTGCTTTAGTCTACTTGGTGCTGCTGTAACAGAGTGTGAGTCTGGACAAGTGATAAAGAATAGGAGACTTTCTCATTCTTCTGAATGCCCAAAGGTTGAACACCAAGGTGTCAGCATAAGGTAAGTGTCTGTGTTGCTGCATCCTCACATGATGGAAGGTAGAAAGGAAAAAGAGAGTGAACCAACCACTTCCACCTCTTCATAGCAACATTAATCCACTCGCTGGTGGCACATGTGCGACCTACAGTCTCCTGGCACTGTTGGATTAGGGATTAACTTTCCAATAAATAAATCTGGGGGGACATACTCAGACCACAGAATGGATGCGGCTCTCTTGTTTAAATGTTTGTCATTATCCTACTTGTCTGATGGACCTCTGTAAGATCTTCACCTGGGGCTAACCAGATTTAACCTCACTAAGTGTTTTCCTAGTGTAAGAATTTTTTTTTGCACAAGATGTTTTGTTGAAAACAATTCCAGGCAAATGTTTAACTTTGTAGCTGTTCACGGCCATGGGTAAAAGTTGGGCACTAGTACCCACTAGTACGACAGATCAACAAAAATGATGAACCCTTAAATGAGAGAGAGGGAGGGAGAGAAGAGAGAAAGAAAGAGAAAGACCAAGAGAAGGGGAGGAAGAGAGAAAATGCCAGTTACTAAAATTAGGAATGCAAGAGGAGATAGACATAAAAAGGATAGAAGAGAATAATGTGAACAATTTCATGCCAACATATTAGATAACAGATGAAACAGACAAACTCCTAGACACCAATAACCAACACCAATTCAAGAAGAAATAGAAAATATGAACAGATCAATAATAAGTTAAAAGTTAAAAGTTTTCCAGGAAGGCAAGCTTAAGACTGAATAATTACAATGGTAAATTTGACTACAGTTAAATAATTTAAAACAATCTTTCACAAATAGTCACAAAAAAATGGGAAAAGTTTGGAACAAACTCCAATTCATCTTCTGGGACCAGTATTTCCTTACTATTAAAAACTTGACATTATAAGAAAATTACAAGCCAATATATTTCATACATTTGGATGTAAAAACCAACAACAGAAAGTTAGCAGACTGAACCTAGCAATGTGTAAGAAGATTATTTACAATCATTATGTGAGATTTATCCCAAGAATGCAACGTGGATTCAATATAAAAACAACTAAACAAAAATAGATGAATAGAATTCTAACATTATTAAAACTTTTGAATTCTAACATGATTAAAACTGTTGTGTGTTAAAAGACATTATCAAATAAGTGAAAATTACAGAGTAGGAGGAAATTTTGCAAATCAATTATAATATGATGAATGTCACTTCACACCCCCTAAGATGACTACAATTAAAAAAAGAATAACAAGTAATGCTGAAAATGGGGGGAAAATTGTGATTCTCATACACTGCTGGCAGGAATATAACATGGTGCAATCAGCTCGGAAAACGGTCTGACAAGTCCTCATTTATTTTTTATCACTAATGAAAAGCCAGAAAGATGGTTTGCATGGGTTCAAAGCACTTGTCAAACATGCCTGAGAATCTGAGTTCAGTTCCCAGAAACCATGATAAGAGAGAAGGAACTCCTAACAGTTGTCCTGTCACCTCCATAGGCTCTGTGGCACATGCGCACATGCAAACACACGCGCACACACACACTAATAAATATTTAAAAATAAAATAAATGAACATATATATAAGTGAGACGTGGTGCTGTCATGCAGTGCAATGCAATTTGGCCACAAAAATGAATGAAGTTCTAAGATCCTACGTGAGTAAATCTCAAGAATGTTCTAAGAGAAAAAAACAAAAACAAAAACACAAAAGTCAGACGCTTCATGGTTCCATGTGCACTATAGGCAAATCTGAGACAGAAAGCAGATTTGTGTTTGCCCAGGCCTAGGAAAGGGGCAGTAGGAAGTGACTGCTGGTGAGTGCACAGTTTCTTTTAGGTTGATAGAACTTCAAAGAGAAGGTAGTGTTGATAGTTGTCCCGTCATGTAAAAACGTACAAGATAAATTCTGTATCTGAGTGAGACCAGCCTAGGGCAGTGTTTGGGAATGACCGAGTAAGGGTCTCAACAGTGTCATGAGGCCAAACCTGCCTCCATCTGCAGTTCCATCCTCCTTGGAGGTGACCATCTCTCAAGCTGACTTTTCCCTCAGCTTTGAGTAGAGCCCCAAAAGAAGTTCTCTTTACCATTTAGGTAAGATTTTTATCTTGACTGTGTGTGTGGCCATGCCTGACTGGCCACTGCGGCCAGGGCGGGTGCTTCTGTTAGTTATTTTTCTTGTGCTATGACAGCATACCCAGTACAGGCAATCGAAGGAAGACAGTGTTACTTTTACCCACAACTCAAGGGCACCACCCGCCATGGTGGGGAAAGCATCCCGCAGGAGCATGACACAGGCGAACACTTTCCGTCCACAGTCAACCAGCACAGAGCCAAGAATGCTGGTGCTCAGTTCATGTCTGCATTTTTATTGTCTCAGGCCCCAAATTTTTTACACCCCAATTAACCTAGAAAATCTCTCAGAGATTTCTCTCCAATGTGATTCTAGATTCCATCAAGTTGGCCATCAATGTAAACCATCACAGTGTGCTACACTGATTGGCCTACGCCTGAGTTTCATACCCACTCAGGGAGCTCTACAGATGAGAAGGGGACTGGCAACTTTAAGCAAATAGGCATAATGAGGGTAAGGGCCGTGGCTGGAGAAATGACTCGGACGTTAAGAGTGCTTGCTTCTCTTCCAGAGGATCTGAAATTGGCCTCCGTAATGGGCAACTCACAACCCCTGTAACTTCAACTTCAGCCCTCTTCTGGCCTCTGTAGGCACCTGCACGCGCGCGCGCACGCACACACACACACACACACACACACACACACACACCTAAAAGAAAAGAGAGAGAGGGTCTGGGATGGATAATTCCCCTGAGATACATCAATAAGTTTTTAATGAAGGTAAGCAAAGACATTAGCAGAGTCAAAAGACAGCTGAAGTTGCAAAAGTAGCTATGCGAACTCAAGGGAGCCTCTGTGCCTTGGTTTCCTTATCTGCAAAATGAGAAGAATAGCAATGGTCCTCTTCTCGGGTTGTTACCATTGAAATGAACTGTGACAAAAACCGCTGGACATAGCCAGCACTGTGTGGAGTTAAACACCACTATGGCAGGAGCAGCTTCTTCCTAGATTCTATAATTAGCTTTGGTTACTGCCTTGGCTCTTTACTTCTTCAACAGAATGAATTTTTCTTTAGTCATCAGCAGTTTTTGAATGCTGGTTAGCAAGTCAGTGCTTGTTTTCCCACATGAAGTGACTCTAAAGCCTTTTGCAAATTTCTACAAAAAAAAAGCAGCAGTAATAATAGCAACAACAGCAACTTCTATAAGATGTCTACAATTGTGCTGTTATCCTGGATAGGCTGTCCCCAAAGCCTACCCTTGAGATAGTCATAGTTTCAAGGGGTTTCTACAGAGTTCAAAAGTATGTGGAGGGAATGTTCTAGACTAAGTGCTGCAGGAGAATGTGTAGTCTGGCTCATTTATGCCTCCCCTAGAGGATCACCAGCTCCACGAGAAAAGAGGCCATCTTTGATTCTCATAGTTCTGGGTTCTTTGCTTGTTTGTGTCCTAGGCACTCATGCCAGAGACCCAAGGCAGAGCTCCAGGTCCCCACCGGTCACATTACATCAGTGACTGTATCTGCAGACAGATGACTCCATTACACACTAGAAAAGACTTCCTACACTTGGACAAACAGCTGAAAACACATAAATTGGATTTCACAGTTAGAGAACAAATTCATCTTTACCATCTAGTCTTCCAAAGTACTGTGAATGATTTTTGTGTAAATAATTCTAGACATAGGATTGTAAGATCTGAAGCTTTGGGGGATGGGAAATTGAGAGAAGGGTTCTTTTACTAGCAGGGTAAACTTTGCTACAAGCTAACCTGAAGGAAATTAGCTATTCTGGCCTATGAGAGGAATAAGTACATTGCTTTTCTCTGTATTCTGTGATCACTGAGCCTAACGCTGGGTTCAGCATCGTCCTCCACTACTTCCTCCTTTCTGAGAGAAGAGGATTCTCATCTACCCTTACCCAGAAAAACAAGCTACCCTAGTCTATAGATGCCTGTAAGTCATGGGGATCCTAAGAAGTTGAGAAATACACTTTATTTTGCTGTATTTATAGCATAGTGACAATAGATACGCACAATACCAAGAGACCTGGGGCCTAGCTTCATCTCCTCATTTGTTTCATGGTGTCTCAGTTCATCTGATTTCCCGGTTATCTGAAAAAGTTCATCCTCATAGCAACTTCTGTCTTTATTCATTTGGAGACAAATCTCTGGGGTTGTCTATGAAGGTGTTTCCAGAGAGATTAAACTAAGGTGAAAAGACCCATTCCAAATGTGGACAGTGCCATTCTACAGCACTGTAGGAGCCCAAACTGTAGAATAAAAAGTAGAATGTGAGCTGAGCACCAACGTTTACTTCTCTCTACTTCTTACAGTATGATCAGCGGCCCCAGCTTGTTTCCATGGCTTCTCCAGCATGATGGGGACTGTATCCCCTCAAACCATGAGTCAAAATAGACCTTTCTTTTTTTAATTTATTTTGCCTAGCATTTTGTCACAGCAACAAGAAAAGTAATGAACACCCTGGGTCTACAAAGCAGTTCAACTTCTTTCTACCTCAGCTGATCCTGATTCCCTTCTCTTCTTACAGACTTGGTCTTTATCCGATAGTTAGAATTCCCAACTCCAGATCACCACCTGCTTTAGGAAAATCCAAACCTCAAAGGAGGTCTCCCGGAAGAACTCTTTCTTCAAGCAAGTTCTGAAAGAGTGATAGAAGAATTTAGCAGACAATGAGGGAAGGATTTGCAATGGTTTGAATGAGGAATGTACCCCATAGGCTCAGTAATTTGCACACTTGGTCCCCAGCAACTGGTGCTGTTTGGGAAGGTTAGGGAACCCTGAGGAGGTACAGTTTTGCTGGAGGAAGTACATCACTAGGGGTGGGTTGGGAGAGTTTACAGCCTCACCCCACTTCCAGTTCTCTCTCTTTTCTGTTGAAGATGCAGACTCTTGGCTTCCTGGTCCAGCTGCCTGCCCACATGCTTCCCCTGTCATTATGGACTCTTCCTCTAGAATGGTAAGCCAAATAAATTCTTCCATAAATTGGTTTCAGTTGTGATATTTTATCACAACCAAAATTAACTAAACCAGATACTCAGTAAGTGATGGTTAATAGACCCTCAAATCTGGTTTTCCCTGGTCTCCCACTGCTCTCTGTTGAAGGCTATCTCTTGCTGCCATCTGGCAGAAAATACCATTCTGTTAATGAATACTGAGAGTTAACCCAGGAGGATCAAGGCAGAGATATGTAGGTACCTCTGTGGCTGGATTCAGTAAGTGAAAATGTTCGTGCCTCATGAGAATTCTCACCAAAAGATGCTCACTGTGAGAGAGACTCTGTGACAAACATCCTCATGGAAGATGTCAGTAGACCTCCTTCTTGAGATATTCCAGACCTTGCCCATGAAGCAGAGGCTATGCAGGTTTCTGTATGAGATAGTCTTCCCTTCTTAAAGATGACCTTGGCAGTGCCATGACTGCTTATGCAATTTGATCATACAGCAACAAAAGTCAAGATAAGTTATAAATCACATGAGAATCTCTCCATCAGAGTAGGCAGAGGTTTCTCCTAGCAGAGGTAGGCTCTCTTTTTCTGGATTTGGCTTTGTTTTGCCTGCTCACCCTGCTTTCACCAGCATCATGTTCGGTGACTTACTGGATACATCATAGTAGCCCACACAGTATTACTTCAATTCTAGGAACTTCCATCCTGATGGTGGTAAAAGGAGAGTCTATGGCATTATTAGTCTTAAGAACCCCCATCCCATCACCACTCTGAATTTTCATAGATAAATTGGAACTGGCATATTGATATACAGAACCATAAGATGATGTTCAACCATTTTTTTGATGTACAGAAATGGCTCTTTCCATTGATTTAACCCCAGAGCTGGTAGATTTTGATAAACCTTTCCTAGATCAGACAACTATATCTTGTGTCATGAGAGAAATGAAACTTGTTAGAAGGAATGATTATGTAGAACGTGAAGAAAAAGAAGCATTCATAGGTATCCAAGGGGACAGACCATAATAGATATTTCTCATTTTTACTTCCTAGAACCCAAACATACTTTCTATGTTGTGGGAATACCCAGCTCGTGTCCAAGCTCTGCCGAGCAGATTCTTCAATCAAGGACTTAGTGCCTTGGGAGAGTGATAAAGAATTTTCTATTATGGTGGCTTGTGATACAGAGTTCAGTGGTGTGAGGTGAGACTTTTCATAGGAAAGGGATTGTCTAGGGGTGATGGAACCAGAAGCAGGCAGTGTCCAGCTGGGGACTAGGGATCCTGATCTAATTATTTATGTATTATTTTTATTTTATTTTGTGTGTATGAGCATATTGCTTGCGTGTATGTAAGTGCACCTGTGTCATGCAATGCCCACAGGGGTCAAAAAAGAACATCAGATCCCCTGGAACTGGAGTTACAGATGTTTTTAGGTACCAGGTGGGTGCTGGGAACTGAACCTGAGTCCTCTGCAACTCTTAACTGCAGAACCATCTCTCCAGCCCCCAATCTAATTTTGAGAGTAGATTCCTGACCCCAGTTTTTGTTATGCTTCACCTCCCTGGCATTCCTGCTCAAATCTATTTCTCTGGTCTTCCTATTATTAGAATAATTCCAAGTGTTTGTAGAAAAAAAAAACCCTCCCTTTGGTTAAGCTAACTAGACAGGTACTATTATTTATAATTTTAAGAGTTAATAAAGAGATCATATTTGGCTAGAGGTTTACAATGGTTTCCAGTTTAATTATTTATTTTAACTCTATGTGTATGAGTGTTTTGCCTAAAAGTATGTAAGTGTCCTGTGTGTATAATACTTACAGATGCCAGAAGAATGCATTGGATCTCCTGGAACTGGGGTTAAGGATGATGGCTGTTAGCTTCCATGTGGGTGCTGGGAACTGAATGCTGGTCCTCTGCAAGAGCAGCAAGTGCTCTTAACTGCTGAACCATCTCTCCAGTTCCTACAATGTTTTTTAGATAATGGCATCTGTCAGCATCTTAGCAGTAAAATAATTTACCTGTAATATAACCCATTCCAAAGTTGAGCATGTGGGTACCTTGATACTTATAATTCCAGCACTCAAGAGGCTGAAGAAGGAGGACTATGAGTTCTAAGACAGCATCGGCTACATAGTAAGGTCCTGTATCAAAAGAAATAACAAACTAACCAACAAAACAAACAGCTGATACAAGTAGTGGGCAGCAAGATGAAGGACAGGCTGGTTTATTATTTGAACTCATTCTGCTTAACTGTCATTCAAAAATTTTAAATTCCTTGTACTTTGGGGGGGGGAGGAATAACCTATTATATTTTATCCTACAAAGTTACAATCTACAGTCAAGTATGCTGCTCTAATCTTAATGTTTCTATTGCTATAATTCCTTTATGCTTCCACAATGCTTGTGCATTTCCTCATTTAAAAAAATATTGCCAGAGAATAATGTATTTCTTCTTGCTGTGTTGTAAAGAATGCTTTGATTTATTGGTTATGTACTCTGTCCATACTCAACTTCTCTGGTGCCTTTATTTTATCCTCCTTTTTGGTAGGAGGACTTTTTTTCTAATGCTCCAGATGCAATTCTTAGCTTGGCCATTTTTTTCTCTTTTTGTAACATTAGAATCACTTAAGTTAATTAATCTGGTCCACTGGTGGGGGGCACTATGCAAAAGTACATACCTATAATGAAAAGAATGCAAGATGGGTACAACAGAAGTATGTGTCTCAAGAAGCTTGCAGAAGAAACATACATGTAAAAACATTATAATAGCTCTCATTACCCATTAAAATAGGTTAATGGTTTTTTCTTCTCTTTTCATACATTGCTGTATTTACCAATATTTTGATGAAACATATTTAAATTTAACCAATATTTTAGTCATAAACATACACAAGTTATATAATCAGAGAAACAAAAAGTATTTTTTTAAAAAAGAGAGATTATGGGCTGGAGAGATGGCTCAGCAGGTAAGAACCCTGTCTGCTCTTGCAGAGGAACCAGGTTCAAGTCCTTTACAACCATCCATCACTCTAGTTCCAGGAAGTCTGATGCCCTCTTCTGATCTCTGCGGGTACTGCATGACATGGGTGCACTTACATACATTCAGGCAATATACTCATGCACCTAAAAAACAATAAAATATCTTAAATAAATAAAAGAGAGATTATGCTAGTACTGAAATGTTTTCAAACCTTGAATGTGCAGATTTAAAAGATTTAATATTATTTTTAAATCTATGTGTTTGTGTGTATATGTATATGTATGTGCACATAAGTACCATTGCTCATGGAGGCCAGAAGGCATGTGGACTATAGGTGGGTCCCAGTTTAGCACTATGGATATCCCATGGATGGATGCGACTTAACATGAGGATGGACAGAGTGAAAAAGGGCAGTGCTTGGTGCACAGTATCATTTGAGGCAGGAGATCCTGGGGATTCCCTGTGATTTTCAGAGATAGACATTTACTACTCCCAGAACTGTCTGTGGTAGATAAATGGGTGCTGCTCAGAAGTAGACACTCTACCCACAGTTTAAAAACTGATGCAACCTACTTATCACCACCTCCAGTCACCAAAGTTCATATTACTTTGGTGTAAGGAACCTACTAACTCCTGCTGTGAATTAATGAACCCTAATAAAATTCTACAATACCAATATCCTGTGACATGAACAGATGATCATGAAAAGACTGCTTGGAAGGGTAGCATAGAACACAGTTGCGGTGGATTCTTCAATCACAGACACCATACACGTCTTCAGGAATGGCTGCTCTATCGGCCTGTTCTGTTGAGACCCTCCACAGTAACTCACATCCTCTAGAGCCTCCAGAGGGAAGTCAGCTAGGAAAAGGAAGGATTAAACAGAGAGCATTTAAAAATCACTGCCGTCTTACCACATGGCAAGTTATAGTAAGAACTAAATCAGTTTCTATATATGTATATTTTTTGACTTTGTGATTCATATTTAGGATTTTTTACTCACATGCATACACAAAAATATATAGGCATGGTATATGCAAAATATGTGTCATAGCATACAATATATAATCACAAGTACAGATTTCCATTTATCATACTGCTTCTCAATAGTATTTTTATTCAGCTCCGCACATTTTTACAAAATTTTACGTGTGTATACGTATTGCCAGCACATATGTAAGTGCACCTGTGTCGTGCAGTGTCTTCAAAGGCCAGAAGAGGGTGTCAGATCCCTGGAACTGCAGTTAGGATGATGGTTAGCTGCCATGTGGATACTGGGATTCAAACCTGGGTCCTTTCAAGAGCAGCTACACTCTTAACCACTGAGCCATCTCTCCACTGAGTTCAGCAAATTTTTTAAGATGCTCCTTTCTACCATGGTGCAAAAATCTTAAGTGTTTTTTTTTTCCAAAAAAAGAAAAAAAATATATATGGGAGAGTTGCGCCTGACTCTCCTGAGGAATTAATTTTTATAGCTACTACCCTCTTTCATGAACGAAGAAGAGCAATCACTGCTTTTTTTCTTTTCTATCAAAACTTTCAACATGAATGAACATATGTGAGGAACTTTGCACAGAGCAACTTCAGATACCACTCCATTGATTAATTTGGCTAGAAACTTCTGGGCAATTCATTTCATCCTCAAGAGAGCATCTTTCAAAGCTAGGAGCCAAATTCTCAGTTATTGGTCACTGCTTTGAGGTTGTGAGACAGATGCTTGGATCTGGTGGCTGTCTAGGGTGTCACCCAGGTTTAATGCTAAGTGATTGCAGCCAGGAACAGGGAACACAGAACAGGGCTAGAGTACCAGGCTCCCTATGGGCTCCAAGACAATGAATGCAAATTCCGTGAGAGAGCACCACACTTCGAGGAGCCCCAAGTGAGGAAGAATGGGCAGGAGAGATGGAACCCTCCATGGGCTGGCACCTGGCTTTGCCACAGATTTGGAATCACCTGGACTTCTAGAAAGTTCTCCTTTCTTTTAGCCTCTGTGACTGACACCTTGCTTATCGTCAGCTGTGTTATCATAAACACAGAGCATGGTGGAGTTGAATGGTCATCTTGCATTGCAGCAAAAAAACAAGTGTTGAAGCAGAGATCCGTGCAATTTTCCCATTAAACATATTTCTGTAATTCAAAAGAATCCACAAAATAGAGGGCAGCAATAAAGGAAGATTATGTATGCTTACATCAAATTGCTAAGTAAGTAGAAAGATTAAGTAGAAAGATTAAAGTTGTTCTTTAAATAGAGCCTCAATTTCATAAAAAGAATGCATATGTATTTCCAAAGAAAATATGTAATCACTTTAAAGAAGTGATTTGGTATGTTTATGTATTTCTGCACCTTCTGTATTTCCTATGATAAGCATTTTTTTAATTTAGAAAATTTGAACCTTAGAAAAGGGAGTTGGACTCTCAAGAATTATCCTAAAGAAATAATAAAATTAAATCAGCTATAAGTATAAAGATAGTTTCTGTGAGTTTATTATTTAAAAGCTGGAAATAACTTAGATGTTAGTTAATAGAGTAACTAGATGAGTCATTATATATCCACTCTAGGAAAAATGATCAAATGATTCCAATAACAATTATGATCATGAATGTCAAAAGAAAAAGATTTTATATGCATATTATAAAACTGTATAATATAACTTTATCTGTATAAGAACTGAGAAAAATATAGATTTTTTTAAATCTGGCAAATGAAAATGATGGAGATATTTTTCTGCTTTAAACAATTCTTGGAATATGGCATGGTAGCTAAAATCCTAGCACTCAAGAGGCAAAGACCGTGGAATAGTGAATTTCAGACCAACCTTGTCTACATGATGAGTATCCATATCCCCAAAGACCAACAAAAATAAAAGTTGAGGGACTGGGTGGTAGTATAGGTAGAGGCCTGGTTTGATGCCTCATATATGTGCAAGGTCCTTAGTACAATCCGTGGCACCATACACACTTACACACACACACACACACACACACACACACACACAAGCTGTTAAATTATTCTCATGTTTCAAAAGAATAAAAAGATGTTGTCAGCACAGTCAGGCAGTGCGAGTCCCCAGCTGCAGTCCAGTCCTGGCCTGGAGACCTCAGACCTCAGCCTTCAGTCTGCCCACCCTGGACTGATGAGCGAACAGACTGTATAGCAAGCTGGGTTTGCTCTGAGTGGAAGCACAATGTCATACTCATATTCAAAGCAGTGGCTTTAATTTTGATAACAGAAATTGGATTTGATGAACTTTTCAATGTATTTGTCCATGTTAAAGTGTCCCACAGCTTGTTTCCAATGTCCACTTTGTTAAGAATGAGAAATCAATAGAACCATCGCCCAGAATCACAATCACACACTACATACAGCCTTAGTGGTTTAATATAGGAAATGTTATTCCATGAGCACAATACTAAGACACTGTTTACTTAGACCATAAAAGAGTGATTTAAAAAAAAAACAAAAAAACAAAAAAAGAAAGTCCTCTAACTAATTTTTTAATCAGCTAATAACTAGAAAATCACACTGAAATTAAGCATGCTGGTATCCCCACTCATGGCTGAGGGAACAGGAATTAGTCCTTGGCACAGCCAAGGGTTCAGTCCTTGAAAGAGAGACTGAAGCTCAGTCATTGGTACAGGAAGCTGAGCTCAACCCTTGGTAACGGGGAGTCGTGCTTGGTTCATAGAACAGGGAGCCGGCCACAGTGGCATAATGACCCAGAATTCTGGGTCTGACTCTATCCTCATGACCACAGTAAAAACACTAACTGTGCCTTGGACTCCAGGCTGCATATACTATATGATGTAACTTACTCAAGTTTCCCAACTAGTTTATGGTCAGTCCTGTTATTCAGATGACTAAGATACTTTTCCAGCCAGTAGCCCTGCTAGATTTGGTACCCACATTACTTGCTACCTAGTCTTGTCTTCTTTCCTCCACAATGTGCTGATATTCAGTTATTGACTTTAACATGACCGTACATGTCACACTGCATTTAATACCTGTGGTAACATGTAATATTTTTATACCTCATTTTGCTTGAAGTCACAGAGTTAGGAGGTGACAGGACCAGGGCATATCTTCTGTTTGTCTGTCTGCCTGCTTAACTGCAGAGCTCAGACTGTTTCCAGCAACACTTAGATGTCTCTCTGTGTACCACGAATATAGAAGCGGCATAACCTCACACAACCTTAGAGGACAGATTTGTTTCAACGTAACTTCTGATCTCAGAAACATCCTTCAAATATGGGCACAAGCCTGTAATTCCAGCACTCAGGAGGCAGAGGCAGAAGAATTGTAGATTTCAGTCCAGCCTGGACTCCACAGTGAGACTGTCTCAAAAAGACAAGCAAGGTCTGGTTGTGGTGGCCCACAACTTTAATTCTGGAGGCAGAAGCAGGCACATCTCTATGAGATCAAGGCCAACCTGATCTACAAGGAGGCCCTGTCTCAAAAAGCAGCAGCAACAACAAAAACAAACCAATAAAAAACAAGGACCTGGGAGATAACCTAAATAGTGAGGCCATTGCTACACAGTCATGAAGACCTGAAGTTTGATACCCTAGAACTCATGTAAAGAAGCCAGATGTGGCCATGGCACCTATAATTCTAATATTGGAGAGGTAGAGGCAGGAGGATCCGAATGTTTGCTGGCAAACTGACCTAGCTAAACTGGTGAGCTCTAGGTTCAGTGAGAGTCTGTTCCAAAAATTAATGTAGTGACAGCTAACATTAACCTCTGACTCCACACAGCTACACACAAGCTCGAACAAATCATTCAGTCTAAAGCTCAGTCACTTTACCATGCCATAAAGTGCAGTGACTCATCCATTATGCCATAATTATCACCTGTGATAAGTAAAGGTATAAAATAGATTATTAATGAATGTAGTCAAATAAGCCAGATTGATGGTAATCTACAATACAGAGGGGAGGAAGGTGTTTGGAGACGCCTATGAAAGATAAGTTGGAGATGGGTTGGAGTTGACCATTTAGTGCTCGTGCAGTTCAGCCTGCTTTGTCATTCATGCAATTGGGAGATGTCACTTTGGCTGCACAAAGTGTCCTTCTGATCTCATCCCCACAAGAACCTCACCCCACTTCTAAACCTTACCCAGAAGCAGTTCTCTGTCCAGGATAGAGCTCTGGTTTTGAAATGAGAAAGCCTGCTTGGGTCTGGCTCCATCTTAGTCAGGTATTTGGCCCTGGAAATAGTGCAAGAAAGTCTTCAGCAGCACCCACTGAGGCCAGTAGATGTGACTGGCAGGAGGGGTGTCCCCACCCAGGCTACAGCAGGGTGCTAGAAAGAACCTTCCTGGTAGTGTGTGCAGAGAGATGTGTCCTTGATTGTGGGAAGGCAGCCTGCCCTTTAGTAAGCCAACTGTGGTGAATCATGTCTGCAATCCCAGCCCTTCAGCACTTAGAAGGAGGCTGAAGAAGGATGACTGCCACAAGTTCAAGGCCATCCTGGGCTACAGAGTGAATTTCAGGACATTTTAGGCTGTCTTGTAAGGGAGGGAGGGAAGAGAGCAGGGAGGGAGGAGGAAGAGGAAAGGAAGGAGGAAGATGAGGAGGGGAGGCAGGGAAGAAGGGATGGAGGGAGAGAAGAGGAGAGAGAGAGAGAGAGAGAGAGAGAGAGAGAGAGAATTTTCCAAGGGTCCCTCTCTGTTCACTCTGGGACCCTCGAATACTTCGTGCAACGTTGTCAGTATCATGATGGCTCACAAACAAATTCAACTCTATTTTATCCAAATTCTTACTAATTCTTCTCTTGCAAATCACTCCTTATTGAAGAAAGGCTTTTCCTCTAATTCAAAGTAGAATATCTTTTTTAAACACTTAGTTTTATTATTTTGATTATGTGTGTGTGTGTATATATGTATATGTTCACATGACTGCAGAGACCAAAGGCTTCAGATCTCCTGGAACTGGAGTTCCCGGTGGTTGTGAACAGCTGATGTATGTGCTGAGAACTGAACACAGGTCATCTGGAAGAGCATTATGTGCTCATAAGTTCCTGAGTCATCTTCCAGCCTTCAGAGTGAAATATCTTTAGGAGGCCAGTGCTGTCAATGAACAGAGCAGAGCTGATGGCTGTCACCGCTCGATCAGTAAATAACTAAGTACTGAAGGAAGCCAAGTGCTGTGTTAAGGTTTTATATGATCTAATTTAATGCTTTTAATGCCCTCTCCCTGCCCCAGTAACAGAGGAAAAAATGGAATTTTAATGAGGTCAAGGAGTTTATCCAAAGTCACAGTGACTACCCTTCTATGAGCAACACCCACATTCCATGACTTTCTTGTAAATATTTGGAACATGTATGAAATCACGTAGATTTTTACATGTGTAGGAACTGATCAGGAATATCAGTAGGGTGCCTGAAGTTGCTCATCATCTGCAATTTCAATAGAAAGAAGCTAAAAATATAGATAAGTCTTCATATTGGGTCAGTGAGGCAGCTCAGAAGGGACTCATATTATGGAAGGTGAGAACTGACACCTACAGGTTGTCCTCTCTCTCTCTTTCTCTCTCTCTCTCTCTCTCTCTCTCTCTCTCACACGCACACACACACACACAAGCACATACTTTAGCACACATGAATGAATATATTTAAAAATTAAAAAGGCACAGATGCCATAAGATATATTAAAAGAATAATACATATATTTCATTTGACTCACTTCTAGGCACAATTTTGGCATCAAAATCATAATTCTTTGCTTTCCACAATTGGGCCACAGTCAAACCATCACCGTCTTAGTTTTGAAAATAAAACCCTGACCACAGTTCTTGGTTTTATTGGGAATGTTTGCTTAGCCAAGTAGCTCAAAGTCCACACTGCCACCTACAGAATGGGAGAATATTTTTGTAAAACATATATAAAAAAGAACTTAAATTGATAATATAAAAAGAATATTTACAACTCAGGAGTGAAATGACAATTTAAAATCAATAAAGTACTCTAATAGGGTATTTTAAAAAATAGTTACAAATGACCAATCCACCATGAAAAAAGTGTTCAGCATCTTCACTTGCTGGGAAATGCAAATCAAAACCACAGTGGGAGGCACTTCAAGCCCATCAGTGTGCTAGTCAACTTTCCAAACTATAGCAAATATCTGGGGAAAGGGTGGTTTGGGCTCACAGTTTTAGAGGGTTCAGCCCATGCCTGGCTGGCCCTTCTACTTTTGAGCCTCTGGTTAGGTATCGCACCAAGACGGCAAAACCTTTTTCACTTCATGATTGGGAAAAGAGAAAGAAAGAAGAAGAGACCGGGGTCTCACAGCTCCCTTCAGAGGCACTCCCCTGAATGACCAGAAACATCCCATTGGGCCTCTCCTCCTAGAGGGCCTGCTACCTCCCCATCGTGCCATAGACTGAGGACTAAGCCTTCAATCCATGGACCTTTGGGGAGATACATATGCAAATTACAGTGGCTAGAATGGCTCTCAGGAGAAAAAAAATAGAGAATCACAAGTGTTAGAAGAGGGAAAAAACAACCCAGTAGTTCCTTAGAAAGTTCAGCAGAGAGTATCACATGGGCCAGCAATCGTACTTCTCAGTGTATAGTCAAGAAATATGAAAACATAAATTTAAAAATATAGAGGAACTTTCTTAGCAACCTTACTGTATTCATAAAGTGGAAATCAAAGCTATCAACTTGATGAGTGGTTAAATAAAATTAAATATTATTCAACTGGGAAAAAGAATAAAATACAGACATGTGCTACAACCTGGACAAAACTTGAAAGCATTGTGCTAAGTAGAAGAAGCTAGGCCTAAAGTACCACATATTGTATGATAGCATGTGCACTATATTCCAGACTAGTCAAACTGATAGATCTGTGGTTTCTTAGGGCTGAATCAGGGAAGGAACAGTGAAGGCAATGACCAGTGAATACTAAGGAGTTGTTTTAGAAGTGCTGAAATACTCTGAACTTGATTATGATTACAAAACAAGAAATACATTCAATCCCACCACACTGTGCATTTTAAATGTATGGATTTTATTATGCATGGATTGTATCTCAGTAAAGCAGGTGCCATTAAGCTGTCTCTTGATTCTCAGGCAGCTTGAGTTCACTCCATGTGGACTGTATAGAGAACTGTGATGCAGAGAGTGTCCTGGTTAGCTCTCTGCTGCTGTGAAAACTACACAACCAAAACCAACTTAGGGAGGAAGACTTTTTGGCTTACAGGTTGCAATTTATCACTGAGAGAAGCCACGGCAGGAACTCAAGGCAGAAACTGAAGGAGAGACTAGAGAGGACCACATTGCTTACTGGCTTGCTTCCCCCTGGGTTACTTCCTCTGGCTTGAGTCTCCAGTTACCTTCCTTATACAACCCAGGCCCACCTACCTAGGGCTGACACTGCCCACAGTGGGCTGGGCACTCCTACATCAATTAGCAATCAAGAAAATGCCCCCACAGACCTGCCCACAGGCCAATTCAATGGAGGAAATTATTCAGTTGCTGGTTCCTCTTCCCAGGTCTGTCAACTTGGCAGCAGAAGGCCACTATGACTGAGGGCAATGTGGTACTATGAGAGGTTGAAATATGGTTTCAGAATCATCTGGTGATTCCAGTTCTAACACTGGCTTTAACTTCTGTTGGCTATATAACTATAAGTGACTCTATGAGCCTTGATCCTGTCATCTATGGAAGACCTGTGATACAGTCATGTGACTGTGAATATATCAAATGGGATGAGTCAGGTAAATGATTTATCACCACACTCAGCCCTTTGTGAGTGCTCAGTAGCCAGGTATCTATCTCATCATCTTCATCTTTATTCATTCATGTTCAAACTTTTTTGTTTTATCTCTGTTACATTTGTGTGTGTGTGTGTGTGTGTGTGTGTGTGCATGTATACTCTTGCCACAGTGTGTGTGTGGAGGTCAGAGGATAACTTAAGACCAGTGACTGCTCTTGCAGAGGACTTGGGTTCAGTTCCCAGAACCAATATGGTGGCTAACAACCATTTGTAATTCCAGTTCCAGGGGATCTGACGCCTCCTTCTGACCTCTGAAGGCATTACATGACACAGGTGCACTTACAGACATGCAGGCAGCACACTCATACACATAAAATAAAAATAATAAATAAAAGATTTTTCAAAACACAGCTCTCACCTTAAAGTGAATAGGGACATAGAAAGTCAGGTTACTACAATACTATGTTTAGAGGCGGTAACAATTTCATGCAGTTTTTATAGTAACAGAATAAAGAAAAACATAAATCAAGGTACTTTTCAAATACATTGGTGGGAACATCAGGTTGGCCAGTTACTATAAAGCAGAGAGATCTGTTAAAGGCCTCAGATGCCATTTGATGACATTCTTGGCTCTTGGATTTGTAGCGCATAAGAATCTGTTTGTACATTCCTAAAGGATTCACTGAATAGTCCAACGGTGGACTGATTGTCAGAGCACAATCAGAGGTGAGCAGTGAAATACTATTTAGGACTAAGATAGCCCAAGGTCATTTTGCTCTGTACCTTCAACATCCCAATCCTCCACAATTATTGAAATCCTTATCAGTAAATCTCCCTTATAGAATATTTAACACAGATTTGGTTTTGGTTTTGGTTTTGGTTTTTTGTTTTCTGGAAACTTCAGTTACTACATTGATGAACGAAATGGACAGGGTAAATGAAATGAATGACCCAAATGTAAACAGTCACGTATACAGAGAATGTTCCAAGCCTGGTCTTGCAGTCAAAGGAAAGTAGCAGGTAGCAGGATGCCAAGTGAGCCCAACAGTTTGTTGGGCTGGCTTTCATTTTTACCATGTCTCTACCATTTTCCTTGGAGTTAGACCCAATCCTAACCTCCTTTGTAGCTAGCATGTTCAATTAAACTATTACACCCAGGGCAATAATTTATTCCCAGTGTTGATCTAAATAAAAGTAACAAGAGACAGATTCTGCAAAGAATATGGATTTTTATTTGGGAATAGCAAAAAGTTGTATTAGGAATGTGCATGTGAGAGTAAACTATGGGCTATTCAAAGAGGCTGAGTCCAAGATGAAAGGATTATATAAGATATTTAGGAAAAAATAATCATTGATCACAGTGATTAATAGTAAGTGATGGCTCTATAGGACTTATCAGAGTTGCTTGGCAAATGTGTTTGTAAGAACTAATTTTTTATAAGGTCACATTGATCTTTCTGCAAACTGGTAACTCTGGGAGTCATTTGTGGTAGTTTCCATCAAGCATTCATGTGTAAAATCTCTTTTTTCATAATCTATGGGCTTTGTGCCCCCCCCACTCTGCTTGGGGGGTGATTCCATTTTGATTCCTTAAAGTTTCACACTTCTTTCCATTCAGTAATGATATTTTCATATTTTCAGTAATATTTTTCATTCCTTATATATAGTTTAACTCTTTGATCAATGAAAGATACAAAATATTGATAAAGTCATTGTGTCTACCTTATCATTCTTGGAAGAGCTTTTTTCAAGTACACGTCTAATATTTTCTTAGTTGGTAAAGCCAGTGAAACCTTTTGGGTCTTAGTTGTTTTCTTGCAATAATCACCACTACTGCCTCTCCTTTTCTTTGCACATGTATCTCTCTGCTAATCTTTTCAGGGCCTTCATAGATTCCCCTAACTATTGAACCAAATTTTAATCAATCTCTTATTAAAATTATTGATGTCTTTTTGAACATAGATTGTTAATTGGAGCCCCAAATTAATTCCCCATTATAGAAACAGTTCAGCAATGTGTATTTGAGCACCCAGCCAGTTCCTTGAGTATATCTTCCAGTTTCCCTTATAATTAGAACAGAGCATGACACTAAATTCAGGCCAGAGGGGGTATAAGTGAAAGTCTGTGCAGTAAAACCTGAAGAGTTGCTTTTTCTACGATGATCTTCTGTGAGGTTTCAATATCCCTATCCACACAATTCTTGTCTGGAGATATATCTGTCTCATAGATGTTACCAATACATGACCATTATGTAGAGGACTATACATCCCTGGTAGACTTAGAACTCTTCTCAAAATGAACCAAATTCCAGTTTTCCTTCCTTTCCACTGTTAGTCCTCAGTTGGTCCTCAATAAATGACGGATGGTTTCAAAGTTCCAATCCAAATTTCCATTAGTTGTTAGTTCAAACAGGTACAAGGCAACAATCAGGAACTGGTACAAGAGTTCACAGATGGAGAAAGACATCAGGTAGCCTGTCTTCCACCCCCATGGTAAAAAAGGCTTTTGGAGGGAATTATTAATTAGCTTCAATCAGGAAACCATCTTAAGGGTAGGAATGCTTAGTATTCACGGACTAGCTGGAATAGGGACAGCAATATATCTCCCATGGTACAAGAGTGTGTAATTATGAATGTTCATATATTTTTATGGTCTTCTTTTAATCATCTGTCTTGGCCACTATGGAGCACAGAATATTGAACTCACTGGACAGTTGATCTCTTTAATATGACAGAACTATGATCCTCATTAATGGCCTGATATAATGAACTCCAAAACCTGGTAATAAGGACCCCAGGTATCCTGCCACTGCTAAACCATCCACATTTCTAAACTAGGACAATTTTCTTCTTCCGTTTTAATGTTGATGGAAAAGATTATATAGATTTCTAATATCTACTCTGACTGGGTAGAAAACACAAGAAAGTTGTATAGAAACCAATAATTTATTCCTGAGTAAGTTATTTCTTAAGTAAACTTTCCAAGGTCATACACAGACAACATTAATTTAAAAAGGTTTGAACATAGGATCAGCAAGATTGCTCAGTGAATAAAGGTGCTTGTAGCCAAGCCTGATGACCTGAGTTCGATCTCCAAGACCCACGTTGTAGAAGTAGAGCATCTCTCCAGTCCACAAATTTTCATCCATTGATTCTGTAAAGTTCATCAGTGCAAAGATTTTGTCTTCATCTGAACATCTCTAATAGCTACAACAGTGCAGCCACTGGTAGTTGTCTTAAATTAACATATCAAAGGCAGAAAGGCAAACTGGGACTCTAATCATTAGCTTCTCACGATTTCCAGTCATCTTTTCTCCCCAAAGAAGAAGGCAGAGACGTCTGCTGGCAGCACGCATCTTCAAGCACAGCTCCAGTCCACACAGATCAGTGGAACTCTGAAGAGGGTGGAACCTAGACGCCCTGGGTCCACAGGAAGACGGAACCCTTGGACCGTAGGACCTTGGCTCCGGCGGAACCTGCCCACTGAGCCTACGCGGCTACGCGGACTCTGGAACGGAAGCGCAGTGTGCGCCGCTTCCTGCCTGCCTGTGCGGAGGGCCCTGTCAGCTCCGCGATGCTCCCCTACTCCGTGAACTTCAAGGTGTCGGCGCGCATTCTCACCGGGGCCCTCAACGCGCACAACAAGGCGGCTGTGGACTGGTGAGGGGCGCGCTTCCGGCCGCCAGCTCGGCCCAGTGTGACGGCAAGAGGGAAGACCAGGAGGCTTCCGGTTTCCCTCCCTGCTTCCTGGGCCTTATTAGACTGTCAGATTTTCCTATAGATGAGACGTTTTTGTGGCTGTAAAAGTAGCAAAATCCCGTCTGGTTCCCCAGTGCGGCACTTTTGCCTTCCGGTGGTCGTTTCTCAGTCTCATTCCTTCACTGTCCGGTTCCCCGTTGCCTCGCCAACCTGGATGTCTTCTCTCCCTCCACTTCACTCTGTCCCCTCGCTCAGGCACTGGCCCATCCATTCAGTAGTGTCCAGACTCTTCTATGAACCTGTCAATTCATTTGCTTGTAACGCTCTCCATCCTTTGGACTCCTGTGTTGCACAGTCTTATCCACAACCGACTTTATTACTTTTTATGTGTTCACATTAAAATAGCACAGCAGAGGTCTGAAAACGAATAACTAGATTAATGTAACGAAAAGTTCTATAGCTGTGGTGCTGTATTGCTATGGAGGCTGAAACCTCCGGTTGTTTTTTATCTGGACGGAAGGACTAAGACTCAGATTCTTATCCTAAGCACATTATAGATGCTATGCTATGGTGTTATGAAAATAAGCGTTGTTATTGGACCCTGAATAAGACAAGGCATATGTGTGCAGAGACCAGCTGCTTTGTACATTCATAGCTCAGCATACATATCTTTTAGAACGCTTTTTATCCTAATGAAAATGACTCTCAAGTATTTGAAAACTTAACTGGGCCTTTATATAAATGGAACAGCATTTCAGGCCGTTGACTTTAAGTAATAATACTATTAGTGGTGGTATGTATGAATTAAATTCGTTTAGCATCAGCAGAAGCGAAGTTGAGTTGCCTTGTATTTTGTATATATATTTTGTATTTATATTTTCACCCTCTCTTTTAGGGGCTGGCAAGGTCTAATTGCTTATGGATGCCATTCGCTTGTGGTAGTAATCGATTCCAATACTGCCCAAACTCTTCAAGTTTTAGAAAAACATAAAGCTGATATTGTTAAGGTAAGTTAAATCCCACATTAATCCTATAAGTCTGTCTAAAGTTTAATATGCCACTAGGTTCTCATTAAATCATGGTCATAGGTGTCGAATAGCCTTTATGTACAATTTTGGGGGATTGTTTATTATTTACTTATATAGGACTTACTGTCACTCCAAAATGCATTTTTAGCTACTAGTTCTAGAGCATATTTAAAGAGGTGGGTAAACATATCAATTCCTTCATTTGCCAGATCACTCATTCATCTGTTAGCACTTACCCTGTACTAAGGTTATAAAATGAAACCTCTTAGACAAATTGTTATCTTGTGAGGGGGGTTCAGGGTGAGGTAAGAAGAACTACATATCAACAGGCTGTGAGGATAAGAAGAAAATCACAGCTTTCTTTCCTATTTAGATGAAACAGCCAAGCAAAGAATCAAGAGGAGAAGCATTGTGAAAAAAGGGAAGAATGTACATACACAATAATGTGCCATAAACATGGCTAAAATATGGGTATACTTGTAGGAGAGATAAAAGAGTGGGCAGCCCAGGAGATACAGCTGTCTGCAGGGTTTTATAAGGTTATGGAGAAGCTTGGATGTTTAAATAGAGAGTGAAATAACAGATTTGCATTTTTAGAAAGAAATACTTTGGGAAATAGTGGAGGGCCTACTAGAGAAAAACACAACCAGAGACAGTGAGATTACTTAGGAGAATCTTTGGTAATTTTGGCAGGAAATTCTGAGGTCCTAGAATAAGGCTAAGGCACAGAGGAATCATTTAGGTACCTTGTAGGAGGCAAGCCTGATAACCTTTGCAGTGATTGCTGTTGGGTTGGTGGATTTTTTTGTTGTTGTTGTTTGTTTTGAATCAGGGTCACACTGTAGTCCCAGCTGACCTGGAACTTGCGATGTAGACCAGCCTGGCCTTGATCTCACAGATCCACCTGCCTCTGCCTCCAGAGTGCTGGGGTTACATCAGATACAAGTATACCTGATCTAATTCTTCTTGGTCCTAGGTTAAATGGGCCAGGGAAAACTATCACCATAACATTGGCTCCCCATACTGTTTGCGCTTAGCTTCTGCGGATGTCAGTGGAAAGATCATTGTCTGGGATGTAGCAGCAGGAGTAGCCCAGTGTGAGATCCAGGAGCATGCCAGGCCCATCCAAGGTGAGGTGCTAAGGTGCGGGCTCTGGTGGCAGCTTGAGCTGAAGTCCCTGCCCTCAGCTTGTGGTTCTTTTCCTTATAGTTTGTTTGGAAGCTAACTCTCGACAGTGTTTAGCCTGTCTATTAATTTTTTCATTATCAGTATAATTTTAGGCATATTTTCTTAGATCTTAATTGATTTGTACTATGGTAAAAGATCATTAATTTCAATATCTGCCACAGACAAGCTATCCTATAAGTAAACTCAACTGAATGACTAATGAAATATCTATCAGTATTTTCTTTAAGTTACTAGAGATTAGCAAAATTTCATTTTCATAAAAATTATTTCTTTCTGTTACTCACCTAAAACCAATACAGTTCTTTAGACAAGTCTTGAGAAGGCTACTGACTGAAATTTCCTTTGGGGTGTGTAGGGGTGTGTGTGTGTGTGGCAGGGGATGGATTGCATATGTATGTGGCCGCATGTGCGTACAAGTGCATGCATGCAATGTGGAGGGTAGAGGTACCTCGGCTGTCACTCCTCAGGAGCCGTCCACCTTTGTTGAGACAGTTTCTGTGGTTGGCCTGGAGCTTCACACAGGCCAGGTTAAGGGAGCGTCCTCCTCTCTGCCTCCCTTCTCACTGCAGCAGTGCTGTGAGGACAGCCTGTGCAACGTGCCCAGGTTTTTCATAGGTTCCAAGTGTCCGAACCTAGTTCTTCATGCGTGAAGGGCAAGCACTTTGAACACTGAGCCATTTCCCCAGCCCCTCCGTGTATGTGCCTCCATGTCATTCAGTGCCCATGGATGACAATAGAGGGCGTTGGGTGGCCTGGAACAGGAGTTACTGAGGGTTGTTAGCTGCCATGTGTGCTGAGATTTGAACCTGGGTTTTCTGCAAGAGCAGCCAGTGCCCTTAACTGCTGAGCCATCTCTCTGGCCCTGAATGAATTTTTAAATGATATTTTAAAATATATATTGAGTACTTGTTGTATATTAAGTATAAGCTGCATGATTATTCTCCACTATTTATTGTATTGAAAAGTCATGAAGGGCTTCAGTCTTACCAAGTAATTCCATAAAAGCATTGGAAGAGTGTGGCATCTTTACAGAGCTAGGAAGGTGATTCTTACAAATTTTCTTTCATGTCTCATGTTACTTGAGATCTTGACCAAACAATTCATTTTTATATAAAATTAGGTTGACAGGCATGCAGTTCTGTCATGTTTGGGGGAGGGTATTACGATTTTAAGGATTATGCTTGTTGACTAGGTGTTTAAAGTGGGTGCCTTCTGGCTTTTGCCTTCATCTTTCTGGTCTCTACAGATGTGCAGTGGCTGTGGAATCAGGATGCTTCCCGAGACCTGCTGCTGGCCATCCATCCACCTAACTACATTGTGCTCTGGAATGCAGACACTGGTACCAAGCTCTGGAAGAAGAGCTACGCAGACAACATTCTGTCTTTTTCTTTTGACCCTTTTGATCCCTCACATTTAACTTGTAAGTAATGTTGATTTGTAGAAAATAAGTTGCAGGAGATACTAAAATATAATTAATATGGTACACACAAAATGCACATTATACATTCATAACTTTGAGTGAACAAAGTAGAGAAACACATCTTGGTAGAGCTGCAGGTTCTGACACGTGCCAAACCCTAGCCCCGTCATCCACAGGAAATTGATACTTAGAAACATATGCCATTTCGTGTAAAAGACAGAATAAGCTCAAGGAGATTTTTCTTGCAGAAGTGGTTTTTGTTAGCACTTGATGTTTTTTGGATCAAATTATCTAAAAATAAGATTTGTTTGTATGGGTATATTATTTAGAAAATACTTGTTCAGTCATCCAAAATATATTCTATAGCTTGTGTTACAGTCAAAATTTCCTGACTCCATAGAGTTAGCATTCTACTGAGAAGGAGTTGGGGCAGAAACCATGAACATGAACAGAATGAATGATGCATTTACTGTATTAAGAGGCGATGACGGGTATGGAGAAGAGAGACCAGTGAAAGGGATGCAGAGGAGAGGAATGGGGACTAAGCTGTCAGGTTGCATTAGACTGAGCTGTTGAAACAGGCTTTGTTTGGGTAATGGTCAGAAGCTTGGAGGCCAGGGAATTGGCTGTGGTCAACAGTGCTTTCCCTGGACTCCAGCTATCCAGAGTTCTGATTCTGTCCATCAGTATGTATTGAGACTGACTGGATGTGAGTGTTTATGTTGAAAGAGGAAGAAGAAGACAAGTGGAAGTTAAAATGGGAAGTTAAAGTGGCTCTAAACGTAACTCCAGTGCATGGTGCACAGGCTTTGAACGGATAGCAACTTGCGCACACACTACTCGCTTGTTGATGTGCTCCTTTGCTGACAAATGCAGTGCTATAGGAACACAGACAGAGGCTGGCTCATTACAGTCAGTGAGGGAAGGCTGCAGGAAAGAAGGAAGCCAGTGGAACCTTGAAGGAGTTTTGGAGCCTGAAAGGATCCAAGGCATTAGACTGACTTTATTGTGTTAACTCTGCATCTCTATGGTTTGACTGGTGAAAACATTATATATTTCATTTTTGGTTTTGGTTTTGGTTTTGAGGAACGGTCTTGCTGTATAGCCCAGGCTGGCCTTATGTACATCTCCCTGCCTCAGCCTCTTCAGGACTGGGATTATAGGTATCTACCACCACACCCTTGCTTTCACTATATATGGTTACTGAATGCGCCAGGGTTGTCAGAGCTTTGCCTTGATCCTACTGAGCTTCAGGACCTAACGCAGATGAGGCTTCCTTGCCCATATACATTAGTGTTAGTCCCTGTTTAGGTAGGCAGTTTTTAAGTCATAAGAAGGCATAAATTGATATCACTAAATATGGTGCTGAAATACTTTTGGTTCATGGACAATGTCAAGTTTCTCTTGGCATTCTGCTTTTTAAACAATAAATAAAGGAAAAGAATACACTTTGCTTGTCTTAAGGTTCAAGCTGATATTTGAGAAGAAGAAACAATTATTTAGACTGAATAACTTAGGATAGTTGAAAAAAATTAGTATCATCAAATGAAATATTTGAGCCTAGCTAATTGTGATATGCTAAGTTTCTTGCTTGTGGTATTCTTCCTGTGTAGATCTTACTTTCTCAAAGTGTTTGGCTTTTGATATTACAGGGTGTAAAGGAAGGTTGTGTTTTTTGTTTTTTTTTAATGTGTGTGAGTGTATTGCCTGCATGTAAGTGCACACGTGTCATGCAGTGCCTGTGGAGGTCAGAAGAGGGTGTTGGATCCCCTGGGGCTGGAGTTACAGATGGTTTTTGCTGCCATGTTTGTTCTGGGATTTGAACCTAAGTCCTCTGGAAGAGCAGTTAGTGCCCTTAACCACTGAGCCATCCCTCCAGCCTGTGAGGAAGGTTTTTAATGAAAGTCTATGCACAGAACTTACTGGAAGAACAGGCATTGTTCTTTATGCCAGTAACTCTCCAGTATCTTTAGTATAGGCATAGTTGAGATGTGCAGCCTGGAAGCCTCTGAGGAACTGTAGCAGAACTCCTGTTTCTCCTCAGCTAGGATAACATCCCCATAGTGTGATGGCTTCATAGCATTGCCAGCTCTGCGCTAATCATGGTATTAGAATAGATCTCTGCCAAACTTGAGTGGATTTTAATCCAAGTCTGCTTCTCTCAATCCAGTGCTCACCAGCGAGGGCATTGTGTTCATCTCGGACTTCTCTCCGTCCAAGCCTCCGTCAGGCCCTGGGAAGAAAGTGTACATCTCCAGCCCACACTCCAGCCCAGCTCACAACAAGCTGGCTGCAGCCATGGGAGCCAAGAAGGCTCTTAATAAAGTCAAAATTCTAATCACTCAGGAGAAGCCTAGGTGAGTTCAAGTGTGAGACTGTAGCACTTGGCTCTGTGTGGTCTCTTAGGAAGAGCGTCCTTTTGGGAGTTGCACTAAGGTACTTTCGTCTGCACCTTTCCTCGCTTCTAGCTGTGAATTCAGTAGAGGAAAGGCTAATCTTTTTGTCTTAGCGCTGGAGAGATCCCGTGCTTCACATTATTTCTATGTTCGTGTAGCTGTGCTCACCTCCCCACTGATTTCACAAATGAAAACTGATCGCTTCTGAGTTTATTTCTGAAAATGGAGGTAACTTTAAACTTGTGGTTATTTAGTATAGGCAAACTTCGGGGTGGGGAACACTGGATTTTCATTTTGCTACTTTTCCTCAAGGAGGTGCTATGCAGTCTCTCTTCCTAGTCAAAAACAGGAGGGTGTTTGTTGTTTCAGGTAACGATACTGCCCAGCTAGGTGGAAGCTGGGTTCTTGGAAAGCTGTGGTATGATGAAGTGGATGCTTACCCTTGCTCAGATTTCATTCCCCTTCTGTCAGGCAGGGTTAAAGTAGTTCTTAGGTGTGTTTCAGAGATCAGTAGGCGCAGTGATGTCAGCACAGCACTTGGTGTAGTAGATGTTATGGTGTATGCATTCATTTAGAACATGTGAGCTGGCCTCTGTAGGAAATTAATTGTATCTGAGTATAATTTTAGGGAACAAATTTTATACATTACAAATAGATTTCTGGTTTTTACTCGAGCTAGGCTCTTGTGTTTTTACAGCTTTGGTGAGCTTTCTCGGCATTCAATTTAAAATAGTCTTTATTATGAAAGGGTTATGCTGCTTAGGCTCAGGGGGAGGGGTAATTACCTGAATTATATATGCTAAAAATAAAAATTGCACTTCAAATACATTTTGAATTTGTGGGTTAATGTTATGTGTATGTATTAAATCATAGACTGATTTAGCTTCGCATTAACCTACTTCCTACCCTATGCCGAGATGGTATAAGAGGGCTCCTTAATTACCTTAAGAGAACTTAGATTTTGTGTGGGTTCCTTATTATAACCAGATAATTGTCTGGAAGACTAAGTAGCTTTATGTTTTGACTGACTTGTTTTCTGTCATATAAATCACAAGTTTCTTGAGTATTAGAAAAACTCACCATTTATCTCTTCCAGTAGAACTGGTTCGAGTGCTTTCACATTAATTCAGGAGTCTTATTCCAGTCTTGGGCATCAGTACGGATCTCATTTTATAGATGAGGAAAACTGGGTCCCTTCTTCTATCACATGATACCCAGGCTAACCAGCTGGTCACAGTCTGGACGCTCAGCATCATGCAGTGCAGTCCCACTCTAGTCCTCTAACTATATTTAAGTTTCAAACTTTTCAGTATAATTATGTCAAAATATTATGTATTCTACAAGTTTCCCGTTGTAGTAATACCAAAGAATGAAGGATGATAGCACTCTCCTTTGTTTAGGGCAGCATAAAAATAGCAGGAGAGAGTAGAGGATTGACCTGCCCTAGGCCCCGTGGATGGTCCAGAAACTCCTGGTTCAGTGATCTGAATTTCCTTGAGTGTTTTATATTTTAATCCCGAGTCTTTATTTCAGCAGTCAGTGCCTCTGAGTGTGAAGAAAAAGTAAAGTGGTCTCATGAATAGCAGTGGTAGTACTGTCCTCATCTTGCCATAGAGTCTGCCCTGTTTAACTTTGCGTGCTTCAGAAACTTAGAAACACTGATGTCTGCCTCACCGTACAATATTTGTCCTAATTTGAATTCTAACAAATTAGAATTTTTATGTGGAAAGTACAAACCCTCTTCATTAGCTCTTGAATGTGGACTGTCTTGTGTTGACTCTGACAGCAGTTCATCGCTCAATACTTTTTTCAGTGCTGAATTCGTGACTCTCAATGATTGCCTCCAGTTGGCCTATCTGCCTTCAAAAAGAAATCACATGTTGTTGCTTTACCCTCGAGAGATTTTAATCCTTGACCTTGAAGTGAATCAAACAGTGGGTGTGATTGCAATAGAACGAACAGGAGTTCCGTTTCTGCAGGTATCCACATTTATTGTTATGCATCTTAAACTATTTTGAATGTTATTTACCCAAGATCATGGTCTTGCAAAAGCGGTTTGTTTGCTTCTCTTTTCTATTGAAATAGAACAGTATTATTTTGTACTGTATATTTTTCTTTAAGAGCAGACTTGGTGGCATGTGCCTATAATCCCATCACTCAGAAAACTGAGGCAGGAGCATTACCAGAAGCTCAAGGCCAGTCTGGGCTACATAATGAGTTCTGGGCCAGCCAAGGCTACAAAACAAAGAAAAAAATAGTATGTTATATGACTAGGGCAAATTATATCTAGATTGTAATTTTTTTCCCTTTTGATTTATTGAGGCAGAGTCTCCCTATAGCCCCAGCTGTCTAGCCTAGAACTCATTAAATAGATCACCCCAGGCTAGCCTCATTCTCACAGCAATCTGCCTCTGCCTCTTAGAGTTGGAATTAAAGGTACATACCACCCTACCCCAGAAACTTGCACATGGATTTTTGTTGTGTTGATTTGTTTTTAAAGCTCAGAGAATATGTATGTTTTTGTTTCTTATTTTGCCCGTATTCTCTAAATTTTCTTTTTTCACAGTGTGTATTTAGTACTCTGTTGTGCTATTAAAAACAAATGCCTCTAGTGTCACTCCTTTAAAGAAGATGCTAGACAGACTGAACAGGCTCCAGTGGATCAACTGATACCGAGGATCATCTAGATATTCAAATTGACTTGATAGGCCTTAACATATATGACAGAATACATGAAATCCAGTGGGTGGCCTATGGGGGTTGTTACCAATAAGGGAGGGGTCTAAATATGATCACGATGTGTTGTATGAAATACACAAAAATTCAATAAAAGATATGTTTAAAATAAATGAGCCTCTCTTTGAAGGTGATACCCTGCTTTCAACGTGATGGATTGTTTTGCCTACATGAGAATGGCTGTATAACCTTACGTGTTCGGAGGTCTTACAACAGCATTTTTACCCCTGCAAATGATGTGCCAGGTGGGTGTGCATCTCACAGTAATGTTAATTACAGCTTTCTTCAGACTCATTTATAAACATCATGTGGCAAATGCCAGATAAAGAATAGTGTTGATGCCAGTTCTTGCCCTTCTGTGGATTATCTTCGAAATCTGAAGAAACTGGCAGTGAAGCAGAAAGCCGCTCTTAGCAGTTTGCTCTAGCGAAGGAGTAACGCCCTTGTAGTTGAGGCAAAATTTAGATTGAAACAGGCAGTAATGACTCTGCTGCTCTTGCTCCCTGACATCTAAAAGAAGACAATTTTATGTTAAGATCCAGACCCTGTTCAGGAGCTTACCTATGATTTACGGAGCCAGTGTGATGCCATCAGGGTGACGAAAACTGTCCGTCCCTTCAGTATGGTGTGCTGTCCTGTCAATGAGAATGCAGCTGCCCTCATAGTGAGTGACGGCAGGGTCATGATATGGGAACTCAAGTCTGCTGTGTGCAGTCGAAATGCGCGCAACAGGTAAACGCATGCATAGAATTGTGCTTTTGTTTTTTGTTTTCTGGGTTTTTTTTTTTTTTTTTGAGTTCGCAACATATAAAAAATAGTAGCTCTTATTTTTTACAAAAATGGTAAAAGACTAAGTAGATCACTAAAGAATGAAGTCAGCTGGCAGCTGTTTCATTTGTGGCTAAGCTTGTTAACTGATAGCGTAAAGGAAATGTCATGACCTGAAATAAAGTCTGAGTGCCTGATATGCAGTGCTGGCTTGAAACTGTGCAAACCGTCTGTCCTTATGTCTTTGCAGTAGCTCTGGTGTGTCACCCTTGTATTCACCAGTGTCTTTCTGTGGAATTCCTGTAGGAGTGCTACAGAGCAAGCTCCCAGACCTTTCCTTAGATAATATGATCGGTAAGCTTGTTTTGTTCCTCTAACCTGTGTGTTAGGTACTGTTTCTGAAGGGCAGAATCAGTGGAGTAACTGACTTGGCAATTATTATGAAGTCAAAGTTAATATTTAAGAAGTCTAAAATATGAAATCATTCTTTCCTAAATCAGCAAAGTCTAGAGTCATGAAAATGACTGAAGTAGCATAGGTAAGTGTTTTAGTTGTTAGAAATCGTTCATTCATGAGAGATTCTGGTTTAAAAAGGAGACGACGCCAGGCATCTGGTTCTGGATTTAGAGCCCCTGCTGAGCAGCCCCCACTTGACATCAGCTGGGTGCCTCTTTCCTTTTTCCACTATTTGTAAATCAAAATTCAACTCAAGCACTGTTTTCTGTAATCTAAGCCTTATTTGAATGTTCTTGTTTTATAGTCTCTGGTAGTGATCAGCTACATTATAGTTATCTTAGTCTGTTTCCTCCAATAGATAGTAATAAGTTCTGCAGAACTGGGACAGTGTTTGATTCAGTCCTTTATCCCCAGTACTCAGCACAGGAGTTTGTGCTTTCAGATGTGCAGTTAAGATTCATTAAAGGAATAAAATAACTGAAAATCCTAGAAAAAAAATTATCTTTTTGATGGGAATTTTTTATGTTGGAGATTCTTACTTTCCACAAAAACTTGTTTATAATAGCATATTCAGTCATTTACTTATTATGGTGCTAGTATGTACTAAAGGAAGAAAGGACGTTCAAATATTATAGAAGTTGGAATTATAAGACTGTAAATATACCAAGAAATTTGGACATCTAATTCTTTTAAAATTGTAAAGGTGGCTTATAGACAATTTTCTGACTCATTCTTCCATAACGTAATTGAGAATGGCTGTTATTTAGTGAGTTGTTGCATCTAAATGCTAGATAGATGATATGCTACCAAGAGCATTACCTTATTAATCAAATTAATCAAATGATATTTTTTGAGCGCTTAATACTACGTTTAGTGCTGTGCAAAATACATATTGCATAGCCCTGCAATGTGGTCAACATTCTCTCCATTTAAGGTATATGGCAAATGAGTCCCAGGGATGTTTAAAAACTTGCCCCACAGCACACACCAGTATATATAAACCCTTTCTTCCTGGCTCTGGATCTGGCACTTAGTAGTGACGTCTGATCTTGCTTGTCACACTGTTATCTGGGGCAAAACTCTGATCTCTCAAAGCTCTGATTTTGTCATGGTCCCTCTGGCTATGGAGGCCTTTGCTTAGTGAGGCTGCCTTTTAGTTCTGTCTCTTCACCTTCCAGATCAGTCCCTATGGGAAATTTGGACACACTGACAAGGTTTGCAGAATTCTTCTCATCAGTACCAATTTTCTAAGTTCATTGACCTTGTCTTCCTTTAGTATAAAATATAAAGGTGAAAAGAATTATAAACACACATGAACAAAACTAATCATCATGTGAAACCCGTACATTGAAATTTTATGCTGCTTAGGTATCTAAGTGATATAAATTATAGTGTTTTAAAAAACAAAGAAAAACAGATTATCAATGGTTCTTAACAATGTGGTTGATTTAAAAGTATTAACTACATAAAGCTTTGTCACTTGAAAACATTTTAATTAAAACTTTTAATTTGAAATTCACTGTGTACTTAGAGATAATTGAAGGCAATTCAGTTAAATACAGAGACTGATTTATATTCACTGGATAAAGGCTGCTGCTTACTAAGGCCTAATCTGCCTTGCCTTGTGAATTGCCTCTTATGGAAATAGTTGAAAAATGTGACCATTCCCATGAGTCAACTCTAAGCTAATAATGGTGATATACATGGTACCTACCTGTTGAACCTCCTTTTTCTTAATATTCCACCTATTGGTATCAATTATATGGCCAATCCTAAGGGATCATTTTAATTGGATTAAAATAATGATTATTTTTCTATGAGTTCTACAGGCTTCAAAATAGCATTACTAAAATATGTATAGTTTCAAAGGATTATATTCATAGTCCTATTACCCACCCACTCTTAGAAATTATATTTCATAATATACAGGTGTTTGTGTATATGTATTGTATATATATTCGCATATATTTCTATAACTCAGTATTGGATATTGGATAAGCCAGTATTCAGTACTGGGTTACAGGAAGGAATTTGTGTGCTTTTTAGTCAGCGGTCTTGATGTTTTAGAATGGCTTTTATTGGAGTCGGTGGTTTAATGCATATAAACAGTGCACATGAATGATTGCTACTTATCAAAGTGGGCAAAGTGGCACAAACCTAGAATTCCAGAACTTGGGGGCTGAGGCAAAAGGGATATGTTCAATATCATTTTTAATCAAATAGAAGGTTCAAGGCTGGCCTGGGCTTTATGAGATCCTGTCTCTAAACAAAAAAGATAGCTTTCTATAATGACAGGTTCTGTGCTGCATATATTTCTTATTAGTAACAGTTACATTATTTTACAAACATACAGTATTTAATTACAAGCTTTAAATTTTGTAGATATGTTTACACATTAAGATTTCTTATTAGAAAATCTGACTTCTTTGAATGTGTTTTTTGGTGATTATCAATTTTGTGTGCCTTACAAAGTGCTCAGGCTGAGAAGTAGCTCCTCAGAAAGGTGGCAAGGTGTAGGTATGTGTTGTAGCACCCCACCCTACAGAAAGTGCTCTCTAAGCCAGGTCTCCTGCTTGCTTCCTAAAGCCTCATTCAGTGCCCTCATTCTAGGAACTCTTAAGAAACTGTGTTTCTTAGAACATAGTTCCCTGGGTAGCAATACCCTGGAGTAATCTACAACTTGGAGTTGTTAGTGGTCTGATTTAAGTCTGATGGACAACGACAGTTGCATTGTGACCCTGTTTGGCTACAGCCCCTGGAGAGGTACTGCATCCCTTTGCTTCTAGACCTAATGAGCATATCTAGATATTTAAGGTCAGCATACTTTATAATTAATACACTTGTGTATTTGATGACATTTCAGGGCAAAGTGCTATTGCTGGGGAAGAGCATCCCAAAGGCTCCACCCTGCAGGAAGTGCACCTCAAATTCCTGCTGACGGGACTGTTTTCAGGACTTCCCTTCCCTCAGTTTGCCATCCGTATGTGCCCTCCACTGACCATGAAAAACATTAAGATATATCAGCCACTCCTTGCTGTTGGTGAGTATATGAGCTATTCCTTTTTGAAACTCTTTTTGTAATCTATTTAGGCTTCCTAATTTCTAGAGAATCCTGTATTGTCCTTGGGTATGCTTTAAAAGAAGAAACAGATTGAGAAAGGTTGTCTAAATATTTCTTTCTTTTTTTGTCCTATCACTCTGACTGCCTCACTTTTCGTTGTTGGGAATCCTTTACTTGACTCTACCAGTATCTCTAGACTCTCAGGGATGCTCAGTCCAGACTCCTTATCTTTTTGGAGCACTCCAGTCTTTTAATGTGCTTGTCATTTTGTATTAGGCCTTTGTTAACTAATACTGTAGTCACAGTTAACAGTTTAGTGATAGCAGTGTTTTTCTTCAACTCTCTTTAGGTAAGTTATGCTTTCTGTAAACTGAAATTTGCTTTTGATTTGAAATTGCTTGCTTGTTTGCTTCCTTGCTTATGTTGTAGCTCTGGGGATTGAACTTTAGGCTTCAGACATTCCTGGCCTGCATTCAACCACTGACCTCTGTCTACCATCTGCCACCTTTTTTTTTTTTTTTTTTTTAATAGATTTGAGATGATCTCACTAAGATCCCCAGGTTGGCCTTGAATTCATTCCCTGACCCTTAACTTGTGATTCTCCTGCCTCAGCCTCATCCCAGGTAACTGGGATGTCATTGCATGTTTATGAAACAGGCAGAAAAAAGTGGGCTACAGCTGGTTGCATTGGTTTCATAGTAACAGAGCCAGCCTGTGAGCCTTGCCTCCTTTACAGAGGAAAGCAAAGATAAGTCTAGGTGTGTAAAGTTCAAATATATCTAAAACTTTTCAGAACTAGTCTGTTTGTTTGAAGCAGTGCACATTTCCCCTTACGATGCTGTTGTTTGGCTTCTGACTTTCAAGGTCTACAGATACGTGATAGTGATTCTTTTTCTTTCCTGAATGAAAGCCTGACCACATTGTTTGTGGCTAACACGTCTCGGTTTGCTTAATGACTAACTCACGAGTACTAACAATTCTTTGGGTATTGTCCTGCATTTTGTTCATTTGGTTTTTCTGTCTTCTTTGACTCTCTTCTGAAAGTGATTTGAATTTGAACATTCAATAGTATTTGTGTACTTGTGCATCTAATTTATATAATGCACATAAATGTCAAGTTTTTGCCTTGGAAGCTTTAATATCATACCTGAGATTCTACTTAGGATTCATCAGTGTACATTGTTCCTAATGTATGCATAGTGCCAGTCTGCCTAGTTTACCATGTGGGGTTTTGTCCATTTCTTAGGGAAAATTACTCCTTGTTAAAGCTCTAATTAAGAGCTCTGTCAGGACCTGAAGTTTCCACTGTACTGTACAGAATGGATGATACCATCTTCTGATTTAGTGCAATGAAATAAGTGACTCTACAACTTTGCCTGAAGTGGTGCAGTGTCGCTGGGAAGACAACAGAGTTGCATAGGTCAGGGCAGTAGAGCATAGATTAGAGCAGTGGGGGTAGGTCAGGGCAGTGAGTCATAGGTTTAGCACCACCAAAATTTGCAGAATGTAGAGATCATTTGACTGTTGTAAAGATCTGTTAATTGAAAAGGTTATTGGAACCAGAAGTTGTCATATACAATGGATGGTAAACATAAACCACTATAATTATTTTTTAGAATAGTTATGTAGAAGATTTCTGGAGGTTTATTTAGTAAATAAGCTAAAATTGGAGTATGCTTGTCATGTTGTTTGTAAGAATCTGTTCTTTTAAATCGTGTCCAATGAAAAAGTAATTCTCCAAGCAGTTATGCTGCTTACTTTTCTTACTGAAATTGTAAAAACATTTTAGAGATTAAAACTTCTTAACTCTACACATGTCTTTTCTACTTAAATTTTGGATGTAATTCCTGAGACTATGAAACATTTAGGAATAGCACTGGCTTTGAAGTATTCTTACAGAAAGGACAGAAAGGCTAGTTTACTAAGTTAATGCTAGCAGTCAGGTTTTGACTTTGGGCCGAGTGCTGTGCTTGGTGCTTTGCACGCAATTTTTTATTTTTAATCTCTAACAGTTAAATTTTCTGTTAGTCCTAGTTTAAAGAGGAAAAAACATGGACTCAGTATTGGGCAAACAACTCATCCAGGGAACGAACCAAAGACTTTTTAACTCCAGAAATCACATTCAATCACCCTAATTTATTATCTTGTCATGACCTACTAATAGGAGATTTAAACAAAATACCAGACTCTAGTTAATGTGTTCAGTTTAATTGCCTCTCAAAGGGCTATCTGTAATAAACATCTGAATCTCAAAAAAATGTAAACTCTCATGTATATAAAGGTTTAGTGTTATTTCAAATTATATGTGTTAATTTATATTTTTAAATCTTATAGAACAATTTCAGAGGATATGAGATTAGACCCAGCTTTGATACGGAGGTAAACAGAAACACAGTCACTCTTAAAGCACATGCCTTCGGTTCTTTATGCACACAATAAATGTAAAATGATTACTGATTAAGGTCTTGGGAAAAAACTTGTTGGAAAAGTTGGTGCTTGCACTAAATCAGCACTCTGCTGTTGATTGTCTTGGTAGGTACGAGTAACGGCTCTGTCCTGGTGTACCACCTGACCAGTGGTCTGCTGCATAAGGAGCTGAGTGTCCACTCATGTGAAGTCAAGTGAGTACAACTGGGACATTGACAGTGACCATCAGAGGAGGTCTCTCAGGCTCTCTGCACTGAGAGTCCTGCAGGGTTGTGTGGTGGTGATTGTGCTTGAGTTTGACTAATAAGTAAGTGTCTAGCTAATGGCTGAGAATGGACACTTACTGTTTGCAAAGGACATTGCTGCATTTATGATTCCTCCCAAAGTCCAGGTTATTTTCTCAGGGTGATCATCGTATGGCCAGGTTTACTTCTCAGTTTGATAAAGATCTGCTGCTAGGACTGCTGGGAGAGGTTTGACTCGCCATTTTAATTGTTAATGAACCTTTTTGTTTCTTTCTTTGAATTCCATCAGGAAAGACCCAATGAATATCATTTCTCTGATTCTGCAGTGTGGTCTGTGTGTGTGTGTGTGTGTGTATGTGTGTGTGTGAGTGCCATGTATATGTGTGTGAGCGCCATGTGTGTCATGTATGTGAGTGCCGTGTGTGTATGTGAGTGTAGTGTGAGCGAGTGCGATGTGAGTGTAGTATGTGTGAGTGTGATATGTGTGTGTGTGAATATCGTGTGTGTGGTGTGTGTGTGAGTGTGGTGTGTCGTGTATGTGAGTGCAGTGTGTGTGTGTCATGTGTGTGAGTGCGGTGTGTGTATATTAGTGCCATGTGTGCAGAGGTCTGGAGAAGAAATCAGGAGCCAAGGATCTCTTGCTTTTTGCTGTCAAATGTGGATCTCAGGCCCCAGACAATTACTTGCTGAATGTAAAACTATTTCCCTTTTGTCTATGAGTGATGCACTATGAAGTTACATCTACGTGTAGATATAAAATGTCTAGTATTCTGATGATCTTTCAATAAAGTATAAAGAAAAGGCACTTCCTGTATTCTGTACATTATATAGTTGTTTAGTCTCATGTACATTAAAGTCTTAGTGAATCTTGTTCATAGTAATTCTATCTTCTGCACAGGACAAGGTTAATCCTTTGATGTCGCAGCCAGATTGTTTTGTGGTACATCCCGGGATGGTTGCTGTCTTATGTTGTGCCCTTCCAGTGTCTTTGCAAACATATTTACGTGAAATAGTAAGGTATTCAAAAGCAGCGAGATTGTGGGGTGTAGCAGCACCCTGTCTGTCTGACTTGAGGTCTGCAGTCTGCCATTCTCGCAGTTCTGATGGTCTCTGCTCCACTGCTCGTCTCCCTCTCTTTCTCTCTTGTCTTCCTTTATCCTGATCTTTTGTGTGGTGTTGCCTTCTATGGTTTACATTGACCACTCAGAGCTCTCCACTTGGCCAGCACTTGTTGTAAGGACGTTTGCCCTTTGTGCTCCGTATTTCACTGGCTACCTACTCTAGCCCTAGAGAGTAGATGGCATCAAGTTTTCCCTTGATAGACCACAAAACTGAGAAGGTCTGTGAAAGAGGCGGATGGAACTCATCACTGGCCGTCCAAGCTTCAGAGCCTGAGTTCTTTATTCATAGTGATGATGTTTGTGCTAGATCTCCCACTGAAAAATGCTTGTCAGTTAAAACTCATGATGTCACAACAGTAAAATATTGACTGAAGGGATAGAAAAATGGTTCAGTGGTCAAGAGCACTGGCTGCTCTTGCAGAGGACCTGAGTTCAATTCCTAGCACCCACATGGTGGCTAACAGCTGTCCATAATTCCAGTTCTAGAGGACTCTGATGCCCTCTTCTGTGTTGCTGGCTTAACAGGACACGGATGCACTTACATGCATACAGGCAGTACATCCATACACATAAAATAACAATAAATAAGATTTTTTTTTAAAGTTGATTAAGCCAAGAATCATGTTGAGTGCTTCCCCAAATCAAGCACATTGTCACGTTTGTTCTTAATACTGAAACCTTGGCTAACTAGTTTAACTATAATAACTAGCAAAGTGTTACATTCCCGCCTGGATCAGTCAGGCCATGCAGATCACTACAGACATGACTCATATATACATTGATCCTATTTAGGGCTAAGGAACCCTGGAATTGTGGTGTGAGCTGGGTGCTGCCTACTCGGGCTTCATTTTTTCATGTGAATTGTCCCTCTTCATTACCATTTTGAAGGTTATTCATTTTATATTCAGAGAGGCTGCCCAAGAGGATGTTAAAATCCTGCTGTCTTTGTGTTTCAGTTACTGTGATTTTAGTATTATAATTAAAACCATTATGAAAACTTCAGAGATGTGTTATAAAAAATTCTGAACCAATTAGCAATAAACTCAAAGTATTCTAGATTTTCATATGCAAAGTCTAGCTTTTAGAAAGTAGTTTTACTGTCTTATGAATTTTATGTATACAAGTGAGTGACCAGAATCTGTGTAACTACAGACAGTTGCATACTGTGTGTTTGTGTGTGTGTGTGTGTGTGTGTGTGTGTGTGTGCAAGCAAGACGGAGACAGAAACAGAGAGAACAGTGTTGATGCTCCACAGATAACTATTGAGCATATAGCTGTGAAGCTATAATTAAAGACTGGTGTTTATAACCCTGTGGCAGATACTCAGAAGTAACAGAGTAGAAAGGTTAGTTCTGTTAGATCATTAGTTTGTATCTTTGTCCAGAGGGCTAAGTTTAAAACAGTATGTCTCAGTTCTGTAAAACATTTTGAAAATATCTATATGGACACGAATTGACTCAATATTGCTTTATTACAGTGAGTCATTTGTGGTAAATAAAATGGTCTCTGTTTTGTTTAACCTGTGAACTTACAGATGAATCTTAGGATTAAGGCATTTCAGAAATGGGTACTTGCGCCGCACTCCTGCCATCCTCGTAGCTTCCTCACATCCCCTGCGTAGATGGTCAACATGTGCAGATCATGAACTGGTAGGACTCGGAACCCCAAACTGTAGGGTGGTAAAGTCTAAGATTATAGTTGTTCAGAGGCTAGGAATTGTACAGCAATGGAGGGAGGCAGAGACACCCACACACAGAGATATCAGGAAGCTACTGTTCTTCTTAGTTAAACTCGACAATAGCGTTCTGATCCTGAGGACATTGTGAAGCCCAGCTACATTTGGTGGAGGTTTTCATTCTTTTCTAGTCACAGATAACCCTTCCTTATCTAATCCACCATATAATCCCTTCCTTATCTAATCCACTTTGAAATTCAGTTTGATTTGGGCTCTCTTAAGTAAGAAGGTGCATAAGCTGCATCTGTCTATTCAAATGCAACATGCTCATACTGCTAGATTATAGATAAGTAGCCAGCACAGGTTCTGTTACAGCTTGATTACTGGGACATCTCATGAATGGGGAAGCACTTCTGTGAATGTACATCACATTAATAAACAGAAAACGGTGGCTAGGAGAGACATGAAAGGGTTCCTCCCTTCAGAAGTAGTCCAGGCTGCTGGGGGTATAGGTCATTGGTAGAATACCTGCCTAGCATGTGTGAGGCCCAGGATTCAATCCCCAGCGTCACAAAAACTAAACAAAAACTAGCCTATTGCTTCTCACACATTGCCTCAGTTGGTCAGGCTCAGATGAGAATGCTATTTGCCCTTTGGGTATCAGTTTTCACAGTCCTATAGGAAGCTTTGCCTGGTCGTGGGGATCAGCTTATGTGTGACTCACACAGCAGCCTGTCAGCTGTATACCTCTCCTTTATAACTGGTAATGCAAAATACACTTGGCTACTGTCTCTTTTCTGCTGGAACATAAGCTCCAGGTGGGTGGCAGGTATATCTCTCATTTATAGCTGCATCCCCCGGCCCAGCGTAGTTACTGATATAAACTGGGTACTTAATGGGTTCACTTTTAAAGGTAGTGTATGAGAAGTGGAGGACAAGATGTCAGCTCTGGAGATAGTGACACCACTGTACAAGTGTAATTATGAGCTAGTTAGTTCCGATAGCTAGCAACAGGACTTGGAAAATAATTCTGTGGGCAAACAAGTCTGTTTGAAGCGACCAGATTTATAAAAAGTAGATTAAGATCGAAGGGAGCCCTTCTTTTTGGTTACTGTAGAAAATACTTACCTGTTAGAGGACAGAAATGGGAAAGAAGAGACAAAAAGGACTTTTCAAGTGAACAACTAATGAATAATGGTGGTCATTGTGGGTGTGTTTGTGCTTATTTAAGGGAGACCTGATGAAAAGAATACGCTTCATTTAGCTCCTGAAGATAAGACTGATAGTCATGAGGGTGATTGCCAGCTTCGTGTGTACTCAGTATATCCACATAACATGTGAGGGAACAAGTGCAGAGATCAGAGCAAGTAGATCCTGGAATCAGGACTTAATTCAGGTTGTATCTGAAGAGGGAAGAAAGGAGATCAGATCAGGAATAGGAATTTCTAAGTGTACTCATTTCTAAGCAGCCATTACTCTGAAAAGCCACAACTTTTATTTTGAACTTTTCTTAATCCTAGATATCTACAATAATTTCTGCTTTTACAACTGTTATTTTTAGCTTTCTATTGATTATATTGTCCTTCTGCCAAAAGATGAGTCTGTGGGTACAGAGGGATCAATGAGGAAATGCTCCTAGTTAAAGTAGCAGATAAAGGAGCTGGCTGTGGTAGCTCACCTCTATAATCTCAGTGTTCAGGAGACTGGGGCAAGAGAATCACTGTGGGCTACACAGTGTATTTGAGGTAACCCTGGGATATTGAGTCAGACTTGGTCTTAAAAATAATGCTGGGTGTGGTGGTATGCACCTTTAACCCCAGCACTCAGAAGACAGAGAGAGGCAGGTGGATCGAGGGCAGACTGGTCTACAAGGTAAGTTCCAGGCCAGCTGGGGCTACAGGGAGAGAGACTCTGTCTCAGAAATACCAAAATAATATTAATGAATAACAAGGGTATATAATAAATAATAATCAATACAGGTAGATTCTGACCTTAGAGCAGTAAGCTGGGAAGAGGCAGATGTCTGGGTGGTCATGGGAACTGTGGAAAGGAGCTTAGATGGACACAGGAAGCATTGTACTGCTTGGGGGAGATTTTAAAAAAGAACAGGAGAAAGTATTTCTTGCTAAATTGAGTGAGTGTATTCAGATTTCTGTAGAAATGGATAAACTTAATCAGAGATCAGTAGGCATTTCTCCAAAAGGGTCAACAGTAAAGTCTTCAGGCATAAGATTTTAGGTCCTGAAGTGTCTGTTGTAGGTACTCAACTCTGCCACTGTGTGTTGATTTTACTAAATGCTGTCCATAACACTGATGAATAACCCTGCCCAAGAGACTCCCAGGGCTTGCTGATTTATGGGTTTCACTTCTGCTACATCTGTCTCTCTCTTTGAAATTTGTGCTATTCTCTAATTGGTGGACCATTTGGAGCTTGTCTCCTTCCATATGTCACAGTTCAAAGCATATTCTTTGCCCCAAGAAGTTTTGCTGCTAAACAATTAGGAAACAACAAAGTTTGATAAAATTTCTAATATACCATACTTTAAGGATTCTGCTCTAAGCATTTCTATACTGATTGTTTTTAAAAAGATTCCTGAAAATTGCTCTGATGTGTCTCTCACTAGCCAAATTTTAGTAGTCGTTTTAATAACTATGAATTCTTATAGCTATCTTGTCATTATGTTTGGAGATAAAATTTTAATTAGAACTAATTTTACATATGTGATAGTAATGTAGCCTCAAAGATAACATTTTAATTAAATTATATAATAAACTGAGGTATTAGCCCTTATTTTTCGAATAAGCTTTTTAAATGCAAAAGGATATGACACGGGGGCTGGAGAGAGAGCCCAGCAGTTAAGAGCACCTGCTGCTCTCAGAGGACCCACATTCCATTCACAGTACTCACATAGTGGCTATCATCTGAAACTCCATTCCAGGAGATCTGTTGCCCTCTTCTGACCATCCCAGGCATTGCACAAAACAGGTGCACCTAAACACATGCAGGCAATACACTCACAAACATTAAAACGAAAAAGAAAGGATTTGACATTAATCTAATATTTGTTTGATTTCTAGGGGTATTGAGTGGACAAGTTTGACCAGTTTTCTGTCTTTTGCTACCTCAACTCCAAACAACATGGGATTGGTGAGAAATGAGCTTCAACTGGTTGACCTTCCCACAGGTTGGTAGATTTAGATTACTGGGTGATTTGGAAGGGCTTGTCAAACCGATGGAAGGTGCTGCTGCAGATCAAACATGTTCCGACGCACTGTCTTCCACCTTAGAGATCTTTCTTGTTCATACGGTCATTCTTGGGTTTTTTAAATAATTACCCTAGAAGAGTCTCAGCAGTATCTCTGCAGGCGCATCTAGCACACACAGTGACATAGAGGAGCACTCCCTACGCAGAGCAAAACGTGGACACCCATTTTTCGTCTAACTACAGTGTTTAATGTATGATTGAAAGAACAGTCTTTAAAAATGGTTTTATTTTTATTTACCTGTGTATGCGTGGTGTGTATGCATGCATGCGTGTGTGTGTGCCACAGCATCTGGTGGAAGTCAGAGTACAACTTTCAGAGGTTGGTTCTCTCTCTTCACCATGTACGTCCTGGGGATCAGACTCCGGTTGTCAGACTTCGCAATTTTTAAGACAATCCTTTGTAATTCATTTTTAGATCTTCTGCTTAAGGTTTGGTTCATTGTAGGGAGCACTCAAAAACCATATAGGTTGAAGATGGTTTATAAATGCCCAAATTTAAAACTTTTGCTAACCACTAGCTGATCAAAATAGGAAAACTCGATTTTATAAAGATTTTGCAATAGAAAGCATTCCAGGACTTGGGCTGTAACTCAGTTGGTAGAGTGTTTGCCTTTCTTTCACAAAGCCCTGGGTTCAGTTCTCAAAGCCAAGTAAGACAGGCTTAATGGTGCACACCTGTAGTCCTAGCACTTAGAGACAAATCATCCTTAGCTACCTAATGAATTCAAGGCCAGTCTAGAATACATAAAACCTGTCTCATGAAAGAAATTTTTAAAAAGAAAAGAAAAAATTGTTAGAGACTAGCAAGATGACTTAGCAGATGAAGGCACTAAGTAGTCCTCTGCCGTCCACATGTATACATACACAATAAATTGACTGATTAATGTAAAGATATTTAAAAGTAAACATTCCACACGAAGTGACTTGTACCAAATTATTTTAAATAGTCCACTAAATTTCACAAGCAAAGAATTTTAAAATGTAGCAGAATGAGTTTTAAATTATTTCTTTGTAGAGACAGTAATTAAAGGTTTTCTTTAAATAGTTCAATTTCTTTAAAATAAGACAGTAAAAATGCACATTACAGATGATTTTAAATAATAAAGATATCTGTACATAGGTATAGTAAATCAAGTGCTTGATTGCTTTTTTTGTGTTCTCAGTGTATATTTCCAGTGCAGTTATTTTAACTTAAGCAGTCAGCCCCACCTACATTCAGTACTGCTAGGTGTCAGGAGGTGACCTGCCAGGTACCCTTAGTCCCGGCTCTCTGCTCTGCTGGCCCACTAGCTCTGGCTTTCCGTTGTATCCCATTGGTGAACGTTGTTCTCTAGTCACTCATTTTTTAAAAGTCTTGTGTATTTTTTCCATCAGGCTCAAGTTCAAGAACATTAGATAACCTAGAATCTTGTCTTCACAGATTTATTTTTGAGAGAAAAAAATGTCTGTGATAATCCAGTAGTTATTGACTTCCTAAGGTGAGACATTAATGCTCACAGATTAACCTTTTATAACCAGGTGCTCTGGAGGTTAGCAGACTGGCAAGTCAGGAAAGGACATGTTTGGGAGATAAACTAGTGTGCATTCCACCTGCTGGCTTTCAAGAGCAGGAATGGTTAGGTGTTCAGGTTTTTTAGATATAAGGTAAAAATTTTCTTTCATTCGCATACAAAACTGCTGTCCTTTTTGGGTACTTAGCTAATTTTATATAGTATAAATTAGTAGTTACAGCTCCCAATTTTCAGTTTAGTAAGAGTATGTACAAATATTTTATTTAATGCTTTGAACATAGTTCAAGAAATCTTAAATACTTGCTTGAAGAGATTCCCCCATCCCTGCAACAGATTAGTATTTAAAAACATGAGACATTTTATATCACTTTAAATATACAGTGAATACTCTACCATCAATACCTTAACATTTTAGAAAGTGAAATTCCGAGTTTCTAAAATTGAATTACAGAATTTAAGAAATGATAGAACAAATGAAAATGCCTTTTTATAAAGTATTTGAACATACTAATTGTTTTACCTTTCCGTCTTTTGAGAATTTTTTCAAATTTTATTAGGAATGGCTTAGAGGCAAAGGTTGTGTGGGCAGGGGCAGGTCTCACCATGCCGTTGTTACACGCTCTATGCTGCTTCACGCCTTCTCTGATATCTCAATTAAAGGGAGGAGCACTGCATTCCGTGTTGGAGGCAATGAAGAGTCACCCATTGAAATGATCAAAGTGTCTCATTTGAAGTAAGTGTCAACCTAAGAACCTTTGTACATCAATGAAATCTTACAGTTCTCTTTCTTTTTTTATAACTTGTAAGAAAATGGGACGGGGTTAACTCAGTAGTTAAGTGCACTGGCTACTCTTTCAGAGAAAGTAACTAGGTTCAGTTCCCAACACCTACATGGCAGCTAACAACCATCTGTAACTCCATTTCCAATTCCCTCTTCTAGCCTCTTTGGGCACTGCGTGCCTAGGTGCATTTACACACATGCTAACCTAGTTCTTGTAGTAGCATTTGTGTTGGTTTGTTTGAATTCTCTGTGTAGACAGGTTTGTTTGCTAATGAAGACACTTCTAGTCTTTCTACTCGGCAGGACTTTTGTTTCTCATTGTGCTGCATGAACAGGACCTCCAGTAAACACTGAGGAGGAGGTGTGAGGGCCAACGTGATTGTTCTCTTCCAGCATCTTAAGTCTTGGACACTTAAAAAATGATTTTTAATTATATTTTTGCAAATTTCATGTAATATATTTTTATTGTATTTAGACCCCCTCCCTTCTCTGCACCCTTCTTTTCTTCCCCCCGCCCCCCTTTGCTGGATTTCATGCACTCTGTCATATATATATTAAGGCCTTTCAAGCCAAGTTTCTGTCCCCAAATGTCCCTTGGTGTGAGTCCATCCACTGGAGCCTGGACAACCTGTCTAGCTTCACTCCCTAAGAGAAGACCAGCTCTCCCTCTCCAGTAGTCATTGGTTGCCAATAATTCCTCAGCTAAGGTTGGGGCTTCTTACCCATTTCCCCACTTCCATGCTGAGCTTTTGTCTGGTTCAAGCTTGCATGGATCTTCTGCAGGTCCTGGACACTTAATGTAAGCGTGCACTGATGTACAGCACCATTTTAAGCTGTCTCTGCTTTGTCCTCTGGCATCTTTTCATTCACTCCATGTTGTTCCTGTACATCATTTCCAAGCATGTTGGTAGCTATACTTCTTTAACTTCAAACTGTTTTTCTAGTTACATCTTTCTGTGATTTTCTAGTTTCTCTTGTGGTTGAAGAGTGTGTTTTATGTTATTTCAGTGTTTTTAATTTAATATGATCAGTTACGAGGCCCAGGAAATGGTCTTTCTCAGCGCATGTCCCCTGTGCACTTGATCTGGTTAGTTATGTTACAGTGTTGTGCAAAATTGGTTATTGTTCGTTGGTGGTGTTACTTAGGTCTGCTGTCCCCTTGCTGATTTTCTGTGTGTTAGGGAAAGAAGAATGCTGAAATTTGCACATTAGTTGTAGTTTCATTTATTTTCTGTTGAACTTAAGAGATTTTGGCACTGTAATTAGGTACAATTTAAGATCATTGCTCATCTTGGTTAGTTAAATTATGTATTATTATGGAAAGAGCCTCTTTCTCTTTGGCATTCTTTATTAGTAAATACACCTGGATTGTCTGGAAGGGGACAGCAGTCCTGTTTCTTTGGTTTAGTGCATGTACGTCTCCTCCTTAGGGATACCGCCCACCACCTCTTCCTTCTTGGCAGACTGTAGTGGAGCTTATTGTCACATTTGTTTGCTTGTTTCTTTAGGGCCTCTAGCGTTTCACTTGCCCTTTAACAGTTCAGCCTCTCCTGCCTTCATCTCTTCCTTTTGCAAAGCCTTTGGAAATGCCTGCTCATTGTCATTGGAACCTTCTCCTTCCCCAGGTGTTCTTTCCTGTTAGAACAGAGTTGACAGTTCACTTTATCACACTGTGTACCTTTCTCATCACTTCTACTAACTATGTCTGAAGCCTTTGTCCCAGTTGCCTCGCTCGTCTTGGACAAGTCAGGGTGCCTTCATCCCTGGGTAGTGTGTGGTTCCTCGACGTGATCACTGAGGCATCTGATATCATGCAGTTTGTCCAGTTGTGTACACTGACTCGTTCCGTGTGTCCAGGTGTGGCACGATGAATAGTGGCATTCGTGGCTCACCTGCTGTGTGAGATGGTAGAAGCTAACCTTGCCTACTTTCCATTTCATTTCACCATAACCTGCCAGGTCACTGAAGTATTCCTATGTCAGATGTGGGAAATGGCCTGGAAGGAGCGGGGTTATGTAAGCTCTACCACCAGGATCTGAGCACAGGCCCCTTCTTCCTTCCTGCCTTGCCTAAACATGCCCTTCCAGGTCACCTCAGAGTTCTGTCTTCTGTGACTGGTAGCCACAGGGCTGAGTGTGAGCTTAATTGCCTTTACTTAGAAAGTATCATCTGAGATTTTTATTTGCTACACTTATTATTTGTATTAATTCATAATGAAATTTTTCTTTTGATAATTTTGTTGTTTTCATATTTTTAGGCAGTATTTGGCCATTGTTTTCAAAGATAACCCCCTGGAATTATGGGATGTTAGAACCTGTACCCTTCTTAGAGAAATGTCCAAGAGCTTTCCCACAATAACTGCTTTGGTAAGTCATAGCTGAAGCACTGTTCACCATGGAGAGAGATAGGTGTGTGTTATGCGTACCTTCTCGTGTTCTTCTCTCCTTTCTCTCAGCCCTCCCACCTCCCCTTAAGTCCCCTTTGTCCCTCCAGACAAAAAGTGTCCCGTTTGAATGGAGAAAAATGAAGAGTCAGAGACAGAGGATGTGTAACACAGCACTGTTTATTTATGTAAATCAGAACAGTTGTGCACATGAGAGCTGAGCCTGGGGGCACACACCTGTGGTCCTTGCGCTGGGGAAGCAGGGATGAGAGAAGAGCACATTCCACATGGCTAAGCTGCACAGCAGAATTCTCTCTCATTTCAGAAATACATGGATGGGGCTGGAGAGGTGGCTCAGTGGTTAAGAGCACTGGCTGCTCTTTCAGAGGACCTGCATTCTATTCCTAGTACCCACAAGGCAGCTAAGAACCATCCATAACTCCAGTTCCAGGGGATCCCTCTTCTGACCTCCACAGGCATTGCATGACACAGGTGCACTTATATACATACATACATACATGCAAGCAATACACACATACACACGCATACACACAAAAGAAATGCATGCACATGAAAAACATTAGATTTTAGACGGAAGGATATTGAATTAAACTCCTTGGAATAGCTGAAAATATAAGAATAAATAGAACGAGCAGTTTTGCATGGACCTTTTCCTGATAGAAGGGCCCGGTTGGAAGAGCATGGTTCTCTCATCCCATGAGGTTGGGACTGGCGAGGAGGTCAGGGGTGGGAAATACTAAAGCTGTATGTTGTTTTTGTTTCTTGGAAAAGGAAGCATGAGACCCCCTCGAAGCTTGCCTTCAACTTTCTTTTCCTACTGCAAGAACAGTTTACCAACCATAGTAGAAACTAGTACAGGGCAGTGGGGAATTTGCCCATTGACAGATGGGAACCTGGGACTTCTAGCTTGTCTGTCTTTGCTGTGCAGGAGTGGTCGCCATCTCACAACTTGAAGAGCCTCAGAAAGAAACAGCTTGCTACCCGAGAGGCCATGGCCCGCCAGACTGTCGTCTCAGACACAGAACTGAGTACCGTGGAGTCGTCTGTGATTAGGTAGTTTGCTGTTTTCCTGCCAGGGTCACTGGTACTGTCCTTGTCCTCGCTGAGAACCTGGCACATACCATCTGGAGGCATCATGGTAGTGGACTGCCCTGAACTTCAAAACATTCTAGGTTTTGTAGTGCAGTGCATTTCCAGGCATTGTGAAGCTAAGCTTTGTGGTATTGCCTAGAGTAGTCAGTGGCATGCAGTACTGTCCCCCGCATCAGCATCCTTAGATGAGTATGATCATTCTGGTGTCTTTCTGTCCCATGAACTTCTAAAACGCACGTGACCGTCACTTAAACATAAAGATTGATCTACTGCTAAAGAAAATGTATTGGAAATCATGAACTTCTGTGCATTCCCATACATGCTAGTCTTACAAGCTTCAGAGATGGTGAAAGGTGAAATATTAAGCCTCTCTTTGAGTTCTGCATCGGAAATAGCTTGTGCTAGATTTATATCACGATTTTCCCCTCTACTGGTTAAACTCTTTAGGAGCAACTTAAATTTTTCCATTATTAAGTTCCAGAGTTCTTTTTGGCTTTTTTTGTTTGTTTTTAATGATTTGGGATTTCCTACAAATGTATTTGTGTTGAGTGTTAATTGTGTCCCTCTGGAGAAAAAAGAAAAGGAAAGGAAAAAAAAACCTTTCCTCTATCTTGCAGCTTGTTGCAAGAGGCAGAAAGTAAGTCTGAACTCAGTCAGAACATCTCTGCTCGTGAGCACTTCGTGTTTACCGACAGCGACGGTCAAGTTTATCATCTCACAGTTGAAGGGAACTCTGTGAAAGACAGTGCTCGGATTCCACCAGACGTGAGTACAGCCCTGGGTTAAATCTCCGTCAAGAGCTCTTATCAAGGATTTTGTTCATCCATAGCCAGTAAAGACATCCTTAAGGAAAACTTCAGAAAACCTGATTGAAGTAAATTTTACTGTTGAAGGAGACATCATCATCTAGCCTGGTCCACACTGCTAGAGAGTGACTATTGTGATCATAGATTCACCACTGGCTGCTCGTTCTTGTCACTGCCACAGCCCACAGGAACTGCCCCCTGTCTGCTTCTAATGAAGTTGAGGAGAGTGAGGAATGCCCCAGGGCTCCTTGCTTGGTTTGTGACTGAGCAGTGTTTGGAGCTTGACTCAGTAGCTGTCCTGTTCCCATTTCATGGATATCCATGAAAGGCTGGGTTTACAAACTGGTATTATTTTTTAATAATTACAACCAGATTGTAAATATTATAGTATTAATATTTACTGATCTGTAGGTATCTTTTGTTTGGCATTGTGGAATCAATTATAGTTAATAATTGGTGTCAGCATGTATCTTACAAATTATTTTTAATAGATGGATTAAGAAAATTTTAGCCAGTATAGATTATAATTAAATGGAGGCATTAAGGGGATTTAAAATATATATGATAGTTATTTTAAGTCATCGTCTAAAAATAAGATGTTCTAGTAGAAAACCAGCTTCCATATCTTCTAGTAGCTCAATGTCGCATGAAGATACAGTAAAGGCATTAACTGGGGCTGCAGGATTTGAAGTCGGATGGACAGGGAGATCCACTCTGGATGGTGCATTCATGTGGTCTTAAAAATTAGAGCTGGTTGTTGGTGAGACATTAGTTCTTCCTCATGGGACCTCTCCACACAGCATTCTGTGTCTCACATGATAGCTGGCTTCTCCTTGAGTGAGTGATCCATAGGACAAGGTATCATATGGCCTTGTTTCTGAAGTTAGAAACTGTCATTTCTGCTGTCTCCTGATGGCTCTTGTATCAGCCCTACTCATTGTGAGAGATGACTCCTGAGGACTGTGAATCTGTGGGACCTCTTAGAGACAACCTACTCAGCCTCCTCTATTAATAATCAAAGAAATAAGAACACTCACCTAAACCTTTAACCTAAAATCAAAGCTATGTAAGTCTGTCCACACTATAACATGATTTTTACTATTACACAGAGTGAGTCATATCTGAGAGTAGCAGCTATAACTACCTGTGGTATGGTCCCATGTTTTAAAGATTGTGAAACAACTGTAGAAATTAGGTGTTTGGTGATTCTAATAGGAGAAAAACTATAAGTGTGTACAGACAGAAACTGTTGGTAGACTTTGGACACAACTATTGCAGCTGTCCTTGGAACCCTGTCTGCTTCCCCAGCTCTACAGAACTCTTTTAGAACCCTAGAGAAGAGACAATTTCAGCTCTTCCAGAGCACATAGTTCAGTCTCTACTTTCCAGTTACTTTACACTTGAAATTAGAGCGTAGAAAAAGGCCAATACTTCTGAAATACCCATTGCTGCCTGCTTGAAACCCACTCAAAGAAAAGGTTTTGAACTTTTGGGCCTGAATATTTTTTACTCTTACTGCATTGTTATTTATATGTGTGTATGAGAGCATATATATGTGCTCTCACAGTGCACGTATGGGTGTCAGAAGGCAACTTGCAGGAGTCAGTTCTCTCTTTTCACCATGTGGGTCCCAGGGATTGAACTTGGGTAGTCAGGCACGGTGACAAGTACCTTTGTCCACCCACTGTGTAGCTCCCCTTCCTTGAATTTGAACGTTCTTTAAAATGCCTTTTCAGGGTGATAGTGGCACCATACAACTTAAAAGGTTTCATATCTTTTTTTATGGAGGCTTGAAGTTGGGATGTAGCAATTCTCTACACTGCCAAATTCCTTTCTTCCACTAATGAATGTGTTTCTGAAGGAATGACCATCTCAGTGGGCCAGCAGCCTCTGGTAAATGGGTATGTGTTTCAGGCAGGTTTCATTTAGCTAAGGGAGCTGATATCTGTATGATATGTTAAAAACTGATTTTGGATCATTATTTTTGCTTTCTGAAGTTGACATTTTTCTAGTGACTGTAAAACAGAATGTCAGCAGAGGATTTATTTGTTTAAATTCAGTATTTATCTTACTCTTCTTTGAAATGTGAAATTTTGAACATTCATTTTAAGTTGAAACTTTCACTTTGAATTTTGGCTCCACGCTAGATGGAATGTTAAGAAGAGGGAGAAACCTTGGCACATTTTCCATCACACATTTCTAGAAACCTGTCATGGCTGCCCATATCTTGAAAGGGAGAAAAATAAGATAGCCTTATGTTGCCTTCTCTCCCCTTGAACACCCTATTTCAAGTGGACAGCAGAGTGTTAGCAGATAGAATGTTCTGTTGAGCTTTGGTTCTTTGGGGTTACTTCAAGTCACTGGGAATGTGCACAGCCCTGTCTGAAAGATCTGCATGTTGCTTGCAAATCCACACTGTCAGGAGGAAAGTTATGGATGGGCCATACAGTTGAATTAAGATAGCAACATGGAATTCTTACATAGAAACACTAATTTAGTTTGTAATGTTTTAATTTTTTGAAGTTGAAAAATAAAATTTTAAATGTGATAGTGGTTAAGACTGAAAAGTAAATTTAAAGGTAAACTCATTAAACATTTCATTAGCATTGCAGAGAAATAGAAATGGGATGTGCGAACGCTGTTTCACACAATGCAGAACTTCATGTACTTAGTTTAACTAAGATTTTTATTACTAGACTTACTGTAATCATTGACTTTTAATTCTGTTTTTCTTTTGTTTACTATTCTTTCAGCCCTGAGCTTTATAAATTTACTACTCGCATCTCCTCAAGTTTCATGAGCTAACCTAATGACCAACAGTGAACCCAAGTCACAGAAAGGTTAAATAAACCTGCCCAAACCCCATGCCAGTTTAAGTGGGAAAGCTGGGGCTCAAGCCCGTCAGTCAGCCAGAGCTGGGGTGCTCTGCCTCCTTTGACACTAGGCTCTGCTTCTGCCCTCCCTCGGGCTCTCTGAACTGGGTTTTATAATGGCCTTTCTCTCTGAACTTTTACATTTCTACATGTAACTTCTGCAGAGCTTCCTATAAATTCAAACTGAGCAAGTGTGCAGGCTGGCCTCAAACTCACGGAGATCCACCTGCCTCTGCTTCCTCTTTCCATCTTCATTATTCCAGAAGGTTCTAGAAGCTATTAGTAAAGAACTGAGTCCTTCTTTTTAGTAGGAAAGGTGCGACACAGTTAGTTCTGAAAGTGGTTAGTTTCCCCTGAAATGGATGTTTCTCCTTTCGCAATCAGAGTCAGCTCTCTAGACTATCTCATTCCTCTAATTTCCTTTTTCTCAAGACATCTCTTCCTAAAAGTATCCCTTCTCTAAAATTCTAGCTTAGATAACGTACTGTTTATCAGATTGAAATGTTGTTTCATCAGAGTTGAAATTGATGCATTATGTCTCTCTTTTAGTATCCAAAGTCTGTTTTAGGATTTGGTGGCATTCGTAGTAAAACCTTCAACTTTATTAAAATATCTTTGTTATTTCATTGTAATCATACCGTAAAAGTATTTCTCTATTCTAATGGCTAATCAGTATGGAAATTTATGTATGGTCTCGCTGTTCTTGCTTCTAGGGGAGCATGGGTAGTATTACCTGCATCGCTTGGAAAGGGGACACGTTAGTGCTCGGAGATGTGGACGGAAATTTAAACTTTTGGGATTTGAAAGGCAGAGTATCCAGGTATAAGCCACAAATGAATTCTTTGTTCAAATGGAAACTTAGAACTTACACAGGACCAGTATGCATGATATTGCTTGGAGTCTTGAATCTCTTGTCATTTAAACTTGGAAGGAAGGCCCTTGAGCCAGACTCTGATGAGTCACAGTGGATTTTTATCTGCAAGTAGCCATGCAGATGTCCTGGGACATTACTCTAGATGTTAACAGGCCCTTCTGCGAGATGTGGCTTCCTCCCCAGAATGTAAAGTGATTCTCCCATTGTCAGACCTTACCAGGAACAAAGTAGATACACCGACAGGGTTTCTGCTGACTAGAGATTGTTCCGTATCATGTTGGTTTTTTATCTCTTTGTCCTCAGAGGAATACCTACACATCGGAGCTGGGTGAGGAAAATTCGTTTTGCTCCTGGCAAAGGAAACCAAAAGCTAATAGCAATGTATAACGATGGTGCTGAAGTATGGGACACTAAAGAGGTAGGCCCAGCCCCACAGCGTCAGCATGAAGCAAATGAAGCTGCTGGCCATGAGAACTGACTTTCTTTCCTCTTGTTTCCTGAAAATGGAAGCTTCGGTACTTGGTCAAGCTGCTAATAAATTTTTATTCATTTGAAAATTTTGCCTTCATAGTATTTGTGTTCTAAATGAGATAATTCAAGAGATTGATTGATTGATTAATTGATTTGGATCTTTGAAGGGCAATTTGCATGTGGAAGATGAGCTGCTAGGCTATTCCTTTCTAAGTAACCTCTGGCCTTTGTCACAGACCTTGTCTTTTTTCATCCAGAATGATAAATGTCTTTCTTTTCTGTCAACTCATTTTTACAGGTTCAGATGGTTAGCAGTTTAAGAAGTGGAAGAAATGTGACCTTTCGGATTTTGGATGTAGACTGGTGCACATCAGACAAGGTGATTTTGGCGTCTGACGATGGGTGCATCCGAGTCCTGGAGATGTCTATGAAGTCTACATGTTTTAGAATGGATGAACAGGAGTTAACTGGTAAGGGTGACTCTTGAGATGGTGCTGCAGCCTTCTGGAGAAGAAGCTACTGCTGCTTCATTCCAGTCTCATTTTCCAAGATCTGAGTTTAAAAATAATTAGTGAGCTCAAGCATAGTCACTGAGATGCTGCACGCATGTATTTGCAGGCTCAGGTTGTTTTGTGTGGGTGCCCCTTCTGAGGGTCTGTCAGTGAGGTAGAGGATGCTTACTTCACAAACAGAGCTTACTCAGAATCTGGGAGAACTCCTCAATAACATGAATCTAGAGACTTTTCAATGTAGAGCTTTATATTTTATGTGACCCTGTACCTTTGGGAAGTCACTTTGGAAAGTGACTCTGAGTGTTGTGAATTTTGATTCCTATCCGTGATGTGTTATGTGACCACTCAAAGCAAAATCAAGTGAGGTTGTACTTTGAAGAATTTTTTTTACTAAAATGAAAAATGTAGTAGTAAAATAACTCCATACATGATTTTATTTTAAGAAAAACTAGGAAGGTTGAAGTGTATCTGGCCAGTAGTTGGAAAGACTGCTTTTGTCTCATGAAGTAGAGTTCATTGGAAGGCACTGGAGAAGAGCTACTGTTCAGTCCTGACTGGAGCAGTGGAGGGGACTTTCCGTGGGGTTCTTAGCACACTGCCACGCACCCTTCTGGCTCTCTGCTTTGTGGGAAAGTTGAGGCTCCTCTACTGAGCCAACGTCGACTTGCCTATGTTTTAGTAGAGTCACTTAATATTTGGCCCTTGAGAGACAGAGAAGTTTTGCAAACGTGCCCTCTCTTTCTGTGCATGCTGGAAGCACCGCCACGCTCGTTGAGTGCTGGCTGGACTGCCTGTGACTTCTGTGTGCTGCGCTCTGCTTTGTGTCAGTTCCCAACCTCTACCTACACTATTTGGGCACCAGCATGTCTTATGATTAATTGTGACTATCGTTAGATGAAGGTAAAAGACATATAATATGGTCCCAGACCTGATCTTGAGTCATTTGCCAGCTCGGCAGAGGTGTCAGGACCATCTCCCCAAGGAGGACAAACAGGAATGCATTCTTTAAACTGGAAGTTACCAAGGAAATTAAAGAGTTAAAAAAATTTCTTTTAGCTGCTAGCTCTAGGTGAAGAAGTGGGGAGGTATAATCTAAATGTTTAAAGAACTTTTCTTTCACCTTTGATCTAGCATTTGAATGTAAAAACTCTACTTCCTCAATAACTTGTTTCTAAATAAGTTGATGGCAGAAAAATAATCCATTGTTGCAGCCTGTGTTTGATGCCATATTTAAATATCTGGTCTGTAGCTAGGATATAGCTCGTGTTTTCTTTGTAAGTTTTGCAAATTTTTTAACTTTTTATTTATTTTTATTTTGTATGTATGAGTGCTTTGCCTGTGTATATATAAGTGTGTACATATTGTGCAGTGCCCACAGAGGTTAAGAGAGGGTGTCAGATCCCTGGAACTGGAATTACAGATGGTTGGTAGTCACCATGTGGGTTCTGGGAATTGAACCCAGGTCCTCTACCCTGAGCCATGTCTCCAGCCCCTAAAGTTTTACTAATATTAAGAAGAAAATAGTTATTCTTGTGCCAATACTAGTAGTGTAGTTTCAGCCACAAAGTAGGAACAATGAAAGAAATGATGAGGAAAGGCCATTGAAGCATGCACGTAGTCTGCTAGTTGAACTTTAAATTGAGAATTTTGATCAGTGTGGAAGGTAAAACTCAGGATGGTGTAAGTGTGGAGTTAGGGAGAAGATGATTGTTTATTACCAGCATATACAGGGCAGACAGTCTTGGAAAAAGATTGATATGTTTCTGTTCATGGAAATAAGATCCATTTTAGACTTGCTGATATGGGATAAAAATAAAATCATTTTAGGACATAGATGTTGATATTTGATATAATATATTTTCATTTTTTTCCCTTGGTAACAGGTAGGGAACATTGAAAAATCCTCATTTGTCAGTCACCGTTCTCTCTGTCACGCTAGCTAGCGGTTTTTCAGTGCTGAGTAGCTCTGTGTGACTAGTAGGTGTCTTTTCCTATTAGATGGCACAGCCCATGGTGTATGCAGGTCCATTTAGTGAGGCATCACCATTGGTAGTAACTGTATCTGTTCAAGGGACAGGGAGGAAAGGGGGCTGGAGGAGTGTGAGGCTGAGCCGTAAAAGCCAGTGGACCCCTGGGCAGTGGGTCAAAGGGCAGGAGTCCTAAGGAGGGAAGGACTTCTGGGCAAAGCTGCTGAGCACTGGTCCTTTGGTGTTCTGGCTCTTTTTACTGGAGTGTGTGTGAAAACAGTCCACTCTTATTTGTTTATTAGTGTCCTAATGAAACCAGTTGCTGGGTGTAAGGGGTGTGAAGCCAGGAGTTAGGATGTTAACCTCTTACTCAAAGGTTATGTTCCTAAAGGATTCTGGGAATGCCAGAGGTCAGAGGTCACCCAGTTCTTTCAGCAACAAGCTCTAGATTCCTGGGCCATATAAGTTTAACAGTCTCAGAAAAATAAACCTCTGATAGTACAAACAACACAGATAAATGTAATTATTTTTAATATTTTTTAAAAAGTGAACTTTACTGGTATCTTTTGAGTCATTACATCAAGTCTTCTATTCAGGCAGTACAGTGTCTATACCATTTAGCATGGATACCTAAACTTTAAGAAAGGGAAAGAGAGTGCTCAGTCAGTCAGAATGCAGAGAGTCTCTGGTCTGGATATACTCTGGTCTGGATATACTCTGGTCTGGATATACTCTGGTCTGGATATACTCTGGTCTGGATATACTCTGGTCTGGATATACTCTGGTCTGGATATACTCTGGTCTGGATATACTCTGCCCGTCGCACCAGGTTTACGTATGGTCGCTGCCGACTGCCCTGGAAGTGCCTGTGCCTGAAGCTCCACTGTGGTGTACAGCTTTGTTATTGAAGTGCCCTCTTTTGTCTAGAGCCTGTGTGGTGCCCATATCTCCTTGTTCCAAGGGCTTCCCTTGCCCTGAAAGCCTTCTTATTACATCAGCCTTGGAATGGGCGATATTCTTTGGACATTTCTCACATGTAAGTAATTTCATTTTTGTTTTCTTTGTATAATTTATTTGGGTTTGAAGAACACCCATGAAAATTATCTGTGACTGATACTCCAGAGCATAAAAGGAATGAAGCCTTAAAACCAGTGCAAGCAAAGGCAGAGACACTAGCAGGATTGTATCCACCCTGTGAGGTCTTTGTGGAAGCTGGGTTGATGAGGACCTGCAAGCACATAGAGTGCTCTCAGGCTGGGTGCTCATCATGCAGTCTGGTGAAAGAAAAGGATGAGTGTAAAGATGAACAAAGAAGGCTGAGAGATTTGGGGCCAGGCCTAATCCATCATAAAGCAACATTAGAAATACAGATCACCACAGAGACTCTCAGAAGTTACTACTTAATTCTGCAGTTCAGTGAACTGACTGCATGTGGAGGCACAGAATGGTGTGGGATAGGTTCATGTTTTTATTAATTCAGTGTCCATTGCCTAAGAACTATCCACTTAGAGAAAGGAATAACTGTTCCTCAGGGCAGAATGAGAAAATTCTTTTTAGTCTTTGTTCATTGTAGGTTCTACATTAAAAGGATTCTAATCCTGATAGTTTCTAAAGCCGGCTAACACATTTTCTCATCTTTTGGAAGCCCAAAATGTTCTTTATTCATTCCTTTTTGGACTCAGTAAGGTGAAGGCAGACATTAAAGATGGTTGGTGAATCCGAGGCACAATGTTTATATTTTGGTCTACAACCAAATTTTAAACCAAAGGCTATAAAGAGGTTATTCTATATGAATACAACTATTTTTTTCTGGTAAAGAAATAGGTGGTTGCAGATGGAGAGGATGAATGCATTCAAATTCTTTTTCTGTACAGCGATTATCCAGAAAATGAAGAAATAAAGACTCTCCTTCAAGAACAGTTGAATTCATTGTCTAGGTAAGCACTCTGTATTTTATCAGAACATGAGAAAGAAAAAAAATACATTAATTTGGACTTTTTAAAACTGAAATAATTGTTTTCGTAAGTATTAATGCCCCAAGGAGAGACCCTCTGTTGACACAGATTTTTTTTTTCCCTCTATAATCTTTGATTGGTAGAAGTAGAGACAGAGTATCTCTCTTCATCTAATTCCCAACTACTGAACCACTGTGGTTTGTGGCAGGACCAGGAGTTTCCCTGTGAGGTTCTCTTAACTCACCTGCCTCTATCATACACTCCTCATAAAGCCATGTGCTAGAGAATGCACAGGCAGTGACTCTTTGAAACTGAGTTCTGTGTCAGGTGCTGTCAGTGCACAGTTCTGGCTAAGGAATTCATATGTTCTTAGAGCCAAGAGCATTAAAAAACATATATTGAAAATTATATTGCAAAGGAAGGAGAAAAATAGGAGTCCATAGGTGTTCTTGGTAAAATACATCATGTTTTTGCAATCTAGAATATGTTACATATAATAGAAATCTTTAACAAGTTAATATGCTTCATTAATTGCAAATTCAGAACTACTATTGTTTTCAGTATTTAAAGATTAATGATTTTATTTAATTGGGAAACTAGGGCCTTATTCTTGCAGTTAGGCACCTGGTTGCATTTTCAAAAGCAGCAGGGTAAGCTACTGCGAGCCTGAGAAGCTGAGTCCCTGGTAGTAGGTAGTAGGGTGATTGGCAAGTCCTGTTTTTCAGGGCTTTGCTCCTCTCAGACCTTCAGCTTACATAATTTGGGATCAAGGCAAAGTAACTGTCTTTGTAAATTCTAAACATGTATTGATGTGTCTCTCTGCCTGATTATTTGATTCAAACTGTTTGACCTGCCTCTGTGGGTTCCTGTCTGCAGGGACATAAAGAAACTCCTGCTTGACCCGGAATTCACTCTCCTGCAGAGGTGCCTGCTTGTTTCCAGGTAATGCTATTTGGCAGGTTCTGTGTGAGAGAGAATTTCAGGGTAACTCACTTCTCTTGTTAAGGCTTTGTAAAGTTATAACCAAACTCTGCGGCATGTTAGAAAGTAGCGGTTCCCCCTTTAGATTTGACTCACAGTTCATTTTTATGAGAGTAATACAAGCCTGCAGCCTGTCAGGTGCGTTTAAATGAGAACTCTGCATCTGTACTGTAAAGGCTTTTGCCTACACGTACCTTTTTTTTTGGTCTTTTTGAGACAGGGTTTCCCTGTAGCCCCAGCTGGTCTGGAACTCGCGGTGTACACCAGGCTGGCCTGGATTTCATAAAGATCCGCCTGCCTCTGCCTCCTGGGTGTTGGGATTAAAGACATGCTCCACCATGCCCAGCATTTCAGGCAGCTTTTTAAAATATAAACAGTAAGCCATATATTTAGATGTATTTAAATATGTTGATAAGTTCTGTTTAGAAGCAGGAGTCTGTACTTCCCCATTGTTCAGCAAAGTTGTCACTTAAACAAAGATATTTCCCAGTTACAAAAAATAAATAGCAAACTGCCTTCGCTGAGTTTCACCAGAGGAGGCTTGTACTGTGAAGCTCTGATTCAGTCCTGTGCTACTGGCAAAGCAGGCCGATAACTGATCTTAACAGAGAGCTGTTGGGTGTAATGGGGCTCTATGCAGTCAGGCCCTGTACTGTGGGGAACCCCATAACAAGGCTAGCAGGCTCAGCACTGTACGCCCCACCTGCCGTGCCACATCAGTGTCCTGATGGACTCTGAAGTAGAATACTATCTTGCTATTTGTGGCCACTTGCAGCCTGCCCAGCCTCAGACGTGTGTGGATGCACTGTGACCTTGGTTTCCCCTTCTCAGGCTTTATGGTGATGAGTCAGAGCTGCACTTCTGGACAGTGGCAGCCCACTACCTGCACAGTTTGTCCCAAGCCAAGTCCGGGGACATGGTGGCAACCAAGGAAGGTGCTCCTCCGGACAAGTTGAACAACCCACTGGACATCTGTTATGATGTGCTCTGTGAAAATGCATATTTCCAGGTGTTTCTACTTTATATAGTCAAGCCTCATTTACAGATAGGACCTTGATCATTTGTGTTTTCTAAGTACCTTAAACTTGGGAATCTTTCAAACTGAGCTGAAGTCCTCAGCCTAGATATGTCTTCTAGCATGTTAGCACAGAAAAGGGCTGATCCATTGTAAGTTTACAAATACTAAGTGTTTAATGGGCATCATTTTTTCTATTCAAATGGTCTTAATTTTGGTCTTCAGTTTTTAATCTTAGAAGATTCATTTTAACTCACTTAGATTTTCAAAAAATACCAAATCTTTTTGCTTGAATTAAATTTTATATTCAAATTATATAAAAGTAACTTCGTGATATAACTCTCAGCAGAATACTTTGCTGTTCATTCATTAAATCACGGGATTTTTTTCACCCAGTGAATTCTGTTCGAGTGCCGGTTTCAGTTTCTGTACGCAAGCAGACAGGAACACAATTGACAGTCTATGTCAATGTTTGTTTCTTTCAAAATCCTTGTTAAATTACTGAATTTCTATAAAGTTAGCTATCTGGTAACCTTGGAAGTCAAATTGTTGTCTTGATTTATTTTCTGAAGCAGTCTCACCCTGGTCTGGTTTGGCCTGAACTTATAATGTAGTTCTACTTCAGTTCTCAGTCCTGCCTCCACCTCCAAGTCCTGGGGTTGGAAGTGTACCACAAAACCAGCAGAATAGTGTTTCTTAAAGTGACTTCATTAAGTACAAAACAGTTTAAGTAATGAAAAAGTTTGAGGAGGTTGACAGATGGCTCAGAAGTTAAGAGCACTTGCTGTACAACCATGAGGACCAGAGTTTGAATATCTTTCCACGTGTAATAAGCTGAGCATCCCACATGCCCAGACCCCGGCTTTGAGCAGGATGGAGACTAAGGACTACTGGGACTTGCTTCTAGCCTGACTGAGAAAACCTGAGCTCTGAGTTCAGGAAGAGACCCCACTTCAGAAGAGTAGGCAAAGAGTCATAGAGGAGGACACCCAATGCCCTCTCTGGCCTCCACAGGTGCTCAGACATGCAAATACCATACACTGACATGCACAAATATATAAATAAATCTTTAAAAAGTTTGATAATCTTGGGGGCTGGAGAGATAGCTCAACAGTTAAGCTCTTGGAGAGTACCTGGTTCAGTTCCTAGCTCCTGCATGGTAACTCTTAACTGTATGTGACTCTGGTTCTAGAGGATCTGATGCCCTCTTCTGGCCTCCACAGGCATTGCATGCACATGGTGCAATTAAATACGGGTAGGCAAAACACTCATACACATAAAATCAAAAAAGTGTGATAATCCAGGCTAAATTTTCATTTCTTTTAATTTCCTACTCTAGAAATTTCAGCTGGAAAGAGTTAATCTACAAGAAGTAAAGCGCTCAACTTATGATCACACAAGGAAATGTACAGACCAGCTTCTTCTCTTGGGTCAAGTATGTCAATTTTTTTGTGTCTTTTCATGTTTGTGGAGTTGCTGGTTGGTCGGTGGTGCAGAGCACTGTTGTACACATGTGCATTCCCATGTGTGTCTATAACCACTGGAATGAATCTTCTTCACTTTGCATACGTGGACTTGCTTTAAAAGTAACACCCCCCCGCCCCCCCGCACATTTTGAGGCAGCACAGACATATGACTGGCCAGCCGCTTGTGGCCAGTCATCTTCGTGTTAGATGAAGGCCAGCTGCTTGTTTTGCTTCACTTCTCAGCTCTGCACTGACTGGTGCATAGCCGAAGGGGGCAGTCCCCGCAGCAGCTCTACTGCAGGCCAGGTTTTCTGCTTCCCTCAGAGAGGTACTGCGGTATCTCAGTCTTTGTATCTGTATATAAAACATTCAGGAGCATTTTTTTGAAAGTGAGCATATTCTTTAATCTAGACTGACATTCCACATTGTGAATTTAAAAAGGCTATGTTGGAAGGAAATGTCTCGTAATTAGAAAAACTCTCTCTCTTCTTAGACAGACAGAGCTGTGCAGCTGCTGTTGGAGACTAGTGCGGACAACCAGCACTACTACTGTGACTCGCTGAAGGCCTGTTTGGTCACCACTGTTACCTCTTCAGGCCCCTCTCAGAGCACCATTAAGCTGGTGGCAACTAATATGATTGCCAGTGGCAAACTAGCAGGTGAGGTCCACCCCAGCTGCATTTGTCAGTGCTGTTCAAGGCACGTCTCTTTTTACGTACCACAGGAAAATGGGGAAATTAGTGCCGATGTTCTTGGGAGGATGAGAACACTAAAGCCCTAGGGTGAGGTGTGTGTCCCATTCACTCTCTGGAATGTATTTCTGCTTAATACCCTGGTTGCTTGAGTGGTAACATTATAGAGCCCTGTTTTAAAGTTTTATTTTAAAATTTAATGCAGCACTGTTTCCATTAGGTCCAGGTCGATTACCCCTTATCCAAAATACTTTTGAAACCAGAAGTATTTCCAATTGTTGACTTGAGAATATTTGTATACACATAATTGAGGTAACTTGGGGGTGGAACTTGACAAGATGTGAAATTCATTCATGTTTCATATACTTCTTAAATACGTAATCTGAAGGTAATTTTATAAATAATCTAAATAACTTTATGCATGAAAGATTAAGTGAAGTAAGATGTGGTTTCACTTTTCAAAATTATGTTTTTATTTAGTTAGTTTTATTGTTTGTGTGAGTATTTGTCTGTATATATGTAAGTGCAACCATGTTTGCAGAGACCAGAAGAGGCATCAGATCTCCAGGAACTGGAGTTCAGATGGTTGCTAGCTACCATGTGGGTGTTGGGAGCCAAACCCAGGTCCTCTGGAAAAGCAGCCAAGCCAGAGCTCTTAACCACTGAACCATCCTTCTGATCCTGTGATTTCACTTTTTAATGCCTTGCCAAAGAGTGCTGCACGATCACATGAGGGGGTCGATCTTCTGTCTTGCAGAGGGTGTTCAGCTGCTCTGCCTGATAGACAAGGCTGCAGATGCCTGCCGCTACCTGCAGACATATGGCGAGTGGAATCGGGCAGCGTGGCTTGCAAAGGTGGGCAGTTCTACAGGTCTCATGAGTAGGTCTTCAAGCTCTGACCCATGATTTGAAAGTACTCTTTGGGTTGCAAAGTTGCTCTGCAAATGTTTGTTTCTCTCCTCCCTCCTACTCTCTCAGTATAAGTTGCTCTGACTGGGAAATGGAGCTTGCATTGGTATCAGCTAAGTGAGAGTAGCTGACTGCTCTCTTTTGGTGTCTGACGCAGCCCAGAAGCATTGCTGAGGCCCTCAGCAATTATCGCTGTGCTTTGTGATGGGCAGCAGCTTCTGAGCTGTGTGCTAACAAATCAGAGCTTGCCTTTGTTCCAGAGTCACACTTAACTTTAGTTTTGTAGAGGTGTAGACATGTTTCTGGTGTAACCCTCCTTCTCAGGTTCGGTTAAATTCCGAAGAGTGTGCAGATGTTCTGAAGCGGTGGGTCGACCACCTCGGCTCCCCACAAGTCAACCAGAAGTCCAAGGCCCTCCTGGTACTCCTCTCGCTGGGCTGCTTTGTCAGCGTGGCAGAGACACTTCACAGGTAGGTGTTGTAAGCTTTGGCTGCCCAGGATTGCCCTGGAGGAGTCACTTCACTGCATGTTGGGGATCTGAAGGTGGAGGTAGCACTCTGTGTGACATGAAGAAGGGTGCAGCAAGGCTTGTGAAGAAAACCCAAAAGGGAGACGGAGTATCTCCACATTAGCTCTTTGCTTGGTCTAGGAACTAGAATTTTGCCACCAATATATTGGCCAAGACCAAAGGGTATTTTTTTTTTAGGAATGCAAAAGGAGTGTTCAGGTGACTAGGGGGGATTCCACTTTGAGAGTCCAGAGAGCAGTAAGAGGCATTAGAGAGTACTGTAAAGTGGGGTGATCCTTCTGCATATCCCCAAGAAGGGTCTTATCACTTCTTACAGGAAATTGGCTTATTGAAAACTAAAGGCAGTATCTTGAAACAGATTTGGCAGAGGCTTGTTAAATCTGGACACTGGCCCTCATCGTGCCTCTGTAGATCACAGTGATTCTAACTATTGAAAAATCACTCGTTATGGTGTTCTTTAGTATCTGTGTGAAGCTTGAGTTGAAGATGTGTTCTCTTCTTCTTTATAAACCAAGACCTAGAGAGGTGCTGGTGACCTATGGGGCACTCCATTTCCGGGAAAGTCTTCAGACAGAAATGTACCCCGGGGTGTTTCCACCCACCCATGACAAGTGTTGAGAGCTAACTTATTTTGCTTTCTTGACCAGTATGAGATACTTCGATAGAGCTGCACTGTTCGTGGAAGCCTGTCTCAAGTATGGTGCCTTTGAAGTCAATGAGGACACAGATATCCTTTTCAAGGAATTTTGTGCTGAAGTGGGGAGATAGTGACATGGGTGGGTTTGGGACTGTGTTGTGTTGAGGAAGATCCGCATGTTGATTGACCAGAGCCAGGAGAGAGGGAGAAAAGGGAAGAGAAAGAATCAGAGCAGGTGGTTGCACTGTAGGCTGGTTTGGAGGGGTGGCAGGGAGGACCGCACAGTGAGGGGCCTACATTCTGTATTTGTTTAAACATAAAAGGAAGGTAAAGTAAGTGATTTAGAAAGGCCTCTGGTCCTGGTACTTAAAATAATATTCTTTCAAATTAACACATTTCTTGAAATATACTTTATGTATTCATCCAGAAGAGGTAGATTGAAAATATAAAAACCCAAATGTTCCCAAAGTGACACTCTGATGTAGAACAGGACAGAGCATTTCAGTGTCTCAGATGCAGATCGCAGTGGGTGGCCCGCAACCACTTACATTGTTTCTTCTCACTGTCACTCGGAAAAGAATGGGCTTGAGGATGTAACTCCCAGGTCCTTGTGTTTGCATATCAACCCTAGCTTTTCCTCATTGTACTTTTTCCTGACTTACATTTGACGTCATTTCTACATGTTAGGTAGTACATAAAAATTATTTAAAGTTAAGCAAATTTTTTTGAAACCTAAAGCCTACGCTTGCTCAAGGCAATGGGCCTTGTCACTATGAGCTTGACTCTGGGACTAACTGCCCAGTTGCCATGTCAGAATGCAACGTAACAGGGCTATCAAAAACCCCAATGCCCAGCTATGTGGAGCCCCTTCCGTCGGGAAATAATCTCCCACCGCCAGCCTCTGAGAAACTTCCACATGGGCTGCTGAGGGCATGTACAACGCTCCTCCGTCCTCTGCCATTTCCCAGTCTGCAGTGGAGTGCAGGCCATAGGAGAATGTGGGAGGTGCTGGTTGGAGTGTTGTGGAAGATTGGGCTCTGCTAGAGTGGCCCCCACCTTCCCCACAGAGGTTCCTGTGCCTGTCCTGCGTATGTGTTTGTGTGCATGCGTGTGTGTCCATGTCTGTGTCCTTGTAGGCACCAGGCCCCCTGGAGCAGCTGAGTAGAGCCGCTTCTGCTCTTGGGAGCCTGTGTGGTGCTCGTCAGCCCGTTGTGGTGCTCTTTTCCTTAACTGAGGTTCACAGAAGCTCATCACTGCCGTCTATGCGGACTACGCCCGGAGTCTGAAGAGCCTTGGTTTTAAACAGGGAGCAGCACTTTTTGCTTCAAAAGCTGGAGCAGCTGGCAAAGATTTATTGAATGAGCTCGCATCCCCCCAGGAAGAGCTGGCAGAGGAGTGACAAGTTGCGTTCAGGGAGTCTGATGTCGGAGCAGGTGTGAGGGGAGCTGGCCTGGCAGTGTTCTCAGTCACAGTCGTGGTCTGTCCAGACTGATGTGGAGACAGGGTCTCGTGAGCTGTTCTGCTACCTTCGCAGGGCTGCAGGTTCCCAGCAGTGCTGGCAGATTGACTCTAGGAGCAAGTTCAGTGTCCGCTGAGCCTAGAACATGGGGGCACACAGCTGGAAAGTGTGTAGCGTTATATTTTTTTGGAGAGAGTTTTAAGGTCCCTGGGAATGAATACTTTAAAATTTTTTAATATAAAAATTCAAGAGACAGAATTGCCTTTCTTGTTGACTGAAGTTAAAGATCTTTAAGAAGTCTGTGGAATGGATCGATTCTCCAGTTCGTGGAGAGCCTGTGCTCTCATGCAGGCCCAGCAAGGCAAAACCGCTCAAGGATAGCTCACCAAAGCTCTTTGTCTTCTTACCCTGAGAACACAGCAATTCCTAGCGTGGTGGTGGCTCCGTTTGTAGTTTTTAGGCTCCCGGTCTTCATGTTCAGTGTCAGTGTTTGTAGTCTGTGATATTCTCAGTTCCAGCTCCTGATACATTCCAGTAACCTCATTTCTGAACCTCTTTTGTACTTTCTGTCTCTGTATTCTTCCACTAGGTGAAATGTCTGAGACATATCTATTATAAATTATCCTGAGAATCGAAACACTCTGACAACAAAATAATAAAGGAAAATTCCAGCTGGGACTTTGTTTTGAGGTTTGTGTATGTTCTTTAAATGGCTGCCACGCCTACTTCAGTCTAAGGGACACTGAGAAATAGAGCTGAAGGTAAAACGATGAGATAGAACGTTCGTTCTGGGCAGCTTGGAATAGTTTCCAGCTCTCCAGTCTTCCATGTTTTGAGGTCAGAGAAGTTCGGGGCACTTAAGGAAGGAGGCATGTTCCAGACCCTGTGTGGTTCCACTTCAGGAAGACTGGATTTGAAGGAACGATTGTAAATTTGAGCTGAGGGAAACATTTCATATCCAAACCACATCAAATTTGATTTCTCCCAAGAATCTAACCAGTCCTGACTCTGCCTGTGAAATCCTGCAGAGCACCTCAGACCTCTTGTTAGACAGCCTTGCTGTCTACAGGGACATCTGAGTGGCCTCTGTCCCTGGCTGGTCCTACTCTTCTGGCCCAGTTCCTTCAGCAGCTCTCCACCTGTCCCCTCTTAGGAATTTGCCAGGGATCCGGGATCCTCACTGGAAGCAGCTACTGCGGGCTTGAGGGACGGGGAGGAAGGAAGGCTACCAGGCCATGGAAAGGGGACTTAGTCCCCTTTGTGTCTGGCTGACCCCTGACAGCAGCCGCTCCAGGAGTACAGTCGCCTCCTGCGCGTGCTGCCCCGCCTGCGCCGTCTGACTCTGACGTGGCACAGAGAGGTGAAGAGACGCAGGGTGTCACACTGTCCTCAAGCCCCCATGGTGAGCAGTTTGCTGGGACACCAGCCTTTAAGTGTCCTAACATTAGTATGGTCCTTGGCATATTAGTATGGTCACCCTACTATTAAGGGACAAAGCTGTAATGCAAGATGGGGTACTCAACACCGATCCCAACTATCTCCACTCCCCAACTCTCCAAAGCAGGGAAAATTTAGGAGGTCAGAGTCAGAGCTCTCTTCATAAGTCAGCGAGGAGAGGGTGGGAAGCAAGCTGGGCCAGAAGGGAGGGTGACTGGTCAGGCATGAGCTGCTGGCGGGAAAGAGGTCTGCAAAGCATTTCTCAAACTCGTGTGGCAGACTTTGGACATTCCAAGACTTACTTGCAAAGCGGAACAACCTATCCCATTGTGGTTTGGGCTTTCTTCTTCTGTGCAGAAACCGCTACAGTGTGCTCTTGCTCTATCTTCTGTCCTTATTTTTCTTTTAAACAAGTAGCAGATGTCTGGGGAGAGCTAAAACAGTACCTGTCGGCTGAAAAATCAAAATATTGGTCTTCAGGGTCGGCTCTGTTCCTTGGTCAAAGACTTTGGAATCTCAATTCTTTTCCTGCTACTGCAGAGTGTCTCTGTTTTCAATTATGTAGTCAACAAAGAATGGCACTTGCTCCTAAAAGGGGCAGCACAGGGCCATTCTTCCCTGGATGGGGCCACAGTGGTCACCAGTCATTCAAATACTGGTTTCAGAGATTCCCAGGCCAAGAGCCAGCTTCGACTGTTTGGCCTACTTCAGAATCCTGGCAAGATGACCTTCTGTAGATAAACCCTGTCAACCTCCTTCAGCCCCACAGGTCAGAGCATCATGAGGAAGGACGGGGCCTACGCTGTCCTGAGCCATCAGCCTGCTGCTTGCAAGTGGGCAGACCAGAAGTTCGAGAAAGGATTCTCCCCTTCCTCACAGTCTGGACCCATCCCCACCCTCCTGTCCTCCCCAGCCTGGAGCAGCTTTGTGGCTACCCAGAGTTGAGTTAGACAGGAGTCCTGCTGGGTGTGAACTGGTAAGGGTGGAATCTGCTGGGGGCCATTGGAGTGCTAAATGAAGGAGCAAGGTCAGAGTCACCGAGGGCAGCCCGAGCCTGCTGCCCAGCTCTCCGAAGGAGTAAAAGCTGGTCACTAAGACAGTAGACCCAGCTTGGATCTGAAGACGCCATACCGCTCCACTTGCTGACCTTTGAAATCACTGGCATGGAGCAGAGCCCTCAGAAGAATTACCTTGGCAACCCGAGCGTTTCAAACAAATGCTACTTTGTCCCTTGCTCATGGGACTGCCTGCTGGTATAGTCTGCAGGTGAGGTAGCCCGGTTCCAATGCAGTAGTACAGTGTGAACACAAAGGCTGTTGAGAAGGCGAGGGGCTACGGGCCTCTTAGGAATGGTGCCAGGTCTCAGGGCCATGTGGAAAGCCTCACCTCTGAGCTCCTGGGTGATCTCTTCCATGTCTGTCCTGGCTACTGGCATGTGTGCTGGCCTGTGTGGAGGGCAACGACTGGGATCACTGTGGGAACCAGTAGTTTAACTGTTCCCACTCCTACGGTGGGGGGAATAGTCCCTCCCAGTTCACCTCTAGCTGTAACCTCAGGTTATGATCTTAATTGGAATCAGGCTTACTGCAGATTTAAAGATCTTGAGATGAAACCAACTTGGGTCTATGTGGACCCTAATCCCACTGGCCTTATGAGAAGTGTCCATGTGGTAACAGAGAGCAGGACTCGTGATGTGCTGTTAAGGAGCCAAGCTCCTCCAAGGGTGGCCATGGACTATCAGAGACCAGGAAGAAACAAAGAAAGCCGCTCCCCAGAAGCCTCCGCAGGGAGCACGGCCCTGCCCGCCCACCCGGCTTCTGCCTGCAGAATGGTGAGCGTAGGCTGCTGTGGGTCTGAAGCTGCCAGTGTGTCATCATTTGTGATGGTACTCTGGAAAGCCAGTCTGCCACCACTGACCCACACAGTGGGCACCCAGAATTCCTTTGAGATGTCAGGTGCTCTTGCCCATGTTAGAGTGGGAATTCTAATGTTCTGCCTAAGGACAGTAAGAGGAACTCTGCTTGCCCTTGTGTTCAGTGGGCCTTCTCGGGGAAGGACCTACTTTGGGGAAGGAGGGGAAGGTGCATGCCAGGATGGAGCTGGAGCCTTGTGCTTGTCAGGCAAGTTACCTGAGTAACCTCAGCCTGTTCTCCTTTAAGAAGAAAAGTATGGCTTCCAGGTAGTCCCCTGGACAGGCTGGGTTTCCGCTCCCGGGCCCTCCACTTTCCAGCCCGCTGCCATGTAGCCCACACAGCACTCTGACGGCATCTCTACTGTTGCCCTCTGCCAACCAGAGAGAACTGTGGAAACAAACTGTTCCTAGACTCCTAGCCCCAGAGTCCAGTTTGTCAAAACCTCCGGAGCCATAACAAGAGGCTGGGAAAGGTTCCAGGCTGAGATTCTCTGTGGTTTTAGCTTTCCAACTTCTGGAGCCAAGAATTCCTTTTGCCAACCTGTATACCCCAATCTGTGTTCCTTGGACTCATAACATCCTGTGAAATATTAAATCTTTTTAATCTTTAAAGCATCATGGCCAAATAAATTTGGGAACTGCCAATGTAAATTTCAGAAAGTTTCTTTACTGCAAACCTTCTGGGTCCTTTAGTATGCAAATTCAAGTGCCTCCTCCCCAAAAGCACAGCATTCAATATTCTGGGACTCTGATCTCTTGAGCAGCTGTCTTTCTCTCTGTTCTGCCTGCCTCTGCCTTGACTGTATGGAGTTCATCAACAAAGATGTCCCTCTCTTCCTCCTCATCCTGACTGTCACCTGTCCCCCTAATCTTTCTTGTAAGTGGCAGATGGATGCAGCTTCCTGGACCATAACTCATCCCCAGGTCTCTTTCCCTAGCAGCGAGTTCATTCTTTTTCTATTTTTTCTTTCTTTTAGACAGGATCTTATGTATCCCAGACTAGCTACAGCCCTGCTGTGTAGCCACAGATCACCTAGAGTTCCTGATCCCTTTGCCTCTACCTCCCAAGTGTTTGGATTTACAGGCATTTACCTCACACCTAATTTTCATGTGGTGCTGGGGATTGAGCCTGGGGCTTCCTGCATGGTAGACCAATACCATGAGTTATCTCTCCAACCTACAGGTTCACTTTAAACAGCATGAGAGGCCTTTAATCCAAGACCAGGCCATTGCTCTCAGACACTGCATCCTGTGATGGAGTGAACCAGATATATTAGTGGTTCTGAGCACACAGCACACATGTTGCTCTTGCTCTCTGGGACACCTTTCCCTCATCAGCTGCCCATGGAACAGTATAAGGCCTGAAGACTGGTGCCCACACCCTCCTCACACCCCCAGATCAGAAGTCCACCTCTAACCCCACACTAGCAGTGGACTGCTCACTGGCCCGTACCCTCACGAGGCTCCACGCCCTCCAGCATCTCTGACACTTTCCGTGGTGCCAGAGCGTCCTGAGCCCCATGTGCCTGTTCTTGACTCCCTGAGTCACTGCAGGACATGCCCAGACCATGGTTAACTAGAGCCTGAGCTGCTCCCGAGACAGGACCGACCTCCAGGCTCATGCATTGCTGCCCCGTGCATAGTGCTGCTCTGCGTGATCCACATGGTGACACTCCCTTTGCTCCTGTTCTTGTATTGTCTGTGGCTCAGCTGCTTTTCCCTCCCGTAAATCACGTCTCTTCTCCTATCACCTAGCCAGCTTCCTCTCTTCCAGCCACAGCCGTGGGTCATGATAAGCAGTGATATCACAGGTGGTTCAGTTTGAGTCTACCATCTTAATCTTTGTTTTTATTATTACTACTATCCCATTTCCTTCATTTTGTTGTTTGTAACTTCTTTTTCTATCTGTGTAGCTCATACCTGTGAGATTAAACCATTTGTCCTTGACTTCTAATAACTTTCTAATGTAAATCAGCACTTGGACCAGTTTCCAGAGAGCAAAAAGGACCTGAGAATATTCTCCCTACCCTAATCCTCTTCCATCTTCTGCATAATTGTTGCCATATGTTTTAGGTCCCTTGCTCAACTCCCACCAGGGCCACTTCTCTTGTGTGGCCAATATCCATCTCAACACTCCCCTGTCAGTCAGTGCCTGGTCCATCCCCTTGGTCTTCCCTGCACTGAGCTGCCCTGCCTGCTATCACTCTCCTGCACCTCAAACACAGCCTTCAGTACTGTCTTTGGTATGTGTCTACAGGAAACAAGTCTCTCAACTTTTCTTCACTGCTTTTGGTTTACTTTTTTAGCTGGAAAATCTGAAGCATACAAGTAAGGGGAATAATATAAAACACCTCTAAGAGCTTACCCCTCAGCCAGAGCCATCACATCTTCACCAGCTAACCTCGGCTGGCAGTGGTGGCCTTCCAGCACTTGGTAGAGGTTCCATTGTCTTCCAGTGCCTGCTGACTCCATAGACTAGTCAGTTGTCAGTCCAACTGATGCATCTGTGAGTCGGTTTTGACTGTCAGAAGTGTTGTGCATGTACGGATCACAGACCGCAAGGCTCTGGGTGCTGTCTTCTTCCCCCAGTGAGCATCACTTGTGCCTTGTGCAGGTGGCTGAGCAGGGAGCTACGGCAAACCCAGGTTATCCTCATCCAAGAGGGAAGTGAGGTGATTCCATACGAGCCTTTCCTCCCTGTGAGGACTGAGGATTTCTATACCTACTTTACCAGTATGTCCTAGCTTCCACAGCTCCCTGTTGACTACTAAAATCTCCACTTCAGGGCTCATGTTTAGTTGCCACCTTTAAACCCAGGAAGACATATTCTACCACTTCTCACAGAAGGAGCCAAGGCTACAGAGACCCTGTCCTCACCCACTGGTCCACTGTTCCCTTAGAGCCCCCATATGGGCATCTTCCTCCTGGTCCAGTGAAGACAGCAAGGCCTAGACAGGTCCGCAGAGGTTTCTACACTTCTCCACTAGTGAGCAACCAACAAGTGGTGTCTAGCAGGGAACCTGGAGACAGGCGATGACGCTGACGTCAACAGTAGATGTTTCTCTAAATGTGTTTCATGTTTATAATAATGTAAAAAGGTGAAAGCGCACAGTATCCCTGTATTTTTGACAGGTAGCGAGAGTGGCTTGGCTGCTCCCGGGTGGGGTAGAATGAGCACATAGTTCTCCATATCTGCCAACTCTGGGTCTGAGGATTGTAATAAAATGGTTGGTGTGTGTTACCTGGCATGGCACGGGAGTAAGACCCGCAAAGGTTGAGCTTGTAACATGGACATACTGTTTTTCCACGTTGCTATTCTGTAAATGGCATGGTGAATGGACTATTTGTCTAGCATTTACATTGTATTAAGTACGATAAGGACTGTAGGGATTATTTTAAAGTACATGAGGGAGGTAGAGAAAAGGCTCAGGTAGCAAGTGCTTGCTGGGAAAGCATGAGGACCTGAGTGTGGATCACCAGCACCTACATCAAATTAAAAAGAAAACAAAAACACATGATCGTGGTGCACTGGAGAGTCAGAGAGAAGAGAACCCCTGGGCCTTGCTGGCCAGCCAGTCTGGCTGAATGGACTGGCTCCAGGTTCAGTGAGAGATGTCTCAGAGGACAAAGTGGAGAGCGATGGAGGAAGACACCTAACACTGACATCTGGCTTCCACATGCATGTACCTACATACAAGTGTACATGCACGTGAAAATATCCACATGTGTGCGTGCACACACAAGTAAAAAGAGTATATGGGAGATGTGCATAGGTTTTATGCAGACACCCTATTATGTATATGACTGTGAGATGTGCATAGGTTATATGCAGACACCCTATTATTTATATGACTGTGATCATCTGCAGTGTTTCTGTCCTGGAACCAATCTCTATGAAGCCTGAGGTTTGTGCGTATCCATTATCTCTGGTGTCACCCCCAAACCATGAACTCCTTGATCTGTGTTGCCTGATTAAGGTCCATATTGGGTTGTCTTGGATCCAAACTCTTCCTTTTATGGATGACTGTGATCCATAGACTAGAGCACATGAGAAAGTCAAGAGCTTGTAGGGGAAAACAGCTCTAGTGTGAAGGACATGGTCAAGGCTTTGTCTGCCCCAGGAGAGGGATAACACCGGGCAGTGGGCACTGGAAGGAAGGCCGCTAGCAGCTGCTCCGCTCCGGCTGACAGCACAGAAGAATGGGAGACCCTGAGTGTCAGATCTTTGATCTTTCAAAAGGAGCTGGAAGTTCAAAGAACTGTGTGACATATCAGATTTTTAAATATTGGCTTGACTAAAAAGAATCGAATACAGGCCAAACAAAATACATCTCCGGGCCAAAATCAGCCTTGTGTGGACAGTCTGTGCCTTCCATCGTCATGCAAGTCAGAGAACATCGATGTGTGTATTAACACTTGAGCATCCTGTGCTTGCTCTCCACTTTGTCTTCTGAGACATCTCTCACTGAACCTGGAGCCAGTCCATTCAGCCAGACTGGCTGGCTAGCAAGGCCCGGGGTTCTCTTCTCTCTGACTCTCCAGTGCACCAGGATCACAGGTGTGCACAGCTGCACCTGTTTTTGTTTTCCTTTTAATTTGATGTAAGTGCTGGTGATCCAAACTCAGGTTCCAGATGGCTTCTAGATGCAGTTTTATTTGCTCAGCTGAAGTCATAAGGGCTGGAGCCTGCGACTCCAAGGTTTGTAGAGCACCCCCCAAAATCCTTTTCATATGCAGTCACACTGAGCTTTTGGCTCATAACTCTCTTTTCTTCCCATCAGTATGGTGGTAACCAAGGGCTGGTGTGGCCCTGCTGACTGCCCTGGTAGTCAGAGTCCCCATCTTCCTAACAGTATGTCCACAGACATTCCAGACCCATCTCAGGGACAGGGGACATGTCATGCCACATAGCATTGAGGGTAGATGGCACCCTCCTCCTTGCTGGCCAGCCTGGACACTTCCACGCTTTCCATCTCTGTATTGTGCTAGAATGAAAAGTCAAACTACAAGCAAGCTTGTGTTACTTACTTTTCTCCTTGCTGTGGCAAAAATGCCTGTGTAAAGTCACTCCAGGAAGGGTTTATTCTGCCTCACAGTTTCCGGACACGGTTCACCACGATAGGGGACATTTAGTAGCAGGGGCATGAGGCATTTGGTCACCCTACACCTGCAGTCAGGAGACAGAAAGAGAGAGATGCTGGGCTCAGCTTTCTCCTTTTTACTCAGTTCAGGACCCCAGCCCATGGGATGTTGCTGTTCAGGTAGTGTGGGTCTTCCCATCCGAATTAACTCAGTCTACAAAGTTCCTCACAGGCATGCCCAGAGGTCTGTCTCTTAGTGATTCTAGATCCTGTCAAGTTGACAGTATTAGCCATTGCGCAGCTAGTAAACTGAAAAGTGGGAGCCATGCCAGGCATTGTTTTCTGAGTGTCATGGGTTCCCACATCTCTGTTCCCCAGGCAGCTTCCGCTCCCTAGGAAACACCCCCAGCTGCTTCAAGTAGCCCTGGCTCTGGAGCTCTTGCCCATAGGGCAGGCTCCCTTCTTGCCTTGTCCACTTCTGGAGGTGTCACCAGACCTTTTGTAGATGCCATCGACCCCTGATGTTGAGCTCTAGGGCTGGATATGTTCCAGAACACCAAGCTGGCACATGACTGGGTGTTGGCTACTATCATGTGTAGAAAGGAGTCTGGAGCTAGTTGTGATGGTTTACACTTGCATAGGGAGGCTGAGGCAGGAGAATTACTGTGAGTTTGGAACCAGTCTAAGCTATAGGGTACGTTCCAGGCGAACCAGGGCTATTGAATGGGACCCTGCTCATAAACCAACAGAAAAAGGAGCCATGGTCCTTCCTACGACGTCTAGGTCAGGAAACAGCAAGAGCTGTGCCCTGAACCCTTGCTCCCCTCAGGGGCTGAGTGACTCCCCTTCCTAGGCCACAAGGCTCTGTAAGACCAAAGCTCTGCTCCCTAGATGCTTCTCTACGTGGGGGTCCCACAGGGGCCTCGCCCCGGGGGCTCTGGCTTATCACCTCCTGTCCACCAGTGTTCCCTACTCCCAGCACTTAGGCCATACTCGCCCACTTTTTATCAGCTTCCAGGACTAGTCCAACCAAGCCCTGCATTCTCAGAGCGGAGTCTCCAATGCTCTGTCAAGCACAGTGACGGCTCTCATTCTTTAGTGCCTTTTGCTCTTTCTTTTCATCTGCACATCGATTTCCTATGCACAGGAGGATTGTGAAGGCGGATCCCTTGGGGATTATTTCACAGGGTGCTTCACACATAGCTGGTGCTCATAAACATGCCAGGAAAAATGAATGTCCATGCTACATGTTTAAGGAAAAAAGCAAGTTACTGCCAGGTACGGTGGCATATGCTTTTAATCCTAGCACTTGGGAGGCAGAGGCAGGTAGATCTCTGTGAGATCAAGGGTGGCCTGGTCTATATAGTGAGTTCTAGGCTGGTTGAGGCTACAGGGAGACCCTGTCTCAAACAAACAAACAAAAAGAAAATTACAAAATATATATACGTGTGTGTGTGTGTGCGTGTGTGTGTGTAGGAAAGTCAGTGGACAACTTCTGCTGATGTCATTCTTCAAGCTCTGTCTCACTTTTTTTAAATTAATGGAAACAGGAAATATTTAATTTAAAATGATCATTAGGCATAATCTAAAATTTATATGCTTTTGCTTCTTAGTTTTTTGATTAAATACTTATGATTTTCATACACTATAGTTTGCTGGTAGTCAGATCCTCTCCCCTCTCTGTACTCAACTCATTGCCCCCCACTCAATTTAATGTACTCTCTTACATATATAATATGGCTTATAAGGGCCTGATTTGTGTCCCCAAATACCCACTGTAGGTTCATCCACTGGGCCCACCAAGAGTCCCATCCCTACTGGACATCGTCTTCCTCCCTCCCAGCAGCCATCAGCTGCTAAAATTTCCTTAGGTTTGGTTGGGATTTCTTACCCACTTTCCTATGTCTAGGCTGTGATCTTGTCCGCTCTGAGCTTGCATAGGACTTGTGCCTGTTGTCACCACTGCTGTGAGCTCATATGAGTAACTGACCAGCTGTCTGGAAGACTCTGTTTTCTTGTGATCATCCACCTCCCTGCCCCGACTCTTCCAATCTTCCTGACCCCTCTTCCACAATGATCCCTGAGCCTTGGGAGTCAGAGGTTTGAAGTAGGTGCCCTGTTCAGGGATAAGCATTCTACTTTCACTGGAACTCACCTAGTAGACTAGACTGGCTGGCCAGCAAGCCCCAGTGATCTGCCTGCCTGCACCACCCCTATGCTCAGATTGCAAGCATGTGCCACCCTGCCCAGCTTTTCTATTTTCTTCAGTGTGGGTTCTGAGGATGGAAGTCAGGTCTTCTTGCACAGCGAGCACTTTAGTGACTGAGCCATATAAACTTTACCAACAAAACCATCCCATAATGAAACAGTCAACTACAGCTATAAAAAGACTCAGCCGCCAAAGCCCCAGCTTGCTGAGCTCTGGCCGCAGCTCACGTGGGAGGGGCGGCCCGAGCACCACCTGCCTCTGCAGCTAGTCCTCCTGCTGGGAGTCCTCCCTCCATACATGCCCTCCTCTCCATCACAGCACCCAGACGCTTCTCTGCTGCTTAATATAGTTGTGGCTCATTCATTTCATGCAATTCATTCAGTGTGGGATTTTCCACCTGCCCCTGGATGGGAGGTTCAACAAGGGTCTTGGCAGCAGCTCAGGGAAGCGTTTGCCAGCAGTCTCAGGAGACTACCTAGATGAGGAGGCGGGAGTTGGGCAGTATAGCCTAGAGGAAGTCCCTGCCCATTCTGAGCCTCAAGTTCCCTGTCTGTGAAAGAGGACCTCTCAGAGTGGCTCTGTGATGTCTGAACCTCTGGCTGTGCCCATGTGTTGCAGTCAGCCAGGCAGCAGAGGGCAGCAAAGATCAGGACATGGAGTTTAGTCATCATCCTTCAGTTTCTTCCTGGAATTCACAACACTGAGCTGAGGTACATGCTTGGTGGCTCAGCACTCCAAAAACCACTATCTAAAGGAACAAATTTCCTAATGGTTGGTGCTCTTTTATGACTAAGTAAGGTGAATGCCTTCTACAGAGGCTTACAGTTTGAGTGATTTTTAAATCACCTGTGTAGCTCTCTCCCTACAGGGAAACTGAGGCCTGGAAAGAGAAGATAAGGGGTCTGCGGGCACATGGTGGTGGCAGGCTCAGGACAGGAACCTCCCCGTGTCCCCCCTTTCTAAGTTTCACTTAGAAAGCACGCCAGACCTGTGGGGAGGCTTCCTTCTGGGATACACTGGGAGTGATGGGCGGACTGCGTGGTCGTATGGGAAGGACATCAGTGAACTCTTGGTGGGGTCTCCTGCGTTCTGTGGGCAGCTGGAAAGGAGTCCCCTACAGATCTACTCAGAAACAGTAGGTAATCCCATCAGCACTGCGTCGGCCAGCCCATCGGCCTTCAAATAAGGAGCCTAAGGAGCCGCTGTCCCTGGAGTGTGAGTCTACAACCACAACCGTGAAGCCCCCACACCTCTCCCAGAGTTGTGGTCTCCACACTTTTAAGACCTGGGCAAAACCTGCAGCCTCACTCAGCAGGTGTCCCTGGATCCACACTCTGCTGAGTCCCCAGAGAAACCAATGACAACATCCCAAACATACTCAGAGAATCACAGCCTGTCAGGTGGTCAACGCCGGAGCAGGGAGGTGAGGCCAGGGCTTTGCTTGACTGGAAAATCAAGCTCCAGGCTCAGAATCCTGGGGAGGAGTCCTTGATTCTGGGACTTTCTCTGTCTCCAGTCTTCCTAGGGGCCCCAGGTAAGAATAAAATGGAGGCCCCACACTATATGTCTATTATTTTAAAAGTTATTAATCAAATCAATATACTGTGACTGTGACCCCACCCAGCAAGTGCGCCATCATCCAGCTCGGGCTCCTACCTGCGACAGCCCTGCAGCCTGGGCACATGAGACTGTAGCTGGTAACTTTGGGCAGAGGCTCCGTCCTTTACACCGAGGACAGATGGAGTTTTTCTCTGCTTGTCAAGGGCCCCAGGGGCCCCAGGGGCCATGGTAAGTCTGGAGAAAGGGTGAGGGACGGCAAGACAGGTGATCAGTCACCTAACTGTGCACTTGGTCCTAGGAAGAGAATGGAAGCCTCTTTCAGAGCAGGCTAGATCCAGCTTAATCTTCTCTGGAGCCACCTGGGCCTAGCATGAGGCAGGGTCTTCGTGGAGCCTGGAGCCTGGAAGGCTGTTGCCCCACGCAGGCCAGACCTGGGCTCTGCAGCCACTGTGGCGTGGAGGCCATGGGACCAGCTGCACACAACTGCTTGGCTCTGGGCTTTCTCCAGTGAGGCAACATCACCCTGCTTGAGAGAGGGTGAGGAGGCAGCAGATCAGTCTAAAAGACGGGGCTGTGTGGGACACGAAGGCTGCTCAAATGCTGCTTTCCGGGCCCCGTACCCCACTTTGGAATCAGTGGAGACCGGAATCTTCACTGTAGCAAGCCCTGCCCACCCCACGCATAACTTCCGGAGATGTGCTGTGTGTGAGAAGCACAGTTTAGGGTTAATCTTTTATTCTGGCAACCACTAGATATATTTACAAAGCACTCCTTCCCTTGGCATGGTCTGTTTCCGGTCCTGCCTGCTGTGGCGCAAAAGCAGCTCTCCCAGGCAGCTTCTGGAATCCCTCCTCAGGTCTCAACTCCAGTTTCACTTCCTCAAGGTCATCTTTTCCAAAATGGCTGCCAGGTCCAGGTTCTTGCTGCAACATCCTCATCTTAGATCTTTTTCCACAGGCTTCTCTGTGCAACTATTGGACTCATCCCAGTGTCTCCCCTCCAGAATATAAGCCCCTCTCAGACAATGGCCTGATGAACTGAGGTCACCTATTCACCCCCAGTGGTACTGGGTGATACATGCTCAAGAAATGTGTGTTGGTAAAATAAAAAAAAAAAAATTAAAAGGAGGGGCTGGAGAGATGGCTCGGTGGTTAAGAGCACTGACTACTCTTGCAGAAAACTGGGGTTTGATTCCCAGCACCCACATGGCAGCTAACGACCATCTGTAACTCCAGCTCTAGGAGATCCAATGCTCTCTCCTTGCCTCCTCAGGCATTGCCTGACATGGGTGCCCTTACACACATACACACATATACATAAAATAGAAATAAAAAGAAAAAAAGAAAAAGAAATGTGTTTTGAAGAAAAGGCCACTCTCCCACTCAGGGATTCATTGCCTCTTCCCATCAGGATACATGCCTGTTGGTGAAAGAGGTGTTTGGAAAGGAAGGGGTCCGTGGGGGAAGTCTCGAGCTCTGAAGGCCTACCTCTTCCCCCTACAAGGCCTACCCCCCCCCCCACGAAAGTGGAAGCTCCTAAGGAAAGGTACAGAGAAGCCAGAGATCTCCACCTGGTGCATCCAGGACTTGTGTGGAGCCCAGCAAGATTCCTGAGGCTGGTCTGCACAGTTAGGAGGGAGGCCCCAGAGGGCTCCGGAACCTCACTACAGAGCGTACTTGTACATACTTGCTCTCCTGGCACACCGTGAATTGTTTTCTGGCTGTCTTGTTAGGAGATTAAGTTTTCTTTTTAAAAAGATGAAAAAAAAATCTCTAGCAGAGGCTTGGGTAGAGCTGACCTCCGAGGGGGATGTGGCCGCACAGGCTGACGGGCACTGCGTTTGTCTAATTAATCTTCTTGTCAACAAAGTTGTTCTTTGCCAGTGCCAGCCCTGACATCATCCTGCAAGCGTGTCACACTGGTTCCTACCCAGCTACAAAGGCTGCCTCTCACTGCACCCTGACCTCACCAGCTGCTCCAGCAGGGCCTACAGTGTGGCAGCGAGGGCAGGCGTGGAACCCAGGGAGGAGGCAGGAAGGGGGATGTGACACAGCCACTGACTCAAGAGGCCCTGAAGGCCACAGCTGGAGGGAAAGCTGACCAAAGACCTGGGAGGTGAGGACAGCTTGTGCCAGAAGGAGCCAGGTTTCCAGAGGGAGCTCAGAGATATTTGCCTTCAGATGGGGTTAAACTTTAAGGTAGTGTTCGGGGTGGGAGGGGGGCAGAGTGTTGCTTTGGCCTTACTTGGCTTGCCCCAACAGTGACCCTGGGTGAAAATCTGGGTGACAAAATTGTAAAATAATGCCTTTAAAGGTCCAAGCAGGTGTGTCAGTGAGGCTGACCCAGGTTTCCCAGATATGAGTCAAGGTCCCTTAACCGAGGACCTTCAAAAAGACTCTGGTGCTTATATACTGAACAGAGCCTCTTGGTGGCTGTGCTGTGCATCTGTAGGGGCTTCTTAAAGTCAAATGTCATCTTGCAAGGCCTTGTAGACCATTCCATGGAATGCAAGTCTCCCCTTGTGATCGCATTCCCCGCATATAGCTTGCTTCCCCTCGAGCACTCAGAATCCTTCTACTCATCCTGTATGTTCTTGCTTACCTACCAGGTAGAGGTGGGGCCATGGCCTCCCCCTCCCCCCCCCTGCTTCTCCCTTCCTCTCTCCTCCACCTCCTCCCTCTGCTCCTAGGTTTGTATCCCTGAGATGCATTCCCAGGCCTCTTTTTACTTTATTTTGAAACAAAGTCTCACTGAGGTATCCAAACTGATCTTGAAGCTGGACTCCTCCTGCCTCTGCCTCCCAAATAACTGGAATTTCAGGCCTGCACCACCATGTCTGGCTTCACCAGCCTTCAACTAAGGAAGTCTTCACAGACAGAATAGGGAAGAGGCTCGGGGAATTTGCCAGAAAAACAGACATCATTATTTTTGCTAACCTCTAACTGAAATCTAGCATCTTATTCAATTGCAAATCTAGGCAGCGTGCCCCAGTGTGTCAGCCTTAGTTTTTTTTTTTTTTCTTTCTTTTTTCTCCAACAGAAATCACAGCTATTTTCATATCACATTACAGTTGATGCATTTATCTCAAAATATCATTTGGACTCATCACTATTTTGAGATGACTGGAGTTAACAGAACAGTCTTCAGATCCTCCTTAAAAAGAGCATATATGACTGTTTTGCAATTTAAAAACATTTGGATAACTATTTCAGTATCGTGGGTTGGCTTTGCAATCCTGCTTGTCTTTTGAATGCCTTTTGCAGATATTCTGAGTAGTTTTAGGACTTCTCCAAGAGAGGCGAGGGGAATCTTCTAAGAGGAGAACATTCATTGTTCCCTTTCCAATCAGCCAATCAGCGCACGCATAGTAGGTGCTCGGTACATTTTCTTGACTGAGTGAATGAATGAAACCTTAACTTGTCTTTGCTCGTGGTCAGGGAACCACGCCTTTGAAGGAGCAGCAGATCCCCATACACTTTGCTACCCGTGACCTTTTCCATGCCAGCCTCCGCAGTACCGTAGGAGAAGCAGGCGCCGTCCCTTCGGTCCACCACCCAGCCAGGCCTGATCAAAAGTCTTCGCTAAGCAAGACCGGACTGGCCCATTTTCTTGACGGCTGTAGCCACCCGGGGCACCCGCTTCCTGAGCCTACAGGGGATGCTCCCCAAAGGATGAAGTGGCCCTTTCTTCCTGGGGGATCCCAGGCTCTCCTGGTTCTGGGAAGATCCCAGGCGCGGCCTCGTTGCGCTGCGCATTCTGGCCACGCGATGGCACTGCGCACTCGGCCATGGAACTTTGCATCCTCTAGCCGCTCATCCGGAACCTAGCCATGGGCCTTAGGCTCAGAGTGGGGCAGCTTTCAGTTCTCTTTGCGGCCACAGGTCAGGGCCTTGGAGAGAGACTGGGAGATGGGGGGGTGAGGGGTGCCTCAAGCCTCAGTGGTTAATCAGCAGCCGGTCAGTTATCCATCAATTATCCATCAGATCCACAGAGCAGGACCTCATCTCCAGGTCGGAGGCGTGGGAACATTTGAGTTCTTGATGCCCTTGGGGTGAAACCCCAGGAGCCCGAACTCACCATCCACACATCCCTCCTATCCTCACAGCAGGGCCGATCAGTAGGGACCATGTGCCAGGTGGTGATCTGATCGCCAGTTCGATAGAGTTCCAGTTCCAGTTCCGTCTGGTCTTACCACTGTCATTTTAACTTTTGCAAAGTGGGGGCAATAATGGTTGCAAACAGCTACCAAGTTTGAAAGAGCCAGAGCTGCTGCCAGTGACCCCTCCAGGCAGGTCATCAACCCCCAAAGAAGAACCTTTGTCGTCTCCTCTCCCCCATCCTTTGTTCATGGGAATCACTGTGGCATGAACGTCTGCGTTGCTGCACACCCAGCCTGGCACTGTGCAAATGACCAGAGGCAGGCAAACCCTTGTAGTCTTCTAGCAGGACAGGGTGGGCAGCTGGGCACCCAAGGCTCCTGCTGTTCTAATCTCACCCCAATCTCAGGTCCTAGAGGATTATGGAAGGGGAAGGGCCCATGCCTGTACTAGGGTCCTTGTGTTCTAGAAGGAACTTGAACATCGGGATCACCCTTGAAAGGTGAAGCTGCTTAGGACAGCTAAGAGGCTCGGGGGTCATCCTCTGGTCTGAGTAGCAGCCTCACTGCTCCACTGGCCCAGCACTACCTCAACTGCATCTTAGGCTGGATTTCCGGCATGTCCCTGGCACACACTTGCTTTCCAACTTTGCCTGAGCGCTGGTCCTTGGTCACTGGGCCCCAGGCCCACCTCTCTGAGCCAGTCAGATACACCCACTCAAGAAGGTATATTCTTCCAGTTTCCAGCTATGGAGAGTTCATTGAGTGCCTGGGGATAAGTGCAGACTGAGGGAATCTGAAAGAACCAGTGTTACTGTTTAAAGTGTTATCAGTTTAATGAACTGCTTATGAAGTGTTAAATGCGGGCGAGTGTAAACGCAGCATCTGGGCCTGTTTTCATTTGTAGGCTTTAAGCTGGGTGCTTGGTGTTCGAAAAATGCCAATTAATGCTATGAAGTCAGAATTTCTAATGGGAAACATGGAGATTCTTCTGTGGTCTTACCCTGAACTATCTCAAAATGCATCTGAAACACGGATATGGACACACACACACACACACACACACACACACACACACACAATGTGACCAGAGACTTAAGCAATTATTATTATTATTTTAATTAAAGAGTCAATTATTTGGAGGCACTGTTCTGGTATTGCATGATTAAGTCATTTTTTTTTTTTTTTCGCTAGAGGAAAGAATAAAGAACTTAAAATCAGAGGTGCCAGCAACACACAAAGTTCCCAGGGTTGTTCTAGGAAATCTCTTGCTCCTACCCATTTCTCCCAGGTCAGAAAACACTGTGTTCAAGAATATTTACTGTTCTTTCATGAGAAAACTTTCTGAGCAAGCTGGATTTGGAACAAGTGGAAACATTGTGAAATTGCTTATTTTCTCCCAAAGTTTGTTGTCTTCCTTATGTCCTGTAAAGTCCGCCCCACCATTAGCAGCCATAGTTTTGCTTTATAGACTCAGTAGAATTTTCACTCCATGACAACATTCTAGATTAAACTTTTCAGTTTCCAGGGAAAGTGTAACAAATGTTTAAATTGGTCAGAAGTTAAATGAATGAAAGGAAGAAAAAAAAAATTCCCCAATGTTCTTCTTGTCTTGTACAGACACTACTTTTAATCTGCTTCATGCTTTTTTATCCCTGATCTTGAAAGGATTGTTCACAGAGCAGAAGGGCTTAGGAAACATAAAGGTGTCTGAACGGTGTGCCATTGAAGAGTTCTGACAAGTGCTGTTGGAAGGGAAACAGGCAGACTTGAGGGATTTTTGCCTCGTCATTTGGACGGAACTGCCTGCAACCAGTTGCCCAGAGTTAGAGCTGGAAGGGTGTTCAGAATGGGAGCTTCATTTTACAGATGGTTTGGGAGCCACACACAAGATAATTTGCTGATAAAGTGACAAATAGGGTCTGTACCAGTTGCTGACGGTTCTTTAATGAACAACCACTAGACTTGTTTATGGACAGTCCTCTGCCTCAGTGCATTGAGGACGACTAGATGAAAATCATTACCCTAAGACCAATACCAAAAGATCCTCCTTTTAAAATAAGGGTAATTCATTTCCGATTCATGTGGCCCTGCCAGGCCTAAGCTCTTTTCTCTATAATATTACTGCTTGTTTTTCCATTGCAAAGCACCAGTCAGGATGAGCAGGGGCAGAAATCAAAAGAACAGTTTCTGGAACAAAAATCGTAAACCTATTATCATGGTAAGAGGACTTGCCACCTTGGGTCAACAAGAATTATATGCAGACCAGGCCTGCAGTAGCCTGGAATGTTCCTTTTTAAGAAAATTCTGGTAGCTTGATCCAGCCCAGAATATTTTGAGAAAGTATGTTTAAAGTATTATATCACTGGGGAAAAGAGAAAGAATAGGTATTATAAAGCTTTGATGCCAAAAGAAACCGCGAACAGATGGGCCAATAGAACCAAAAGTCTGAAACACAGACCCTAATAGAGATGATGGAGATAAAAAATTAGTATGTGGTAAAGATCTATGAAGAAAGGGAGATTAGTCAATAAGTGATGTGAGGACGGCCCATGTGGAAAAAATTAGAGGTAATCCCCAGCTTTCTCCATATACCAGAATAAATTCCACATGCATCTAACAATTAAATGCAAACATCACATGAAAGTAAAGACACAGGTAACCTTCAGCTCCTGAGGCAAGGGCTTTGCAGACACAGATGCTTAGACATAAGTCTAAAAGTAAAAGATTATTGAGTTCGACTAGAGAAATGTTAGTGCTTCAAGATACCAGCCACACTAAGAAGACATCTGTGATAAATATTGCAAAAAAGGGCCGGCAAGATGGCTCAGCTGGTAAAGACGTTTGCTGTGCGAGCCTGACACTGGAGTTCGATCCCTGGAACTGATGTGAAGGGAGAGAATCAACTCCACAAACTTGTCCTCTGCCCTCTACACACATACCATGACATGCCCACCCCCCCAAACACTGATAATAATATTTCAATTTAAAAGAGATTGCAAACAACCTTATTTTATATGACTGAGAAAAGGGCTGGCCCCGTAGTATTAAAATAAGAGAAAAAGCGTAAGAGATAACAAAAATATAAACTTTGAATAAGCATGTGGAAATCTTTAAATCTAGTAATCAAAATTATGAATCAAAGCCAGGTGGTCTAACTCATGCCTATAATCTTAGCACTTGGGAGGCAAAACTAGTTTGGAGCGTTCAAGAACAACTTAGAGCAAGACCGTATCTTGGGACTAGAGAGATGGCTCAGTGGTTAAGAGAACAGATTGTCCTTGCAGAGGACCTGGGTTCAGTTCCTAGCACATACACGATGACTTACAACCATCCATAACTCCAGTTTCAGGGTATCTGGCCTCTGCAGGCATGATCACTACATATATTTTTATATTAATACCACTATATATATATTTTGTATTATATATATTATGGTATGATAAAAGAACATATATACATAATGTTATCAGCATCCCCCTCCCCATCATCCTTTCTTATTCCTCCCTTTTGTTGTGATCCACTGACTCTATTAGAGTTGCCTGCATGACAATGGGTGGGGGTAGCTTACTTCAACAAAATCAATGTACCAGTGGCTACATCATAGAGGATTATGACTCACCACCCCCTGCAACCTTTAACCACCTACATACAGCTCCTCTGGGACGGTAGGACCACGCAGACTCTATTCCTGTCTCTGATGGGGGTTGCTGGGCACAGTCTCATGCAGGGCTTCTGCGGGTGGCCACTGGTTCATGAGCACAGCAGGCATGTTATGTCTGGGAGACAGCCTTCCACAGCGCTCCTTCCCAACCTCCAGCTCTTTCTGCCCCCTCTTTGATGTTCCTGGAGCCATGAAGGGGATGCTATAGATGTTCCATTTAAGGCTGTGCACTCAACAGACTCTTGTTCTCAGCACAAAAACCAGTTATGTATGAGTCTTTGCATTCAGGGTCTAGCTCAAAAAATAAGGTGGACAGTGATCAAGGAAAGCACTCAGTTGTCTGACTCTAGCTTCTGCACACCACCTGTATACAACGTGGATATGCAACAGTGGCTCCGTGCTAGAATGCAGAGTCCCCCGGGTGTATGGAACAGCATGGTCTTTTGGACTAAAATTACAGAAGTGGCAGAGAGTACTCCAAAATCTATCTCACTGCTGTGATGAGGACAAAGTAAATATTTGAGTGATTGATTAATGTAGCTTCTAGAGAAAACACAAGCCAGCCCCTGGTTCAAGAAGCTCTTTAGATATGGCTGGGACTTGGCTCACCAAAAGAAAAGAAGAGGAGTGGACCCTACTCTTTAAAACTGCTTGAAGAAATTCCAGTGTGTTTCAAGAGGAGGGCACAGAATATAAATAAGAAATATGCCTTTCTATTGACACATACTCTCATGCTCATCTAGTCCAACTCTGTGAGTCTGAGCACCTGCTCCCTCTTCTCCCCTCAGTAGGGGAGCATCAAGGAGCAGGTGAGGACCACAGGTGCGGCTCCAGGATTCTTCATGACTTTTAATCAGCACAGGTGGACCAGTTGGCTTATTTCTCTTCAGGCCCCTGAGCATCCTGTTAGTTCCCAAGCTCTGCTTGACCAATTACTCATCATCCACTAGCCATTTGTGAAGATCCTAATCTATTTTATTATGAGGACAGAGATGCACACAGAAGTCTTTATGCATCTTGACTTCTCATTAATAGAAGCCTCAAATTCATCTGTTTCCACCAAAATACCTTGAGGGTATTTTTCAGTAAGACTCACTATGTAGATACATTGACAGCACATGTGCTATTGCAGAGACACAATTCTTGCTCACCAAATATCACGTTTAATACCCCCAATAGCCTAGCCTCTTTGCAGATAGATCTGTCACTGAGCTGTGAAGTGATAAATCCCATTTCAGGGTTGAAGCCCAACTCCAGGTTGGGGTGGGATTCCCTTCCTTGGCAACCTTAGAAGGGAATTTAGCTATAAGATGCAGGTGCTAGCCTCCATCTGTAAGGGACTCTATAGATTGTGGAGCATAACTCTCTTGAGCATCCTGCAGCCCTAACCACCTCTCACTAAGCATGGAATGAACCTTTGCTAATGAACCTTTGAGGCCCTAAGGCTCAAGGGTGAATTAGTTACTGCAAGTTAGCCCCTCCTGGCCTGACTTTCACAGCTGCCTGCAACAATGGAGCTGGACCTGGCATTGTTCTCAACAGGTGAACTGGGTGTCCCATCTATGTAGGACATCATTTTGGTGGTTCAGCTGTGAGCAGCTGCCTCACTAATAGGAAAGTTTCCTCCTTGGGAAAATAAACCTGAGACCCTAGATGGTCAGTGCACAGTTTCCTGTGGATACCATAGAAGCATCAGAGATATTTGATATTTGGCATTATTGTTTATTATGGGACAGACTGGTGATTTCAGGATCATGACCTTGTATAAAGAGTCAATATATAGAAATATATAGAAAATGTATAGAAGGCCAATCTCTGATGAGCTGTGCATACACTTTCACATCACGCTGAGGTAGATCTGCAACCATCTGTGTGAGAGTGTAAGTTCAGAGGAAGTAAAAATACAGCAAATATGGGGTTTGTCTGCTGCATTTGTGATTCGCTACTCAGTGGTTCTGTAACTCAGTAACTGCAACATTTTTATAAGTAGTCAATAAAGGAAGCCAGGAAAATCTACTCCCCAAAGAAGGCCATCCTCATACTGAAGGATTGGTATAGTTGTTAAAAGTGCTTTGAACTCTGGCTGGCAGGTTGAGAATCTTGGTTACAGTCCCCTCCTGATGATTTCGACTGAGTTAGAGAGAGAGAGAGAGAGAGAGAGAGAGAGAGAGAGAGAGAACACCAGGCTTATTCTGTCTATCACATTAGCCAGAACTTGGATACAAGGGGGCTTGCAGAGATGGTCTCAGTCCTGGGAACAGCTTTTGCGATTCCTGCAGTTATGTTCAATAGAAGCTTTGTGAACACTCTTAGCAAATGGAGAACCATTGCTCCTAGCAGGAGTGCAGAGCTGGATTCCTGTGAGCCTCTACAGCACTTAAAGAAGGTGTGTGTGTGTGTGTACCCACAGAGGCAAGAAGAGGGGGTCATATCCTCTGGAGCTGGAGTTACAGGCGGTTGTGAACCAGCTTATGTGGGTTCTGGGAACTGAACTCAGGTCCTCTGGAAGAGCAGCAAGGGCTCTTAACCACAGAGCCATCCCTCAGCCGCGACTGACAGAACTTTTACCAACAATGAACACATGGTCTTGTCCTATGTACATTTCTGTCAAAGGCACCTTATTTAATGTGTATAGTCTTGCTATCAGTGAGACAAGCTAAAGGCCAACAGTGCTAAAGCTTAGACCTGAACAAAGCTTAGGTAGCACACTTGCTTTCTTTGAGTCTCCTCGGAACCATGTGGCACCCAGGAACACTGGAAAGCCCTTTGGCAGTGCAGGGGCCACTCTGGACAGTGGGATTGCACAGGGAAAAGCACAAGATTTCAGAAAGAGCACCACTAGCTAGGGCATGAACAGGAGGTCTGGGACGGTACAGAGCTGCGGCAGGAGGGCCGAGGGCCACCTGACCGACCTCGGCAGGCTGTGTGCGCTGGTGGCTTAGAGTTCTCCTGGCTCTGTGTTTGAGTGCTGCTAAGCATGAAGTCTTGATTTTGAGGTTGCAAATTAATTATAGTGAGTAAATAAATTCACAAACACAGAATCCTGAACTGTGAGGATCAACCACACAGGTATTGTCAGTATCAGAAAAGACCTGGGGGTGAAAACCAGCCTCTCTTTTGTTTGAGGAGAGTCAGTCAGGTCAAGAGCACCTTTATCTTTGAACTCAGCTTTTCTGATTTATCCATCCAGAGGCTTATCAAGCAAATAATTGCATATAAGGACACTCACTGTGGAGCTATTTATAACATAATGGAATACTACTGCAATCATGGAAAGAATGAATTGATGAATATTTACTAATATGAAATACTGTGATATGAAAATATGGCCCACCCACTGGGTTCTGCATTTTTGGATTCAATTACTGTAGAGCCAAACTATTTGAGGACTGGGGAGACAGCTTGGTGTCTAGAGTGCTTGCTGTGCAAGTGTAAGGACCTGAGGTCAAATCCCCAGGACCCACATAAATCTGGGTGCCTGCAGTGTGTTGCTGTAACCCTAGTGTTCCTGTGGCAAGAGAGGAGGTGGAGATAGCTAGTCTGGCGTATACTTGAGTAAACAGCATGAAACAGACCTTGAGCTGGCGCAGTGGCTCAGTGGGTAGACACTTGCTGCAAACCTAATGAGTGAGTTCGATCCCTCAAGCCCACATGGTGGAAAGATAGAACTGACTCCCATGAATTGTTTTCTGACCTCCACACAAGCATCATGGTATGTTTATGCACACGTGCGTGCGCGCGCACACACACACACACACACACACACACACTAAATGCAAACAAACAAACCGAAAGAGATCTTGTCTCAAACAAAGTAGAAAAGGAAGACCAACATCAAAGATTGTCCTTTGACTTCCACATATGCACTTGGCACACTGCCAGTGCTTACACACATACATCACACACACAGCATGAGTATGTACAAAAAATTGTGAAGAAAATCTTGCATCTTTATTTATTGTGCATATCTTTATTAAGCATATGCACCCATTGTTTTCTTATTATTCTCTAAATAGTAGCATAGCATCTATCTAGTGTTTATATCACCTTAGTTATTATAATGAGTATAGAGACAGTTTATACCACATTGGGGGATGTATGCAGATTCCATGCAAATTCTAAGCTAGTTCATAAGAGACTTGAGTATCCTCAGATTCTGGAGATCCTGGAATCTAGTCCCCAGTGAATACTGAGAAATGACTGTACCATCAAACAAATTCACATTCCCATTTTTGTGAAATCATGGATTTCATGTGTAGACACAGTTTATGATCAGGAGATCCTCATTTTATAGACAGAAGAAATTCTGGAGTGACCTATATTAACAAGATATCATGCCAAAGACTTGCCAGGGCAGATGAATTTAAATATGCTCCTCATACTTTTCAGTACTTTCGAAATTTGTTTACAGAGAGAGTCACTTTCATAACAAGAAAAGCATTATTTTTACAATGAATATTTTCAGGGTATTCTATGCCAGATACTAGTCTAAGTTGCTTAACTCTTGTGCGTGTATTTGTGTGTGGCATGTGTATGCACGTGCACACGCATGCACTCATGCATACGCACATGTGTATTTGCGTGTGTGTGCATGTGTGTATGTAGAGGCTAGAGACAATTTCTAGTGTTATTCCTCAGGTGCTACCCATCTGTTTTAAAAGCAGGCTCTCTCACTGGTCGGGAACTCCCTCAGTAGGTGACAGGCGCTGTTCCGCGAACTCCAAGAATTCACCTGTCTCCACTACCCAGTATTGGGATTATGTGGGTTCTGAGGTTTGAACTCAGGTCCTTGTGCAAGCAAGGCAAGAACTTTATCTACCAACTTGTCTCCCCAGTCCAACTACTGAATTTTTATTAAAAGTCTATGTATTAATAATAAAAATATAAAAAAGAAATCTCCAGATCCCCTCACTTCCTTCCACAAATTTGGAAGGCCCTTGAGGGCTAACTCCCTCTGACACATCATCTTGCTGCCACTCTGGGAACAGGAATGTGAGGTGGAGTCTCTGGCCCAAATCCCCCTTGCTCAGAAAGTGCTGAGGTCTTAAACTTTCTAGCCAGGGGAGAATTCCTGGGGCTTGGCCACAAGGACATGGCTAATAGATTCAGGCAGGAATTTTGTCTGTTTCCTTCTCTGTTTTTAAAAGAAATAAGCCACTGTTTAAGCTGGGTTGAGCCTAATATTATCTGGTTTTCTTCAACACTTGAGCAAGAATGAGAGGCTGCTCTTTAGTGATGTGAGGCTATTTGGGGAGTGCGGTTTCAGGGAGAGTGTGTCCTCTGCCCAGAACCTAGTTCATTATCAGTAGGACCCAGGACTCTGCGCAGGGACAGTGAACTTAGCAGATGCTGGCTTGTAGGCATGTGAACTGCTGCTTTTAATTTCTCCTTTGGAACAACTCTCTACACTCAACCTGTATTTTTTAATAGTTCAAAAAATTTTAAATGGCCAAAGGCGTTCATGGGAGCCGAGTTCAGATTCCACCTCTTTCCACGTGGTCCTGGCCTCTGCAGTAGGAGGACTGACAAGTCCTAAGTTTTTTTTTACTTTTTCTTTCTATTCTGCTGTTTGAAAACTATAGCGCCTGTTTATATAAGACAGAGGCTATGGACGCTGTGCCCACTGGTCCACCCTTGCCTACAGCACTGGTTAAGACACTGCTCCTTCCCGATCCTCAGATTATCCTTTGGAAAAATAGATCTAAAAGTTACAATCCTACTTTGATCTGTTGAGTTAAAAACAAAACAAAACAAAAAATCGGTTGTGGGGCTGGGAGATGACCCAGTCAGAAAAGTGCTCGCCATGGAAACACACACAAGGACATGAGAGTTTAATCTGCAGTTCCTATTTTAAAAATAATAGTTGGGCATGGCAATGCACACTTGTAAGCTCAGCTGCTCTGGAAAAGCAGAGACAGGTGAATCCCAGGGCTCACTGGTCAACCAACCTAACCAAATTGTGAGTTCCAGATAAGAGACTACTTCGAAACAATAGGGTGAATGGTGTTTCCTGAGGAACCACAGCTGAGGTCATGCTCTGGCCCCCCACAGGCACATGCACACATAGGCACACAGACCTATGCCCAGAGGTGCACCTGCATATACATGCATACCATACATACAGATGCAGGTTGAGCATATAGGCCCCAGCTTAGACACTGGACACTGGAACCGGAGTGGAACTGGAACTTGGAGACAGGGGACTGGAGTGCCATTGCATTGTAGCATCTGTGAGTTTGGCTAGGGAGGTGGCATCACGAAGGGCAGGGGCAAGGTGACCTCCTCAAGTTGCACTCTACAGGGTGTTCCTTGAGGTACATTAAGGAAGTCAACTCCAAGTTAACTCGGTAGTTAAGAGCACTGACTGCTTTTGTAGAGGACCTGAGTTCGATTTCCAGCACCCACATGGCGACTAACAACCGTTTGTAACTCCAGTTCCAGGAGAACCCAACACCCTCTTCTGACCTCCATGGGCATTGCACAAAAGGAGTGCGCTAACATACGTGCAGGAAATACACTCGTACACATAAAATAAAAATATATAATAAAGAAAAGAGTCATCTCCCCCTGGGGTCAGCTGACTGGATCTCCTAGAATCAAGCACAGTTTATGGTTCATTTCAAGGAGCCTCATCCTCCAAAAAATGTTGTGCATGTGAATTGGAAATCCATTCAAAAGCCCCAATCAACTCCTCAATCATTGCCGCCCTCCCCGGAGCTTAAGGCGATGCTGAGATCAGAGAACACAATTACAGCTGAACTGGGGCTCAGGGACATTTACAGCTTAATTAGTTCTCCACCTTTCAGTTTCCCAGTGGCTCTGCCTCCTGCTCATTGGGCACAAGTGTCCTGACTGCCAAAGAATTCAGAGCAGTGGCTTGTTAACATGCTGCTCCTTCTCTTCTCTCCTCTGCTCGTACATCAGGCTGCAATTAGGCCCAGCCCAGGAGAAGGAGAGGCCTGAACTGTGGCTTCCCCTGCCTCTGCTTATGTATTCAGAGCAGGCTTGGGGAGCTACCTGTCTGGGCTAGTCCAGAGGGAAGGCGTTCAGGAGTCAGGAATGCAGTGGGGCTGTAGAGACTTCTGCACCTGCTGGGCCCAGCCCAGCCCAGGAGGCTACAAGACGCAAGTGTGCTTCTGATGGCATCTGGCAGGACGGTGGGGGGAGGTGGGGCAGCACGGAAGGGACCTGGGGCTAAAGTGTACCACACACGGCCAGCCGTGTCACAGGAGAGCGCTATCCAGAGAGATAAGGGCTGGTGTGGCTAGAAAGGCTTGTACTTGTGCAATATCGGACAAAATGGCACAATCACACCTGGAGAGCCCTCTCTAGGAAGAGAGCAAATCTCTGAGTAGACTTCTAGGTCCTCAGGACTTCCTGCTGGCTTGAGGCACAAGAGATCAGTGAGTGTCTAGCCTGAGGCATGTTACTATAACCTGAAGAGAACCCTCCCCGCCACAGCTCTCCTGGAAAGGAAGAAAATGGGAGGCAGAATCCTGGAGGCAGAAAGAGAGGCCATTAGCTGAGCACTGACTATGCCTAGTTGCCACTACAATAGGGATGAAGCGGAAGCTGCCTGCCTGAAGGGACCCCACCCTTCCATAGCTACATTGGTGAGCACCAGCTCATGTGGGACTCCAGACCCTACAGAGGGGTAAGGATAGACCCTCCTTCCTTGGATACAGGGAGTGATAGACCCTAAATGCACTGAACTGGTGTTGAATTTAATATCTCCACATCATATACCCATAGATAAGCGCATCTCTCAGCCCTCACTAGAGAAACCTCCATATGCAGCAGATGGTGATTAACACAGAGACCCACCTCTGGCCAGTGTGCAGAGAACAAGAGGCTGCAGATTGCTCATCCCTGAGTAGGACACGTATTAAACGTGTGCCTCCCAAGGCTCAGGGATTATTGTAGAACAGGGGGCGAAAAGGTCAAGAGAGCCAGAGGTGGTGGGTGATCACAAGGAGATAGTTTTCCATCTGGTCAGTTGCTCATATGAACTCATAGCAATGGTGACATCATGCGAAAGCCCTGTGTAAACTCAAACCAGACAAATCCCAGCACAACTGTGGGGAACTAGGTAAGGAACTCCAACACCACCTGAGGAACCTTTGGTAACCGATAGCTGCTAGGAGAGGAAGGGTCAGTCTCATCCAAGGATGTGACTTTTAGCAGGTTAATCAGGCTCCAGTGGATGGACGCACACTGAAGGAGATTTGGGGACACAAATCAGACTCTATAAGCCATATTTTATATATGATATATAATAAAGTACATTAAATTGGGGGCAGGAAGGGGGGGTACAGATAGGGGAGAGGACTAAATACCATCAAGTTATACTGTATGAAAATTGGAACTCAATAAAATTTTTTTAAATCTCTGCATGACAGTATTCTGTAAGAGTCATCAGCACACCTCTTCAGCCATGATAGAAAAGTATAACAGAGCCAGGTGAGGTGGTTCATGCCTGTGATCCTTCCCAGCATTTGGGAGGCAGATGCAGGAGGATCAGGAATTCAAGGTTATCCTTTTCTACATAGGGAGTTTGAGATTAACCTGGGCTACATGAAACTCTGTCTCAAAACAATGAATAAAAGAAGAGTTCCAGGATTAGCTAGACTGTATTTAAAAATTTTTATTAATATTTATTGTGCGTGTATATGTATATGTGTATATGGGTATGCATGTGTGTGTGTCACCACATGCACTTGGAAGTCAGAGGATAATTTGTAGGAATGAATTCTCTCCTTCAACCACATGGGTCCCAGGGGTCAAACTCAGGGCCTCAGGCTTGGTGGCAAGTACCTTTACCTGCTAAGACATCTTGTGAACCCTGGACTATATTTCAATCCATTTGATAGAATAAGGAGTAGGCTTGCCAAAAAAGGGTACCCAAGGCCCCAAAAGCACTTAGCATAGACCTGTCCCCAATGAGGAACCTGCCCTTAATTCTAGACGAAGATGGGGGGATGGGTAGGGGCTGACTGCCCAGTTGGGCCTCTGACATAACAGGGCTCCTCTGGGTCCTGGCCTCACAGGGGAGGCAAGGACTGGCCATATGGAAGGAACTCAGATGTGGACTATGACCTTGGGAGGGACCTGTCCTGAGCAGAGAGGGATGATGCTGCCTTAACTCTGAGTCCCAGGACAGTTTTGCAAGCGGACCTTTGTGGTTTCCGGCTGCAGAGTGGGAAATGGAGAGAGAAGCCCTCTCCCCTGGTGGTTTTCAGCACTGTCATTCCCGTTTGCCGGTCACAGCTGTGGAATGACACCTCAGTGGTGTCCTTTGGCCCAGGGCACCTCCATAGCTACTCTGGCTAGAAGCCAAGTGACTTTGACTCTAGGTCTGGGGTCAGCTAGAAATCTGCAGCCTTGTCATTCAAGATGCGGTTCAGGGAGGACCTAGCAACATCAGCAGCAACATCAGGCACTTACTGCAAATGTGGCTGCAGGCTTGGTGCCAGGCCCACCAAATCAAGTTTCTTCAGTGCACCAGAGCCATGAGGTCCTGCGGTCTCTTGGACTGAGGAGCCACTGCCAGCACATCATGACCCGAAGGAGGACCCTTCCTCTCCTAAACTCGGGCCTAGGAGGACCCTATGGGATCAAAACCAGGTCCCTCTTGGTTCTGAGCCAGCCTTCAGCTTGGGTTCACATCCTCTCAGGTACACAGTGGCATCAGATGTACAGATAAGAAGAAGTCAATTCCAGAGGGCAGCTGAGCTCACGCTCAGGGCCATGATGATTCATGCCGTGGCAAGCTTATGTGTTCTTCTAAGGAGGCGGTCCACGCAGGTGAGTCATGCGTCAGTACCTGTCTATACCTCCATTACCTCAGATTATCTGGATTTTCTTTCCATTTGGCCCCAGAAAGGAACAGCCACACAAAGAACTCAACAGATCAAAGTCTCTGGCTTTGCACTTCAGTTTTAACAGTATCCACAGAGGGAAAGAATGAGGGCCATGTGTGGTGTGTGTGTGCATGTACGTGCATGTGTATGTGTGTAGGGGAGCGCAGTCCCTGCCTGCTGTTGCAGTATGGTGTCCCTAGAAGGACATGCAGAAATCTATCCCTACCTCTCAGATGATCTGAAGGGCAGGGCATGAGAAGAGCTTCTCGCCTTTAGGACCTTAAACATTTGAAAATAATAAAGAGAAAAACTTTTGAATTAAAATTTATGACTGAGCCTGCCTGTCTAGGAGGAGCTGGCTTAGTGGGCAAGGCTGACGCCAGTCAGGCTGCAGGGGCTGGAAGAAATCAGCCACCAGCAGAGCTGTCAGTGCAGAGGGATGACTCTCCTCGTGTGGCCCTGGGGTTCTCTTGCCAGCGTGCCGTCCTGGCAAGATGCTGGATGCTTGGATGCTTCTGGGAGAGTGCTGAAAGAGGCTGGGGCCACACTGCAGACCAAACTGACTCTCTGGGGGAGGAGCTAGTCACTGAAAGACACTGACGGTTTGCCAGGTGAGCTTAGTGTGATCCTAGGTCCAAGAACAGCCAGGTAAGGCCAAAGGCTCAGAGGTGGAGGAAAAGAGGCTGAGTCTGTGGTTTTTCCTTCCACTGAGCTGGGAACAAATACAGGATGCAGCAGAGTCTGGAGGGGTAACTCTAAGCACTCAGCTGCTTGGGAGCTTTGCTAACCTTTGGGGGCTCAGGATGGTTTGGGAGATACTTTTGCAGAACTCATCCATGGGGTGGGATGGTGTGCTAGGCCAGAGCTACTGTTCCCCACTGGCCTCCGAGCCTGGTCAACACTTCATCCCCCAGCATCTTACACTGACCTGACTACATCATAACCTGTGGATTAGGTTTCTGTTGCTGATGTAATACAGATTTCTACAAGTATCATTGCTCCAAGACAGCAGGAGTCTACTATCTTACAGCTGTGGGGATCAGAAATGCTGATGTCAGAGCATGGACAGGCCTCATTGCTTTTGGAGAGTTGAGGGGAGAGAGAGAGAGAGAGAGAGAGAGAGAGAGAGAGAGAGAGAGAGAGAGAGAGAGAGATTGAGATTGCATCTTTTGCAGCTGGCTATATCCTTAGTTCAGTCCCTTCCTCTAGTCACTGTGACTTCTACATCTAGTTCATGTCTTTTGCAAATTCAAACCCTCCAGTCTCCCTCTTTGGGAGATCCTGTGATTACATGGTGCCCATTAGCATTATCTTTCCAGATGATGATCCACCTGCTAAGTCTCTTTTGCCATAGGAGATTGCATTCACAGCCCATGTGAATTGCATGGAGACATTAGGTGTCCTTCCTCCATCCTCCATACCCTGACAATAGCCACACAAACCATATATGTAATATTGAACCTATTTGGCAAGGTGAGAGCCTGGAGATGTAACAAGAGACAGGTAGGTCCTGGATACCAAAGACATAATCCTGTGCCTCCTGTCGCCCTGCTTCGGGCACCTCTTGAGAACCCTGACCTTTCCTCCCCTTTCTAAGCTCCACATGATTCCTGCCCTCCTGACAGTGGTTATCCCCATACACTTAGGATGAACAACTTCCTGGGTCCCCAGCTGCTCATATAGGATGGATATCCCCAGGTTAGTCGAGCATCACCATGGGCCCAAGAAGTCAGGCAGTCTCTCTAGTCTCTCTGGGTTGATACCCATGTTAGGCTTCTCCATTGTTTTTTGACAAATAATGGGCAGACCTCTCTGTGCAATTTGCCTTAAGTCTTCCATTGCTTTTTTTTTTTTTTTTATCATACAACTAGGTCTTTTCTTCTCAACTCCATGAGAACACAAAGCATGCCTGTTTCTCTGCAGCATCTGTGGTATTTAGGGGATTCTGAAATGAAGGCATCCTCACCAAAGCCTAAGGCTCTGGATTATCAGTAAATATGCCCTTGCTTCTAGAAGGTGTGACTGATAGCATTCATACTTTCTTCTGCCTTCTGCACATCTCCATTCACTGAGATGTCACAGAGGGTGCTCTTTGTCCTGGCTGTGCTTGGTCACGTGACTTGCTCAGGTCAATGGCATGAGAATAGATATAACAGAAGCCATGTCTCAGCAGTTCCAAGTACAGTTACACAGCTGCGCTCCATGTCTCGTTTTCTTCTTTTTTCTAGGAAAACAACACCTCAACTTCAGGGTGATCCTTCAGTATATGTCTGCGAGGAAGGGGTCACAAGGAACACAGTCACCATGTAACTTTAGGTGTGAGCAAGACTGAAACTGTTTTTGCAGCCAAAGAAGGTGGGGGATTTTTGTTACTGCAGCATAACTTTTAAAGTTCTGACTGATACAGAAATCATTACCAGATGTCTCCAGACACATTTAGTGTTCTTTCCTCCCAAATGGAGAATGAAGTTATATGTTGTGCAAATGCTTGCTGATGGCCCACCAGTAAAGATAACAGAAAACCCTGACTCCCTTTGCTCCCCTCGCCCCACCTTCTGTCCACAGTTTCACTGATCACAACATCAGTGATTAGAGAGGATCACAGGAAAATGCAGAGAAACTATTCTCCCTTGGTTTTGCTTGGATGATTTTTAGATTTTAAGATCAGACTAGGGCGAGGGTTCAGCTGGTGAATGCTTGCCATACGAGCTTGAGGATCTGACTTTGGTCCCCAGAACCCACCCAACAAAAAGAGCTGGGTGGGCACAGGTGAGATGGAGGCAGGTGGGTCCAGGGGCTTACTAGTCAGCCAGTTTAGCCTAATTGTTGAACTTCAGGCCAATGATGAAATTTGCCTCAAAAAGGAAGAAAAATAGTGTATGGAGCCAGAGGGCTGACATCTGAGGTTGTCCTTTCCCTTCCCTGTGCACGTGAGCACATGCATGTGCATGCACATGTACAGGGACACATGAAGATCAAATAATGCTATGCTATGCTATGCTAAATCTGTGGGCTTGTCTGGGGTTGGTTTGAGTCTTGGTGGCCACTAGTCCATAGACAGTTTGAGTAGCTTGATCCTGAGGAGCCCACACACGCATGAGAGGGTTGAGTAACACCTACATCCCCTCCAGGGATCATCTCAGTTGTGACTGCTGTTGGAGGGATACCTGCTTTTCTCTGCTGGAAATGGGGGCTGGTGTTATCTAGGAAGAATTTGGAATCTGAGAGTCTCTTATTTTAGAAGCAAGTTTACCAAGCCCTCCAGTTCCTGGGTTGAAAGGCTCATCAAAAGACATGAGATATCCTCAGAACAATCCAGGACTCAGTCAATATTTGGAACCAGGGGCTTCAGCTCAGGTGGCTTCATGAGACTGTTTGAGCTCCACTTACCCAGTGTACACTGATCATCTATGGGAGACCTTTTGCCAGCTGGCCCCTCCATCTTTACTGTACTACGCAAGTGGGAATACACTTGACTTTCAAAGTCTCAACTTGTGCCATTCAAAAGGAAAATTTTCGCCTTATTCTTAAGCCCTATCGTGTTCTCCTGCAGCCTGAATAAACATTACTCAACAGCCGAAGTTACTTAAGCATCAATCATTCCCACTTCGAGGAGAAGGTAAAAGGAACAAAGACGCAGCAGCACAAAAAGACTGAAATTTAACCTCTGCTGCTGGATGAATGCCAAGCTTGTTCCGCTTAAAGAAGCCCCAGAGAGCCCACGTTACCTCAGGTTTACTGGCACTTGACAATGAGACGAGTGGCCCGGAAGCCCTGGGCATGTGCAAGGCTCTGCTAGTGTGGGAGTATTTGCTTTCTCTTCTTTCCAGAACTTTCCACAAAGCTTTTGTGTTCTGTCACTATGCCTCCCTTAGATGGTCCCTGGCCCAGGTTCCCACCACAGCACCCTTCGGTATGACTTCCTAGTCCGTGACATTCCACCATCTCTCTCTTAAGTCTTTCCTTCTACACAGTCTTTGTAATAGCTTGTATAGGATTCGGATAGACTGTTTGACCTCAAAAGTGTCTACTTCCTCTAATCTTGTTGACTCCTTCCTCCGTCGGGACTCTGAGATAGGCAAGTTCTGTGCAGAGCAAGGACCACGGATTTCTAGCTGTGCCTGTTTTCTAGTGGCCTGGGGGAGCTGGGTTAGGCACGTACATTTTGAGCCCCACTTACTTCTACTGAATCTGTATAGTTCACAAGCTCCTAGGTGGGTCTCCTGTCCTTTGACTTTGGGGGTCTGATGAGGGGCGGTGGTACGGTTTTAGAGTCAGGAAAAAGGCCCCTGTTGAATTATGGATTTTGGTCTCTACTCACTGCATGCTTTTGAACACAGATGTCTTGAGGTGTGCACACACACACTGAAGCTCACTCCCATACTGTATAAGTTTAAGGTTTCTAGTTCATTCAGGAGATGATCAAAGAGCACTGAAATCTATCCATTAGGGCAATGAACATGTTTACCACCCGGAAGAAATTCTGGATCTCTTAGCAGTCACTTCTCCATCCCCATCCATTACTTTGTTTCTCGCTCTGACAAATTCCTAACAGGAAGGAGGAAAGGCTTATTTTGGCTCACTCTGAGGGCACAATCCACCGTCGTGGACAGGAGTGTCAGGATGCTGGTCACACCGCATCCACGTCAGGACACAGAGAGAGATGGACGCTGGTGCTCTGTCCATGCAACAGTGCTGTTCACCTTTAGTGTAGGTCTTTCCGCCTCGATTAACCCACTAGAAACTATCTCAAAGACATGCCCACAGACTTGCCTCCTAGGTGATTCTAGATGCTGTCATTGACATTCACTATTAACCTCACACTCCCCATTTACCCTTAACACCCTCCTCCCCCAGCTCCAAGCAACCACTAGTCTTTCTGTCCCTATGGCTTAAACTGTTTGAAACATTTTCCATCAATGGAATCATATACTATGTAACCATTTGTGTCTGGCTTCTTTCACAAGGCATAGTGTTTTTCAATGCTCATGTGCTGTCACGTATCAACACTTCCTTTGTTATTTTGGCTAAATAATATTGCATTGTATGGATGGACCACTTTTTAATTTATCTCTCAGTTTATTGGACATTCGGGTTATGTCCAAGACAGGGCTGTTATGAATAGGCTACTCTGGGTATTTGTGTACAACCTTTTGTGTGGATGCTCACTTTCATTTCCATTGGGTATATATCTGTGCATGGAACTGCTGGGTTCTGTGATAAGTGTATCCATGGCATTTTGAGGAACTGGTAGGTGTTTTCTCAAGAGAGTACAGCGTTTCATATTGCCCCCCAACATAGTGTAAAAATGATTACGTTCCTACATGACAACACCTGTTTTTGATTCCCCAACCTTTTTCTTTTTAACTCATGGCCATCTTCATGGATGTGAAGGGATCTTCACTGTGGTTTCCATTTGAATGATGCCAATGCTGAGCATCGGCTCCTCACACTGGCCATCCGCATGCCTTTCTCCCAGTGGCTACATGGTTTACATGGTTTAAGAAAGCATGTAACCCCTCTGAGCTTCTCTGCTCTGATAGACAAAATGAATGTCAGTCACTAGGTGATTCAAGGAAATGGAACAATGACACTGGTGTCCCTGACACATAGTAGGCACTTAACAAAGAGTAACTTTCCACACCATTGATTTACAAACATACCAGCTGTTACCATGATCCCCAGAATGCCCATTCCTGTATTAGATTAGAGGAAGGTACATTAAAGGGTGCTGTGGTGAATTTAGCCACAGGCGGTATCTGTGGAGCCTTTGGAATACACAGTGTCTTGACAACTATTTTGTGCTCTTGAGGCTGTCACAGATCTCCATCAGGATCCACCCCTTCAATTTCTCCTGGTCAGGTGTGTGCACTTCTGTAGCAAAGGGCACAGTTACCTCAACAGGTCACTCATGCTGTCAAGGTCAGGCGGGACCTTGGCTTAGGCTCCAGTGTCTCAGCAGATTCTAGCTCATCTTTACTCTCCTGTTCACACTCAACCATTTTGTTCTTTTTTCTCCTCACTGCTCATCTGGTGAAACTAAACTGACCTCAGGCTCAAGTGTAGAGGCAAGCTCATTTCACAGAATTTCCTATTGCCTTCTGGTACAGAATATGGCCAACTTTTAAAAGAAATCTCAGACTTGCCATCACTTTTCTTCCTGAGCCTGTGATAGGCAATCACCAAGGGACGTTGTGGTATCCCTTTCTCAGAAACCAAACCAGGGATTCAGGAAATTTGATCTCCCCAGAGAAATTAAACATGGTGACTTTAGAATTCTTCCTGTACTGGAAGCATCACTCCAGGTACAGGAAGCCTCCACCTGCTCCTCTGCTTAAGTATCCTATTGCTGCAATATCAAAAACCACCAGCCTTTTATTTAGTTTACAGTTCTAGGTCTTGTTGGCCCTCAAATCACTGAATCTCCTCGGGGGAAAGCCATTTCCTGGGGATGTGGCTGGGCAGAAAATTTGGGGGCAGCTCCTATCCCAGAGCTCAGTGGAATGGGAGCCTCCATCTTGTCTTCCAGATTATGTGCGGCTCCTCAGCCAGCACGTCACTCCTTCTCCTCCCACCCCTAGAGACACTAGGTTCTTCCTGGCCACAGCCTGATGTGCCCATGGGAGGGCCTTGTCCCCATTCATGATGTCCACATGCAGTCTCACTCTTCTCATAGGCCTAAGTTGAGACCAAGGTCTCCCCATTCATAACTTCATCCTCTGCTCTTTTCTCCATACTGGCCCCTTTTCTCTCACTCCTTGTCATGTGTGACCTTAATCTATTTCCTTGACCCCTCTGAAGAGAAAAGGCCAGCCCCTCTGCTCCATCAACCACAGATCCTCCTAACCAACTCCGACCTGCAAGCAGAAAACACTTGGTTTTAGATGCTCCCACACTGGACAGTGAGCATCACTGCAAAAGAGCTAACTCTTTGAGCCATGGGACAGTCTGTTCGTTCACTGTCCTGGGTGTTTATCACAAAGGAGCTCAAGGTTCTAGACAGCTGAGCTATTGCCCAATGTACTGGGGGGAAGGGAGTAACGTTCACATCCCTAATAAGTCCCCAACTTATGGGAATTCTTTTTAAGGACAAAACAAGGTCAGGAGAGATTGGCTGTCACACTGAGTCCAAAGTCACAGGTAAGAAGATGGAGCACACAGGAAAGGGATTTCAAATTTAGTCTCTGATGTTCTTCTCCCCAAACAGGCCACCTCCCAGCTCTGACCTTGGTTTTCTGTCTGTGTTGTCTGCACAACAAAAGAAGTGTAGATGGGTCTAGGCTAAATTTCGACCTATTTACTACGGACCCTCTGCGGAAAGCCATGTCACACTGGTATGCCACAGATTCAAGTTGAATCCCCACTCTATTCTCTGTCAGCATCTTACCATCATCTCTGAACTATTCAGGCCCCTGGTGTCCCCATCTGGAACACTGTCACAGTTCATTTCTCCTCACCCTGGCTCTGAACTCCCCAGAAACAGATTCCAGCCTCCACCACCTGACACAGCCAAATAGATCTCTGTGTCCTGGTCCTCTCTGCGCCATTCTACCCTCCAAAGCAAAGGCCAAGCTCTTGCTCCAATGTTTCTATCCTCTGCTTCCTTTTGTTACCCTGAAAGTGTGGAAAGTGCCATTCATCCTGCACCTGCTTTTCATTAAAGACCCATTGTGTGCTGGTCATGGCATAGAACAGTGAACAAGACTTTCAGGGACTCATGGTGCCTTAGAGAAGACATCCTGCTCTCGGTGAGACGTGCTGTGACAGGGAGAGCAGCCTGCAGCCCACCTATTCTGAGGGCCAAGGAAGACCCCTGACACTGATGGGATTAGGGCTCTATTTTGTAGCTTGTGAGCTTACCCCTGCCCAGCCATGTCCCCTGGCTTGACCTGTTCTTCATCCATCCCATGAAGAAACCACAGAGAGTTCTGGCCTCTTCCTAAACCAGCCGATAGCCTGCTTCCAAACACCTTTATTCATTCCTCTTGCTTCTAAAGTTATCCTTGACCTTCTCCTCTACCTGTCAGACTCCTACTGAGTCTCCAGGAGTCATGGAAACTCCACCACCTCCCTGAAAGTTTCCCAGATTTCCAGATTCACACATAACACTCTCTGATGCTCCTCATTTTCTAAATAGTATGCCAGATTAGACTGTCTGTGTCTTCTTTGTCCCACTGATCCCAGTGGATACAGGGACGACCTTTGCTCATCATTGAGAGATACCTACCAGGAGGCCTTCCATGGAAGCAAGAGTGAGGTGAGTTAAGGAAGGAGCCCAGTGAGACCTTCTGCCCCAGCAACACTGAAACTCAAACAAGTCACATGTGGCAGACCTGGACTGTTGTTTGGGTATTGCTTCCTTGTACTGAAATCCTGTCACTTCACCTGCTCCCTCACCTGTCACGGGAAAGTCACGTTCACCTAACCCACCCACTGTAGCTGTACAGCTGACACTTCCAGACTCTGTCCACATCTTTCCTCTTACCCACACAGAGACTCAATGAATGCTCTCTCAGATCTAAGGCCATCTTTTCCTCTCTTGCACACAGGGAAGGAAAGCTTGAATTTATTCTGAGACCTATGCTCTCTGCCATTCTTTTTGACCTGGCCTTTCCATTTCTCAACCAGCTGGCAAGCCTTCACCTCCTAACTGGGGCTATTTGGACTGGCTGTCAGCCCAATGCATATGACCTTCCGCCCTACCCGTCCTCGTGCACTTGGGCCCCTTTCTTTGGCTTTGCTTTGGAGAAAGTTTACAAGGTTGGTTTCCTTTAATCATACTGGGTTATCTTGATCAGCATTTTAACTTTACATTGTAAGTCATTCTGCCTTGAATTCTGACTTTGTTGGGGGAGGGGAGGGAGTTGGAAAGAGGTTTGTTGATGATGGCTCTATTTTACTATGTGTAATGGTCATGGGTTAGACACGCAGTGCATCAGGCTGGAGGCTGCTGGTGGGAGGGGGATAAGGGCACTAAATACTGTGAAGTCACAGTACAAAATATTTTTCAAAGAGACATCAAAGTCTTTTTCCATGGTGTTTTGCCTTGACCCCATTTCACACTGGCAAAACACAAACTAAAATTAAAATAAAAATACCAGGCTGGCTCCATGTAGCCAGTTGGCCTGCACAGCTAAGTCACCAATTCTATTAAAGTCACTAAATGCAAACATTCCAAGATTTATTTTCCTTGCTTATAATTTTTCTGCCTTTCCACTGGTGGGCTGTTTATTTCTAATAATTTGGTAGGAAAAAAGCTTTCCTCATACCAATGGAGGTCTTATATGCCAAGCTGCAAACCAGAGCACATTTTATTGCAGAATAAAACCGCTGGAAAACAGGCTCCAGGGGGGCCGTGCTGACGGCAAGTTTACAAGCATAGTACAATTGACGCCATTATAATCAGTTCCCCCCAAAAGTCTTATTTTTCAGGGCAGAGATCTGAATCTTTCTCTTAGCACATGAATGTCTACGGACTAGAGCAAAAACATCACCAAGGGTGAGTCATAGACTAGCTTGGGACTTTAAAGACTAATGCAGATCCTATAAATCTAACCCACATTCTTTTACTAGGAATGACTGACTTTTATGAAAATTGAGGACTGTAAATCAGAAACCCAAATAGCTTGCTTGCAGCAGATAAACACAATTAATGCAGCATCGGAACCATACATTAACTCATTCCCAGTGCCATGGAGGACTCCAGCAGTGCCTGCAGAGAGAGCTGTGGACCGGCAGCTCTGTTCTTCCCCAGCTGCCGTGGAGAGAGATGGGAGTGGAAGCTGGTGGTAAAGATGCATTTCTCTATCCAAGTGTGCCTCCCACTGATCTATGTCTGCTGGGAGCAGTGCCTGCCTCCAGAATCTGGTCTCTGGTTATTCCTAAGGCTCTGCAGATAGTGACACACAGCAGAGCTACTCTAGCCAAGGTTCTGTGTGGGTGCCTGCATGGGCGCCTGGGTCAGCTTGGGCCTCTAAAGTCCCTAGACGCTGGAAACTCACCAAACTTCCCTGGGCTTGAATCTTCTTGCAAAATGGTATATTGTGAGGGTTAAATGAGCAGCTCTGGAATTCTCTCACCCCTCCCTCCCTTCTTCCCTCCCTCCTTCCTTCCAGCGCTGAGGATTGAACCTGTGGCCTCAGGCATGCTAGGCACCCACTCTATCACTGCAGTACATGCTAGTATCATTCCGCCCCACCAGAAAAAAAGTTGCGAAGCCTTGAAGCCTTGAACTCACTCTGAAACTCAAGCAGTTCTTAAACTTGTGATCCTTCTGTCTCTACCCCTTAGAAACTAGGATTTCAGGCCTGCGCCACCAGGAGGCGGGGTGGAGTTCTGCATTTTTAAGGAGCCACAAAAGGAGGGTGATGTTGCGGTGCTGGGAAAACTCGGGCCCAGTAAGAGCACAGGTGCGGTGCGCGATGGAATTTACAAACCGCGCACATCTTTTCCCCTTGGTTCCCGGTGAAGACAAGCTTTGCCGCTTCACACGTTCCTCATTTACTAGTATTACTGCCATCACCCATCACTATCCTAGACAGAGAGATTGGTCCTGCTGAATCTCCCTCCAAGCCCTCTGCAACCCCAAGCCACCGGCGCCTGGGTGAAGGCGGAGCCCTCCCAAGAGTCTCAGTGGCTCATGGAGCTCGCATGGCCATCCCTTTGCCCGGTACGGTACCCCTGCTGTTTCCGGACACTTTTCTTCGTGTGGTCCAACCCTGGCCTGACTGCCTAGCTAGGCCCGGCCTCGTGCTTTTGTGTGTAAACAAGGTGGACCCTGTGTTGCCCACTCAAACTTTAAAAGAACACAGGACCTGGTGACCCGGGGAGGGAGGAAAGGACATCTATCATTTTTATGTGGCATTTCAAAGGAGGAGACTCCTTGTTGGCTGGGAGACAAAGGCCCTCTTGGGGTTAATGGAGGAATCCAATTTAATCATTAACGCTTAATACTAACCAAGCCTAAATGGGGGTGGAGGGCCCTGGGACAGCTCTGGCTCAGCCCTTGGTGAATGGAGAAGTCACAGAGGACTGGTTGGATCAGGTCAGGTGGTGGCCCTGGTGTTGGGACCTTTCTGGTTCTAGAGACTTCCTGTAGAAGTTGCGGTGAGAGCCTGATAATGGGGTTGGGTGTGACCCAGGTGACATCAGCTGGGGTACCCTAGTCTTTCCCTCCAGCTCCCTTTGACCCAGGATGGTGGTAGTACCCATTCGTTTTCTAGGCCATAGAGCTGACAGCCCAAAGCCCTTCACAGCCTGGTGGTGTGTTGGGAATTCAGGGGAGCAGAGTCCCAAAGCCAGATCCTCTACTGTGCCACAGCTTCTGTGACAGACATCCCACTTCACATCGCCAGTAGTGAGATGTTCGGCTCCACTGATGCCGGTCACCAAGGCCACCTATCCCCTCCTTCCATCCCACATAGAGCCTGCCCAGCTCTCCACCTGTGCCTCGTTTTAATCATTTACCTGCAGCTGGGAGAAGGTGCCTCTTGCAGTGTTTTCCCAAGTGCTGGGACAAAGAGAGCCTGAGACAAGAAGAAAGCCACTTCCTCTCCAGCCCTCCAGGCCATCTGATGAGGAGTTGCTGAGGGCCAGGCAAGTTAGTTTCAAGCCCTGGGTGCACCTGACCACCCACTTATCTGGGCAGCAGGCTTACGCCCTAAAAAGGGTTTCTGGGTGGAACTGAATAGAACTGTAATGTCTGCTGCCTGTCTGCTTCAATTTTTAATGTTTTGTGTGTTACGAATTGAATGAACTTATGACAAACTGGGCAACCAGGATACTCACACTCTGATACGGTAACAGATTTGACCATTTTCAGTTTAGAAGAGTGTTCTCTGTCTCTGTCTTGTCACTGTCCCCAATCTTCAGGGGCCTCCTCCTCACTTTGAGCAGCAGAGGCTAGCTTTACCTAATCAATGTATCACCTGTTTCAGTAGGATTATAGGACAGCAGTTCCCTCCCCCACCCCGACCTTGTGTGATTCTCCTATGTGTCTGTGCAGTTGGAGATTACTTGCTCTCATTGCTGTGGAATGCTTATGGTATTTATGTTTATGGCTGCTTTCTATGTAGAATACCCAGATACTGATTTTCCATCTATCTTTATCAATACTTTCCCCAAATTATTAAAGAAAAAATTTTAAAATGGCCTCTGTAGGCACTGCACACATGTGAAACACTTACATACATGTAAGCAAAACACTTCCATAGGTAAGATTTAAAAAACGGTCCTGGTGGAACATGGGTATAGCAAAGGTCATGATGGTGTGGTATCAGACCTGCTGGTTTAGGGTGATGGGTTTACTGACTCTGCACCCACATCCAGCTTGCCAGCTGGGAGCTTAACCATACCACAACATACACCTGTTTTTTTGCAGTCCTGAAGGCCAGGCCCCCCACCCTAGTGGCATCCCCCACTTAGAGTACCTGGTATGTTTCAGACATAGGGCCCCAGCAGGTGTGAGCTCCACAAAGCCCTCGTGTAGCAGAAGGCAATGAATCTGGTCCAGGGCTCTCAGTACACAGAGCTGACCTTTCCTATCCCCTGTGGGAAAATTCCACAGTTGGAGATAAGATCAGATTGTTAGGGCCTTGCAGGGGGCCTGGGAACAAGGTAGAGGAAACCCAGGCAGCTATGGCTCAGATGGAGCAGCCCATCTGGTGCTCGCCCATCTGGAGTTTCTGTAGAGCCTGTCCAAGGGGTGAGACCCTCCTGGTAAGGGTACCCAGCCTGGATCCCAGGGGGCTGGAGGTGAAGGATGCCTGGGAGAAACTTGAGCCTCTGACTTGGACTCTTAGAGTGTACGTCTCCGCTCTCTCTCCCAGGACAGGAAAAGTAATTCATAAACCCCAAGAGGCCTTAGTGGCTTGTTTACCTTCAGAGTGCTCTGAAAGTCCTGTTAACTCATTCATCTAGAGATCTGATCACCCTACCTGGGATGGCCCCCTCTTGGTAGGTAGGGAAGAAAGAGCTGTGTTCTCTCCTGTCAGCCCACCTGTTTATCTCTTCATAGCTTGGACCTTTCACAAACTCCATTCCCCTCATGTCCTGGTCCTGCAGAGTAGCCCTGATGGGGCACCTGTCCTCTGGGGGCGGTAGGGGAGAGCTACTGGCCTCTACCTGCCTGTAAAGACAATGGAGAAAACTCTAACTTTGGATGCGGTTATTGCCTGGTTTCTACTCCCATGTGGGGAGGTACCTCTCCATTCTGATTCAGGCTTTTTCTTGGACAGAAGAGAAAACCCCAAATCAAAGCAAATCTAGAAAGAGGCAGTGCTCTAGCTGTCGCCCAAGAGCTCTTTGGTTGCCTTGGGGTGGCTGGCTCCACCTGAGAGTGAGTCTCTAAAGGCTTATTTCCCATGCAGTCTTCTAAATGCTTCTACAGGCCTGTCTCGGTACCCTCAGCAAAGACCCCAAATCTGGGTTGCAGCGTATGCCAGTGGAGGGCAATGCTTCTCTCCGAAGCCTGGCTTCCGGCTCTCAAAGTATCACCCACTCTACTGTGTAACTTTTCTGTTACTTAAAACCAAGGTCTGATTAAATTCCAAACAATTATAGGAAACACTTGGGTTCCTGTCTTTATTTATCCATCTACCTATTTAGTTATTTATTCATTATCTTGCTGTGGTTCTTACCCAGGGCCCTGTGTGTGCTAGGCAAAGGGCTTCTTGTCTTGACACGAGACTGGTCAACAGCCACTAGGCCTGATTTACTTGGGGCTTTCTTGAAAGTTCCATGTCTTAAACTGTTTTGGTTTTTAAAACAGGAAGTTCTTGTCTTTTGGGTTGTGAGCCTGAGCCTTTAATGAAAAAAAAAAAACAAAAACAAAATAAAAATAAAACAGGAAGTTCTGTGTCTTAAAAAAAAAATGCCTTTTGTCTCAAACTGGGACAATTGGTCAACCTACTTAAATTGCTGTATCATATTCTGCTCTGGTTTATTTTCTGCCTCTTTCTGATTAGTGATGGCATTTGTTAGAGGCTCTGTTCACAACTTCACTTTTCTAATAATCCTAACAATAATAATAATACTGATAATAATACCAACACCAACATCTCACCCTGCTCTTGTGCTATACAGGTCTGGGACAAAGCATGCTCTCTGATTTAGGTGTTAAAAGAGAACGGGGAGCTCTGTGAATGAAGATGGCTTAGAATTCCTGTTGCTCAGACACAAGGCTGCTAAGCTCCTTTCTCCTCAAGACCAAAACTCCCATCAACTACTCACGTCAATACCTTAGACTCACTATGCTTCCCAAACAAGAAGACTCATGCCGTACATTCTGCCAGTCCTTCAAGAGCTGCCTTAAAACCCTGTTGGCCTCCTGTTCAGCCTCTACCATCTGAGGCTGCTAAGGCCATGAGGGTCAGGCATATCCCATTCTCATAAGTCTGATAAACTTGCCTGAGATTCTTCTTGGGAAGCAGACAGCTAATGTTCTGTAAGGGGGGGGTGGGTGTCTGAAATGGGAGGGAGGTGTTCGTACTCTTCTGATAACCTGCTCTGTGCTAGGTTTGGTGTTGAGTACCTTATATGGTTATTTCATTTAATCTTTTTGCTTTTTGTTTTCGCACTACAGGGAATGGAACCCAGAACCCTGTGACTGCTGGGCTGGAGCTCTGCCATTGAGCTGCGGCCTTCATTTAACCATGACAGTGATTCTAAGGATGTTAACTCTGGGTGGTAAGCCTTGCTTTGGAAGTGAGGCTACTGAAGTTTGGGGAGGCTAGAAGGCAAAACAGCCTTCCACTCTAGCTAGTGCAGTCCAGGGGCCAGCATGAGACCCGTTTTAGAGAAACACTGTTCTGTTCTGTGGGATAGGCATCTGGTAACTACATGTTTAATTATATTGCACGTTTCCACACTGTCTTTCTGAAGGGCTGTGACATGGGGCCATTCCACCAGGAAGGAACGTGAATTCTAGCTGCTCTGTGTCCTCCCAGCACCTGCTATTGTCATGAGTCTTTCTTCCTTAATTTTTCTTGTTAGCATCCCGGAAGAAGGAAAGGATTTACTGATTGCAGGGCATGGTGGTGCATGCTTTTAATTGGAGCCCTGGGAAGGCTGATACAGGCCACAGATTCGAGGCCTGCCTGGTCTAGGTAGCAGTTAAGTTTGGAGCAATTGAGTTCCAGGACAGCCTGGGCTACAGGGTGAGCCCCTGTCTCCAAACAAACAACAAACAAACAAACAAATGGGGATGAAGATTAGGGCAATGTAAGATTGGCATGGTAGTACACATCTGTGATCCTGGTGCTTGGGAGGCTGAGGCAGGAGGATCATGAGTTTGAGGCTAATCTAAACTACATACATTTTGAGACAATGTCAAAAATTAGGAAAAAATGGGGCAATGTGCTGGTTTCCCATGACTTGCATAGTAATCTCCCATGGATTAAATAGTTTACACTTCAGAGATTATTTTTTCTCATAGTTCTGAAGGTTAAAAGTCAGAACTCAAGGCATTGGCAGGGTTTGTCTCTCCTGGGGCCTCTTCTCTTGGCATCAAAATGGGCATCCAGGGGCTGGAGAGAGAGCCCAGTGGTTAAGTTACCATCTGTAGCTCCGGGAGATCAGATGCCTTCTTCTGACCTCTCTGGGACTGCACAACACAGGTGCACTTACATACATGCAGGCATAACACTCATACACATGAAATAAAATTAAATAAAGTGAAAAAAGAAAGAAAATGGGCATCTGTCTGGAGGTGTTTCTGTTGTCTGTCCCTGTAGCCAAGCGTTCCCCTTTTTATAAGGCAGTAGGTCACACTGAACTAGGAAGCACATTAAAGGCATCCATTTAACTTCATGATGTCTTTTCAGATTCAGAATACAGACACCTTTTGCAGTATTAGGGTTTCAATATACAAATTTTGGGGGCGGGGGCGCAGAGTTCAAGCCATAACCAGCAACATGAGTGTATTTCAGCCCAAGTACACAGAAGAGAAGAAAGCTCCTTAGTTCCTATGACTCAAGAGATTCCATTGCCCTGGGGGATGATAAGGTAGAATCTGAAGCCAGCTGGGGTCTCCACTCTGCCATTCCTTTCTCTTCTGGAAGCCACATTTACTCAGGCCAGGATATAACAAGAGGAAGAGGAGAATTACCCTTGTTTCAGAGCCAGGTGATACGACAACTCAGGGGCAGCCATTCCACCAGCTAATTTGTGTGAGGCCTGCAGCTTCCTTTATTGTTTTCTGACTAATTGTTGCTTCTCTAGTTGAGCTTCAGAAGCTTCTGGTATTCTCCTTACCTGCTGGATTTTGTGTTAAGGTCCAAGTGCTTAGTAAATGTCAGCAGTTGGGTTTAAAGATTCTTGCTAAAATTGGCTACTACAGACTTGAATGTGCTCAGAGATTTGGATGTGATTGGAAAACTGCCAAGTGCTGAGAAAGTGGCCACTGGGCTTATCTACAGAGGTCTCAGATGCCCCCCGGAACCCTGTCTCTTTCCATGGGCCGCCGAAGTGCCCTCTGTTAGGACTGTCACTCAAGTTCACATGTTCGAATTCCAACCCTCAGTATGAAAGTTTGAAGAGACAGGGCCGTTAGGAGGTAGTTAGGTCATGGGTGAGACTAATGTCCTTATCAGAAACACGAGAGCTTGTTCAGTCTGCTTACCATGGGGAAAAAGCAAGGAAACCATCATCTGCACCCTACCATGCCTCACCCTGATCTCAACCTTTCCACACTCAGGAGGATAAGAACTAAGTATCTGCTGTTTAAGCCACAGGGTCTCAAGGTGATTTAATACAGTATCATGAACTAAGATCACCACGCCTTCCAAGAAATATGTTCAAGACAGGAGTGGGTCTTGCTTATCTTGACTGAACAGTTACATATTTCCTGGAGGGGCTGGAAATCTTAGTTCAAGGCAAGATGGGGAGAGCAGCAGATAGAAGGTAAGATCAAGTGTGATCTTCAGCATTCCAGGAAAATGAGCAACCTTCGAGAAGAATGATTGTAGCTGTATTATCTTAGCTTTGTCATCGTGTGGGGACCAGAGCGCAGAGACGTGGATTCACATGTATGGTCTGGAGAGAGCATCTGAGTCAAATGAACAAGGTGGGAAGGGAACAGAAGGGCATGCTTGGAGCTGGGATGCAGACAGCTCTGGCTGGGGCACAGCAAGAAGAGAAGGAAGAGAAGAGGGAGACACAGGAGGATACTGAAGCCCCAGTGCCAGGAGGTGGCCTTGGACAAGCTTCTTAGGCAGTGAGAAGCCAGACCCTGCTTTGGAGGTAGAGTCAACAGACAGGGAGGAGGGGGGAGCAGAGAGGAGGGGGCTCTGAGGAGTTTGTCAGTGGATTAACGTCAGCAAAGTGCTACACACTGTGATTTAAACCAACTCACTCTTGTTAGCTTAAGGCTGCATAGGTTTGAAAGGCATCACGATGTCCCGGGAACAAATTCAAGGTGTTTTTAGTGAAAGAGCCATCTGGTTACTCAGCTCTCCCAAGCTGCCGGGCTCAAGCCTAGGCCCTTCCTCTACCTTCAGACCAGAAGCTCTTAACCTTCTTCAGAAAACACATATTCTTCTGACTAACAATGGAAAAAGGCCTCTGATTTTAGTAGCATGTGAGATTGGACTGGCCCACTTGGACAACCTGGGCTCTTCCCCATTTCTGAATCAGTGTGTGTAGAGGGTCCCTTTTAGCCTCAGGTGGGGATGTGGCTAGCTTTGGGGGTTGTTTTTCTACCTCCCAGACTCACAGAACCAAGAGCTCTAGGTGGCCCAGGAGCACTGCTTGTGGAGCGCCTACTCCAGGCTGACCCCATGTCTTCTCCTGTAACGGACTCTGAATCCCTGGAGTGATCTATTCCTTCAGTCATTAAGTCCAACCCACCAGCTCCAAACTTGTATCTCTACCCTTTGGCCTAAAACCTTTCCATACCTAGGAGGGTGAGAACTAGGTGTCTGCTATTTTAGCCACACAGTCTCTTGGTTCTTGCTGTAGATTTTGCTGAAGAACCTTCTCTTCACTCCTGGTCTCAACTCAGCTTCCCTCTGCCCCACTCCCTGTTCCTCAGATTGACAGCTGTCCACAGCCTGGCTCTGAGTGCTGAGCCTGCAGGTGTGAGGACTGTAAAGTGGACTTCCTTGGACAGGTTCTTGAGACATTCCCTACTGATAAGGGCATGCCTCCTCTCGCAGTGGACATTTCCAGGTGTGATCTGCTCTGGCTGGGCAGAGCCATCACTCCTTGGCACTTGGAGCCTCTTCTCCCTTCCATGTGCTGCCTGCCACCTCCCAGGCTTGGAGAGTTCAGCATCAGCTCCGGAGTTCACCAGCACTCAGCACCAAGAAGAATTTATTCCTAGAACAGATCTGGGGTCCTGTCTGTCCTTCCAAGCGAGCCTGATCTGAGCATGCTTTACACTTCAAGGCCTCAGGAGTAAGAAATTAGGAATTAAAGCTCACAGCTCAGCCTGGCCCACACTACTGGGCGGTGCTCATACCCCCACTGTGCGCAGTCTCCCTGCCTGTGCCGGCCAGGCTGGCATGAGGCGCCAGTCCCCATCAGTTCAGCTCTAAGTGGTAAAGCAAACACAGGGAGTGATTCTGAGCCTGCACAGCAGAATTTCCTGAGGCCTTTGGGTCTGGATCCCATTTGAGAAATGTGGGAAAAGCAAGAGTTCCTGCAAAGTCAGCAGTCACAGCTCCAGGATTGTCATGGGGACAAGCTACCTTTCCAAGGACACAGGCTACCTTGCTCCTGTGGAGGCCTCAAGCTCCAAGCAAACCTGTCATCATCCCAAACTCTGGCCTACTCTCTGTGTTTGCTCTCCCGTTCCCTCTGAGTAGTTCAATACCTCGCCCCTATATTAGTGTTCCTGGTCCTGGGCTGAGCAGCAGCACCCAGAAACAGAGAAGACAGGCCCTCACACGAGACAATCAGATGCATGGTGCTAAAGACCAAGGTGAAGATGCGAAGGCAAGACGAGAATGCGGTGCCCAGCCTCATCCGGAAGACAGAGAGGCAATCAGGGGAGGCTTCCTGCAGGAAGAGACATCTGAGCAGAGTAGAAAGTCAATCAAGCAGTGGCAGCTGAGAGTACTGCAGGCAGAGGGCCTGTGCTTCCTCAGCCCCCACTGCCCATCAGATTCTGCTACACAGAGGCTCCCTCCACCCACCCCCACAGCATGGCAGATGTAGCTGCAGGATTTACATTGAAATGCTACCTCAGCCTCTGCCTTGAAGTAGAGGATGAGCCTGGCCAAGCTGTTGGCCAGCGCTCCCCCGTGGCGAGTTCTCAGTGACCTTCCGCACAGCTGCCGGTGTCTTCCTGTCGCAGCACAGGCCCCGAGCCAGAGTACCTACCCCACAAAGCTGCAGCAGCTGTCACGGAGACTGGTAGTGCAGGGAGGTGGGTGTCCGTGGGAGCCTGGGAAACAGGCATACCTCCACCCTCCTGCCAGCACCACCCTTTCTCAGTCACAAGGCCTCAGGCAGGTCCTGTACCCTCCCAGAGCCTCGATTTCCCAACTGCAAAGCTGGGGAAATATTAGAGCTCATCCCCTGGGGTGGGTAAGTGCGAGAATTATGTGGTGTTTGCCCTCAGCCCAGTGTCTGGTCTGTGTCAAGGCACAATGGATGTTTTCTTCAAAGAGTCTGTGCAAAGCCACTCATCAAGTGTCAGAAACAAAGAGTTACAAGATGGGCCATTTCCTGAATCAAGACAGAGGCTGTCCTGACTGCTTGGTCTGGGGACTCAGGAAAACTAAAGATGTGAAATGGAAGAAGAGAGGCTGGCTGGGCCTGCAGGAGGAATGAGAAGTAAAAATGTTGGGTGTGGGGCCTGAAGGAGGGAGGTCGGATACATCTTGGGCTAGCCCTGGATGGCAAGGGTGTGTGTTTCCCTTGAGTAGAGGCATCTCCCCTATTCAGCCTAATGGCAGCTCTGAACAAGGGGGTGCTGGCTGAGGTCAGAGGCACCTTCTTATTTGAATGAGGTCAGGAGTCCTGCTGGTCCAGGGAACACTTAGGAATGACCAGGCTTCCACTGGCTACCGTGTCCACTGAGGTGCAGGTCCTGGGTACCAACTCACTGTGTCTGTGGTTCACCCTGGGGTGGGAAAAGGGTTGTGGTCTTGGTTTATCATATGGGAGGGAGAGAAGGGCACATGTGCTTTATTAAGCACAAGTGTGACCATCAAAGCTCAGTTTTGGCCTCGCCCTCTGGACTCCAGAGCTGGGGGCCAGGAGATCTTGGGCTGTCATGTTGGCTGTGAGATGTTTGCAGTGGCCACAAGGGTGACTGGGCAACTGACTTCCATGGACAACCTCCACATGTGGGCTCTCACTTTAGGGAGCTGTTCTGACTTCCTTGTGAACTGTGTGCTGAACAGAGCCAGGTCTTCTTGACTGGATCCTAAGGGACAACGATAGCTTCAGGAGTAATAGGCGTAAAGAAAGCCAGAACTCTGAGGCCATAGGAGACCTAAGGTTAACTCTCTGGGAGAGCCCTTGACATAACACCCTCCTGCAGGTGACTGGTGGTGACTGTGAGGAGGCTGTAAAGTGTCACATGCCAACCTCGACCAATTTGCTGTGAAGTTAGAGCAAGTTCATGCCAGAGTCATAAAACTGATGGTTGGTCATGTGAGGGCCCATCGGCGTTTTCTGGAGCGTCTGTTCAGACCGGGAGTATCCCCGTCTCCACACTGCCCTCTACTACTGCTGGCAGCCATGTGGACCCCAGCCCTGCCCAGCATGGTTCCAAGGGTGATGGTGATCTAGGGATAGGTGTCAAAAGGGAGGTGGGCTACAGACTAGGTACAGCCAGCGGCATTTCCCACAAAGCCTTGGAATCTGCTTACAGAAGAACTCACAATTTGCAATATGACTCCTCTGTTCAAGGGCCCCTGAGCAGGGCACCCACACTGCCACACATCACGGCTTAGTCTCCAGGCCTCCTGCCAGACTCAGAGCCTTGCCATCCTTTTTGGTTGAGTTGACTGAAGCCCCGCCTCTTTCTGAGTGAAGTGCCAGGGCCCTGGGTCTTAAACAAGCTCTCCTTGTCCTTTGCTGGCCACTTAAGCATCCACTGTGGGTTTTCTGGCATGCCCCGGGCTCTCCTGCTGGCCTTGGCTTGAGAGTTTCCCTCTGCCTCCCACTTCCTGTCCCTCCAACTGTCCCAAGGAAAATGCAAACCTTCTGTGTCCAGTACATGCCCCTCCATCAAAGTCCAACTCCCAGAGCAAAACATCTTCACTGTGGGTGGTTTGAGAACCTGCCTGTCAGCACTGCTGTAGTCAGTGGGGACTATGGACTTCCACTTGGGAGAGGGAAGGCTGTGCCTAGGTTACTGTTCCAAACAAGGGTGAAGGACAGAGCACTCAATCTTTATGTGAAGCCTTCAATACCTCAGCCACTTTACTGACTTCCTTGACAGCAGTCTGAGAGATAACACTTCACCATCCCCTCTCTACAGATGAATAAACAGAGACCTCAAAATGTCACATGACATTCCCAGCTCCACCCTCCTACCTGGCCCAGTTAGAAATGAGGTCTGTATGAGACTCTAGTGCCTCTTCTTTTTGCCAGCCAGGTGGTCATGGTGCCCCATCCTGCCCATGGGGCATTCTCCACCACACAGGTGCTGCTGTCAGCAGGGCACACCGTCTCATTCGGGGGATAAAATATTTGAAATCAAGTATTCAAAATATTTGCATACTTGACCTAGAGAGTTTCCTTTCAGGATACCACCCCAGGGCTGGCTGTGGGCCTGAAGCCTCCTTGTGCCTCCTGGGTCGCTGCACCTGGAGCTTGTTGTCACCTGTAAGTGTGGCAGGTTCCACCCTCAGCAGCAGGTGGCACCTTCTTGCATCTGTCCAGCTGGGACACAGGCAACTGGCAGTCTTTTACACCCATCTCGTCCTCCTCATTCTCGACAGCCATCCACCCTCTGCTCCTTCCCTCTGCCCAGTCTCCCTGCTAGGCATGTGTGTTTCTGGACCCTCTCGCCACTCTCGTCCTTTGCTCCAGATTTCTGGCATGCTTTGCTTCTGCCAAGGGGCTTCTCAGAGTCCAGGAGTGCCAAGTGCAGGCGTCTGTCCGCTTCAGGAATGTGTCTGCAATGCCATCTGCTGAGCTCTTCTCAGTTCCAAGGACTGCCCCAGTAGGCTCCCGGGGCAGCTCAGAGGCTGGTGCTTTGGGAAGCTATGAATGGTACCAATGCAGAACAGACTCAAGCTTTGCAAATGGTCAAAACACTGTTTTGAAAAAGGAGATCATGTGGGTGGAGAGATGGCTCAGCAGTTAAGAGCACTGGCTGCTCTTGCAGGACTGGAATTTGGGTCCCAGCACCAGCATGGCAGCTATGTCCCCAGTAGGCTCTAAGTATTTGAACATTTTGTCCCCAGTTGGTGGCGCTGTTTTAGGAGGTCTTGGAAGGTGTGGCCATGCTGCAGGAAGCACGTCACTGTATTTCTAGTTGCGCTCTGCTTCCAGTGCCTGCTTGAGGATATGGGCACTTAGCTGCTGTGTCTACTCCAGCCACCTCTGCCGCCATGCCTCCCGCCATAATGAACTCTTGTCCCTTTGAAACTGTAAGCAAATTAAACTCTTCCATTTATAAGTTCCCTTGGTCAGGGTTTCTATCACAGCAACAAAAAAAGTGACTAAAACAAACTGTCTATAACTCCAGTTCCAAAGAATCTGACACCCACTTCTTGCCTCAGCAGGCATTGCACATCCATGGCACATATACACACATACACACACACACAGACACACATACAAAATATACATATAAAATAAAAATAGAAAAGAAAATTTAAAAAGGAAAAAGAAAAAGGAGGTAGAAGACTGGAGAGATGATTCAGAGGTTAACAGCAGTTGGCACTCTTGCCGGGGACCTGGATTCAGTTGCCAGCACCCATGGGACAGTTCCGCAGGATCTGACACCCTCTTCTAGCCTCTGCAGGTATATGATACACATAAGTCCATGAGTGTACACACACACAAACAAAGATAAATCTTTTTAAAAAGATGCGAGGGTTTAAGAGATGGCTCAGCAGTTAAGAACACTGACTGCTCTTGCAGAGCACTCAAATTCAAATACCAGCACCCACATGGCAACTAGCAACTGTCTCTAACTACAGTTCCAGGGGATCCAGCACCCTCTTCTGTCCTGCGTAGGCTCTGTAAGACACACATCATGAGGTATAACACTCATATACATTAAAAACAAAAAACTGATGAATAGCACTCAAAAGATTCTTAAAAATAAAAATCCAGCCATGGGTGGTACCCATGAGGGACACTCACAGGCAGAGGCAGGCAGATTTCAATGAGCTTGGGCTGAGTCAGGTCTACCTAGTGAGTTCCAGGCCAACTGGGGTTACAGGGAGACCCTGTCTCAAAAAAAAAAAAAAAAACAAAACCCAAACCAAAAAAAACCCAAAAATGAAACATTAGAAATGGAGGCCAAAAAGCCTCCTGGAGACATGCAGGGCTGAGCTCGGTGTGTGGGGAGGCACTAGAGATGGATGGAACTTCAAGTAGAGGCTGGTCATTTTACATATTTTATCTCCTTTGGCCCCTTCAACAGTCTTTTCATAAAGGAGAGAAATGGAGGCTCCAGGAGGTTGAGAAAGAAATCCATAGTTTCCTAGGAGATAGTAAAGAAAGACCCAGAGTTTGAAACTACGTCTGCCTGGTTCCAGAAATCTGTGCAACCTACTTTGTTGCACCCAAGTCTGAGCCAGCACCAGGTGCCAGGTGCCTTTCCAGAGCTGGGCACAGTCAGGGCTCAAAGCATATCATTAGGTGAAGGAAGAATGAACGAGGAAACGAGAGAACAGAACAGCTTTGAGAGGCGGGAAACCAGGCCAGGAGGCTCCCTGCATGACCTCATGTCCCAGCTTCCCTCCCACTGTTCCTTTAATCTGAAAGATGACCCCCGCACACTTGCCCTGTCGATAAGACTGGGCAGCTCACCTGCACCTGCTAGCCAAACCTGATACCCAAATAGGAAACTGGGGCGGAGATAAGGCTGAGGGGGCAATGCCTGGAATCCTGGCTGGGCTGGAGCCTGCCATTCGGCTCGATGCCACAAACATTCACTGAGCCACTCCTAACGCTGAGCTCTGTGCCAGGTCCTGAGGATAAGGAAGGAAACGACATCGCGCCTGCCCACCAATGGCTTACCAGGGAATAAAGGCAGATATAAAGGAAATAATTATAAGCTGGATGAGGGTTCGGGAAAAGGAGTGTGAAGAGGTAGTCACTGAACAGCTCTCTGGGGACAGACCCTAAGACTGAGAGATGGGAAGGAAAAAGTCTGAGTTACTGATGCTGGGGAAGACGTCTACCCCCACTTCATGCGGCAATCTCCAAGGGGCAAGAGGTGCCTGTTGGTTTACTTTCTCCTGTTCCTGGTCCAGTAGTCTTTCACAGGTTCAAGCTCAATTTCCTGTTTGTTCCTGCCTTCCAGCTTTACCACAGGTCGGTCCTCAGGAAAGAGGGCCCTGCCCCTTCACCCTTCACTCAGCCCCCTGCCTGTTGCTCCTCATCGCCTCAGACACTATCTGCGGAAGTCTCTATCTGACCTGGTATTTGATTGCTGAACTTGCAAGGATTGTGTAAGTTGGGTTGAACAGAGCCGTGTTAGAAATTAAGATTCAAATGCAATCAAATAAATCATGTTTTAAAGCCAAAGGCAATCAGTGCTCAAAGCTTGCTGCTTCCTAGCTAGTCTGTATTTTGCTATCCACGTCCTCAAGGATATCTGCATCTATTGGAGCATGTGGTGGGAATGAACTCACAATGGTGTTGTGCATCTCTCTGTGTTTCTAGTGCTGTCACCTAGGCAGACTTCTTAACCCATTTTGGGTTACAACAAAATACCTGAGGCTCAGTATTTAATTTTAAATATAAAAGTTTATTTAGCTCACAATTTTGGAGATACAAAACCATATTCCTAGCATCTGCTCAGCCCTGGTGAGGGCATTCTGCTCACGTCACATAGGGCTCAGCACGGTAGCAGGGATGCATGTGAGGAGAGATCACATGGCAAGAGAGATTTGGGCACCAGGGTTAGTCTGTGTGTACCAACCACTGTCATGGGAAGTAGCTGGGTGTGAGAGCTGCTTTTCTCACGGCTGTGACACAATACCCAAGAGAAACAACTTAAAGGAGGAGAGGCTGATTTCACTTTACAGCTTGAGAGACATAGTCCATCATGACAAGGGGAGCAAGACAGACAACTCATCCACGGCAGTGGGAGCCTCTCATAAGGAATCAACTAGGAAGCAAAGAGAACTTGAGTCAGAATCCCACCTCCAATGACCTATGTGCCCCAGTCATGTCCTAGAGCATCTTCAAACAGCCAAGGAGCAAGACTTCAAACACATGAACCCATGACTAAGTGCTTAACACTGGGGTATCTTCCAAGAGTGGCATCCTCAACAACCTAATCACCTCGTTTCCTAAGGCTCCTACCTCCTCAATACCATTATTCTGGGGACCAAGCTACCACCACACAAACCTTAAGGAGATACCTTCAAACCATAACAGAAGTTTGTAAAGTGGCCGAAATAGAAGTATTTATGTTACAGGATTCAGGGTCAGTGAATCCTGGTTTGACTGATAGACAAAGTGATAGAGAAACTCTAATGACATAGCTGAACTTAGGAATATCACACAGAGGAGGTGAACTGTGAACTGGACAAACAAGTGAGCCAATAGTCTTCCAGCATTAGAAAAGGCTCAACAGAGAATTTGCTCTAGACAACTGAGTGGGTTTCCAGCAGAGACCTTCCTTGCTTCATTCTTCTCTGATGAAAATACCAACCAATCTTCATAGCCTGCATACATACTTGTTGAGATTTAATGCATTTGTCTGAAATGTGACTGCCTTTGTTAAGCATTCACTCACGGTCTGATTTTGTGACACCATAGAGTCACTTTGATAGATTTTGTAAGAACTTGGAAGTTAAAGGCTCATATAGGAGCATGAAATTTAGAATTAAGATGATTTCATATTTTATCATTTGTAAACTGTGTGTTGCAATCCTTTGTATCTGTCAGTCTTAAGAGACTTATGTTCATATGTTTGTGAACCTTATTTTTGAGAACAGTATTGCCTTTGACTTTTCTGTATTTGCAGTAGCCTGATGCATTTGGAGAAAACGACTCATTTCTCTTGACTATTTACGTCCTTTCCTGGCTGTTTGCAATCCTTTTCCAAAACAAGTTTTCATTTTAAAGGTAAGATTTGTCTGTCTCCCACTCATAACCAAAAGAGAAAGATGGGGGGCAATATCTTCTGAAGGTTCTCACAACCCATGGCAAATATGACCCCAGGGACATTAGCTTGGGACTCTGGAGGGCTCTATGACAGACACATGTCTAGCTTCTGTCTCTGATATCTTTTTGCAGATTTTGAATTGGAAAGCCTCCCAGGGCCCATCCCTGTCCTGTAGGGCTTGCTTCAGGGCCCAGATAATTTATTCTAGAGAGTTTTAGAGGTTTCTAGAAAGTACAAAAAGGACTTAAGGTATTTGAGATCAAGGATGCCATAGACTACATACACTTCTACTATTTTTATTAATCTTGGTGTCGTAGTGTCTCCCATTGTGATGGCAGGTTATACATTAGATCTTTCAAGAAATCATCGGAAATGTGGCAGAGTCTGATGGTGGTCAGGAGTCCACCGTGGCCCCACCGGCTTCCAGCCCAGTGACTGTGGGAGCATGGGACAGGTCTGAGTTAGTACAGCCTCTGAGCATCTGGCATTGCCCATGCGATTAGTGTGGTTCCATTTAATCCTCATAGAAACCTCACGAGGTGTCTCCTACACTCCTGTTAGTGATCAGGTAAGGACCGTGGGGCTCAGAAAACTCTTTCAGCAATAAGTGGAGGCTAGGATTCAAACTGCTCACTCTCCCAGCCTGCTCACTTGATGCTCACCAGGTTGTGCTACGCCTTGAGTTGTCACCCCTCCCACTGCAGCATGTCTTTAAGTATTTGGCCTCAATGGAGCACATTAAAGAAACCACTCTTTCAGATATCAGAAAACATGACCAACGCATGAAAAATAAGGGTAAATAACTAATTTCTAGGACTTAGTTTTCATGTATATAAAAGAGGTTATTGAGAAGTCTAAAAGAGGGGCTGGAGAGGTGGCCCAGTGGTTAAGAGCACTGGCTGCTCTTGCAGAGGACTGGGGTTCGATTCCCAGCACCCACATAGCAGCAAACAACCCTAACTCCAGTTCCAGGGGAATCCGACACCCGCCCTGATGCCTTCTTCTGACTCTGTGGGCCTTGCATGACAAGGGTTCACTTACATACATGCAGGCAGTACACTCATACAAAGAAATTAAAAATTAAAAAAAAAAAGAAATCTAAAGGATACGCCCAAGAAATGACTCAGCTGTAAAGGGCATTTGCTGTACAACCATGAGGAGTAAAGTGTGGACCCCAGCATCTGTTCAGTACGCTGAGTGTCCCATGCACACCTGTAGCCTCAGCTCTGGTAGAGTGTGGACCCCAGCATCTGTTCAATATGCTGAGTGTCCCATGCATACCTGCAGCCTCAGCTCTGAAGGGAGCAGAGACAGGGGGATGACCGGGATTTGCTGGCTTCCAGCCTTGCCTGGAAAATGTGAGCCTCAGGTTCAGAGAGAACTCTTACCTCAAAGAAATAGGTGTGGAGAGATAGACGAAGACAGTTCATGCCCTCTTCTGGCCTGCACGTACATGTATAGGCACACATACTTGCACATATACAGACAGATTCATGCACACAAAAACACATACCCACTCATAAAATAATCTTAGAAAAGAAGTCTAAATGAATAATGTATGGAAGGGCCTGCTACATGGATCTCTATGGAGTCAACTAATTAGTGATACAGGAGATGATTTTGTTACAGCACCAGAAGGCCTGGTCCATACAGAATGCCCAACAAACAATCTCATTTGTTATATTTTCTATCTTTTATTAGAACTACAATGAATGTCTTTATTCTAGAACATTCACTAATCACAAAAGTCCCACTAGCCATCTTTCAAAAAGAGTGTTTTATTTATTAATTTTATTTTATGTGTATTAATGTAGTGCCAGCATATATAAGTACACCCATGTAGTGCAATGCCTGTGGAGGTCAGACAAGGGCATCAGATGCCCTGGAACTGGAGTTACAGAGGGTTGTTAGCTGACATGTAGGTGCTGGGAACCAAACTGCTCAGTTCTTCTGCAAGGTCTAACTGCTCAGTCATCTCTCCAACTCCTCTACTAGCCATCTTGACTTTCTGTGGCACAGTGGGTAACAAGCCAGTGTCTGTGGACCATGTGGGGACTCTGTACTATCAGGGGACAGGAACCCTCCTCGGTTCTAAGTGATCCACTTCTTTATTCATATCTATGGGAAACCCACAGTTTTCAAACACTTGCTGAGGTGTCATACAGATGTTTGTTCAAATAACACCTTTCATGATAACTTAAGATATAAAACAGGCTTAACCATGAATGGGCTCAGTTGGGTTTGGGGTTTGAGGATGGTCTACAACCTACCTGGTTCTCAGGGATCTGCACAGCCTGATGTGAGAGCCCCAGCTTACACTCCTACCAGTGTGGTGTCCAGGAGACTGGTAGATTATCTGTGCATTGAGGATAACTATCCATGACATGAGGTTCTCTAGAACAAGCAAGATGCCCTCGCTTGCAGCCTGTGTCTTATTTTGAATATGCCTCTGTAAGCAGATGCAATCATTTCACGGTGATGGCAGTTTAATGGGGAGCTCTGCTGAACCCTGAGATATTGCCGATATTGCTTTCTATGGATCAAACAAGGCAGATCAAAGTGAAGAATTTTCAGAATCCTCCCACAGGAGGAAATTCCTCTAGGCGAAGCTTTGAGGTTTTCACAGTCCTGAATATGAGCCCTGACTTTCTTCTGGCAACAACAACAAAAATTCCTTTTATTTGTGCCAAGCCAGAATATATTTCTTCTCTGAAGCTATTTTATAGACTTCGAGTCATTTTCTACTTTCTGTTTCATCCTTGTAGTAATTACCTGCATTTAAGAAAATGTAGGACCAGCATACAAGAGGCATGCTTCGGCAGATAAGCCCTACAAGGCAGCCCGGGTGGGGGGGCGGGTAGAGTTGTGCCTATAACTCTTCTAAAACCCAAGACCATGTGGTTAAATGACAGAGCAACAGCGTATTCAAGGATCCAGAGTCTGGTGGCCAAAAGTATAATTCTAAAAGAATTCCAAACCTTACTTGGGCTTCTAAAACTGCAACAGACATTCAAGTTCAGAATCTATTGGAACAGTTCCTTTCTCTTTCATCAGTGCTACCAGGTTCCTGAGCATCTCTGCCTCAGCCTCCTGTGCCTTTCTAGCCCTAACTCAGGTGGCAAGCACAGAAGTCTCTTCGAGTGAGCAAAGGAGGGGGTGTGGAGAGAAAGGCCTGAGTATTCACTCTCACTAATAGCTTCAGCTTGAGGTTTGTTATGTTTTAAATTATATCCCTGCTGTCTGCTTTTGTGCACAGTTTAAATGCATGTTACAACTTGATATATGAAGGCAGCCTGACTCCAGCTAGCTCAGTGGTGTAATATTTATTTCTGTTGCTTTACAAGCGTTCGGTAGCCCACATGACAAAGAAAATCTGAGCCCAGTAACAGTAAGAGAATTGTCATGACTGGGCTTTTCGTAGGATAAATGGCAGAGTCCATGTAGTCTTCTATTTGCACATGGTTAATCCATTGTAATTAAGGTTAAATAAAGTCAAGGAAGTTGTTACTTCGAATGCAGTGAGGTACTGTGGTTTCCACCGCAGCTTGTAAGGATCTTAGAAGAAATCACTTTCTTAGCTAGTAAAACACTGAACATGAAAGCAACGGCATTTCTTAGATGCATCAGAGGATGAGGACACAGCTGTGTCAAGTTGGAGACACAGACAACATGTGGATCCAGAGAATCACAATGTCCTGGAACAGAAATTCTCAGGTGGCCACTTCCATGGGAACAGTGTAAAAACTAGGAAAACCTCAGTTGTGGTGGAGAATGTTGAGAGAAAGCCCAGCACAGCCACCCAGAATTCTAGATCCTGCCAAATTTTCCATCAAAAATGCAGGAGAGGGGCTGGGCATGGAGTTCAGTTGGCAGAGTACTTGCCTAGCATGTGTGAGGCCCTGGGTTCAATTCCCAGCACTGCATGTAGGCTTGGCGATGTATACCTATAACGGAGGCACTGGGGAGGTGGAGACAGGAGAGCAAGTCTTCAGGGAACATTGTTTTAGAGAAACAGAGTAACAGAGTGATAAAGAGCCCATGCCCCAGGAAGACAGGGCCGTCCATAATGTGTACGTAGCCATTGGAAGAAACAGCAGCAAACTGATAGATCTTCAGTGAGAAGGAGTTTGATCCACTATCACAGTTGGAGACCTTAACACCTTTTCATTAAAGATAGATCCACCAGGCAGAAGATTAATAAGGGCACAGCCGAACTCACAGCATCACCAATCAATTCAATACACAGGACAATGATAGACTATCATATGCAACAGCAGACTACACATTTTCTCAATCTCATAAGGAGTACAGAGTGAGACAGACACATTCTGGGCCATTAACAGATTTCAAAAGAACACAATTCATACAATGTCAGCTCTCAGACCACAGTGGAATTGAACTAGAAATCAACAACAGATAGCTAGAAAATTCTATAATGTGTCAATATTAAACAACAAATTTCTATATTGCATACAATTCAAAAGAGAAATTTTAAGAATTTGAAATAAACGAAAATGGGAATACAACATCTCAAAGCTTGTGGGAAGCAGTAGAACTGGTGGTCACAGGAAAATGCATAGTGCTGAATATATTTTTAGAAAAGAAGAAAAATCTAAAATCAGTCATCTAAGATTCCACTCCAGATAATTAGAAAGAGTTCAATCCAAAGTATTCAGAATGAAATAAATGAGCATAAAAGCAAAAGTCAGTGAAGTCAAAACTAGGAAATCAGGGGCTGCTCTTCTATAGGACCCAGGTTCAACTCCCCGGCCAACACCCATTCCTAACCCCAGTTCCCAGGGAATCCAACGCCCTCTTCTGACAGCTTCTGGCACCACATGACACAGGTGCACTTACATCCACGCTGGCTGTACACTCACACACATAAAATAAAAATAATCAATAAAATATTTTAATAGCTAGGAAACCAGAAAACCCCAAAGCTAGTTCTTTGAGAGATCACTAAAACCTGGAACATGCAGTTATAAAGTCTGGGTTCAGTTCTGTCACTTCCAACACATCTTCACCTCACTCTTTCCCAGTTTCTTTTCAAAGGAAGATCATGAAGGAGATAATCACAAAAATCCCATGAGCTTTAAGTTTCGTATTATTTTTTAAAAACCTGACTGCACTAGAATTCCAACGGAATTCAAAGATCAGTAACAGCTATAAAAATTGAAATAGACTCAAGTTGAATGCATAATTAAACATCTCTCAACCCAGTTTCATATTCTCTGATAACTGCTTCATACTACATGAGTGACATTATCCAATCGAAAGTGAGCTACAATAATCAAAACCCAAAGAGAGGTAAATGATAGTAAGCTGATATTCCTTTCTTGCCTCCGATGGTAAGAAATTAGAGAAACTGAGAGAAATTAACAATGACTAGGTAAGAAATAGTTCCTGAATTTGCTGAGGGCAGACTACTGAAATCAGAAAAATTTATGTAGTTCATTGAACTTTGTATGTGGCATCACTGACGATGTAAAAGTCACTGGCTTTAAGAAGCTCTGATTGCCAAGGCAAGCAGTTATGACCAGAGTGCAACGTTGCGAATCATCTATAAAGAAGGCAGCATCACAGAAACACAAGTCCAGGAGAAGGTTCCAGGAAAGCCGCATCAAGCAACAGGATCACAGAGCATGCTCTGAGCTGGCGGATGAGTGTCTTCGGTGGGCTTGGGACACCGGGAATACATTAGTGAGAGTAGAACATGGAGAATGGGGTGACAAGACTGGGTGGAGGTGAGGACTGACAAGGTAACTCTGGAGGACAGGAGCAGAGTCGCCCGGACAGGAGAAAATGGTACAGTTAGTGACTAAAGAAAACTAACAGGGACACTTTACCCTGCATAATGCAGACACCAAATTGGCAGATGAGACTCTACCCTGACAATCGGAAGCTTCATCCCCTTTGGTGGCTGAACTTCCCACAGTTCCTTCCCCCTCTGTAACTCTTGAGAGGGTTAAGATAACAAGTACTTGACCTTCGGCAGAGGCCCCGATTTTCTAAAATACAAAAAGCAAGACTTTGCCATCTACAGTCAGGAAGCTTTAGGGAAGACATCAGGGACCTGCAGTAAGTGTATGGCTCTTAGGGAATAGCCTACTCAGACCAAGCAGGAGAGAGACAAGACAGTAAGAGAAGGTCAGAGAGAGTGCCTGCTGAGAAGTCCACCTGCTTAGATAGACAACTGAGAGATGATAGATGACAGACAGATAGATAGATGACTGAGAGATGATAGATTATAGACAGACAGATAGATGACTGAGAGATGATAGATGAGATAATAGACAGACAGATGACTGAGAGATGATAGATGAGATGCTAGATAGATGACTGAGAGATGATAGATGGAGGATGTATAGATGGATGACAGATAACAGATAGTAACAGATAGATGACTGGTGATAGATGGTAGATAGAAAGGTGTTAGATATAGATAATATAAAGATAGGCCAATGATAGACATAAATAAATGATAAATAAATGGCTAGTAGGTAGAGGCTGTGTGACTATGTAGACATACCCACAGAATTTGTGTCACCTACTCATCTCTCAGAGCCTGATTCAAGCCTAATTTCAGTCCTCTCAGGCAGTTAAAAACAAAATGTTCCCATTCCACTAAAGGCTTTCTTTTTTAGGTCCTTCCTTCCAAGGCGGTGCTAGATCCAACTGTCTAATAAAAACATCAACGAGTCAAAGTGGCATGCCTTCATCTCTAAATGCACAGGCCACCCTTACTGCCTCCTGGCCATCAACCCTCAAGAAAATGAAAGGTCGTGACCAGGAGTTTCCTTTGGGATTCTGCTCAACAGCACTCCAGAGCCTGGGGTCCTTGGAATTTTCATACTTATCCACTCTGATAAATAAGCTCTGTTATCTCCCAAATTTTACAGAGCTTCTGAGAGTCTAGGGGAGTTGCCTAAAGGCTTTTGTGACATCATCATGCTGTATTATATCATGCTAGTCTGAGTGCCACCTGATGCAGCCTTTCCCTGGAGAATGGTTCCCTAGCCTGTGTGTATTCCACAAGACTCGCTGCACAGTGTTGGGAGGTCACTAAAAACTCCCTACAGAACAGCACTAGCCAGAGGCGTGGCCAGGTTCATCCCCCAGTTTCAGGGCAGAGGCCAAGGTGAAATCTCAGCATGTAAATCCTGCAGCTGCTGTCTCCGCCAAGCAAATGGCTCCTAGTCAGAGGTGGAGCCTCCTCCCCAAGCTGACAGGCCAGCACTTTTTGGCTCTATGGCCCGGACTCCAAGTCAGAAGTAGATGGAAATACAAGATCTATTCTCAGCCTTGAAACATAGCAGGCAGCTGGGTCAGTGTTCTAAGAATACAAAAATGGGTAGAATTCATTACATGCAGGTGTGATGGTTAATATCAATTTGACAAAATCAAGAGTCACCTAGAAGACAGGTCCCACTGGCACACCTGTGAGGAATTATGTGGATTAGGTTAGTTGAGGTGGGAAGATGTACCCTAAATGTGGATGGCCATATTCCCTGAGCTTGGGTCTCAGATGGCATGTAAAGGAGAAAGCAAACTGAGCACCAGCATCCATTGTATCTGCTGCCTGATTGCAGATGCAACTTGGCCAGCTGCCTCAGGTTTCTGTCTTCAGGACTTCTTCACCATGATGGACTGTGCCCTTGAACTATGAGCCCAAAAGACCCTCTTTCTCCGTTAAGTTGCTTTTGGCAGGGTATTTTATCACAACGGTGAGACAGTCACTAATAGAAAATGTATGAAATTGTCAAAGAATAATAATAACCCATCTCCCTCCCAAGAAAAAGTGGAATGGAAGTTTGGAGAGTTCTGAAAACTATAGGCTTCTGAGGCTTCTTACAGGACTGAGGTCTTTTCTCTTGGACCCTCACTTTCCCTAGAAAGGATCCTCTATCTATTGACTGGAGTTCTCTGTAGTTTGGCCTCCCATAATTCTGGAGACAATCCATTATGCTTTGACAATCAGCTAGTTAAATACTTATGTAACTCTCTTTCTGATTGAGCATCGTCTCACTTCCATGCTGGGAATTCCGATATGGAATGCTCGAGATTTCCGATAACAGCTTTGGTGGAAGCGATAGTTAGGAAATGGTCTGTCTTTTTAAACGCTCACTGAGCTTCACAGCCCCCATTCCTCTTTCCAGAGGTGCCCAAAGAGGCCATGCTAGGTAGCTCCATGTAAAGCTGGCTGTCTGCTGGCGCTTCCTGAGGCACCCTTGGGATTCAGCTGTCCAAAGACAGTCGAGGGTTTGGCTTCTCCTTAGGGTCCTCAGTTGCCCCTTGATTTGGAGACTGGTAGTTAAGAAAAAGCATCTTTACGATAATTTTAGATTGGTTTTGGAAAGAATAAGAAACTATGGTTATTCCATCCTCCATCTTTGCTCCTCCGTTGGTTGGGGTCAGTAGCTACCTGCGTATTGCCTTGCTTTTCTGGACCTCACATTCGTATCCTCCTTTTGTTTGGATATAAATGATTGAAAGTAGATCCTCAGTGACGCACTCACCTGCAGGAGCCACAAGGCCCCTCCCTTTGGTGCATCCTGGGCTCCTGGGTCTCTACCTCTGCCTCTCCCGCAAGTGAGCGAGGCCTGGCTTCTCTATGGATTTCTCTTGTTCTACATTCTTCTGATCTACTTGGGTCCTTTCAGGAGCTGAAAAAACTTCTTGCATGATAATGGCACTCTTTGTCATTGTTAATCGAGTCCATAACCCTTATCATATTCTAAGGCATAGTGTCAGGAGATTTGGGCATGAGCTGGGGATAGTTACAAGTGACAATTCTGCCATCCTGAAACTGAAAATACTCGGTCTGTCCTTTCAGTGATTTGTTGTTGTTGTTGTTGTTGTTAGTTAAGGGTAAGGTTGGGGCAATGCCGCAGTTAGAAAAGTCTTTACCAACAAGATTATTCACCCATATTTCCTAGTATTTTTGTGTTATTTTTCTATTTAACCTCTTTATTTTATTTGAAATTTTGTTTGTTATTAGATGTCAAGAGGAATCTACATTTTTTTCCAAAAGTTTGTTCAAACATTACACTGTTTGAGTTCAGTGATTTCATATCTCTCCTAAGTTTTGTTCTCTTTGATATTTCTGTTTTCACTCTTTCCTGGAGATTTGTCTGCATTTGTATTCTATGAAATATATCTTAAAATAATTTGGACAAGTTAAAAATATTCCATCAGAATTTGAGTGAGTCTGCATTGTCTTTAGATTCATTTAGGAAACATTGGCGTTTTAATGAGGATAAGTCACATTTAAACTTCTGGGACAAATCTAAGTTATCCAGCTGGCTGAAGTCATTGTTTATTTTAAGATGCAATAAAATTGTCTCAACATCCCAAGTCACACCTGATAGAAGTCCCAGTGTGCTTCCCAGGCACTCTGGGTTTTCAAGGCAGCGGAGAAGTTGAGCATTTATTTTTCCCGGAGTCAGTTCCATGTTTCTGATTCTATGGAATTTGTTGTTGTTTTTTTAGTTTCATGGAAATTTTCATCTCCAATTTGTACCTGACTCCTGCACATCTGCCCACAAGACCCCACTGGAAGTCATCTGATCTTTTCACTGGCACGAAGTAAAGGCTGTGAGTCCGATGGCAGACAGCATCAGGGTTGAGTTATAAGCCAACTTAGAACATCTGGGTTAACAGACTCCATGCTCTGCAGTTGTAAACTAGTGAGGTTACTTACTGATCTCTGCCTTACTGCCTCTTCTGTAGAAAGGGTCAATAGGAGAATGGAACTTCTGTGATCATGAGATGAGAAGTGTTTAGTGCATTGCTTGGAAAGTCAGTGCTGTTGTCATCAATGTCTCTATCACACCACCGCCACCACCTCTGTCATGACCACCACCATCTCCATGATCACCACCGAGGACTACCAGCACCACCATCTCCATGATCACCACCGAGGACTACCAGCACCACCATCTCCATGATCACCACCGAGGACTACCAGCACCACCATCTCCATGATCACCACCGAGGACTACCAGCACCACCATCTCCATGATCACCACCGAGGACTACCAGCACCACCATCACTGCCGCCATCTCCACCACCACCACCATCATCAAACACTTGGAAGCTCCAGCAAAGGTTACAAAATGACGCGGTATAACAACTGGTTTTAAACTGAGTGTTAGATGTGCTTATTCTTTTTGCGTTTATTTGTTTAATTGTGTGGAAGGATGATGTGTGCCATGTCATGCATGTGGACGTCAGAAGGCAGCTTGACAGAGTAGATTTTCTTCATCCACCATGTGGGTTACAGGAACTGAACATAGGTTGTCACTCTATATGATACCTTTATCTGCTGGGCCATCTTACTGACCCTGTGCTCAATCTTAAAAGTCACTCCACTTGCTCTTTGGAAGAAAGAAGTTTCTCTTCTCTGTCTTCCTCTCTCTCCTTTCTTCTCCTAGCCTCTTCCTCTTCCTCCTTCCTCCCTCTCCCTCCTTTTCTTCTCTTCCCCCCTCCCTCGTCCAGCTGTGGTCCTTACTTTGGTCTCTTCCCTTCTCCCAGTTACTTTATCAACTCCAGTCAATTATTACTATGGAAGAACCCATTACATATGGCTTAGTATATAGTATGTGGCTACTCTTTCCAAAATTTAATCAGCTTATCAAGTTATCTGATGAACCCAAGTCAAATTTATTTTGCTCCCAAGAAGAGCCAAATTTAACCTCTATTTCATGTATAAATTAATTCTAGTCAAGTCTTACAGATCAAAAATTCACAACCATTTTCTATACTTCATAAAGTTAAGACAGAACATCATGAAATTTTCTCAAATCTCTTTCATTGGCATCAACAGAGCTCTGTGGTTTTCTTTACCCAGCACATGTCTTATATGTTACTAGATGTACGTTGTTAGAACTCAGGGAGTTTTTAGTCATTGGTTTTCTAACTGGTTGTTCTTAGTATGAAAGAGCATTATTACTTTTTTGTACATTTGGTCTGACCATGTTACTGTCTTGTGCATCTTCTAATAGTTCTCTCGGTTTATTGTCTTGGGTTTTCTCTGGCACATTAACATTTTATCTGCAAATACTGGGGACTTTGTTTGCTGCTTTAGAATCCTGACACCACTTGCTTTGTTTTATGTACTGGCTTGGCCTGTGACAGAGCAGAGCTTGTCATGATGTACTGGTTGTGGAGGACTTTACTAATATCTTGGCTAAGATAAAAATGAAATGAATTCTGTGGTCTGTGTCTTAGTGCAGTACTGATGGGCTTTGTTATCATGCATGTCTACTTTCTACATACCTCTAACAGAATCCATTCTTTCTCTGAGTTCGGAATGGCTTCAGTAATTCCTGGGTTTCCTGATATTTGACGGTTTGACTTTTGTGAGACATCAGGGCTGATGCCTTTCAAAAGAGACTGCTTCGCAATCTTGTCATTCTTTCCTCTTTCATTTTTTGATATAAGAAATTCACTTTTCTAGAAAAATTATCGATGTCATCCAGATTTTAAAATATGTTCTCAATGTTGTACTGGTCAACATTTGTCAAACTTACCTATAACTGGGAAAAGGGACTCTAACTGAGAAATTTCCTCTGCCAGATTGGCTTGTGGAATGCCTGTGGGGGCATTTTCTTGACTGACATTTGATGTCTGAAGATCCAGTCCACTGTGGGCAGTGCCATCCCTGGGCAGCTGGGCCTGGGCTGTACAAGAAAGCTAGCTGAGCAAGCCAGGGGAAGCGAGCCACTAAGTAACATTCTTCTGAGATCTTGGCTTCAGTTCCTGCCTCTAGGCTCCTGCCCTGGCTGCCCTGGATGTGGATGAGGAACTGTAAACTGTAAGATGAAAATCCCTTCCCTCCCCAAGCTGCTTTGGACCATGATGTCAATCATAGCAGCAGAAATTAAGCTAGAACAAATGATTTATATTCTTTCATAGTTTGAAATCCCCGACCCCCCCCGCCCAGGATTATCTGTTATTGATTGATTATAAATCCTGGATATTTGAGTTTTTCTATTCGTTGTCCCTCTTTGATTAGAGTAGCTAGCAACTTTCTATATTTTCCCATCTTGTGAGTTAATTGATTCTACTGCTTTTCGGTTTCCTACTATAAGTTCAATATAATGCTTTATATATTTTTTTTGTTTCTTCCTGTTTTAGGTTTGATATTCTTTCTCTAAATTCTCGAATTTTATGAATAGTTTATTTGATTTCACACATTTTTATTGAGTAACAAGAGAGTTTAAAGCTATAAACTACCCCCCCCAGCCCCCACGAGGACAACTTCAGCTTCAGAGCGTGCATTTTTGGTATGTTGTCCTTTTGTTATTGTTGTTTGAACAAAATAAGTATTTGAGGGAGAGTGGTATATATTTCCCAAGTGTTTGGACAGTTCCTCCTTGCTTATTCTTGCATGCTTGCTTTCAATTTCACTTTTTGTTTGAAGTGTAGTCTGACTCCTCTAACATTTTTTAAATGATTATTTCTTTATTTCTTCCTTTATTTAATGTGTATGAGTGTTTGGGCTGCATGTATGTAAGTGCACCTGTGTTGTGCAATGCCTGCAGAGGTCAGAGGAGGGTGTTGGATCCCCTGAAACTGGAGTTACAGGTGGTTGTTAGCCACCATCTGGGTACTGGGAACCAAACCTGGATCCTCTGCAAGAGCAGCCAGTGCTCTTAACTGCTGAATCATCTCTCCAGCTCCTCCTCTAACATTTTAAGATATGCTGAGGTTGTTGCTGGGACATAATGTATAATGTGCAATGTATAATGCTCTGCCTTACTCACGGTTCAGATTTGTGATAGCTTCATACACACTTGAAAAGAGCATACATTCTCTATTATAATAATACCACAAACACACAATATACTCATATTCCCTCTGTCATGGACTGAAAGGCATATGCATTTCTCTTCTGCTTGTCCCATATGTTGACCTGGAGTTTACCCCACAAAGGAAAGACCTGAGACCCTGTTAAGAAAGCAAAACCTTGGGCCCATCCCTGATCTGCCAATAAGAAGCTGAGGGTGGTGCTTGTAGTATGCTTGTCAAGATGACCCACTGGTGCTTAGGGTAGATGAGGATGCACATTCATATTTGAGGACCTGGGAGAAGATGATGGAGGTACATCTCATTTTGTCTTTGTCCTGATAATGGATTATTCTTTTTAAACCACTGATGACTTGAGAAATGTTCATGATATATTACTAAGTTAAAAACAAATATCACCTCATGTTTTCAAGAGAGTAATTGGGCACATGTATAAGAAAAATTTCTCCAGTGGAGGAAAAGAATAAGGCTCTCAGGGGTGTCAGGGAGCATGGATCAAAATCCCAACTTAGTTCCAGAGAGCTGCATGGTCTCGGGAAATGTACATTGACTTTCTTCTATGTGTGTTTAGGAAATAAAAAAAAAGTATGTACTGCTTTTAAAATGAGAAAAATAACTACCATAAAGCCACAAAATAGGAAAAGATGAAGTGACAGAAAATTAAAAGACCCCTACTCAGGCTATTGGTGTATTTAAAGGGACATTGTGGAACCTTTAGAAGGTGGACTCTAACTAACAGAAATAGGTCACTACTGGTCAGATTGTAAAGGTTATAGCCTGGGTCCTGGTTCTGGGTGCTCCCTGCTTCCTCTCTGAGGCATGTAAACAGCCTCTGCCCCCTTCTTCCATGAGCTGCTCTGCCATGCCTTGGACTGAAGTCCCATGAAACCATGAACAAAGATAGAATCCTTCCTCCTGGTTTTGTTGTCAATATTCTGTCACAGCAATGTAAAAGTAACTAATACAGTCAAGATGACTGTACTGGTTTGTGATAAACTGAGATTGAGCCAGACAGGATGTGATGACCATTGGCTTCTTGTTAATGTCCTTCAGTCTTTGCTTTCAACATGTAATAGAAAAAATAATTTCATTAAATGACTTTTCTAAACTTTCCAAGACTAGGAATTGTCTGAGCTTCTGTTGGAGGGCTTAAGAGAGGCAACCCTGAAGCGGGAATGAGGAGATGGGAACCCTGATCTCTACATAACTCAAGTGCAGCTCCAAGATGTCGTTTATATCCTCCCCAAGAAGACAAAAGACTGGTATAACAATATGCTTGCCAACTTGCTGAAAAGTTTATCATCCTGTTTCACAGCTGGATATCTTCACCCCAACTCAACATCCCTGGGCTAAACAGAGTGCTCGTTTTATAGCTGTTGTGAAACCATATTCTTGGAACAATGACAGCCTCTGACTCCTCTAAAATCATGACCAGTTGAACCCACTATGTCACTGAGATTGGCAATAAAAACAGATTGGATATTAAGCAGATACACCTGCCTCTCAGGCATCGCTCAGGTGCCAAAGATAGACTGATGGTGTGTATCCAGCTCTGTGTATAGAGAGGAGAGGAATGAAAAGAACTTCCTTGGGGAAGTGGAGCCTGGGGAAGTGTAGAACACATGACCAGGATGCCTTCCATCTGACAGTGAAATGATCGGTTTCCTGGAACCGTGACGATTTCAACCTCACCTTAGTCAATGCATGAAAAATACGTGATTGTGGCAGGAACTCACACAGAACACGCACCGGCCTCTGTTGCACACATCCTGCCATTTCCTTAATACAGTGGTATTTCGTTACCATGGGCCTGTGATGGTGTTTATCCTGATGCCTTTTCCTCTCCATTTCCTGTACTCTGAGTGAGCTGCTGGGCTCCCATAGTACTGTTCATATCACTCTTTATTCCTGGCCGTTGCTGTGGAAGTTGCTAAGTTCCTCATCTTTGGTTATTATCTCAACTCTTTAAGGTAGGCATCATCTCTAATGTGGCTATCATTATTACCATTTTCACCAAGGGGTGAGGCTCTGCCTTGTTCGGTAATTTGCTCAGAGACATGTGGTTCTAGATCATGAAGCTTGAGTTTTGTAAGTAAGCCTGTCTCAATCTTACCGGCTGCTGTCAAGTTGATTTGGTAAAATTTAGCTTCATTTCATCTTTTATCCTTAATTTCTCAAGTAAGAAGCCTCAGTGACATCACAAGCCTAATCTCTGAGGTGATTGGTCAACGTATAACTTACCCTACAGAAGCCATCTTGAACTTTCCAGTGGATCCTTTCTTAGATTTTTGGCAGAACCATCTAAAGGAAGAAACTTGCAGCCCCTCCCATTACAGCACCTCTGCCTCCCTTCTAACTGGCTTCAGTCTTGGCTCAGCAACTCTGGCGGCCAGGGAAAGTCAGAGTTAGGTCTGGGTCTGTAGGTTGACCCCATGAATACATGAGAATTTATCCTTAGTGAAATGCTAACTCTTACTTTGTGATTTTACGTTTTGATGTTAGTGCAAGGTTGGAACCAGTGCTTAAAAATAAATAAAAATAAAAATGAATAGCTTTAAGCTCAATTGTGAAGTGGTATCCTCAGGCAGGAAACTGGTTGGGTTTCTGCCATTGGAGGAGACAGAGTGGGTTCCTGTTAGTGAACTGCTTGCTCCTCCTGAGCTACACAGAGCCTGGCTCTTGGTCAGCAGCTGTAGATGTGCCGTGAGAGCCACATCTGTTTGTAAATCTTCAAGAGGAATGGGGTTGGCTCTTCCATTCTTCAATTTTGGAGAAGAAAGGAAAAGAACAAATCACTTCCTGTCAGTGGAGTCCTATGTCTCCAGCTGTGGCAACTTTTTCTTACTGAAAAAAATGCTTTTCAAAAACATGCCAAGAAGGCTGTTGCAGGCTTTGGGATTAGAGTCTGGAAATTCTCCCTCCAGGGAAATATTCACCAAGCAACCGGTTACTCTGAGGACTCTTTTTGGCTCTGTCTCTCCATTGTACTTTGGACACATTTTCGTACTTCTTTGTTACCCGAGAAGACCCAGCAGGGACCCCTTTCTCTTCTTTATACCCTCATGGAGGGTAACCATGAATGATGTCTTGTCCCCTCAGTAGAACACTTTAAATCAACAGACAAATTCTGAATTAAAATTGACAACTTTCTGACAGAGATTAGTTTCCCCAGCTCATTCAATGGCTAGTTCATTCCACCAACAACATTCTGAGTCCCTACTGTGGGCCAAATGTTGCTGTAGAGTCTGGGGATTTGAGAGTACAAGATCCATCACCTGTTTTCAAGCCCAGGGTTTTCATGAAGAGAATTAGATAACCAGAAGGCCAGGGGGTGAGGCTTACAACAGAGGGATGATTGAAACAGTGGCCGGCTAGACTGGGGACTGGTAGGAAAGAGATGGCCAGAGATGGCTTCCTGGAGGACAGGAACCTGAGTCCAGATTTGGAAAGACCTGAAAAGGGTTCACAAAGTATTTAGAAAGGAGCCTAAAGAGAGGGCTCAGTTGTCAGAAATGCATACTGTGCCACAATGAGAGTTGGAGTACGGGTCACAGTACCCACATAATAAGCCAGGTACAACTCCAGCTCCCAGGGGTCCAGCACTCTCTTCTATTCTCAGCATATGTACATGAGCTGTCCTGGCACACATACACGTGATACACTCATACAGACACACACACACACACACATGAATAAAAGTGAACTCATAAAAATATATAGGACAGAAGGAATCATCTGTCTAAAGGCAGAGCAGTGAAAAGGGAGGTGCATTGTGGGAGTTGTAGCAGTGTATGGAAAGGAGCCGAGGCTGGGAATGAGATCATGGAGTTAGAAGCAGGCCAGGGCATCATGCTGGTTATGACATCATGGCTTCTGCGAGGAGTTCCTGGAAACATCTTAGCACTGAGAGGAATCTCCTTGTGGCCCTGGAACCCATCAAAAGACTCTTCCAGGTGGGAACTTTCGCCCTTGACCATCACTGATCACCATCTATTTTACATTTCCTGAAGCACATGCTCCACACAGATGATTCAGACAGGTCACTTTGGCTATGGTAAAATCATACAAGTCACCATACCGCCTGGCTGTGGAGTGTAGACACTGTAGCTGTGGGACGTACCTGTCCTGACTCCTTTCACAACATGGTGAAGGGCTCTTCGGCCAGCGCTTTGGGATGCTCTCCTGGAGGCTTTGCTAGGCTGGGATCCGGCATCCGGAGCTCCTCCCCTCCCAGCCCCTGTCCACTGTCTCCCCTAGAATGTCTGACTTTTCAGTTTGCTCCTCCAACAATGTCTCCATCTCCCTTATTCCAACCCCTTTCGTTTCCAATCAGCCGGGGGCTAGTGGTTTGTCCTCTTGATACCCACAGCCCCCTGCCTCAGTAGTAAGTGAAGGAAGGCACAGAAGGGAGAGTGTTGGATCTGAGGGCTGAGTTGGAGCTAGTGAAAAGACCATCTAACTCTGCTTGCATTTTCTTGGCTTTCTTTTGGTGCCCTCACTATCTTTGAAAACACAATGAAACAAAAACCTAACCCATAGACATCGGAGTACCAGGGCCAGAATGGTTTGGCTTGACTAATTTTAAAAAATATTGAGCCATGTATGGACTCATGTAATTTTCTTCCTTCCTTCCTTCCTTCCTTCCTTCCTTCCTTCCTTCCTTCCTTCCTTCCTTCCTTCCTTTCTTCCTATTTTTTTTGGGGGGGTTGTTTATTGTTTGCTTGAGACATGGTCTCAAGTTCACCATATAATCAAGAATAACCTTGAACTTCTGACTCTCCCATGCTGACCTCCCAAGGGCTGGGGTTACAAGTGTGTAACACCACATCCTGTTTATGTGGTACCAGGGATGGAACTAGAGCTTTGTGCGTGCTAGGCAAGTACTCTACCACCTGAGCTAAATCCTCCATCTTCATTTTCTTGATGAAGCCCTTTCCCATCCATTTCACGTGGATGGAAGTGTCCAATCATCTTTCTTAGTTCTCTATTATTATTTGGGGGGAGGTGTTGACATTGTTTATACAGGGATTGAGTTTTCCAAACTCATTCAGTGGAGTTTATTCATTCCATCAACAATAGTTTGAGTGTCTATGATGAGCCAAGTGCTGCTCTTGGTTCTGGGATGTGAGGATGGATGATCCATCACCTGTATTCAAGCCTACATTACTCAAAAAGATTTTAAAAAGAAGTAGGTAACTTGAAGACTGGTAGTGAGGATTACCAAGCATATTAACAGTCTCTTCTGTGTTCCCATGCATTTATGTATGCCAGTTTCTGCCCACTGGGTTCAACTTCATCCATGTATTATTTAGTATGTGGTCACACACTGACTGTATCCTGTTTGTTCACTGGGTCAATGATTCCTGACACTCACAATTAACTTGCAAGTTGGGCTTGATTATTCCCAATTTATAAACAAGAGGACTGAGGGTTTTGGTAGAGTGACCCACAGTCATATAGATGATGGCCTGTTGATTCCCATTTCTAATTCAGGTCTTTCTGGTGCTATAGCTCATGTTCTTTCCAGGGAACTATGAAGTCAATAATCACCTGTCATGTCATTAAATACAGCTCATGTGCATAAGAGTAGCCTTTAGCATGGATGTCAAGTGCCACTGTGGCTTGAGTGATACTAATAACCCAATTTGTCATGTCCTAGTTTCCTCCCTCCCTAGAATTGTCTCCTTGGTCCATATCCACAGCTTTCCTCACTTACCCAACCATCCACGTGTCCCACAAACATTCATGAAGTTTCGACTATGTGCTAGATGCAACAGACACAAAGATGGCGTCAACAGTTCCTGACCTTAAGGGTACTAGAGCTCATCTCAGTGTATCAGTCTCCTATGTGACTACCTTAAGAATAAAGACAGCCTTAGGAGTATTTTGAGTTCCAGCTCCTGAAAAAAGACCTGCCTGATAGGAGGCCCTCGGTAAGAATTGGCTATACTGGATTGATGTAGTGTAGGATGATGGTGCTTTATACAAAGCCATGTTTCTTGGGACACAAGCATGGGTTTTGGGGACATGGGTATGGGCCAGTTCTTTCACATCACTGAACTATAACTGAATAAATGACACAATGCCTTAATATAGAGAATTGCTAGAGGAATTAAATTCATTTTCTCCCTTCACACTAAGAAGCAGCTGTCGCCATTTTTAAACAATGAGCCACTAACTATTTTTCTTTTTCCACTAGGTTGCACAGAGAGATGGCTCAGAACTTAAAAATCACAAGGTGGTATAAAATTAAAAGTAAGCGTTCCACCCCTGGCTTTCAACCCTAGAATTTGCAGCTGTGCCTGGCTTGCTTGAGTCTACTTGAAGAAGTATTCTGTAAACACCAAAAACTCGTGCATGTCTCTGGCCCAGCACCTCCTACGGAAGGTGCTGCATTTTACACATTGTTGCGTGTGCTGCTCACTTATTTAATGCTATGCTCTGAAATCTTTTTATGACCTTGCCCAGATACTCTTCCCACTTTTAAATGGCCATTATATTCATAGTACAGTAGCTTATCTAAAATCCTGCTGAGGCCCACTTAGGCCGTTTCCAAATGTTTGTTTCATTGTAAACAAAGCTACCATGGATCTCCTAATACATAGGGCATTTTGTACACCTGTAGGATAGCTGTCAGATAAATTCCCAGAGGCGAAATTTAAGTAGATTAATTTAATGATTGAAATTTGAAGGAAAACGCATTAATCCTTTGTGTGTAAGCACATGTGGGTCCAGCAGTCCATGCTGGGTGTCTTCCTTAGTGCCAACTTTCCACCTTATTTTTTGAGACAGAGTTTCTCATTGAATATGGAGCTCACTGATCCTGTCAGGCTGCCCAGCGGCCCCAAGGATCCTCCTACCTCTGCCTGTCCAGGGCTGATTATAGGCCTGTACCACCATAGCCAGTTTTCACGTGAGTTCTGGGGACTGCACTCAGGTTCTCACACTTATGCAGTCAGCACTTTACTGACAGATCCATCACCCCAGTCCCCAAAGCATTCATTGTAATACACAAGATTAGGTAAAAGCCAAGTAGTGCTGGCCAAAGGACACGTGCATTTTAAGACAGACATAGGCCAAGTGCTCTGTATCACCTGTGCCAGTATGTCCTGCTGCATCACAACTTCACACTCACTTCCCCTAATGAGAGAGCTGGGCTGGCTTTTCAACAGCCAGTTTAACATTAACCATGATTCCGAGGAGGACAGGGTCATGGCAGCTGCATATTCTGACTCATCCTCAACCGCTGCTGCTCACTTGGACTGGATGATGCTTTGTCTTATCAACTGCATTTCTATATCACCACTCATGCCAAAGTGAACTTGAGACTGACCATTTAGTAAACACAGGAATCTGGGTAAGAGAGAGAGAGAGAGAGAGAGAGAGGGGGGGGGGGTCACATTAAGAGAACAGAACATAGAGAAGGAAGAAGAAAAGTTAGTGAAGCAACGTTTCTTCAAGTCCAAAGAATATTTGCTAATTGAGGTTCATAATGTTAACTTTAAACTCCCTGGCGGTAACGGGCAAAAAAATGTAATTAATTAATAAATGTACCAATTTTATAAGGGAAAATGTACCTAAGAAGATCAAAAGGTTTTATAGCTTTTAAATCTAAAAGAAATTTCCGTGGCTTATTGTAGAAGGGATTCCCAGTAGTAAGATCTCAACAAGAGTCTTAAAATAAAAGAAAAAATAAGTGGGGTGTGGAGACTCAGACCTGTGCTCCCAGGACTTGGGAAGCTGAGGCAGGAGGACTGCTGAGTTTGAGTCCATCCTGAGCTATAATATGAGATTGTCTCAAAACAAACAAGCAAATAAACGAAAAGCAAAACAGGGGCTGGAGAGATGGCTCAGCAGTTAAGAGCACTGGCTGCTCTTGCAGAGGACCCAGGTTCAGTTCCCTGCACCCACAGGGCAGTTAACACTTGTCCATTCGACACCTTCTTCTGACCTCTGAGAGCATTGCACAACATGGGTGCACTTGCACACATGCAGGCAATATACTCAAACACATAAACTAAAAATAATAAATAATATTAAAAACAACAACAACAACAAAAACACAACAGAAAGAAAAGGGTGGAGTGGAGGAGAAGGAAGGACTGAGAGGCAGTGTTTGGGACTGTGGAACTATCATGTTGTCTCCCAGAAGGCTTTCCGAGACCCCAAGCGTGGGAAGAGCACTCCTTTCCCTGGGAATAACTCCCTACTTCTCCTTGGTACTGGCAGGGGTCTCAATGGCCATTCTACTTCGAACACAACTGTAGCTATAGAGGCTGAGGAACACTGTAGACTCACAGGTCTGCAGGTTAGGAATTTAGTCTAGGCTTGGATAAACATTTCTTACAGTCTTGGTGGGGTTCTCTCATAAACCAGGAGGTCACTTGGCTGCTGTAGGGACCAATGGGGCATCTTAGCTCCGTCCACCAAGTCTGTCAGTCTTCAGCATACTACTCTGGGATGTTCTCATGAGCCAGCAGAACTCCAGGAGCAGAAACAGAAGGATGAAAATGCTTCTTCAAACCTCGGCATGCAGGCATTACCTCTGTTAACACCCCTTGGCCAAAGGGACCAATCATGTGGCCAAAGTAAAAAAATCAAAAGATTAAGAAACTAGTCCAGGTGTTGCTTGCCTTGTGTCCCAGCACCTAGGAAGTAGATGCAGGCGGATCTCTGTGAGACTGAGGCCAGCCTGGTTGTCATAGTAAGTTCCAGGCCAGCTGGGGTTATGGGAAGACCTTGTCTCTACAAACAAACAAAAAACAAAACAAAACAAAAATAGATAGAGATGCAGACAAGTATGAACTGCAAAGTCACATGCAGAGAGATATACAGACTGGACAGAGTCCAGTGCCGAGCTGGCCACTTAGTACTGCAATTCACCACAAGGGGCAGGAGACCAAGGCTGGGGTATTCAGTTGAAGCTAAGGAAGGGTCTGCTTACTATAAGTGTGAAGCCGACCACGATCTACGGAGAAGTAGAGAAGGGGGAGCTGTAATATCTGTTCAGAAATAAGCCAAGGCAAGTAAAGTGCTTACACGGCATCACCACGTCCATCCCCGCCTCCAGGCCCACAGCGGCCTCCTAAGCCGACATGTTCCTGTGTGCTCTATCTATCCAATGGTGTTCAAAACATGGATGTTACACCCACCACTGGGATTCAAAGTTCAGTTCTGGCTGATGAACTGTGTGACTTGGAGGCAAGTGTCCTCAGTTCCTTGTGACTCAGTTTCTTCATCTATAATATGGTGATGGTGATAGCCTTCCCTTTACAGTTTTGAAAGTTGGATAGGTTAATGTGGGCAAAGACTTGGTGACTGGTACATAGATGTATGGTAGTGAACTTGTTTTTAAAGAATTATTTCTGTCATTTGCATTGAGAAAACTCCTGATCAAAAGAGTGAACTGGCTTGTGGGGGCATCTCAGTGGATTTGAGGAAAGGTAAAACTATCTCAGATGGCGAATAGGCTCCTATGTTCACCCCAAACCACTGACCTGCTTTCTAAAGGCCAAATCTACTAACCAGGACAAAAGAAAATTGTGTACCATTAGCTAGGATTACCCTAATTCAGGCCTTGCTCTGTGACTGTGTCACCTGGAGGGGAGTCATCTGAATCACCATAATTATGTACAAGGACACCAGAGTTTCTCAGAAGTGGGGTGACGCTGGCCTGCACTAGAACCTGACAGGCAAGCTGGGCCACCTCCCTGAACATTGATCCGGCCTCAGTTGGAAATGGAAAGCTGCTGAAGGCTCACTGTTGCAGGGTCTGCCTGCTGTCAGGACTCTCCTTGGATCTGCTGGGTTGGCTCAGGGGGCAGTTAGCAGTGTGGCTGAGTACCATCTGACTGCAAGCAGGAATAAAGGCCAGCATTGTGCTGGCCCCACAACACCATTCCCTTCCCCAAGTTCCTGATGGTCTGTTACCCTGGGATCGGCCTGAATGTTCTCTTTGTCACAGAGCTTCGTGTGCCGAGGTGGGTTTGCCTTCTCTGCAGTAGTCTGGGTTAAATAAATACATTAAGGCAACATACTCTGCTTGACACTGGAGCCAGCCTCAATAACTCAAATAACTCATGTGGCAAAAGACGGAGCCACTGTGGTTTTGAATTCGTTTAAAGATGGATTTCTTTGTTCTGTTTCTTTGGTTGAGTATGGGGAGGCCACTCTCCAATCTGCTGGCCATTTTTCTCCAACAAGTTTGAGAGTTTAAATCCTATGCAGATGAGCACTGAACTCAGCCTTCAGCCAGTTACTGGGACACCATGCTGACATCACCACATAAACACATACTCTAAAGAAAGCCACAATTAAGTTCAGTGCTGATTTTTATCACTTTTCAAGCGTACCAGCAGGAGGCTTATTCGTCAAAGCCCATAATATTTAGAACTGTGCTGTGTTAGCCCCGGAGGCTTAAATAAACTATAACTAGTGTGTGTTTTACTGTAATGAAGTACCTTCGTGTATGATGTTATAACACTATCTGATGCACAGTGAGGCTGATCCTAGGCACATGGTGTTCTTTGGGGGATTTAATGTACACTTCTATATCTGAAATATGTTCCAGCTCCTTTTTAAAAAAAAGTAGGAAATATTTCTATTTTAATACCACTATATATGTCTAAGACATTAAGAATGGGTGAAACTGTACATTTTAAAACGTCTAAAGTCTTTTAAGGCTTTTGTACTTGGACCAAAAGAAGGACGGAGTTGAGGGATCTGCCACCTCCTTTAAAAGAACCAAGTTTTAGGGCTGGAGAGATGCTCAGTGGTTAAGAGCACCCGCTGCTCTTGCAGAGGACCTGGGTTTGGATCCCAGCACCCACATGGTGGCTAACAACTGTCAGTAACTCCAGTTTCAGGGGATCTGATGCCCTCTTCTGACCTCCATGGGCATTGCATAGCAAAGGAGCACTTCCATACATTCAGGCGATACACTCATACCCACAAAAATTAAAAAAATATATCACCAAGTTTTTCTTTATTTTTTGCTGTCACAACTGGGGAAGGAGAAAGCAGGGTGCTATTTTATGCAGGTACAGTGGAACACTCAAAGCCACTGTCTATCTACCTCCTACAGGACAGCCCCTCAACACACTGATTGTTCAAAATGTCCTGGAAACCAGAGGACAGCACATCTGGGGGTCATGGTGTTCACAGCACTGGTGTGACTCTAACAGGCTGGAAGACTGTGACCATCTTAAAGGGGCTGTGGAAGCACCGACCTAACCCTCTCACACACCCACACCTTTTCTAGCTGCTACATGTTGTTTCAAAATTTTCATTCCCAGCTCTGAGGGGATGGTTCAGTGGATAAGAATGCTTGGAAACAAAGAGAGCTGAGTTCAGGTGCCCAGTATTCATGAAAGAAAGCTGTGTGTCTGTAAGCCCAGCACTGAGGATGGTAGAGACGTAACGATTGCTAAGACTTACTGGTCACCAGCCATGCTCCATGCTCAGTGAGAAACTCCATCTCACAGGAGTAAGACAGGGTCATAGAGCAGCACACCTGAACTTCTTCACTGGTCTCTGTATGCACTGGCCCGTGCACCTGCAGACACAGAGGCACACATACCACAAACACACACACTCCATACATGTGTACACAAGCTCACCCTCACACTTCCCACACCCACACCCAGAAGTCCCATCTCCACTTATTGTAAGCATATTTCTATCAAACGGTGTACTAAGCGGGCTTACCTGACCCCAAACCAAAACAATAAAAGACACTGTTCACATTGGTTTGTCTTTTTTTGTTTTCAATTTCTTCTTCTGAAATGACTTTAAACTCAAATAGGAATTTCTAAGCTACCAAAGAGTATCCTTCACCCTGCTGCTCCCAGAGAACATCTCATACCAACATGGTATACTCAGACAAACTGACAGTTGTCAAAACCAAGGCTTTGACATGGGTATAACACTGACACATGCATCTCCTTATCTGTAGTTTCATAGAATGCAGCCAACTGCAGCCTAAAAATATGAGCTGGAAAATTCCAGAAACAATTCAGGAGTATCAAGTTGTATGTCATTCTGAATAACAAGGCAAAATCTCATCCCATTAGCTCTGCTCTTCTGGGAATGAATCACCTCTTTGTGCAGAGTGTCCATGCTGTATATCTTACCCACCCAAGAGTCGCTCACATTAGCTTTTTCTGTTATCAGAATGCAGTTTCACAATGCTGGCACTCGGGTCACACATTTTATTTGAACAAGGCTGCAAAGCTCAAGAGTAGGGATCCAGACAACTAGGAATGCACAGAAGTCACCGAGTGCTTCCTTTATGTGAAAAGGTAAAAGCATTAGATTTATTAAAAAAGGCATCATATGCTGAGGTTGCTAAGATCTACAGAAGGAATCTTCTATTCATGAGGTTGTTAAAAAGGAACAAGGAAATCCACACCAGTTTTTCTGTCATATCTCAAATTACAAAAGTTCCAGGCAGAGTGTACGATAGGTGCTTAGCCCAGATGGAAGGGGCGCTCATACATAAGTATATAGGGAAAACCATTGCATGTATAAGGTTTGGAATCTCCATGGTTTCAGATATCCACTGGGGGGTCTGGAATGTGTGTCTCACTGACAGAGAAGAGTACTGTGTTAAACCACAAACCAATTTGAGTTTTACCACTTTGCTCAAGTTTTAAATGATAAGGCATGGAAAAAATGTTTTCCAACCCAAATATTCGTTTTTATTCCTCTGCATGGAAATCATTATAGAGCTGCCATTTCTGATTCTGAACAGTGCTCACTTCCGGGTGCAATCTATGCAAGGAAGGAAAGTCACAGGAGGTGATAATGCTCTACCCTACCCCCTTCAATACAAAGGATACTTTCTGGGTATTCTCTCTCTCTCTTTCTCTCTCTCTCTCTCTTGTAGAGAGCCGCGGATTGCTGCGTCTTAAAGATGGAGCCTGCTCCCGCCTCCCACCATCCCGAGGTGGGCGCTCTTTGGAGCAAACAGCTCCATAATTGGCTGTGGCTGAGGTCTGGCCCTGCTTCCGCATGTGTGCGCCTATCTGCTTTCACCACTTGGTAGTTTGGGGTTGGCTGGCAGGAGGGAATTTAACTCTGTGGCGGGCTTTCCCCGGGAGGAGAAGGAGAAGCAGTAAGGAGAAGAAGAAGAAGTAAGAAGGAAAGAAGTTAGAAAGTTAAGAAGCCAAAAGGTTGTTCAAGGTTCCTGAATAAACTGCTTTTGGAAGAGTCCAGGGTCGCGTCTTCCTTGCTGGACGAGGCGGGCGCGACACTCTCTCGCTCTTTCTCTCTCTCTTTCTCTCTCTCTCTCTGTGTGTGTGTGTGAGAGATGTGCATGTGTTAGTGTCTGAGTGCAATGCCACAGTATACTTGTAGAGGTCACAGGACAACTCAGGTGTTTAGCCCTTGCTTTCTACCTTGTGAGAAAGAGCTCCTTGCTGTTTGCTATAGCACATGCCAGGCTAGCTAGCCATCGAGTTTCTGAGCATTCTCCCATCTCGGCCTTCCATCTCACTGCAAGGAGTTCTGGGATATAGACAAGTGCTACTACAACTGGCTTTGTGCAGGTTCTGGCATCCTAACTCAGGTCCTCATGCTTATATGATAAGCAAAATCTACTGAGCCATCTCCCTAGTCCCTAGTGTCCTCTTACTTCATTTTTACTTTGTTAGCTTACGAGCCTTCAAAGGCTCAAATATTAACCATCAGGACAAAAATATAATGATTTTTTTCAGCATTGCTTCATGTCCCGGGCATTGCAATCACCTGCCCTTTCTATGCCTTCCTTGCCACGAGGAATTTAGGTGTCTGGGAAAATAAGTAACAGATGAATACTCAGTTCTATACAAGAAACTTATACCTACGGATCAGACAGCATTGTAGAAGGGAGGGGGGAATATAAGAGCCTAAAGAGAGAGACAAGGGCTGTGACCTGTCATCTTCTGGATAAGATACAGTCATGAACTCACAGCAGCTGAGGATGCCTGTACAGGGTCTGCAAAAGAATGGGCCTGTCAACTGTCAGGCATAGACACAGGAGGGACTTGGGGACCCTAACACTGCCGAACTGTTTGCTGTTGATAGACACAGGGAGCAGGGAAATCATTCTGTTGTGTGCCCACTGCTGACCTAACCAGGTTCCAATGGATGCTTCCAATCTAATGGTCACACAGATGACCCTGATGAAACTAAATGGGTCACAAAACAAAACCAAAAGTCATAAATCTGGGGAAGGGTCTGGTTGAGGGGAGGATAGGAGAGAGCCTGGGAAAGAGAGGATTCAGAAGGCATTATATAGATATATACATGTATAAACGTGTCAGACAATAACATTAACAAAAAAGTATAATAAATAGAGACTCTGACAAAGAAGTGTGGAATTCTCTGTCCCAGGCCCACCTGAAGGAAGACCCTATCTTTATTGGGACACCACTATTGCAACTTTCAGATGTGCGTAATGGAGATGAGACACTGCAAACTGCCTTGGACACTGGAATCCTTTTGGAAGCCTTGGAGAGGACTTGGTGTGGGAACCCCGATCCCAGGTAGAGTTCATGAAGTTGTTCTACCCTCAAAAGGAAAAATATATATACTCTTGCATAGACAGTTAGGAATAATGGTTATCCAGCATTTCCTGATCAGGCAAGTTGACCCCAATAGATGATATTTAACAAGGGGAGAAAATTGTGGAGAACAGGAAAGGAGGTGGGCAGTGAGGCTGGGAAGTTCATGTTCATTGTCAACTTGATGGGAGTTAGGATCACCATGGAAACACACCTCTGAGTGCCTGGATGAGGGTGTGTCCAGAGAGGTTTAACTGAAAAAGACCCACCCTGAATTTGAGTGGCACCATTCCAAGGACTGGAGTTCCAGTCCCGGACTGAATAAAAGGAGAAAGTGAGCTGCGTACCAAGTGTTCACCACTCTCTGGTTCTTGACTGCAGATCCAGTGTGACCATTGCTTCACATTCCTGCTGCCACGATGGACTGTGCTTTCCAACTGTGAGCCAAGATAAACCCTTCCTCCCTTAAAATGTTTTTGTCATAGTAACAAGAAAAGTAATTTCTTGGGAAAATGCTTATAATCCCAGCACTCGGAAGATCGAAGCAGGAAGATAAAGAGTTCAAGGCCATCCTTAGCTACATGGTGCGTTCAAGGCCAGCTCAGTCTACACGGCACCCTTTCCCTCTGTCTCTGTCTCTCTTTCTATCTCAAAAAGATATAACATACAATTCACAGGCAGGCAAAACCACGCTAGATACAAAACTTGAGAATATACGCACAGGTAGAAAATACAGAGAATGGGTGGGAATGACGGGTGACCAGCTCAGGTTAAGTTGCCTCTGCGATCAGAGAGGCCACAGGAGTCAAGAGAGGAGGCTGAACAAGATGGCTTTAACTGTGCTGGCCACTTCTTTTTCAAAGCTGGCAGATAGCCACATGACAGTTCTGCCATTATCTTCAATATAGTTTTGTGTATCTTCAACGTCTCAGAGTGCCCAAGGTTGAAAATAAAGTGCATTCTCATTAAAGAGTGTGGAATATGGTGCAGTGGGCTGAGCCCCTGGGGCCCGGGCTGAAGGAGACTCTTGCTTTGTTCCCATGGGCAATCTGCTTACCTGCTCGCTGTTGTAGTTTCCTCATTTGTCAAGGGCACCTCCTTCGTGTTACCTGGGAGGATTAAAGAGACAATGTTGGATGCTCATTGACCACCACACCTGACATGACATAATCACCTCACAATGAATGTAAGATTTTAGCTACTGCACAAGATGTGAGATTATTGATCATGGTGATAACTCACCAATTGACAACAGAGCAAATAATGTGCAAATAATACAGATGCTTCTATCTGCGGACTGCTGTCATATGATATTTAAGACCCAGAATAATGTCCTTCTTCTAACCCCAGATTTATGAGCCAGCCTTACTTGAGTAACTAGGGTCACTCCATTGAAATATCTTGTGGAGAGACTGTTGAATTTCTGTCTGGATTCTAGCCAGTAGCCATAAAAATTCCTTGCCACTCAGTAAGTCTGTGTATTATAGCCATGTAGGCATCCTGGATATCAGAACTTTCACTTTTTGGCTGTGCCTGATAAACTTGAACATGACACCTTCAGCAGTTTTAAGATTTATGGCAACAAATTCCAACTTCCTGGCCCTGGGCCCATGCAAGTCATGTTACTTACTACCACATAACATTACCCCTGGTAGTCAACTCACAAAGCACGGTGCCTAGAACAATGTTGGAATTCATTACCAAGATACAAAGAGAGGGAGTTGACTATAATAATAGTCACATTTGTGTCTCTTTGTTCTCCAGTGTTTGAACCAACATGGAGAGACTCTCCTTTACCATGATGACCTCAAGTTATTCTGCTAAAACTTAAGAGAGCCTGGCTATCTTAAAACTACAGTCCTCTGAAGTTGGCCATGCAAGTGCAAGGATTTGTGCTTCACAAACAGCAGAGAGGAGAGGATTACAGCATGAAACTTCAACTTGCCCAAGAAACGTAAATGTCACCTAGCACTGCCATCTGAGTTTAAAATCCATTTTTAAGAAAAAGGCATCTTTTTAACCCTGAGACAGCACAATACCCCCAGAATGTTCTTGAGTCTATAAATTTATTTTTAACATGTAGGTCTGTGAAGCACTGACTTTTTGATTCAACATCTGGAGCTATTCGGGTGGTTTGTCTCTGCCGAGTTTATGAACATTGAAAGCAAACCACTGGATGATTCCTGGATATTTAAACTCTGGCCATTGGCATCTCAGCCTCACTGCTGTCCAACACAAGATTTTAATTTTCTCTGGTGGAGCCAAATACAAGTGTGGTTGTGGACAGAAGGCTAAGTGTTCTCCTAAAAAATGGGCTATTTGTTGAAGATACAATTTTTTAACTGGGAGGCACATATGCAGAACCACCAAACTCCTTGAAATTCCTGGCCTATCCCCAAACCCAACCATAGTTCCACTTCAAGAAATAGACTAAAGCTGATCACTTCTTAGTTACAGAGCTCCTGAAAGGATAATAAATTTATACAGTTACTGGGACGATACCATCAACCCCACTCCTGGAATTATTTAATCATCACCTTAAAGAAAACTATATAAAGATTTCTCTAAAGTGATTTTTTTCAGTTAATGTTAGGTTTTAGAAAGATACTTAGAATTGTCATCAAAACCAAAGATAATGAATCCTTGAGAGCAAGTAGGAGACAGAAAAAAGGCAACCACACAGATTCAGTTAGGAATTACAGAAAAAAAGCCCTGACTGTGGTATGAAAATATCACCTGGTCATCACAGTACAATTTAAGGTGCCGTAAAGAAGGCTGTGTAATAATGTCATTAAGTATGGTGATTAAAAATCTGGACACAATGCACCAAACCAGCTTTCAACATGGCCCACCAGGAGCAATGCTGGCCCACATCCCTGCAGGTCTCTCAGAACAAGAATCACTTTCATTTGATATTCATTCTTCATACTAGGCTCCATGTATGGTAAAAGTAGACACAACTCTAATTCTAGAATGCATGTATTAGTAGTGGATTATGGCTTTACTGAGAAATGTTTTTGATAAAAATGACATAATAATTGCAATAAAGTGCCTTAACTTCAAAATACAATGCCCCTAAAAGAAACCAAAACCTTCCTCACAACTTTTTAAGAAAGAAATTTCCTGCTATGTTGATTGTGTTCAGAAAGATGACTTGGGAACACGGATGTACCCTAGCCAGGAACCAGCATAATCTTTACAAAATGCATTTCCTGTTATCTCACTGTACAGGAAATGGCACAGACTTACCACAGCCCCTCTACAAGGTGAACAGTCCCCGTAGAACCTGTCCCATGCATAACCTGCCACTCGTGTCCATTTCATCCCACTGAAATGCCAATCTGTCTTCTCAAGAGATCTGTCATGTGAACTTCCATCTCTTCCCACGTTGCCCCCTGGTCAGTGCTAAATGTCCCAACACCAATGTCACTTGCTCAGAGGGGCCTCCTCCATCCAACCATTCAGTCTAAAAATGCTTTCACTAACCTGTTGTGAGGTCCATGTTATGTCATTGTCTTATTTATTTCCTTTACTAGTTTCTGAGCATAGTGTTAGGGAAAGAAAGGGGTGGGCAGGAAATAGCTGGAAAAGTGCTTGACTTGAGTCAAACTTGACAAGGCTTTGGTGTCAGCGATGGAGCTTGTATGGTATGTGGGGGGAGTCATTTGGCATTAGATGAGGCTGTATCTGGATGGGTGTTCTTTGTAGTGTGGACAGGTCATGGCAAGGAGACTGAAGGCAGGGGCTCTCCTAGAAGCCACTGTGATGGTCCAGGTAGAATGGAAATGTCCCCCTGTAGTAGCTGGGATAAGGTACAGACTAAGAAAAGGTGAATAAAACAATTCCTGGTTTTATAAAGTATATTCAGCAGAGTGTGAAGCCTAGTATCAAAATATTTGAACTGTAAAACTCTGTGAAGGAAGAGCTTTAACAGATTCCCCAAGGTAAGCTGCTTCTCATGAATGGTCAGTCCTATCTGACATCATTTCCTCCCTCCCACAGCTAACGCCCCAGTCCCATTCATTCCTTCAAGTCTTATGACTTACATCTTCATTTTCAGTGGCATTTGACTGGATTTTTAAACTTTTTCCTTAAAAAAAAAAAGTGTGTGTTCTGTGTCTGCATGAGGTGAATCTGTGTGTGGTGCATATATTCGTGTGCGCACACACAGAGGCCACGGCATCAGGTATCTTCCTTATCATGCTCTACCTTATTCTCTGGAGGCAAGAATCTCACTGATCCCAGAGCTCGTGTCTTTAGGCAAGGCTGGCAATCAGAAAGCCCAACAGTCCTCTTATTTCCGTCCTGCTCAGTGCTGGGGTTAGAGGCATGCATGAGAACACACCTGGCTTTCACCTGTGTGCTGAAACCCAAATCCCAAACTTTGTGTTTAGACAGCAAGTGCTCCTGAGTCATCTCCCCAGCCCTCTGCTTTCCTTTTGAAATAAGATCAATCTGTCAACACATTTTTAAAATGAAGATTATAAAAAGCTATAGATCTAGCACAATCCTAAAAGAATGTTAATCGAAATAATAATAATACAGCCAGATCTGGTGACACGGGCTTAGATCACAGCTACTGGGGAGCTGAGGCAGGAGGATCACAATTTCAAAGCCTTTCTTGACTTTAGGAGCATCAGTGCCTATCTGGACAGCTTAGTGAAATATGTTTCAAAATAAAAAGTAAAAAGAGGTCTGGAGATATAACTCAGCACCACATACAGTGCTGACCTAGCATGTATAATAAGTCCCTGGGCTCAATCTCCAGTACCACAAAATAATAATTAACAATAATAATAACAACAATAACAACAATATACTACTTCTCAGCTGTTGAATCTGGTATAAAAATTAGAAATTAAAATGAATACTTATCAGAAGGGTGCTTTCCTTTACTAGATAACTATGTGAACACAACTTGCTTACAGATTGTTAATACATACACAGATGGCAAAGGGAAACTGGAAAGGCAGCAGAACAAACATCATTGAAGATAATGCTGATGTGTGCACAAGAAGCAAAGGGCTGATTGGTACTTTTACAGGCTACGGTTGAATAGCTGCCAAATGGTGAAGCTTATTCACCTAGTGTTTAACTGTTAATATCCACCACTTAGCTTGAGAACTCCTACAATGACCAACCACTGGGGATTGAGCTCTGTTCGTTGCTTTGATCTGATGATAACGACACCTCTAAATAACCGCTACACTGGGACCACAATGTGAACAGTAATAAAGGAGCGTATAAGACAGGAGGCAGCATGCTTAGGTAGGTCTGAGTTCTCATCTCTGAGCTATGATGCATTGGCCACATGATTCTCCAAGTTAGGCACCTTTCGTAACCCTCAGTTTCCTTATCTGTAAGATGGGTTAAATAATCGCACTTGCTTCTTAGAGATTTGGCAGGATTAACTGAGATATGTGCAATATGTCTTGTATTGGAATGCTGCTGAGTGCCTGAGATGTTTCCATTTCCTTCAAGACCTACACAGGTCAAAGACCCCGGTACCTCAGTTTCCTCCTGTATACAGTGACATCAGGGATTGAGTTACTGAGGGCATACCCCGATACCAGAGAAAGTAAACACCAAGTAGCTTATGAATTCTTTCTTGCCTTGTCCCTCTGTTAGGTAACATAGCAACTGTCAAAAAATTACTGGCTGTCATTCTAATGACGGTATAGTTTCTATCTTTTCCAAAAAGTAGGAGAGGTCAGTTAGTGAGGTCATAAAGTTTTAAACAAATCACTTTCAATAATATTCATGTGGCTGCAGAGATGGCTCAGTGGGTAGGAGCATTAACTGTTCTTGAGGAGGGCCCAGGTTCGATTCCTAGCCCCCACATGCCGGCTAGCAGCCATCCTTAACTCCAATTCCAGGGGAATCTGACATTCTCTTTTGACCTCTGTTGGCATTGCACTTATACACATGCAGGCAATACACTCATGCACATGAAATGAAAACAAAAATAAAAAATAGTCACAAAGCTTTAAACATATTACTTTTGCAAAAAATGCAAAAACAGAAGAGATAGTACAAGAATTCATTCGGGATTGGGTTTGAACAGGATTGCTGGCATGGGCAGAGACAGTTATGAGACTGGAGAAAATTTTCCTGCATCTAATGAACCTAAGACAGTTTTTTTCCTTTTTCTTTTTCTATTTTTGGCCATATGAATCATTTATACTTAGTACTTATTTAATAGATTGGCAGTAGTCTTTTAATAAGTATCAAATATGAAAAGGAATGGGAGTTTTTAAACGTGTGAGTTCACACACCTGCCAAGGCATAGTTCATTTAGAAAGTCCTCTTCAGGTGCTAAAGCATTTTCATCTGCACACACTCGCTGGATTCCCCATGCTCGACATGTGGAAGAGGCTGAGGGGCATGAACTGAAGCAACTACCTAGACAAGTAGAACGAGGCCAAGTCTCGTGATCTTCTCACAGCCACAGAGCTGCTTCTGTGTATTTAATATCAAAGTCAGAAACCAAGAACCAATAAACTGTGAATAGGACTGTGTCCATGCAACATTCATAGACTGAAACTCTAATCTCCAGTATATTGGAATGAGACTGTGTTTGGAGACAAGGCCTTTAAAGGGTTGAGTAAGGTAAACTGATGCTGAAACCGTGGGTATCAATTCAGATCGACTTCCTATGCAGAGAGAGGAGGACATTTGAACACAGAGAAAAGTATCGGGGCATGTGCACCCCTCCCCGCCACAAGCAGGCATCTGTGTATACATAAGCACACATACATACATGGAGACACACAGAGGGAGGGTGATGTATGCACACATACAGGGCCATGTGAGGACATGGTAAGAAAACAAGACATCAGCAAGTCCAGGAAAAAGACCCCAGGGAGAAACCAAACCTCCTGATGTCCTGACCTTGGACTTCCAGCTTCTGAAGCTGTGAAATAAATACAGTTTTTCATTTTTAATGAAATTTTAATGGATTTTTTAAAAGGACAATGTAATGTACAATGCATCTTTTATCCAGCATTAACATACTACCCATTGCTTAATATTCTTTATTATTGACATATATTCCTTGTGTGGAGTAAAGAGTTTCATAAGGATACTTTGAAACACATATTAATGTACTTTGACCATATGGCCCTGGCATGAATACATTCGGAGAAACCCAGTTGGTCAAGTTTTGTTATAGCAGCCCTAACAGACTAGTATACCACAATATAGGAAGAAAGAAAGCTTTTACCCAAACTAACCATCCAAAACTAACGTGGTTAGTTATTCATGGTTCCATGAATCAACCATATTTGTTCAAGGTTAAAACTTTCTCTTTCCACATGTATATATAATTTCCACATACGTAATTAAATTTCACTTTGGGATATGCATAAGTCAGGGTCCAGTCAGGAGAAAGAAATGAAGCCATAGAGTAATGTGAACAAGAAAAATTTAATATAAACATTATTAGTAGTAAGGTATGACTGGAGTACTGGGAAATTGGCTGATGCCTATTAATAGTAGATAAACAGGCAAATAGAACTCCATGGAGTATAGAAACAGCAGCTCTAAAGAGCCTTTATTCAGAATGGCACATGTACAGAACCCAAGAAAGTGCCCTGATCCAGCCTGGCATCTGAGACAAAGATCTTATTGTAGAAGGCATGACCGTGGGGCTCATTGGATGGCAGAGAGGTTGCCACGTTACCATGCCAGAGGGATGTGCTGGATATTGCCCTTTGGAGAGCCAGGGGTATCTGTTCACAGGGTGGTGTCTCTGTGACTATGGCACCATTTGACAAGATGGGGAGGGGCGTATAGCTCAGTGATGCAGCTCAGTCATACAGTGCTTGCCTAGAAGTGTGAGACACTGGATTTGATCCCCAATACCATTCCATATACATACAAAAGACAGATTAGATAGATAGATAGATAGATAGATAGATAGATAGATAGATAGATGATTTATTTATGGAAGCTCTGGACTACTAGGTACTGCTAACTCTGTTGGAGATGCTACATGCTGCCAAAGCCTGGAGCACCACAGAAACCAGGTGCCGGAAGAGTGTTACAAGGTGAAAAAGAGAAGCAACCCAATAGAACCAGAAGGAAAAAAAATCCCTTCTTCCTGCAACAGTCTCTCCAGTGTCTCTTCTAACAAAGCTTGCCATTACATTAGCTGGCACAGGAAAGACAGTTCGAAGGGCTCTACGCTTTCCCAGAGCAGACATTGATGGGTGCCTTTGGAGCTGGGAAGTCATACGTTGAAAACACACAGAACACGCAGTCACACTAAACCTGAAATTCTTATGTACTTGGGGGAAGAGGGGCCAAAGCATCCGCATCAATGCAGTTGAGTGCAGTACCAGAAAACACGTAGATATTCAGGACAGCCTCTCCACAGAGAGGTGTGGAGTGCCTGAAAGAGCAAGAGCAAAGGGGACAGAGGGTGATGGAGGGCCATCTTCAGCTCTTCTGAGCTTTCCACCACTCGGAGCTGTGGGTCCCAACTAAAATCTCTTGCCTCAAACAATGTCTGTGCACTCATAAGGTTGCACAATCTACGCCGTGACCCAACTGCAGTTGACCGTTCCTGGATTTTAATCTCTTGGACTTCCTTGTTCATAAAGTTATGTTTGTCTGAATCACAATATTTACAAGTTAAATATTTAAAACCTAGGTCATCTTGGAATTAGCAAGTACTTAGTGCCAATATGTTTCTTTAATTAACTCTGACTAGTTCCATAATTGATTTCAATCAACAATTATCTCTAAAGGTTTTTAATTATTGGGAGGAAGTGATATACTAAAGACTGCTCCAAACTTAACAGATTTGGGTGATACAAAGTTGCTCTCTGCATTTAAAAAAGTGTTTTTATTTATTATTTTTATTTTATGTGTATGAGTTGACTGTCTGCATGTGGGTAAGTGTTCCCATGTCCTACAATGCCCACAGAGGATAGAAGAGGATGTTGGATTTCCCTGGAGCTGGGATTATAGATGGCTGTTAGCCACCTTGCCGGTACTGGGAACTGAGCACAGGTCCTTTGCAACAGCAGCCAGTGCTCTTAACAGCTAAGTCATCTCTCCAGCCCCAGTATTTGCATTTTTCAATCTTTTAAGCAGGTTCTAGTTCTGCAAAGAACTTTGAGGAACTTGCTGAGCATTTATGGACAATGAGTCAGAGATGTTCATTGTTAGAACTGGATGGGACCACGGTGACCCTCCAGGAACTTACACTTTCTCTTTCACATGGGGAAACTGTGTCCTAGGATCCTTGCCCTAATAACATGGCTTTTGTGTGAGTACAGTGAATTAGATTACGATTCTCCCCAGGGACACCTAAAAAGAAATGGGGTTGTACTTGGTTATCTTAAAGTCAAGGATGTGGGGAAAGAATGAAAAGAAAAGAATGAAAGAAATCTCCTTCTGGCCCAGACTCCACCAGATACCCCAAGAGGCAAACTGTAGGAAACCATTCTTCCTATCTTTATTTCTTCCCAGTGGCCTGGAGGATTGGATGGAAAACACTAGAAATGTCTGAATTCTAAAATGAAACATCTGAAGGCATACCATGTCTTGGGACAATCTAAGAGCAAGAATTTGGAACACAGTCCCCCCTTCCTTTGTGGTTATCTCCTTGTTTTGATATTTAGCTAGCTTGATGTGCTTTGTTTGGGCAAGACAGGCCTTCATGCTGCACTAATGGAAAGGATTATAAGCTAGTAACAAGGATGGGAAGACAGACTTTTCTCCTCTTTCAAACTTAACTAAGCATTTGGATACAACTGGGATATGCATTGACCATTTCTGTTTTCAATCCATTTAAAGTATTTGTTTCTGGAATTTTACATTTTTCTTTATCTCTCTAAAAAGCAACTAAAGTGTACAATTTATAGATACAGACATGGTAACATGGTAGGGTATTTAGCAAACATAAACCTTAGCTCTCAGGATGAAAGAATTTCATAACCTCTAGTCTAGTAAGTCTCGAGCACAGGGGACTGATCTGTCACAGTTTTTATCCCTTTGTTAGTGAGGAAGAGAAGACCAGTTAGGGAAACTTTATATCTCTGCTTTCTCAGCTGCCCGTTCTCTCCTTTTCACCTGTTAGGGATTTGTGATAAATCCTAGATATCAGTAAAGGCCATTGTACACAGCTACATCTTCAAGAAGAACCTCATTCAGGTTCCCAGTAGTATCTACGTTTACTCTATTGGTGAAATAAACATGTGTCTATCACATCATACTGTCCAAACACACCAGGACTTGAGGGACTGCAGAGTCCTCCCCTCTCATTCTGTAATACCAGACACAGGAGCATCAGGAAATTGGCCCCAAGAACCTCATTCCACCCAACAGCCATGTCCAGAGGACCAACCTCGTCCACAAACCACAGACTTAATTCATTAATCCCTCTCTTGAAAGTGCCAAGAAGCGATCTCACCTCTACTCTATTGCCTGAAGCTCCAACTCAAAGCTCGACATGCTTTGGTTATTTTCAGACCCTTCAAAAATGTTATTTCAATCTCCTCGTGTTCTACATTCTTGACATTGGTATGGTTTTATTTTATTCACAATGAGGCTTCGACTATGGAACAGGTTTTCATTTCTGTACAGTATTCTAGCTGGTTTCATGCCCATTTCCTAATTAATTGAAGGTACAGGGCCAGAGACATGATAGAGGGCCTGTGGGGAATGGGAGTATAGGAAATTTTTCCTGCTGAAAATAAGAAAGGCACATCTGCCCACTTCTTTTTCTGATCAGCTGAGAGCCTCAGCCTCATATATAAACTCTATCTTGTGGAACTCAAGACCGCCTAGCAACCTTCCCTCTGAATAATGCTAAATAATATTGTCAAATTTTCTTACCAATCATGTTTGCAGAATTCCAGTGCAGAAAGCACGATGGGGGTGGGGGGTCTCCTTCCGCTGTTCTCGTTTTTCTCTCCTGTCACATAAACTTTGACTCGTATGGCAAGATTTATCACCGGGCAATAGGGTATAACTTGCTTTATGTCTAAGATGGTTTTATGTAATTTTTATCAATACCAGCCAAGGATAGAAGAGAATTTCTTTTTACTAAGTTACCTTGAGAGTGATGAAAATTTTTAATGATTAAAAAAAATTATGTGTGAAAATTGCACTTTAAGGGGACTACACGCATACACTCATTTTAGAAGTTTTAGTATATTACATTGATGTGGAGCCAAGAAAAGCAGAGCTGGATATTGGATTCAGGGCACTATTTTCTCAGTGGAAATGTTACTGATGGGGAGAATGGTTCAGCCTTGACCTCGAGATCCAGCAGGCGATCTGCCAGGATTGAGTCAGGCCCTGAAGGTCTTCTAGCTGTGTCATTCAGCTTAAACTAAGAGACCCCTTCCCATTCCTCCCCCCACCCCCCATCTCTGTGTCAAGACTTCCAGAATATTCCCTAGGAGGGTAGCCATGGTGGCAGCGTTTGTTTACCTTGAAGTAGGATGTTTTGAGACCCTAGCAAGACACAATGGTAATCTCTATGGCAAACTTTCAAGTTGAAATTGTTCTGTGGGTTTTCTGCTGCTTACAGAAATCTGAGCTAAAAGTGAGGTCCCTGCTCCCTGCCACTGGGTTTAATAACAGAACACAAAGCAGCCACATACACAGACCCTATTTATTGACGGTAGGCCCCAACTTTTCTCTTCTTGAAACACGAGTCACCGGGGCATAGACCTTATATTATAAGCAGAAACCAGATACCCTTAGAGTCAGAAGTATCTCCAACACTAATTGGATTAAAAATCATGAAGCGTGCTCACAGACTGAGGCATTCAAATCAAATTAGCCACCATCTTATTTTTTAAAAAATAAGGAATTAGTGCCTTGTGTGTACATTATCATCACAAGTTAATAAGGGAGAGGGCACGGCTGGAACGTCCCCTGTTTCCGGAACTCAGATACCAGAAAATGCCCTCTGCATTTTTTTCTCCTTGCAAAAGACCAGCTAGAATCTTAAAGTGCAACAGCTGACTCCTCTTTCAGGGACCACAGCAGCTCCTTACTTGGCAATGAGAAGATGGGCGTGCAAAGGGATGAGGGCCAGCCTCAGACTTCAGAGTGGCTCAGCAGCAGCTAAGACCCAGGTGTCTTCACCTACAATGCTGCATGCACTCTAGGAACCCCTCCGGGGTGTCTTTTTGAGGAAAGAAAGTGTGGCAGTCTGTCTACATAGTGGTGGGATCCTGAAGTACCTTTGAGACTGGCCTTGCTTTGGGCAATCCAGAGTGGGATGGCTATCCTAGCCTCAGGGAACTGGAGATCCACCTCATCCCCTCACAACTATTCCCTTGAAAAGCAGAAGGGATCCAAGGCCACACTAATGCCAGAAGTCTTCTACTTCTCCATGGAATGTGGGAGACAAGAAGAGAAACTTGGACAGATAGAAAGTGTGCTTTTCTACAATGCTAGAGAGGAGCAGAGGGCCACAGGAGGCCTGATGAACTGGGTCCGAGAGAAAAGTAAGCCTGCATGATGTCAGTCAGTCAGTCAGTAGTCAGTCAGCAGTCAGTCAGCAGTCAGGTAGGTCATCAGCTGTCTTTTCTGGAGCAGTCTTGGTGAGACCAGGAAAGTGGGGCAGAATCAGGGAAAGAACACAAAAGGAGGAAAACACCAAGAGGACTGTGTGGGCCGGTGGGCGGGGCACCCGAAGGAGCCCAACAAACTGTCCAGCCAAATGTTCCTCCCATAGGAGCACCAACCCCCAATTTTGTTAGGACACAGCAGGGGAAAGGGACTGGGAAATGGGACCAAGAATTATGAAGCCCAAATTGAGTTTAACCAAAGAAACTGAAGACACCTCGTATTGAAGACAAACCTATCCTTAGCCCAGTGCTGACCAAATGAGGGAGAAAGACTCAGAGTCGAGGAAGGACAGGGCACCTGAAAGGAAAGATGCGTGAGCAGATAGGAGGGTGCTTCTGACCATCTAAGATGCTTTAGCAGGGAGCTGCTTTAGGCAAATTAAAGAGCTCTGCCTGTGTGGCTGAACGTGGTGATGTCATCCTAGCACCCAGAGCCTGAGGCAGAAGGGTTCTGAGTTTGAGGTCAGTCTAGGCTTTGTGTCAACAAGTGATGAGAAAGAGAGAGTGAGAGTGAGAGAGAGAGAGAGAGAGAGAGAGAAAGGAGAGAGAGAGGTATGTATGTGGGAGTAAACTGTATAACTCCATAGCATTAAAGATGGGGAATAGATATACAATGCTCCTCCACTTACGGTGGAATCGCACCCCAGTAAAACCATCATAAAGCAAGTTAGACCCTGTCTGTATAAACCACAGTTTAAGGTGTAACGTATTTAAGATACAAATTGTAGTCTCTAGAGCAATCATATAAAAGGTAAAGTGGAGAGGCTTTTCTCTCCTTCCTTGCATCCAACCTTTGGAGAAGAATGAAGGTACAGCCCTTTAGAGTTGGGGCAACTCCTTCTCCCAGCTGCCACAGAGCTGGCTCCAGGGTCGCATGAGTCCCTGTTCAGCAAAGCTCTTGATACTGGGAAGCAGCCTCACTCCAGGGTGTAGCCCTTACCCGAGACCACAGACATCCTATTGGCCACTAACGGAGGGGCACAGAGTTCTAGAACTCATGTTGTACTGGGGTGTTAGCTCCTAAGTGCCCTATAAAACTGGCTGAGTCCTTCATTGCAATGGAATGGCTGGTCCTCTAGACACTCCCTCCACCCCACTCCTGCCTTCCTCGGTCCCCATGGAGCATGTCTCAGAACTGCTACCAGCAGACCTCTAGCATCTAAGTCATTGTCTGGAGAACCTGACCTCTGACAGCTGACCCTAGGAATGTTGGGGAGCTGAATCAATCATCTGCCAGCTGCTAGGATGAGGACCTCATCTCCTTTGGTGGGTACCTGCAGCCATCTTTCCAATACATGAGTGTTTTGGAGGGACACTGCTTATGCAAACCACAGCAAAGTCTAGCCAAAGGAACAGTGAGACTCAGCCCAAATGTCCAGCAGGAACCAGGCCCGCATATGTTACCGTGGTTACAATGGGTCCTGGGTACGAGATGAAGTGCAAAGGTGGATGGGAAAATTCATCAATATAGAAGCATTCTTCTTGCATCTCGGCAGGGAATCCCAGGAATGGAGCCAGCATCCGGGACGCTAAGGGAAGCAGAGAGGCCAGGTGTGCCTCGGAGGAGGGTGTTGGGTTGTGTGTGGCTTCATTTGTTGAGTTGTATCAGTTTATTGCTCCAGAGGTGAAAGGAACCCCCTTTCCATCCTGTGGGTAGTCTTTCACCTTTTCATAAAATGTTCATCTGTTGCTTCTTTTGTTGCTTATGTATCAGGTGTCATAGCTATGAAACAATTGCCTTATACAAGATGACACAAAGTTCCCCGGATTTCCTTTTAGGTCCTTTTGGATTCTCACTGTGTCAGCTAGGGATCCAACCTCAGATGTCCACATGAGAATATGCAGTGGATTGTTTTAGTGCCCTTTGTTGAAATGGTTCTTCTTTCGCCATTGAATGGTCCTGCCATCTTTCTTGAAAATCAGTTGACTACAGGTGTGCAGGCTTAGCTCTGTCTCTCAGTTCTGCTCCATCAGTCTACCCTGTGTCAGTACCACACTCTATTGTGGGCCCCTTAATTTCCATATACATTTTGTAAGAAACCAGTTTATACACACACATGCATACACACACAAGTTGGAGTTTCAAGAGACATTGGATTGAATCCATTGGTCACATTGGGAGATATTACCTTTCTGTTTTGTTTTGTCTTGTCTCATGTGTGTCTTTTATTTGAGACAAGATCTTGCTGCATCAACCTGTGGCTCAGGTTGGCCTTGAACTGGTGATCCTCCTGGCTCTGCCTCTCAAGTGCTGGAATTAGGCATGAGCTACCACACTCAGCCAGAATTGGTTTCTTCATGAAATTATATCTTCTAATTCATGAAAATAGGCTGTTCTTTAATTTATTTAATTATTCTTTAATGCTTTATCGTTTTAAGTGTATAGGTCTTGCATTACTTTGGTTAATCCATATTTAATTTTTGAGTCTTTGAAATGCTGTTGTCAACAGAATTATACTAATTTCCAACTTGTTCAGAGCCAGTATCGAAATAAACTAGCTATAAGCTGACCTCACACTCTGCAGCTTTGCTGAGCTTTTGGTTACTTGGTTCCTTGGGATTTTCTGAATACAAGATCATGTCATCAAAGAGAGACAGCCTAGGTCTTCTACTCAGGACGCTTTTTCTGGCCAGTCTCTCCGAAGAATCTCTCCGAAGAAGCTCTCCAGTACAACCGAAAGTGGCATGACTTCTTTCTCTTGCCCAGCTTTACGAGCAGAACACCCTGTGGTGGACACCCCACATTCTGCAGTGCTATCAGTTCCCCTCTCTTCACAATCCCTTCAGGTTCCAACAACCAAATACCGTGAACTGGGTGGGAGAGGAACAACAAGAATTCATTTGTTACAGTGATGGCAACTGCAAAGCCAAGCTCAAGGTGCTGGTGAGTGGGTGTCTCAGGAGGGCCATGTTCAGAGGCAGGGTACTCTCTGAAGCTTTCTATTTACTAATCCCATTCATGAGGTCTCTGTCCTTCTGACCTAAGCATTCCCAAAGGCCCCACCCCCATCTCCTTGTGGGGTTCAGATTTCAACACCAAATTTTGGGAAAATACAAACATTGCGACCAGAGCACGATTTATCAGGTTGCGAACATTCCTTCCTGTTCCTAGTTTTTGAGTGTTTCCTAGCTATTTTCTTAAAACAAAACAAAACAAAACAAAACAAAAAAACAAGAAATATGCCTAGAGTTGTTTGGGCTCTGACTCTGTACATTCCAGAAAGAGTTGTCATAGCTGATACACACAATGACAGCCTAAAGACAAAAAAGATGAATAATTCTGCCGTACGCCAAGTTGAGAGAGACACAGCACAACCCTATAAAAATCAGCAAATATTTCCATCCAAAGTAGCATCAGTAAAGCTAAGACCATCACTGCTCAGAAAGCTGACGCTTCTGCCTCCCCTCCCTCCCTCCCCCCGCCTCTCCCCTCCTCCCTCCTTCCCTTTCCTGTCTTCCTCCCTCCCTCATTCCCTCTCCCAGGACTGAGCCCTGGCTGCCTGTTGCCTAGTTCTTATCAGGTCAGCTCAGCATGTCCATCTATTAGTCTTGTGGAAGAAGCAGGTAGATCTCAAACCTGCATCTGACTTTCCTTCAAACCCTTTATTTAGTCGTCTTCTTCCTCCCGCCATCTGTGGGCCTCCAACTGTATCTCCTTATTCCCATATTTGTATTCCAGTGGTGGACAACAGCTGGTCCTTGGAAGAATCAGGAACAGAATGAACCAAATATTCTTCCCAGTGTTTCAGATTGGGCTGAAGCTGAAGCCATGAGAGACACTGTTCCCTAACATGTCCCTGCTAGACAAAGGAATCCACACAGGGAGTCTGGGAGCCAATGAGCTGGGCAGAAATAGGACTTCTACTTTTTCTTCTTTGTTTGATATGTATGTGTGTGTACATGTCTATGTGTAAGTATGTGTGTATATGAATGTGTGTGTCTGTGACTGTGTCTATGTGTATATGTGTATCTGTGTCTATATATGTGTCTGTGTGTGTGTCTATGTGTGTATGTTTGTGTGTGTGTGTCCGTTCTATGTGTGCATGTGTGTGTGTGTGTCTGAGTGCAGATACCCATGCATACACAAAGCTGATGGAGGATGCTGATTGCTCAGCTCTAGCACTTTGCCTTATTACCTTATCACAGGGTCTCTGAAACTGGAGCTAAGCTGGCAGCCAAAAAGCCCAGTGATGCCCTTATTTCTGCCACCTACAATGCAGCATATGAATAGCCACACCCAGCTTTTTACACGGGTGGGATCTGAACTGGGTCCTCAGCATGCCCAGCAAACATTCTTACCTACGGAGCCATCTCTCCAGCCCCAAGAAATAGGACTTCTTGTCCACAGTCAACCTCAGAGGGCCTGATGTCTAGGGGACCAGAGAGCTCCTCTTCATAGTGTTTGAGTCTCTAGGGCATCCAGGACAGACCTTCCACTACAGAGTCATGGCCAGGGGCAGGGTCTCTCTTCACTCCCCAGCTACCTAGACACCAGGCGGAAACTCCTTGCACATACCTCCAAAGGCTCCTGTATACTGTATCTCTGGCTGACTAGCATCTCCTGAAGCAAGAACCCGTGCGTCATCTCTGGTTTCCAGGCGTGGGCCTGTACAGAGAGCCCACAAAGCAGGCATCTGCTTCACTGAGCTCCCATCCAGCCAAGACTTTCTTCTCCTTGATCTAAAGCCCCCTAATCCTGATCTTTCATGGTGTTTCTGAGGACTCAAGGTGCCAGTGGCAGAAGTGGGTGTGGCCCTCCTCAGTCCTTCCTGGAACTCCTGGAGCTCAGTTTGAGGAGCTTTGGCTTGACTTAACCTCTCACTGTGGGCTTCTGCCAGTCAACACGTCCCTACAGGCAGACGATGCAAGGCTCGCATGCTCAGCCTCTCCATGGAGGCCCTGCCCTGCAGGTGTCCTGTGTACTCACACATATCCCTCTTCTGCTAACACAGCCCAGATCTCCTTTGAACCTCGCGATCTCTCTGAGCAGGTGTCACAGGCTGGTCTATTAACATAGCTCGATCTCTGGTAATAGTTACTGCTTCAGGGATGGACCCAGAACCCAAGTTTGTTCCCACCAGAGTAAATTCCAGAACATGTTCCTAAGCTAATGAGGCAAGACGCGCCCCCCCCCATCCACCCCCGACTCTAACCTGAAAGACTTTGGGCCTGGGGACTCTGGCCACATCTTTCTTTGCCCCATGCAATCTAAGAGCAATGTCAGCAGGAAGAAGGATGAAGGAACTGAGAGATAAAAACTCTGTTTGACATTTTATGAGCTCCTGGATTAAGCTGTGCCTGAACTCAGTATATCCCTTCAACTTTGCAATTACAGGAATACATTCTTTCTGCTTAAGGTGGTGTGTTAGATTTCCTGTCCTTCACATCCATCCAGAAGATTCCTAACAGACATGTCCTCATGCCTGAAGACATGTGAGGTAATCGAGCTGCTCCTCTCCCTTCCCCGCTTACCAACTAAGACAAGACTTCCTTCTCCAGAATCTAAACAGCCCGATACTTTACAGTGTTTCTCAGAAGTTACCTTGACTTCTGTCCTCACCCACTGTTTCCTTCTTAAACTAAAATATTCATGACTGACTGGCAGCTTTTGAACCTACCCATTCCCTTAGCTTGTTCCCTAAAGACCTCTTAGAAGTCTTCTTGACCCCCAACAGTAAGATCTCGGGGTTGTCTGACTTATGTCTGCATTGCCCCCCGCCCAACATGTCCTTAGAATCACTTCTGAGAATTTAAGCTCTCTGGGGTGGGTGCCATGCCTATCACGCCAAACAACCTGTGTCAGGTGCCACTGGGAAGGACTGGAGATGGCTGATGAGCAAGGGCTGCCATTGATAACGTGGCTGTCTGCCTGGAACGTGTATGTCCAGGCACCCTCCGTGTGCATAGTGAGGTGGGTAGAGAGTTGGCTTGCTCCTTGTGCAGCCTGTGAAGCTTCGTGCACCGGTTCCCCCAAAGGAATTCCATACCAGCTGCTTCTAGGTGAGGCCTAAGCTCAATTTAGAGTCTTGACCTTGGGTGGAAAGGACCTATCACCGAGAGGCAGGCACGGGCCAACTGTTTCCCAGAGTACTTTATCCTCAGAAAATCCCCAGCCTCAGCATCCTGGGTTCTGCCCAGACTCTTCAAATACAAGGGCAAATCAAATAAATAAAAGTAAATATTGTCCTCATAAGCAAGAGAATGCCTAGCAACCAAGAACAAAGGACGCTGTGGGGCTGTTGTCAGCACAGGCCCAGCATGCAAACTGCAGGAGAGACCTTTTGTGTGAACAGCGAGTTTTAAGTGTCCATTCACAGAAGGGGCAAGCAGCACCGAGCCTGAGAACCGTCAGGAGGAGAGGCGCAGCCAGGGGTCTCTTGGCTTTTGTTCCTCCTATTGGTATCTGGGAAGGAGGGTGCTCCCTCTGCAGCTTTAGGATTGGAACATGGGACTTGGAGACCAGGCCTTCATCTCTTCTGGAACCCTATAGTCAAAATCAATGAAGGTGGCAACTCAGGAGTAGCTCTAAAAGAAAGTATCAAGTCACAGAAGTGTAAGGGAGCAAATGTCTTCCGTGGATGTGTCAATGCTGTGCTTGAAACAACACGTGTCCTTCTCGTTCAAGTATTAGATTATGAAAACGTTTAGGTGTATCTAGAATAGAAAGAAATGTGCCATCTTTGAGCCTGTCACCCCGTTTCAGCATTAGTGAGATTCTGCCACATTTAACTCATTGAGACTTTCTTTTTCCTTGGTAAAAGATTTGCAAGTGGATCAAAGGCCTTCTTTGGCTTCCTCCGTAGATATGGGAGTGTAGTCTGTGAAAGGATGGAGGTTCCTCAAGCACTACAAGGCTATTCCCCTACTTAACAACTCAGTGATTTGGGTTTAAGCATATTCCAGGATTTAGACCATAATCAAATCTCTTTTTTGTCTCCAAAGGGCTCTTTCTTGTTAGCTCTGTGTTCTCGTTTTAAGATCTTTCTTTGTGCAGCAGTTACATGGTTAACGTGAAAGTCTAGGGTTATTTGAGATATACTGAAAATGACAGAGGCAGAGGAAAGGGAGAGAGAAGAGTTTGGGAGAGAGGAAGGAAAAATTGGAAGTAATCGTGTCAGTGGGACTTAAGAACAGCTTTAGGAGATTCATTTGGTCATGGTTAAAAAGGTCTCATGGAGCTGGAGAGATGGGTCAACAGTCAAGAACACTGGCTGACGCTGCAGAGGACGGGAGTTCAATTCCCAGCACCCACATGGCAGCTAACAACCATCTGTAACTCCAGTTCCAGGGAATCTGACACCCTCTTCTGACTTCTGGGGCCACTGCATCACACCGACACACTTACATACAGGCGATACATTCATATATACGATAAAAATAATAAATATTTTTTGCAAAGTCTTTTGCAAAGATGCAAAGGAGGCAAGTCAAAGCTTGAGGCAGTCTATGCAATTGTAGTACATTGCTGGCACAAAAGCCTTGCCAGGCAGCCTCAATCCCATATTCCCTTCTCAGTGGGTGGCCTCCTGTCCTTGTGACTATCAGGACAGGAAGCTTGCCTTTGCAGGCTAGGAGGGGAGCCACTCAGCTACTGCAGGGATGTATTGGTAAGATTACAGTAAATGAAGGGTGAGCAGCTTTCCCAACAATGGGCGCCTTTTGTCAAGCCTCTGAGAAATTGGTTGGTTGATAAGCACCTGCTAAGGGGACTCTTGCACATTAAAAAGGTGATGACAACATCAGGAGTCTTCCTAGGAGGTTTCCCATGACAGGGGCTGGAAAGGGCCCTCCCTCTGTTCCAGATGTAAATGGAGGCAGGTCTGGTTCTCATTGAGGTGCTGGTCTGCAAGTGACTATGGGCAGAAAAGGTGACATGCTGTGCTGGACAGCTTGACACACCTGGGAAGAAGGAACTTCAGTTGAGGAATTTCTCCTTCAGACTGACTTGTGGGTCTGTCTGTGGGGCATTTTCTTGATTGTTGAGTGGTGTGGGAGGGCCCAGCCCACTGTTGGTGGTGCCATCCCTGGGCCTGTGGTCCTGGGTTGTATAAGAAAGCAGGTTGAGCATGGGCCAGGGGAGCAAGCCAGTAAGCAGCATTCCTCCATGGTCTGGGCTTCAGCTCCTGCCTCGAGGTTCTAGACCTGCTTAAGTTCCTGACTTCCCTCAAAGATGGACTGTCTCTTGGAAGAGTTAGATAAAATAAACTCTCCCTCTTAGTAGATTTTGGTCAGTGTTTTATAACAGCAAAAGAAATCAAACCTGATTTGATTTCAGCTCCTCACCCTGGAATCTGGCTAAAGCCTCTTGCAGGCCAAGCAGAAAATCAAAAATTCTAGCACAACAAACATTTGCTGTGAAGATTACTGATATAGAGATAATATTCCTTCATATAGAGATGTCTTCAAAATTGCTGTAAACTAGACTTAAGCCCTGAGCATAGATACCTTACCTTCTTTCCTAGATGTAATCCTGATACTTTCTGGGGACTTCATAAGCAAGACTATAAACTTCTGTTTTTATGGTAAAAACATCTTAACTTTCCACCCAACCCTAGAACCTAGGATTTTACCTTATCTAACTATAACCTTATCCAGAGCTTCTCAGGAACAGCCCTGTGATCTCATTTAAGTTCCTTAGCAAGCGTTTGAGATATAACTTCAGAAGCCAACAAACTCATACATATGGTTATGGTAAAGTATGGGCTGGAGAATTGGTTCAGTGGTTAAGAGCACTGGCTGATCTTGCAGAGGACCTGAGTTCAATTCCCAGCACCCACAAGGCAGGCAACAACCATCCTGAACTCCAGTTCCAGAGGAATCCCATGCCCCCTTTTGACCTCCATGGGCATTGCACAATTAAGGTGCACTTGCACACATACAGCCATAACACTCATACATGTAAAATAAAAATAATAAATTAAATATTTTTAAAAAGAAATTCACGTGTGACTCTCTAGAGAAGCCCATACCAGGGAAACCAGGCACCTCTTGTCATATTAACCTGGTGCTTAGGCCTATGTTAAAATCTCTTCCTAATAAACTCCAACTCTGCTTCATACTGAGTTCTCTTGGAATTCTTTTCTATGGTGAAGAATTCCATAGTGTTGAGCAGCAGTTTCTAAGAAGACAGCCTCAGGCTGCTGCAAGGCGTAGTACGGAGCTGGGTCTGACTGCCCAGCTTATAGGAACAGATTCCTTGGGGATACCAGCTAGTATGGCTCTTCTGAGAGGAGCTGGGTGTGGTGTCTTTCTGGCTGTCTTCCTGGACCCATTTTACAGCTTCTATTGGGATTCTGAGGAGGGGTCTGGCAGTGATACAGGGTATCAAAGCTGTTTCAAGCTAGTGGCTTTTGGATTCCTGCCTCATAAATTCAAAGAAAGAAATTCACAGAGTACAGAGGGTGAGTTTTGGAGAGAAGTTTATTATAGACTCACAGGCAGAATCTTAAGAGGAAAAGAGGATTCAAGGAGAAGAGAGGAGAGAGAGAGAGAGAGAGAGAGAGAGAGAGAGAGAGAGAGAACAGAGTTCCGGTCTAGCAGCAAGTGTCCCCGGCAACAGAGTACCACTGAGCTTCTCGTCTGGGCTTTCTGAAGGATTTATGGTAGAAGTTAAGGTGAGGTACGGGGGGGGGGCGGGGGTGAGCTGGTCAGTTCAGTTGGCTCTACATGGTGTCCAGATGTCCCCTTTCAGTTTCAGTCATCTAGGCATGCACAGCCTCTAGGCAGAGGTGCATGTTTATGAGATAACAACAAAACAGGAACCAGAACACTCTTCGGGAATTTCTGGCCTCCAACAAGGACATTCTAGGAATTGCTGTCTTGGGGCCCCTGCCCTACGGCCTGTCTCTATCTCTGGTTCCCATCAGTGGGGAATTCAAAGGCCTGGAAGGTCTCCATGATCCTCCCTTGTAGGTGCACAACCCAGTTGAGTGACAGTGCATACCGACTCCTTCTCAGTTGTCCAGAGTTACATGTGGTTAAGGATCTGGAATGGTCATCTTCTCCCTGCCCTTAGGTCACTGAGCTGAAGGGGGACTTGAAACTCTAGCCAAGGATGAGAGATGGTCACTGTTTAGGACTTTCCAGGAACTGACACACTAGGAAGCTTAGGCAGGCTGGCTTCATCCTGCACATCTATCTGAAAGCTGTTTACTGAGCATCCCTCCACTCCAGAGCTGTGTCTAGGTCCTAAAGACAAAGGAATGTAAAAATCAGCTAAGTTTCCATTCCCAGAGGCAAGTGGTAAGAGAATAAAGAAGAACCATAAGAGAATAGTGGCATGCTGCATCAGGAAAGAAAAAAGGAAGTGCAGAAGAGGAACAGGAAGAATTCCAGGTTGTTATTCAGATAGGATGGCCAGGGAAGGCTGTATCAAGAGAGTAAGAGTAGAGGGATCAGGGGTGAGTCAGGACACAACTGGGCAAGGGGAATTCCCAACCGCAAAATGGCTAAGGTAAAGGCCTTGTGGCTGATGCTTCCCGGAAGCTCTTAGTAAGGGAGACGGGGCTGCTCTCTTGCTGCTGTCTACCTTCTCTCCTCGTCCCTTCATCTCAAGGTCTGCTCAATTCGCTGTGGTGAGTCGTGAGATGGGTGTACACAATGTATTCTCAGAGCACAGTGGATATAGACAAAGATCTCACCTACTGGGACACAGAGAAGAGGATAGGGTGGACATCCAGAAAGCCTCCTGGGGAAGAAATTTCCTGATGCCCAGTAGGGAAGGCGAACAGGTACTGGGAGGACCAGAGGAGTAAGCAGCACTTCCTGTGTGAGGCTGACAGAGCAAGGCAGGACAGGGACTTGAAGCCACTGTACTTTGCTGGTGGGAGGGAGATTCAGAAACCTGCCTAGACCTCAAGGGGTCTGAGGGGCTCGCAGACTTTGTCCTACAGTATGAAGAACTTGGGTAGGCCTTGAACCACACTGTCACATGGGCACCCATGACTTACCCTGGCCCCTGCCTATAGATGGTGACTTGAAGAAGGAGGATGGTGGGCCCTGGCACAGTAGGAACTCCTTCAGGAGATGCCAAGGGCCTGTGGTGGTCCGGGCATGCACCTATCTCCTCTAGCCAGTCTCATTATGTGTCCAGCTCTCTGGTAATGTGATAAAGTCAGAAACTAACCCAGTTTCAAAGGAAACCCCAAATCTGGTCAAACATATATATAGCCAGGGGTACCATCCTCAACATTGGACACTTCCATGTTTTCCCAAGCTTGAGTGACTGGGGACAAAGCCAGCTAGAGGGAGGTTGCAGACAGAACCCTCTGAGGTAGGTAGGGTCAGTTCAATTCACAGACATCTTTGGAAGGATCCTTGACACATGTGAGGACTTCCTTCTGAGACAGAATGTTCTGGACACCATGGCAGCCACTGATGCTCAGGAACCCCAGCTTGAATGTCCACACCAGCATTAGCCCTGGGGTGTCTGCTCTTGCTCAGCTCTACTGACGTCTACAGTACTTGGGCCAATCTGTGGAATACATTAGGAACAGAACAGTCAAGGATCAGTACCCACAGCAGGTCTGTCACTCCCAGTACCAGGAAAACAATCACTTCTGCTAGTCATCTTAACTTGCTAAGGGTCTCATCTTTACCTTCTGAGTCCCTGAAGCAGCCAGTAACAAAGCTGTTGAAAAGCCCGAGATAAACGACAATAATGCCCAAAAGAGGCCCCTCCATACCCTGGATGCCCTGCCCAAGGCCCACTACTTAAGTGAACAGGAAAATGCCTGAGTCACCTCCAGGAAGTGGGTTCAAGCTACTGAACTCTGGCAGCTGTTGTGTGCACGGCGGATCCTGTTTGGGGAGTTTCCGGGATCACTGAAAAGACTCAGACCTGGCCTTCTTATTTGGTCACCTTACCCATGGCAGCAAAGCCATGGTGCTGCAGGCCACAGTTGCTCAGAATACCAACCATGGGTAAATGCCCTGTCCTGTCACCTTCCTGAGCATTCTGCTATCTACTGGAATGACTTATGATGTCAGATGTGGTGGCCAAGGGACTTTGTGGGCTTGAAAGTCTAGGTTCAGATCTTGGCTCCCACCTCACACTGCATCTCATTATGTCGTACTGTGCAGTGCCCGACACTTAGAAAGGGCACAATGGCATGACGGTCAGTTAGCAAGCCCTCTCCGTCCATCTGCAAATCTCAGCAGGTGCTTCTCTCCATCTGCCAGGCCTCACTCTCACTGCCTCCACCCATTCAGATGTTCCTCCCAAACCCCTGCCCGCCGTGCCTACACAAAACACCACAGCGAGGACCGTGATGTTCTGACCCTCTCCTATCTGCTCGATGGTGGGACTTTGTCCTTTTGTCCTTCTGGCCCCAGCACAATCATAGCACCAGGCCAAAAGGAGCCCTCCACAGGTCTACGAGAATGGGGAATGTCACTCACGAACTCCTCTGCACATGTCAAATCTTCCTATGACTTGTCGTATACCAGGTCCACTCATCAAGAACCTCCTGGTATTGGGGGGCATTTTCCCCAAACCTATATGTCTCTTTAAGGCAGCAACAGAAGCTAATTCTTTCACAGTTCTTCCTTTTTCCTACTCACGCCCCCACCTTCTTTCTGGTGAAGTTTCCTGGCATTTGTGCAGGGCCTACTAACCCGCAGTGCATATTCAGAAGGTCCAGAGAGCCTGCGTCTTCATCATTCTGGAGGCAAAGACTTAATCTGACTTGTCTGCTAGCACTCACTGCACACCTCGCCTCCCTCTCCATCCTTGCCTTTCCCTCCTCCAGTCCTGCTACAGGCCCTTCAAGGCTTGCTTGATGGGCAGTGAGCTGATTCATCCCTTGGTACCCAGGTGGAGAATCTCCTGTCTTGTAGGGGAAGTTGTAGGCTCTGTTGGGGCACTGCTGTTCTGGAAGATACTTTGGGCTCCTGGTCCCCTCAGGTCCAGCCACACATGAAACCCCAGAGCTAGTTGCTTCAAGTGATTTCCAAGATGTGTCCCTGAACAGGGCTTGCCACTCTCACACACTGCTGATCTTATGCAAGCCAGCACAAATCCAGTCTTACAGTGAGCCCTGATGCTAATCTTGCCATCCCATCTTCAAACCTGGGCCCACAGCCTGCGGGACAGGTCGGGGAGGGGCTGGAGGGGATCTGGCTTGTGTGAGAGAAGGTTCCAGTGACCAGGTGGCTGTGAGATCAGGTTCACGCAGGGTAATGACTACAGTTGGAGTTACATGTACTGGTTCTGTACTCTGCCTTGTGTCCCCTACTTGAAACGCATCGGGCAAAGCTCCAGCCCCAGCTGCTCAGCCTCTCTGAGGGAACCATGAACCAGGGGCCACAGAGCCACTGCCACACAAGGAAGACGGGGCCGCAGAGTCTGGTGTGTACATTTCTTCAGACTTGTGAAGTTGTCCTTCCTTCTCTCTCATTTTTTTCTTTAGGTGGACTTGAACCCAGAGCCTTATGTATATTAGGCATATGTTCTACCACAGAACCATATATCTCCAGCTCTGTTTGAATTTTTTATTTTGAGTCAGAATCTCATTAAACTTCCCAGGCTGGCCTTGAACTTTCTATCTTCCTGATGCAGTCTCCTGAATAACTGGCATCACTGCCTCCCCTGACCCTCCCCCCAGGTCCTGATCCTTTCCTCTCTTTCTGTCATCACAGGATAGACTAACTCTGAATAGAGAAAGGATATGAATTCCTCCCTGTTTTTAGACTTTTTTAAAAAAAATTTTAAAGTTTATTCTATGTATATGAGAGTTATACCTACATGTATGTAAGTGTACCCGTGTTGTTCAATACCACCAGAGGACAGAAAAGGACATCAGATCCCCTGGAACTGGAGGGGATGGTTGCTAACTGCCATGTGAGTGCTGTGATTCAAACTTGGGTCTTCTGCAAGAGTGGTCAGTGCTCTTAACCGCTGAACCATCTCTCCAGCCCATGTTTTTAGGCTTTTTAAACCAGAAGCACTGGAGCAATTCCCAGTCTTTGAATGAACTTCCCAGTAGTTTCTATGTATTGCCTGCAGATTTGAAGTGAAGTCACCCTTTCAACCCAGTGTAGGAACACAAGCAAGCTTCATAAGTTCATATGTGGTTTACACAGTGCCCTTTTATTGTAACAACAGAAAAGCAGGCTATCTATGGTCAGAACTGGGCAAACAAGAGCTAACTAGGCCTTCTTGGGCCCGTGGGGGTAACTAACACATGCCCGAAAGCACTCTGTTAAGCATGGTCGGAAGGGACTTGCAGATGCAGGTTATGTTTTTGTCTTCAAAGAACTGGGAGTGGGGAGGTGTCACACTGAAAATCCTCAAGAAGATCAGAGCAAGAATATGCACACGGTGCATCTGAGCATATAACATCTTTGCTAATGCTTCACCTCACTGCAGCAGAGCAGGGCTGTCCGTAAAAGCGGAGGACAAAGAAGAGAAGGACATCCGTACTTCATGAGCTCAGGGCATGAGCCATATTAGTTAAGAAAGGAGAGGCATAGTTTAATGTGTTGAATTCAGCAGGGCCTGCGCATCTGAGGGCTGGGGAGTTAACAGATTGCAGTCAAAGCTCAAGCCTACTCCCTCTCTAACTGGAGAGATAATGAAGCAATAAAAAGCAGAGGCACTGAGCAAGCTCGCTTAGTGGGGCTGCCTGTGCTCACAGCTGCTCACAGGTGCCGCTCAGGCTCCACCCAAGGGCTCTGGCTTTCCAGCAGCCCAGCAACCAGAGAAGTGAGATGCCAAGCCCCAGTGGCACAGGACTAATTCCCTCCTTTGGGGACACCAGAACCTCAGCTCCGCAGCCCGTCACAGAGTCCATCCCCTGGTGGGACAGCCCATATGGTCACGCTGTTGAGTTGCCAGAGACACTGAGGGTAAATAAATGCTGGGAGTCCAGATGGGAGGCTGGCCAGGCTGGCTCCTCTTCTTGATCTCCTCGTGGGGGTTGGGGCTAGGGTCCATGTAGAAACCCCAGGAGGCACCTTAGTGATTTTCCAGGCCAGCAACTTCATTCGTCAGATGAGAAAAGTCCTCCAAGCCAAAAGTCACATGGCGAATCACTTGCAATACAAGTAGAGGCTGAGAAAATATCTGAGCTTGGGCCCCAGCTCCATGGCCTGGGCAAGTCAGTGCCAACTTCCTCCTTAACAGTGACTGGGAGGCAGGCACTGCCCGCTCCAGCTTCTTGGAGGATCAAATGCAGATGCATGGGAAGGCAACTGCCTGGCCCATTGCAGCTGCCCAGTGGGTGCCATGGCTTGTAACTTATCCTAACTAGTAGTTAAAGGGCTCTCCAGTTTTCCTTGTGCCAAGGTCATGTATAGAAAGTGGCAGATGTATACAACCAGTTACCTCAATTAGAAGTTGGCTTCTTGCTCTAGTTTCATAACTTTGCTAATTTAATTTTTTGTCTTGTGTGTGTGTGTGTGTGCGCGCACGCGCGCTTGCTTAAGGTAGGGTTTCATACACCTTAGGCTAGCCTCAGACTATGTAGCCAAGGCTGGCTTTGAACTCCCAATTTTCTTGCCGCCACCTCTCAAGTGCTGGGATTGTAGGCATGCTCCGCCATACCTATGTTGTGCAGTGCTGGGGACGGAACCCAGGGCCTTGTGCATGCTGAACAATCATTCTACCAATGGAGCTACATCCCTAGCCTTTTCATTTTGTGCCTCTGGATAAGGTATTTGGGCTTTCTGAACCTCACTAGTCTCATATGTGAAATGGGAGTTGGTCCTTCCATCCAACATCTTTGCAGGGATGCAGGGAGATGACCGAGTGCTGGTGGCAGTGTGTGGCACTCAGCACCCTGCAGCTGTCACTGGCACAGATAATCTAGAGCTGCTTCTCCCATTTAGCATTGAGGACAACGGCTTTCAGTTGATGGATCACAAGTTGGTACATCGAAGATGCTAACTACATGGTTGTGTTCAAGGCTGGCAGAAACTGCACAGCCGGCTGGTGGATGGCACAAGTTGAAATGGACCATATGTTTAAAATTATGAGCCCAGATGTTAAGCTTTGGCACCTAAGGTTCGCACCATTAAACTCAATTCTTTATGTGTCTCTAACTGTCTAAAAGGTGCCAGGAAGCTTGTATTAAAATGCAAATTAGTTTCGCAAGAAGGAAAACGTATTAAGTTATCCCCTTAGCCAATTTCTGATCTGAGATGGATTAGGATGAAGAAGAGAAGAGAGAAATTGGAAGAAATATCTTTCTGTGGAATGGTTGCTGTACACAGTAAGTATAACAAGGTCTCACATGGAGAATGGGGTTCTGAAAGAGAGGGGCAGAAATGCTGGTCCCTTTCACATCTTTGGAGCCTTGTCCTAGCCAAAAGCACAAAGATCTAAACTGTACCCTAGTCCCCTCTGTGTGAGGCCACAGGCTTGGAGAAGCTGGCTCAGATGACGAAGCTCAGTGCAATCCTCAGAGATGCACGCACCAGCAAACAGCGTGTGGGAAATGAGGCTGTTTCTTCTGCCTGTTGTAATCCCTGGTGTGTATCCTGTCTGTGCGCCACCGAGCCCTTTGGATGCTCAAAAAAGAATAAGCAAAGCTATGATGCCAGAATGCCTGAGGCCATTGAGATGTATTCTGTGTACTACATCTAGAAAAGTCCATCCCTTACCAGGGTGTTGTGCCTCTACTGAACACAATACAAGCATTACTTCTTTTGTCTTTTTTTTTTTTTTAATTTCATTTTTTGATGTAGGGTCTTTTGTAGCCTAGGCTGACCTCAAACTGTCCGTGTAGCTAAGGATAACCTTGAACTGCCAATTCTGCTTCTGCCACCTTATTATTGAGATTACAGGCAGCATAGCTATGTCTGGCTTCATTGTTTTAAAGGTATAATTTGAAGTTCTTTCATGAGAATATAAGTACAATGTCTCTGGGGAAGAGGGAACAACACTGTGTGCACAGAATCTTTCCATACTGAGGACACAGGTGTATGGATATTTTTCCTAGTAGTTAGGGATGATTTCAAGATTATAAAAATATAAAGGATGTGGGCTCCAGGGGACAAAGAAGGTAAAAAACCCCCTCTTTGTACCAACCACTCTCTTGGGTGCTCTTGTGGGTCCATAGCCTTAGTCTACTCCATGACCCGGGAGGTGAGGGTAAAATACAATGCAACCGTGTCTTATGGCGTTCACATTTGTTAGGGGCTGTCTGGTTGCTTTCACTATGAACATTCCATTGTTCACAGAAATCAGAACCTTTATCATCTCCATTTCACAGGTTAGTAACTGAGATTTAGGTATTAGGAATGTGCTCCCAATTATATGGTCAGGAAACTGGCAAGGTCAATCTTAGACCCCAAAGCACTTGGCTCATAAGGCTGAATATTCCTTGTTTGCAGCTTAACCACTCTTCCTCCATCTTTAACAGGAAATCACACAAATCCCTCTCTTCAAATTGCTTTTCCTTAAAAATATTCTTTGAGGATCTAGAGAGATGGCTCAGTGGTTAAGAGCACTGGCTGCTCTTACAGAGGACCCAGATTCAGTTCCCAGCACCCACATGATGGCTAACAACTGTCCATAACTCCAGTTCTAGGGGATCCAATGTCCGTTTCTGATCGCCATGGCCATTGCATGACATGGGTGCATACATGCAGGCAATATACTCGTATACATAAAATCAAAATAGTAAAATATTTTAAAAATTAAAAAATTCTTTAAACAAAGAGAAAAACCCCAACTACTGAAGAAAAGGTCACTAAACACAGAGGATTCTAAAAATCACACCGAGACAAAGGCTATCCAGAGAAGTTATGGAATTCAGAAACAAGAACCTAGTGACCCACTAAACACTAGCACTAACTTCGCATTGCAAAATGCAAAGATATAGAAAGTCAGATAAAGTAAGTTTACAATGACTTCTGAGTCAGCTGCAGACTTCAAGTCTGAGCTCCAGGTTCACTAGCTGTACAACCTCAGGTAACATGCTAACTTACTCTGCCCCATCCCATCCTCCTTTATAGAATAAGGGCACACTTATGATACCCAGGTACAATGAGCAGCAAGATGCATGACTTGACACCCCTAGAAAATGGCTTCCTCCACAGAGCCTGCCTTAATGGTTCTCAAAAGATATCATAGTTGGGCACACAGGGCAGGCAGCCTTGGCAAGAGATAACTGGTCCCACCCAGCACAGATGCAACCCCTCAGCTTTGGGAATACAGAGCATTCAGGTGGCATAGGCCAGAGGTGACAGGTGACAGCAGTCAAGCTTGGTCCTAGCTGCTCATTGGCCCACTCAGTGCTACACCAAAAAATAGGAGTAGGTGGCAGGGGTGGGGTTGGGATGTGGTTCGGTTCTTAGAATGCTTACCTAGCTTTGGGTTCAATCCTCACCACCACATAAACCAGACCTGGGGGCCCAGCACTTTGGAAATGAAGTTTCTAGGAGAATCAAGAGTTCAAGGTCATCCCCAGCTGCCTGAGTTTGAAGCCAGCCTGGGATACACAAGATCCAGACTCCAAAATAAAACAAGGAGGGGAGGTGCTCTTTCTATTTGTGACTGCTGAATCCTCGCCTCTCCCAGGGTTCCTCTAAACGTGATCCACCAGGGCCCTGCTGGGGACGAGCCAAGCAGAATCTTGGCACCTTCACTCTGCTCAAAATTGTGCGGCTTTGTCAAGCAAAGTCAGAAAGGACATTCATTTTCAAGACCGGATTTTGTTCTTTTGGGAACAGAAAGCTCTTCTGCGCGTGGCTACAGTAAGCTGCAATTCACAATGCTGCCAATTTTAACACGTGCCTGGGTACACGTGCATGCGCGCGCACACACACACACGTACACACACACACATACACACACACACACACACACGAGTTCTGGTTGATCCTAGTCCTGACTCCCTCTGAAGCAATGCATCTTCAGCCTTCACTGTTAATTATGACCTGGTATACCAATCACTAAATGACACAGCCACCGAGCCCTCAGTGGCTGTCCCTGTCAGCTTGCATCATAATGACGCAGGTTGAGGAAATCATCCAGTCAAGGTTAAAGCAGGCCTCCACTGTACAAAGGTTTTTCTTAAAACAAACAACTGCTTACTTTGGGGATCCTGGCAGAGAAATGAAAAAGAAACCCAAGATGCTCTCAACTTCTGTCCTGGTTTCCAGGCAACTGGATGTTGGGTGCAGGAAGGGAGAGGAGCTTTCTTCTGATGCCAGACAGTATTGATAGACAGTAGCTGGCATTCAGTGCTTAGGATCTGGAGAAGGACAGAGGAAGCCAGAGCAAGCCTCATTGCCCTAATCACCCATAGCTTGGCCCGCTGGCAAGGAGATACTGGAAAACGCGCACATCAGTGGGGTCCGAGTGGGACAGAGATGCTTTTCCATCCTTTATAAAGACACACAGATTGTAAGCACAAGGACTCCCAGGGAACTGTTGTCCTGGCAGCCAGAGATGGGCGTGTCATTCAGGGGAGCTGAAGAAACCTGACAAACGCCTCATCAGTGAGCCCCAGGGGTGGTTTAGCTGAGCTTGAGTCTTGGTTGTGGGCAGAGGGCCCAGGAATGGAGAGCAGAGTGGGACATTTCTCCTTTAATTCAGACCTAACACGATCATTCCAGTGTCTACTGTGTGCTCAGTACCTTGCTGAGCCAGTGGATCTAAGAGGGAAGAAGATAGTTATCCCTATCCACTCCCTTTTGATGACACTTTGGCCAGTGTCCAGAGGTTGACGGGCTCTTATGATACAATGAGTGGTCTAGAGCTCCTCAGACGAGGGGGGTTCAAATCTGAGCCCTGCCACTTACAGATGGAACAAGTGACCCATGGCACAGAACCTAAACTCTCTGAACATCCCTTTCTCTTCCACCTAGAGGCTGACTGTGAAGCAGCACTCAGGATGATCATAGTGTTTCTAGCTCAGCATGCAAGTCTCCTGTCTCTTCTCCAGGGCTTTTCTGGTGACACAGTAAAGAGTGTGCCCCAAGATTGTGAGAATCCTCAAATGGATTTGACGGGTGAGTGACCCTGCACCTCCCTTCTCACCGCAGCCTTACAGCACCGGAGGGCATGTAAGATCTGCAAAAGCATATGGCCTCCAGCCAGTGTGGAGTTAACAAAGACGGTGGCTCTATGCCATATGCTAGGAACCAGCATTACCACTGTGTAGAAGGGGAAGCCAAATGGCAGAGACGGGAGAGGGCTATGAGTTGAGAAGCAAGAGGGCGTCCATGCCAAGATCTCCAGGAGGGACTCACTCACGAAATTTTTCTAAAGAAAGCAGCATCCCAGCCCTGCCTGTTGTTTCTGTGGCCTTCTCCCAGCCAGTGGGACTCATACCCAGTGAGAGGTTCCTGAGACACCCCGAGAGTGCGATCAGGTTTCTGCCTTTCCAAGTGGCATGTCCGTCGGTCCCTAGCTGCACTATTGCACTATGGTCAGTTTGAACATCCCATGTTCAGCAACGGCCAGCGTTTTCTCACTGATGTCTGTGTCTCTTGCAGTGATAAAAGTGAGACACACAACAAACAAAGGAAGAAACAAAACCAACAAGGAAGGAAGCAAAGGAGTCGAGGCATCTGGTGTCCAGGTGTGAAGTCACCTGGGAATTTACCAGATGTGTGAACTTCGGAAAGTTCATAAACTTCCCTGAGCCTTGGTTCCCACATGTCTGAACCACAGCTAAGTCACTCTCACATCCAGGACCAGAAAGACATTGAATGACCAATCAAGTGTGGAACAGACGGAGCCCTTAGGAAGTGTCTTGGTGAGTGATAGGGTTCATTGGAACCTCTTTTAAAAGGCCATCGGATACAGTCTACTGCAGGTAATTTGGCCTTCTCTGGGAAATGGTGGAGAAGAGGTCTCAGCAGGTTGAGGACACTCTGCCCACAGGGCAGTATTGTAAAAACTAATATCTGGGGAGGGCGACTTCTTGAGACATGCTGGCTACCATTCTGAGCTCATCTGTTCTTCCCACTGATCCTGTAGAGTAATCCTAGCATTGCCCATTTGATTTTATGAACAACATTAAGGCACAGAGAAGCCGAGAAACTAACCAAGACACACAGCTAGCCCATCCCTGTTTGTCATCTCTATGCCACAGGGCCTCCCCGACCAATGCACTTTCCCCCAATCTATCTCTCTTGCAGGGACACTTGGGACCAAATCCTTTCCAAGTAGCAATTAATCCAAGATGTGGCGCTGAGCATTTTGGGATGGGCCACAAGAATGATGCTGGCTTCCTGCCTCCAACACTCTGGTTGACCAGGAAGCCAAGCTTGCTTTCTGTGGGAAAGGGGATCTGTGACCTCCGGGATGGCCGACAGCAGGCCCATCATATGTGTCACAGACAGTTGATTGACTGCTTCCAGTTAAATGAAAATAGCAAAACCTCTAACAGGTGGACGAGCACTCAGGGATAGATCTATTACCAAGCTGTCATCACGCGTTCATGTGGCGTGCTCCTGGTACCTGACTGGGAAGCATGTGCACCTCTGAAGCGAATGGGATGTTGTTGCCTTTTGTGTTCTGTTTCCTGCAGGAGCTGAAGTAGTCACCTATCTTCCACCAACTTGCCTGGCACCCAGAGCTTCCCCAGCCCAGCCCTGCTGTTGACAGGAGGGGGTTTGAAGTGGCTGGAAGCAGATGATTTCTATCTTTGTTGTTAAGAAGAATGCTGTGTACTTCCAAGATCTGCCTGGAGTTTGCTGTGGAAAAAAGGGGCTCAGCAGAAGGAACTCTGGGCCCCTGACTACTATAGATCTTCAGTTTAGAACTCTGCGTACAATTTTGTTTCAACAAAGAGACTGGTGGTCAAAACATTCCACAATTAAACAGTTAAATGCATAAATCAGTGAAAGGAAACTCCTGAACTGCATGATCGCCCTGGTCAGGGTCTGGTGTGAAAACTCCATCCGCAGATCTACAGTAGACATTGGGATGCTCATTTTTGGGTAGAAATGGCAGCATCTACCAAATACTGTGTTTCCAGTGCCACAGTGAACAGGAACACAAACACCACCACAGACAAGGAAAGACAGTCAGGCCTGGCCTGCAGCCAAATGCTCCCTCTCACTCTTCTTTAAAAGACAAGACTTGGTGGCCAAGGCCAGGGTCTTGAGGGGCAGAGTCTGGCCCAGTCACTGTGCCTGGTGAATGCCAGAGCCCTGCCTATTCCAGCTGAGTTCTTGAGATCCTCAGTCCTGCATCCTAGGGACAATAGATGATACCCTGGGGAGACAGGTGACAGTCAAAGCTCAAGGATAAAGTCTGGCCTCGGAGATTCGTGTGCTAATGAGAAGAAACTCTACACTCCTGTGTACACACCTAGCATACAATGCAACACACATACACACATACTATCCATCTGAGAAAAAGCACAGGTTCATATTTCCCTAAACTGAGTTCAAATGATTGATAAATGTACATGTGTCTTTCCTCCTGGGAAACTGTAAACAATTTTAGATACAGAGTCGGTTAGCTGTGTCAGCCTCACATGGCCAGACATGCTGAGCCCAAGGAGAGATGGCTTCTGACTGACCGACATGCATACCTCTTGGTCAGATAAGGAAAAATACCTTGATGGGTGGCCATAGCTGAAGGAGGTCTGTGGTCCGTTGATTGCAACAAAGTCTAGATTTTTGTTCATTTTATCTAACAAACTCCTATAAGAGCAAACCAGAGTTCTAAGAACATCACAAATACTTACTAGATGCTCATGAAAACCATGTAGTAGAAGCACTCTACCAAGCTACACACCACTTGGGACATTCTGCCGGTGTCATGTCTAATACCATCCATCGTGCAAGGGGTAAGGATGCTTCTTTTTCCACAGATGAGACGCTGAGATTCAGAGATTCTAGAACCTGCTCCAAATCTCCCAGCAGGCAGCAGACTTGCAACCTGCACCCCAGTGAGGAAGAGCACAGCGTGGAAAGCGAGGAGAGTCTCTGAAACGGTGTGTAATCCTGGCATCATCATTCGGAGTCTGCATGCTAAGTGCACCCACAGGTGAAGATGGGCCATGTCTTAGTCTTTGTTCACACCAAAGTTCCAGCATGGGCAGGTGTCAGTAAACATGAGACACTTCCAGCGGCTAGATGAATATTCCCAGAGCTTCTATGTACTCCTGTTCTACCAAAATGTAGTGACAAGGACAGCCATTACTGTTTTATGTGAGAATTTTTCTCTTCAATGAGAGGAAGAAAACTCTCTCCATCCATGAACACTTTCATTCAAAAGCCAAACTCCATTTTAATTTTCTAGTAGCAAGATTGCAGCCAGCCACAGCTTCAAATAAGGACTTTCAATTTCTTTTGGGCTCCACTGAGGTGACAATATTGTCATGGTTAACTGAGGCGTTTTCTCAGGCTAGGGAGGCTGCCCAGTGGTTCTTGAGTTAAACAGTCTCTCAAGGTTGTCCCCAACAGTTACAGAATGGAGATTCTTGCTCCTAATTTAGAAGTCCTTAGAGTCATTTTTAATCCACATCCACACATACATATATATATATATATATATATATATATATATATATATGGAGAAATGATGTGATATGTTATTTTAGAGCTGCTGTATTTAGTTGTTGGGTCCAAAATTATTGGTGATCCTAAATTTATAATCAGGTTTGTGGAATGTCTGTTACAATGCCAAATTTTAACAGAAAGAAAGGGATTACGTTGCAATCTGTGTGGAATAATTACTTTTCCATAAGTGGCAAGTTTATACAGGCCGTATGCCTGAATTTCCTTCAGTAGGGTGTACATGTCAACATGATTAATTGGAAAGTTATCGGCTATTTATTACTCCCTAACAAACTGCCCAAAACAGTTGCTTAAAACCACAACACACTGCTTCTCAGGGCTGCTTGGGGCCACTGGGTGGTTGTTTGTTTAGATCCGCCCAGGTTTATTCATGTGGTCTCTAGCAGCTGGCCCCCTCTAGCAGCGAGGTCTGCAGGGTGTAAGATGATCTAATGCACTGCTTAGGGCCTTTAAATTGCCTGTCCTGCCTGTTGGCTGGGCTTTCCTCTCTGAGTGCTCTTGTCATGTATTATCAAGCCCAGACTCTCCTACATGGGGTGATAGCATTCCAGGGTGGCAAACCTGGGTGCTTGGAGGTCTCTGGAGGCCCAAGCTCTGGGACTCTTCCATACACCTTGTGTGAAGAACTCTGTTGTCCTATGAAAACCCAAAGCCAGTCTGGTAGGTATAGGAGGGTAGGGGTGGGGAGTGAATTTCATGTCCAAATAGGAGGAGCTCAAAGTTATCTTCATTGTTTCCATGTGTGTAAAGTGTGATCATGCCTTGCTCAGAAGTCCAACCCCATTGCATGTCAGTCTCACTCTCAAAGTCAGGGTCTTGACCTTGTAAATCTAAATACAGATGTGGTAGCTTGGATGATGTTTCCTCAGGTGCACACAGCTCCCCTGGAATCAGGTAGTGACTACAAACTAAGAAAAGGTACTGTCATAGCTGTGCAGCAGGTATGGTGGACCCGACAGGAGACCCCAGCGGACAGTTCACTCCCAGATGGGGAGGAGTGGGAGGTCCGGGCTGCTTTATGTTGTGCTGAAATCTAGGCAGAGATGCATTGTCAATTTCCCTATTCCAGCCACATGGAAGAGTCCTTGACAGAGTCCACTTCTCCCTATACAGGTTCCTCTGTGTCTCTCCTGAGCCTTGTCTGGGACCTTGTCTCTACCCTCTGAGTTGTTCGTCCAGTTCCAGCTGCCTGCTCCCTGCCTAGTGGAAACTGAGTCCAGGCTTCTCTTTCATTTTGGACTGACTTTGCTCCTTCTGATCAAAACTGGGGCATTTTCAACAATATGATGACAAAAATTTTGTCGGTTCCTCTCAATTCCAGTTGGGGTTGTTTTCTGAGACAGACCTTCGTCTCTAAGATTCTTAGAGGAACATTACACACCAGTTTCAAACCTGTTCAGGGCTTCCTGAAGGATTTCATGGCCACATCTAATCATTCATGTCGTGGATCTTTTGTATCTCCTCAATGTCCTGCTTATCATCTACACACTGCTGATTCTGTAGCTTCCCTTCACCATGGATATATTACATGTGTCTAGGGGTCAGCTGGCACTATCAATAATCTCTCCAGAGAATTCCTTAACCAAATCTACGAATTGGGGGAATACTGTTCCATGTTTCCAATTATACAGATGGCAGTATGGACTGTTGTTTCCCTGCTGCCTGACCTGGACTAAAATGGGCTGCCTCCAATGTCAGACTGTCACCCTCTCCCTAGGCCTAACATATGGTGACATTCACATCTCTACCCAATTCCTAATCCAAAGCCAACGTCAGCGATTTTGGGTTCTTGGTCCTGTCACAATTCCCTTTTAGATAATACTGGTGATGGCAACCTTCATGTGTCATCTTGACTAGGCCACAGGGTGCCCAGATATTTGGGCCAATGTTATGCTGGGTGTTTCTGCATGAGAATAACATTTGGGTCAGTAGACTGGGTGAGGCTGGTTTGTACTCCCCAATGTGGGTCAGCTTTTAGGGCTGACTAAAGCAAAAAATATTCACCTTCTCAGAGAGAACTCCTCCTGACTGACTGTACTGAGATAGGATACTCGGCTTCAATCTTGAGCTGAAACATTGGCTGTTCTGGGTCTTAAGCCTGTCAACTTTTGGGTCAGAACTTATACCACTGACTCTTAGGAACGTCAGGCCTGGCCTTTCAACTCAGACCAGTATAACACATCAGCCTCCAAAGCCTGCAGTTTACCGGCTACAGAGTGTGGACTTCTCTCTATAACCATAGGAACAAATGTTTTACGATGAATCCTTATTATAAATCTCACTTATTCTGCTTCTGTCTCTTCACACCGCACACACACACGCACACGTGCGTGCACACACTCATGCATACACCCTATCTGTCTACGTATATCATTCTGACAAATTTAAAATATCTAGTAACATGTAATTGGCTCTGTTTCTCTAGAAAGCCCCAATAAACCAACTTCCATATGTTATTTATTACTTTTCAAAACATACCCTAAGTTTGATGTGTTAAAATATGGGCAGGCTAGGAGCTGGAGAGGTTGCTCAGTGGTTAAGAGCTCTGGCAGCTCTTGCAGAAGACTTGGGTTCCATTCCCAGCACCCACATGGCAGCTAACAACCATCTATAACTCTAGTTCCAGGGGAATCTGATGCTTTCTTCTGACTCTGCAGGCATTGCATGACATGGGTGTACCTACACACATGCAGGCAATACACTCATACACAAAAATCAAAAATAATAAATAACATTTGTTTTTAAAAAATTGGCAGGTGACCTTATAGAAAGAACAAGATTGTAAGGCATCAGCTTTGTAGTTTGGTTGTAGCATAAGAGAAGCCATAGATAGCATGTGCTTGGACAAGAGTGGGGCTACTGTCCCGGTAAAACTATTTATTTACAGAACATGACCACACGTAACCTGTGGACTCTTGGCTGGAAACCACTTGTCATTGTTTCTTGTGGCTCTGCTGGACTCTTGGGTTCTCACTGATCCAGTGGCCACGTTGTACAGTGGCTTCGTTGAGGTGGGAGTATCTAATGTGACCTCACTCACTAGTCTGAGGCATTGGGCCTTGCGGTCTCTTTGTCCTTTCTCTCCATGTAGTCTTTTATTATTTACTAATCCAGGCAATGCTTTTTATATGTGATGGCTGCAATACTCCAAGAGGAAAGATGCAGCAGATGGAAAGCCCCGTGAGGCCTGGGTTCTAGAACTGGCACAAACTTCCACCAGTCAAAGCAAGCTCAGAGGCCAAGCCAGGGTTAGGAGTTGAGTAGTAGACTCCATCTCTGAGCCTAGGGAGAGAGTCTGCGTGTTGCTGTCATGATTTCCAGTCTCCCCCAGAGAATGAATGGGATACTTTAGGGTTCATGAATCTCCCTAGTAATCTGTAAGATCTTGTGCAGTATTGGTCCATTGCTACTAGTGTGATTCAGTGGTGACCAATTCAGCAGGGGGATCATGAATCCAGATGCTCTTATGAGCCCTGCCTGATGAGCCTTGATGCTTTCCCCAGAGGTTGCTCTAATTATGAAGGCATCCTGAGGCAAGAAATAACTCAGAAGATACTATAAGATGAAAATCAAAAGGTGCTACAGGAGGTGCATGTGTCTGTGAGTTCAGGAAGATGCAGTCCTGACATCTTTCTCTGTCTTGGTAGCCTCTGCCTAGGTGCCACACAGAAGGGTTTGTGATGTGATCCCAAACACTGGGGAGCTAGTAAATTTTCAACTACATAGTGAGCACTTCCTGGAGGTGTTTGAGACTCTCTCAACTTACGCTTGGAAAATTTCCTAAGCATGTTCATGTCTCTAAAGTCAAAATCAAGATAGTCTTTTATCAATTTTATTATTTTTATCTTTACAAAATCTTCAAGTTCCTAGTTGATCCTGTCCATCAGATACTTCCTAGGGGATTCTAATCTTGTCATTTTAAAAAAAAACACCTTAGGAAGAGTCTGCTCCCAGGTTCATATTCAGTGATAGCACGTCTTTGATGCATCAGCCAAAAGACAAAGTATTTATTTATTCTGTATCTTCTGCATTTTATATTATTTATTTATTTATTATTTATTTGTATGCATGCAATGCCTGCATATATTTAAGAGGGTGTCAGATCCTCTGGAACTGGAGTCATGGACAGTTGTTAGTTGCCATGTGAGTGCTGGAATTCAAACCTGGGTCTTCTGCAAGACAGGATTCTTAATTGCTGAGCCATCTCTCCAGCCCTTCATTTTTATCTTTAAATTTTCATATAAAATGCAAATGAGTTAAACAAATGCTTCTAGAGACCAAGAAAGTATTGAACATGTTTTCTCTTCCTCTGTTTAAACTGCTCTCTTCTAACGTGGCCATCTTGCAACACCACGGCAAATAAAAGCTTTCCAAAACTCCAGCCACTTATCTATACAGAAGGCAAATATGGCCAATTTGCTTTTTAAAAGTGTTGATTTCTTATGACTCTTTGTTTAAAGCCATTTGTCATTGCAAAGCCAGATAGAGAATTCATTTTTCAAGGTAACTTACACCACGGAGCCTCTGTGTGGTATTATCTACCACAAGGACTTAAGAACTCTTGCTCTTTGAGTAGGCTTTAAATCAAAGGTGTTAAGTAGAGTTTAAGCCCCATGTCATTTCCAATTCCAAGCTTTAAAGCCATGAAGCATGGATTTTATGATGGAAATGACAACTGAGCCTCATCTGTCATAGATCCAAAATAGTGACTTTGTGGCTCTCAGTAGTTCTCAGCAAGTCTTGCAGGCAAATAAGATGTGAGTGACTAGGAAAGCACATGTACGATCGAGGGCAACAAGTGACTCCCGAGGGCTTTCCAACTGTCCGTCAGTGCCTCTGCTCCCCTAAGGGGGCTTCCTCCCGACTTGTCTGTCTGCCTTTCAGCAGATTCCTTTACATCAAACTCTTCTGAATTTACACAGTAATGGTAAAGCAAGCACAGTGACCACTGACTATTTCCATAAATCACATACCAGATTACCCATGTTAGTCAGTGCTTTACATAATTTGATCCTATGTAACATAATCTAAGGTTGCTTCTCATTCTTACTGACAAAGAAATCAGGCCTAGGTGAGTTCACTGACTTTCCCAAAGGCACAGTCACCAATGAGCAAAGCTCAGATTCAAACTCAGATGTGACTCAAAGCCCGAGCTCTTGTCTACTGCAATAGATGAACACTTAATTATTTATTCACCCTCTTTGAGCCTCTCCCTAATTACAGGGTTAGCTCTTCCAGAGGAGAGTTGTGTTACATGTGTCTATGATCTCTTCCAGGGAAACTGGCACAGACATTCAATAAAAGGAATTTATTTATCTGCTAGTTTAAGAAAAATGGCATATTTATCATTCATTGGATTAGAACGTCTGAAGAGCCAGTACGGTCTAGGGAATTTTTAGTTTCTGGGTACGAATAACTTTTTTACTTTAGCATTCACTTTCAACAGAATCAATTCAAAACTTGCAAACCAGCAGGCCACGTTTGGAAAGCCTGAGGGAGAGGCAGGTCTCCCAGAGAGAGCAAAGGAATTTGCAGAGATGCATCCATCACTCTGTGCATTGGGCTATCAGTATCTCCTTCCACGTACCACAGTGCTCTGGATCTGAGGGCACTGTCAGTGTCAAAGCTTGATAAAGTCACACTCATCAAACAAATCCCACTGTCACTTCATTAGACTTGAAAAACAGAATGCCCTAGGATACTTGGAGATATTTTTGGTTAAAAAAGTAGCTTTTTTTTTCTTTCTAAGGGAACTGAAGACTATCGCCTAGTTGCATGGTGAGCCTTCCTAACAGGCTGCCCAACCAGTGGGGTCAGAGCCAGGGATATGGAAATATAAACTGCCCTCCAGCCTATGAGCATTTCTTCCCCCAGAAGAAACTTCTGTCAAGAGCCTAATTGAGAGGTCAGTGGTCTTAGGCCAGGCCGGAGATAAGCCGCTAGCATGAGCGGTCCGCTTTGATCTGCCAGGCCTTTGGATGCAGAAGAAGAGCCATGGGTTAGAGGCTGGCTAATCTCCTTAAAGATAAGTTGGAGATGTTTGGCTACGAAGGAGGCTCCAGAGCAGAGGAGAGGGTGTCATCTCTCTGTGTGCTGGGGTTAGACTCATGAATGAGTGAGTGGGGGCCTACCCAGACTCCCTAGGCTCTCTGCCCACATTTCCTGACCACACCTCTGTGCCACTGTCCCTCACCAAACTCCATAACCACTGGGTGCCTGGTACTAACGATGCTTGCTCAGAGAAACCCATAACATCCCTCCAGGGATACCACGATCCCTTCTCAGGAATGACTTTGGAAGATGTCTAGTGAATGGCTTCCTTGAAGAAATTAAGGAGCAACTAAAAGCTGGTCAAACAGCCATAGGAAAGGAACCGAGAGAGAGGGACAGGGACAAGGAGGAAGAGAGAAAGAGAGGGAAGAAACACAGACCTAAAGGACCGGTTATTCTGATTCTCAATGGAATGGCCAATAGGCAAGAAAGAACAATTATAATGTGAAGGACCACACTTTTTTCCCTTTCGCCATCTTTTTTTTCCTGCTTCTCCATGCAAAAGACTGATTTAATAGAAATTAGTGGGACTATGTCAAGAAATGGAGTCTACATGCCAGGAAAGGTAGATTTTTCAGAGGTCACTAAGTGCTGCCTGGCCTCCTATGGACTAGGAAGTAGCCAGCATGAGTGTTTTCTGGAACAGGAGTCTGAACAGGCAAGGGACTCTGAGTCAGGCAGAGGAAGAGGACTGTGAACATCCCCAGAGAAGAGAGCCCTGTGCCACCATCAGGAGCCACCACGGAACTTTGCAAAGGTGTCATTTTATAAAGCTTCAATAAATAGCTGTTCGGGGTGCCTTACAATGGATAGGTCAACATGCACAGCTAGTGCTTGGGTTTCAGGGCTCCATTGCAGCTCACAAAATTCAGGGTAGATCTGGAGCCACCAGTTGTCAAGTTCAGACACAATGTCTTCCATCCAGGAAAGCACCTCAGGCTCTCAACCAGCCAGAAGCTGTGTCCCACCCATACCCGTCCTCAGACTCATCCATCCCTGAAACCAGGCACTCGGGGGCACAAGGCAGCTTTGAACTGGGAATGATGATGGGGTAACAACACTGCTCTCTGTGTGTACAATATAAGGTTGGACTTGCCTTGTGCCAGATTGCTTTGGCCTTAAGACTACACAGAACAATCATGACATAAGTTGAACTTGTCCTCGTTTCCTGTTTTAGATTTTCAGAGATGAGGCTTAAGAAGGGTATTGATTTGGCTAACAAAAGGTACCTGACTTATAAAATAAAACAAAACAAAAAACACTTTGAACCTGGATCCTTGGGTATAAACAAGAAAACATCAAGGAAGTAGCATTCTGCAAGCCACCAAAGTTAACTTCAACTTAAAATGTCATTATGCTTAGGGATATGGACAGGAAAGAAACCTCAGCAGGCAATTCTCACCTGTCCAGGAATTCCCCACAGATGGACAGCTAGGCCTAGACCCTCACATCTATACCTTGTATCACATGGTCATCTCAGATGGGCAGGTCCACCCATGACTGATAGAGTCTTCACCTTCCAGAATGTTGCTGGTCGTCATGTGGAAGGACAGAGAGTGTTGTTCTTCAGCTTGAGTTCTTTGCCCCATCATCCATATTTCAATGGTCAAATCAAATCACATGGTCATGCTTAACTTCAAAGGGGGTAGGAAAGTGACATTTACCATGGGCGAGGACAAAGGGAGAGCCTGATGGGTAGAGTCTAAACAGCTTTCTCCATGTCCTTCTCTTGAAGCCAGTCTCAATGAGATTTAAAATGACCTGGCAGAAAGACCTCTGTGCATACTTGTGGAGATTATTTTCACCAGAATAAGTTAATTGGGATGACCCACCCATTGTTGGTGGCACCATTCCTTGGGCTGCAATCCTGGACTGTGTAAAGAAGGAGAACATGAGCAGAGTACAAACATTCATCACCCCATTTCCTGACGTAGATGTGATGCAATCAGCTGCTCCAAGCTCCTGCCAACTTGCCTTCCCCACCATGATGGACTGTCCTCTCTAACTGTGAGTCAAAATACACCTTTTCTCTGTTAAGTTGCTTTTGTCAGGGTACCTTTTCACAGCAAGAAAAGTAACAAAGAAAGCCGTGTAATTACGCTCCATCAAAGTTGACAGCTGTAGGTTTGAATGTGGATGTAGTATCTTCCTTGAACCTCTTAGCTAAATATATGACTGGCTTTGCACTGAGGAATGGTGTTAGCTTAAAGTAGTTGAGGAAAAAAAGCCACAACGACACAGGGTTGCCTTCTGGAAGAAGCATCTTTGAAGCTTGTAAAGATGGAGCACGGGTGGAGGGAGGATGCAGGATGGCACCGTGGCTTGTTTTGGAAGCACTGGAGTCATAACTCATGATAAATCCATTTGCCTTTCTCCCCTGCCTGCTCTAGATGCCTCCCATCTGTCCATCATGGAGAAAGGGAAAAGCGAAGAAGATAAGACAGACGTGCCAAGGATGAAATCAGGGAACAGTTGTAGCAAGAATTCTTAGAAGTACAGCACAGTACTTTAGAAAAAACAAAGAAGTTTCCAGAAAGTCTTCAGTTCCCCCAGAAGACAAAGAATTTACGAATAAGCCACAAAACCTCACACCTGGTTCTTTCTCCTCCATTTCAAATTCTTGAGCTCACTCTCATGCCCATGCTGAAAAACAGACATCTCAGTGCACAGAACTTTAATGACAATTTAGTGCCCCAAATTCCTGAACCAGACCAAACTCCCCACTTTAATAGTATTTATCTCAAAAATATGCATTGCCTCATTATTATCATCAATCGGACATTTTCCCAAAGGAAAAAAATTAATTGCCCACCAGACATGTTTTGAAATGTTTATATGTCTCTTTGTGTAAGCACAAGAGAAAGCGTTTGGGAGGCTGTTTATAAGATAGCAAAGTGTTAGTAAACTCTGGTTTGACACTGATAAGGTTCATATGAAAGTCATCACTGAAACTGTTGCCTCAATAATAAACAGGATCCCTCGGCCTCCCTACTTGCAGCATGTCTCCCTAAACTAAAGGCATCTATTGTCACCAGAAAAAACGCAACATGTACAGATGAGACGGCTGTAGTGTTGCTGTGTTTGTTGCAGTGTTTAGAGAGAAACAGCTCTCTGCAAGATCCAGAGTCTCGTGGTGTAGAATCCCAGTGGGACCAGCAATAGGCATGACACTGGATGCCAGTTGTCCTTTGCAAAATGGTTACAAGAACCTTGCTCCTCCTGTGGGATGCCTGCAAGATTAAATGAGCCGAGACTTGGCAAACATGGCAGGCAGCCCCAGCCTGGGCTCAGTCCTGATAGGACTAGAGGATGACTCCATGCTGACTACAGTCCTTCTCGTGAGGTCTCCTGGTTGTGATATCTTACACAAGTCTTTCTCAGCAAGGCCTTGCAGGAGGACACCTTGCAATTCCATGCTCCTAAGGGAAGAAAGGAATGCAGAGGGCCCTTTGCTTTTGCGCATGATCTTGAGAGTGGATCTGCCACTCTGGGTGGTTTTGGTTGGGTCACTGGACCCCCTGGACCTCAGTTCTCACATCCTAGACACAGGAAGCCTGATTATATTTTACATCACACCATCTGCTCTTCAAACGATGCCTTACTCTGAACAGAAGAAGGAAAAACATATAAAGTGGGCAACGCTCTTTCTCGGAGCTCTACTGTGGGGGGGGGGCTCTCTTCATTCCACCTTCAATCCATCACCTCGATGGTGAACAGAGGTGCCTGAGACACTCTGCTTATCTTGAGGCTCCCAACATGGTACTTACCTAAGCAGAAGATCGATAAATGTGGACCCGTCACCTACTGGATTCTAGAATCTTCCCTCTGTAGGGTCCCAGTGGTCTGTCTATACTCTGCTTGGCACATGATATGACTACAAGCACAACTCTTCCATCACTCAACTATTTATGGAGAACCAGTACTAGGCTAAACACAGAGGTAGCAATGAAAATAGTCAATGTGGCCTCTGACCATAGGATCATTCTAGAAGGGAACATATAATGTTAGTCTAGCAAGGCAGGATTTAGTTCCTGGTTCTTCTATGGGGTTTATTAATGCAATCACCACTGGCAACTTTCTTAATCACTCGTGTCCATTTCAACTGCAAGATGGGAATGACAATAACCCTCTTTTTACACTGTTACAGTCTGCATCACATAGCCTACCAAAAGCTTCTATGGTACTGTCATTGCACTCTGCATTGAAACAATGCGAGTCCATCTCCCTTAGCGACCAAGTGGAGAGGATACTGGACTGTTAAACTGCTTAAGCTTTTATTTGTTCCTGTATTGTGACAATGTCTGTCTACCTCTGGGACTGTCTGACCCTGACCCAATTTCAAGGCAAAGGGTGTCCAATTGTGTTTGCGTTGGCTCATTAATCACGCGGCTCCCATATGAAAGGTTCACACTAACTGGCATTACCTCCAGACTGGTGGCTGACAACCATCCCATGGACCATGGCTCCCTGTGAGCTGATTCTCCAGCCCCGACACCACCCCTAAGGCTACCCCAGCCTCAGAGGCTGCACTGTACATCTTCACAGGTCAAAGGACAGGAGTCCATCAACACAGCCTGCACACCAAGCAACCATTTGGCTAACAAAATTCCTGGTCTGCTCTTGGGCTCAGGTCATGGACCAAACTCAGCCAGGTAATAGAGGTGAGCAAACCAAACGGGAGGGAGGAGAGCCCTTGAGCCACCCACTTCACTGTTCCAGTTATGCCGAAGGAAAGCATTTAACTCTGTTCACTAGAGCAAAATTGTTAAAGGCAGAAAGGAACCTCTGTGTGCTCCCAGAAGGCCTCTGCAACATGCTGGCCTCTCCCCTCCAGGACCCTGGCTTCTCCCCTGCACCATGCTGGCCTCTCCCTGCACTGTACTGACCCACCCCTTTGGTCTAAATGCTACGGCCTCATAGAAGTTGACTGTGCATAAAAGTTGAAAGGGATTTCACCTAGTCAGGGAACATATGCATTTGGTGGAGCCTCACATCTCAACTACTTTGTAATCGCTACTTGTAATTTTGTTTTTGGCTCCCTTGGAAGGCACCAAGAAATAGCTGTGTGCTTTCCACACCACTGATCCTGGTTTTTGTTTGTTTGTTGTTGAAAAAGAATCCTTCTGCACGTTCGTAGTGTATTCAGGCGAAGTGGAAGGGTGGTTGTTTTTAGGGGTCCTACGCACGACGGCAGTGCATCTTGGCTCAGGGTGAGTACATGCCGTCCTCTCTCCCCATCCTCACTTCCATGTGCTTTCTCTGCTCCCGTCACGCTTTGTCTGCGTTCAGTGATGCTGGATTCCTCAGACACAGGTGCACCGAGTCTGGTCCAGGTCGGCGTGGGTTACGCCTGTTCCCTTCTACTTGCCCTTGACATCCCGAAGGGTGCACAGCACTCACAGCACTCAGTGACGCCACTGGAGTCTCAGAAGCCCAGAAGCTCTCTCTCCAGGATGTGTCTCCAGGAAGACCAGCTCTTCCCCTTCACAGGCTATGTACATCTGTACACTGCCTCTAATCCTAGGATTTTTCCATTTTGTGGAAGGAAGCAGAGGTTCACTTTGACACCTCAGGATACTGGGATCTCTTAAAGGAGCAGCTGCCCAGATGGCTTTAGACACAGTGGCCCAATCTCTCACCCCACTTAACTCTGCTTAGCACTCTACACCAGCAGTTTCTCCCCTGACACCAGCATCATGATCCCCCCTTCCTGCTGCGGGGAATTCTTATCTGCTGCGATGTGAACGAGAAGCCTCACTCTTCCACCACTATGAAGCTGCCCGCAACCATGTCCTCCCTGCCATGATGGTCTGTTTCCCCTCAAACTATGAATCAAAATAAACTTTCCCTCCTATAAACTGCTCTTGTCAGATACACATGCCTCAAGTAAGTTTTCCCAGTGAGAGTTTTAAGCAGCTATGTTGTTCAAGTTTAAAAGACAAGAAGTTACAGCGGCTGCAGAGTGGCTATAAGGGCCTGTTTTCAGTGGTCCTGTGCCTTCTATCTACTTTAGGAAGAAGATGTGGGGTGATAGGTGGGACCTGTCATCTTCTCCACTTTAGGTCCTAGCCGAATCCCAGGCCAGAGGGAGCTCCCATGTATGAATCTATTCCTTAGCAACACATTCCTCAAGGGCTCCACACCCCAGAATGCTGGGTGCAGCTTTTAGGGATCCTGTTGTCTCCATCAGTTGTGATTCTCACCTAAGCTGGGCCAGGAAAAGGTGGAGAGTCCATGGCCTCCATTAGCACCTAACTGGATTCCCTAAGATGATCTAAGATCTCATCACTCAACCCCATCAGAACCCTCCAACCCTATATTACAAAAGGAGGAGGAGGAGGAGCAGAAAGAGAGAGAGAAGGAGAACAAGAGAAAGGAAGGGAGGGAGGGTGGGAGGGAGGGATAGAGGAAGGCAGGAAGGAAGAGCTGCCTTTGGGGAAATTTTAATGTATTTTCTCATCTCTGTCATGTCAGCCTATTCTCAAAACTGCCCTTAAGAAGTAGATCTAGAAACGCTCAAGTGTCCCATTTTATGAATGATGGACTCTGAGGTGCGGGTTGTCAGGCAACATCTGCTTTGCCCTGTGACCAGATGGCTCTAGCCTTCCTATGCTCTAGGGATGCACCAAACCATCAAGTAGGTAAGGCAGGTAAAGACTGGTTTAAGCAGCTCACAGCTTTAAAGGAAAGTGTGGTAGTGCAGAGTTGGCTTTCTATAGCACAAAGGGAGGCCTTCAGCCAGAAATGGGTACGCTGTCTAACTGTGAGGCGGGCTTCTGTGGTAACTGCCTGGGTGCCTCTCTTAGTTTTAGCAATAAGCATTTCTGCATAAATCTAGAAGCAGCACTCCTGGACAGACTCATCGACAGGAACACAAACCACCTTGGGAAGCAGTCAGAATTCATGTCTCTCTAGTCCCATTTCCATATCACAAAAGAGTACAGGGCAAGGTAGACTCAGGGACACTGGACCATTTGGACAAAGGCCCTGGAAATCAGGAGGCATTCAAGATCTAATTCCTGCTGTCAAGAGTTTATTCTAATCACCTCAGCAGACAGACCAGGTTTTCTTTTAAGTGGTATGGGCCAGGCCACAGGGCTCTTTTGCTTTTGTTTCTTTAAGTACTTTTAACTGAAATTAACAACAGACCTACGTAGGAATTTTAAATTACTGAAGGATTACAAAAACATCAAGAGCATTTTATTTTCACAATGCATATTCATTCTGTTCTGTGAGAAGCCCAGAAGCAACTTACGAGTCTGGTGGTTCATTATGTGAACTCTAACCTCAGTGGGAACCTGCTTCACAGGGCGTGGCAGCCGCATCTCTGCAGGGCTCCATGCATTTCAGGACAGTGGGCATGCGCTCCAGTACCCACTTCTACAGTGTCACTGGGGCTATGAGAGGACTCAGAGGCATTCGACGACAATGTATTCATATTACTAAGGTCTCTTCTCCCTCCTAAAGGAAAGAAGGGATTGAAAACATCAGAGGTCTGACATAGCTAGATCTAGAGGTACCAAGTACATGTCATTAATCTCACTCTGCATGTATAAGTGTTTTGCTTGTATGTATGTAAGTGCACCCATACATGCAATGTGCAAAGAGGTCAGAAGAGGGAATCAGATCCCCTGGGACTGGAGTTACAGATGGTTGTTAGCTGCCATGTGGGTGCTAGGACTCAAACCCTGGTCCTGTATAAGAGCAGCTAGTGCTCTTAACCACTGACATCTCTCCAGTCCTTCCTCTTAGGGTTGAAAGTTGTTAGCTGTAGGAGTGGGACTTCATTACAGGACCAGGCTTCAGCTGAATGAACTGATCTTTCTGATTTAGCTTGGTAGCCAGAAAAGCTAGATCAGAAATCACTGAAATGTTTGTGGACACAGTACACTCTGCTTAGCGTCCATTCCTGTCTATGAATGAGAACCTACCTGGATTGGACACAACTCATAGAACCACCTACCCAAGGACAGAGCACACAATGACAATGCAACAGTCGGTACCTAGTCATCCTGTAAGGCAGGAAATTAGAAGGTTCATTCAACCTTCTGCATCGCCAAGAGCGCTAAAAATACTATCTAACCCATTAATAGAAGCTGATCATAAAAGCAAGGAACAAAGGCAGCTGTGCTCACTCTCCTCCCGCCCTCAAAAAGAATTGCACATGGGAGTCTTCAGGAAAGACTGATCTACGACGCACCCTCCTCCTCTGTCTTTGGGTCTATGGCAAGCTATTAAACTTGCTCATTAGAGCCATGCCACAGTAAAACTACCTCTAGAATATGTCTCCAGCCAAAAATAATTTCTAAAAAGAAAAATACTGTTGAGAATCATTGTGTACTCCTCCCCCTGCCCCTAAACAATAGAAAGAAGAACATTCGTGTTGCACTTAAGGGTCTAATCATAACCCGTCATGGGTACAGCCATGGTGTTAAGATCATGCCTGCTATTTTAAGGCCTTAATTATTTTTTAAGACTACTATCATCTCTCCCCATTAAGTCAGTGTCAGTGAACTAGAGCTTGGCAAAAGAGAGTGAAAAATACACGTCGTCAAAAATTGACTGATACTGGAAATATGCCTTTATTCTTCATCTCTGAGACCGAAATGAAAGGGCTGAGACCCGAGCCACACAGCACATGACAACTACTAATTTAGTGGTAGTGTGATTTGCATAGCAATGCGGGAAATGTGCTGCTGATTGCTTCTGATTATGTCATTGGCTCTGTCATTACAACCCTAGGGAAGTGAAGAGTGGCTGCATTCCGCATGGCTAACACTTCTGATAGTGGAGCCATCTTCAGGGTATGGCACTATTCCATCCTCCCAACTTCATAACCCTCAACCAGGGTATTTCCCTTTTTGAAAACTGGTTTTTTTTTTCTTATAAATATGCATCTAGAGGCCAGAGAGATGACTCAGTGGGCAAAGGCGTTTGCTGCCAAACATGATGACCTGAATTCAATCCCTGAAACTCACGTGGTAGAAGGAAAGAATAGACTTTTACAAGCTATCCTCTGATGCCCCCATGCATGTGTACCCACACATATACACACCTATGTGCCTAAGAACTATGAAAAGTATGCATCTGGAATGTATACAAATCCATTTTGTTCTGCCTCATTTTGTAAACATTACTGTGTGGTAAGATGCGAATACAACACGGGGAGGTCAGAGGTCAACTGTTCTCTCTACACCACGTAGAATCCAGGGATCAAATCTGAATTGTCAGGCTTGGCAACAAGCTCCTTTCTACCTGCTGAGCCATCTGGCCGGCCCAAGCAGGTATGTTTCGAAGACCACATTTCTTAATCCATTGAGCTACGTGTCATGGGAGCAGCAGACACTTGGCACCAGACACTGACCCTCAATTTCAGGATTTATGCCACCTGAGCACCTTCTGACCAATGGAACTTACAGAAAATCAAGCCTAAGAGGAAGCTGATAGAAGTAAAGGAGAGCGAGTGGGGAGAAAGCAGAAATGTAAATAGGATTAAAACTCTACAGGCAGGCAATTTTATTATGGTTTAATCCAGCTTGGAGATTTTTGTGAAGTTTTTCCATATTAAGCTTCTCAGCTGAACTGTTTGACCCTGAAGACTAAAAGCCCGCCTTCTCATTTCCGTCTCCTCAACTCAGTCCATGCAGCGTCTTCTAGATCCCATCTTCCTACTGAAAGAGCCCTCAACCTTCCCCACAGCTGGCCTTGAGGATTCAGCCAGAAGTAGTCTCTCACCTCCTCACTGAGTCCTCACCGCCCCACTGAGTCCCTCACTCCTCTAGGGCGCTGCTCCTTGCATACCTCCTGGAAAACCAGCTGTTGCCATTCTTTCTCGTGTCATCTCTTCCTAAATATTTTTATTTGATCGGACAAATGTTTACAGAAAATGACAGACGGACAGCACTACAGAACACGGAGATGGCTGAATCAGGCTCCCTGTCATTCAAAGTCTCCTGCCTGGTTTATTCTGAAGTCACACCACACGTCTCAGGTACTGGCCAGCACTGTGGGTGTGGAGGGCGAAGCTGGGTGAGGTAGGGGAGACGAAGGCCCCAGGGACCCCTCAGTGCAGGACTTAGTATCAGCTCCAGGGACACCCTCAGTGTCCACCCCAACGGGACTGTACAGATGATCTTCCATCGGCCGCAGCCCTTCCTACCTCCTTGATGTTCCAGTGTGAACATCTGTCACATTTAATTTTTTCCCGTGGGGGCCGGAGCGATGGCTCAGTGGTTAAGAGCCCTGACTGCTCTCACAGATGACCTGGGTTTGGTTCCCAGCACCCACATGGTGGCTCACAACTGCCGGTAACTCCAGTTCGAGGGTTTCTGATGTCCTCTCCTGGTCTCTACAGGCATTTCACTTGGTGCATATACATACCTACAGGCAAAACACTCATATACATAAAAATGAAAATGAAAGTTTATTTTTATTGAATTTTTGTGATTTTCATACAATATACTTTGATGGTGTTTAGATCCTCCCTCCTATCTGCACCTCCCCTCACTTCTCCCCACCCAATTTAATGTACTCTATTATTTTTATAATAAGGCCTATAGAGTCTAATTTGTGTCTCCAAATGTCATTCCACTGAAGCCTGGTTAACCTACTGAGAGTCTTGAAAGAGACTGACTGCCCCCCATCCCAACAGCCATTGGTTGCTAACAGTTCCTCAGCTGGGTTCGGATTTCTTATCCGTGTACCCACATCTATGTTCGGATTGTGTCTGGCTCGAGCGTGCACTGGACTTGTATATGCGGTCACCACTGCTGTTAGTTTATATGAGTAACTGACCAGCAGCCTGGAAAACTCTGTTTCCTTGTGTTCATCCATCATCTGTGGCTCTTAAAATCTTTCTGCCCCTTCTGCAGTGATCCCCATGCCTTGGAAGACAGAGGTTTGATGTAGTCCTCTTCAGGGATAAGTACTCTGTAGCTTCTTTTTACCTGCACATTGGCCAGTTGTGGGTTTCTGTGTTAATTTTCATTTGCTGAATAAGGAAAATTCTCTGGTGAGAGTTGTTAATCTCTCTGTGTGTTTAACAATAAGTCATTAGGACTCAGTTTACTACTATTCGGTAGAAAACTAGCATTAGGCTCTCCCCTCTGCTGTGTGACTATCTAGCCTCAGGTTTCTAAGCCTGATATCAGCATCAGGTATGGGCTCCAGCCTATGAAGTGGACCTTAAAGCCAATTAGAGAGTGGCTGGTTCTCCCATAATATTCGTGCCACTACTGCACAGTGGAAGGCCATTGGCTTTTGGAAGATGCTGAGCTAGTTCTCATGGAACACCACCCGGTTCTCATGGGGGATGGCGTGGAAGACCAAGATGCACCCCTTCCTCCTCTCTGGCTCCCTGGCTTTTCATGTGAAATCTCCCTCTCATGTGCATTCCTGCCATGATGCCACCCATCGCAGGGACGTCATCAGAGTCATGCTCTTTCTATTTTCTATACTGTGAACTCCATAAACCTCTTCTCTTTAAAAGTTATCAAGCCTCAGGTGTTTTTGTTATAGCAACAAAAATAAGCTAAGCATGGGGCTTGTTCCTTTCTTTCCAGAAAAAAAATGGATTAACAATTTAGAGGAAGCTGGACATCCAGGGAACTTTCAGACAGAAAGCTTTATCATAGTGGCCTCAGGACACTGTAGGTTGGGTGCATCATTTTGCACATGAAGAGTTTGGGGTCTATTGTGCATGGAGCCCACAGCCAAAATCCAAGGACCCCTCCCTCCTTTCTACAAAGGGCTTCTTTCAAAGAGAGGAACCTCACAATCTAACGTTTCTGGAATACTTTCTTCACCTGATACAAGGCCAAGGCATTTCCCCAGGGAGCCCTGGTCATGTCAGAGGTGGCTCAGTGTTGGTGAAAAGTGACCTGGGTTTAGTGGCTAGATAGTCATTTTATTATGTTTTCCATTCAGTCGGCCAAGGACTTATCTTTAACTGCATTTTGCTCCTGTGTCGGAATGTGTGGGCCACATGCAAATTTCACACAAGCCCGTGCTCCTGAATCCTCACTGGGATCCTCTGAGGTCTGTTTTTATGTTGGGGAGAAGTAGCCCATCATGTGACCATTACTGCAGCAGTTGTGTGTTCGTGACCTGACCCAGATGGTTCTGCTATAGGGTCTGAGCCAGTCCGGAAGTGGGGTAGGTTGAGATGGAGTCGGCCAGAAAAATCTTTGGAGATTTCAGAGCCTCAGCACCTCCTCATTTTAACACTTGATCCATAAAAGGGAAACTCCAAGGGTGATTCTGCTACTTACAGAAATAAAAAATCAAAATAGACCTCTCTTAAACTGTAAAAAATTCTTTCAAATAAGATTCCAAAGATGCAATTCAGCCTTGAACTATGACCAAGATTTAAACACGAGCCCAGTAAAACGGCCTAGAGGTCGATCAATCATGTATGCTACATGTGTCAGTAAATATGCCAACAATAATAAAAATTTAGGTGTGGGCTTCAAAAGCCAGTGTTTCTTATATTAAACTCCCCGTAGCACTTTGGACTTGAGTTGAATCACAAAATAAAGCAGTTTGTATATTTATGGAACTCTTTTCTTCAGAACCTCTTTGGCTGAGGTAAAATGTGTCCCATATGTGCTAACTCAATCACGTCTCCACAAAGCTTATATTTTTCTTTAGTACCATTTTTTACTTAATGAATGTTTGGGGGGACAGTTTTGCAAGTTCTTCTTGCTCTTCCCCAAGGCAAGACTTGAGGAAATCCTTCACCACTGTGTATGAGCAAGTTCAGATCTCAAAGGAAGCAGGAAATCCACTCACGTGCTAGATTCTACCACTCCTGAGCCAAGTGACTCCCTCACCCAGGCTCTTCCTAATCTGATATCTAGTTATGAGAGGCATAGATCAAGAGAGATATTGTAAATGGTAGATTTTGGAGGATGTTAACACACACACAGATACATGCCCATACCACATTCTTAAATGATAGTACTTTCAAAAAGAATTCTTTTATATGTGTGTGTATGTTAAGTGTGCATGCGTGTGTGTGTATGTGTGTGTGTCTGTGTCTGTGTGTGTGTGTACATGTAGAGGTCAGAGGACAACCTCAGGTATCATTCCTGAGGCACCGCTCATCTTGTTTCCTTTGATGCAGGGTCTTTCACTGACTTGGAGCTTGACAGATCAGCGAGGTTTCTTGGCCAGTGAGCCCCAGATCCACCTGTTTCAGCCTTTCCAACTCTGGGATTACAAGCACACACTACCAGGCCTGACTTTTTTTTCTTAACATGGGTTGTGAGTATCTAACTCAGGCACATGAACTGTACCAACTGAACTACCTCCTGAGACCGACCCTCCAAAGAATTCTTTAAGAAGGAAACTACAAACAATTCTTGACCATTTTTGTCCCTGTCCTCTAAGCCCAGCTGGGAAAAGTTTGTCAGCTCTGCTTAAAGTTGCTCAGTAAAGAATCAGTGTGCATCCTTGATGTGCCAGACCCTGCCTGGCCCAAAGACACACGAAAGGCCAGCAAAGAGAACCTGTGGAGGCATAGCTCAGATCTCAACAGGAGAGTGCGAGGGAGACTCTGGAGGGCTGATAGCCAGCCTTAGAAGTAAGCCGCAGGCAGAGGAGGGAGGAAAGGGCCAGACAGGGGTCCACAGAGCAGCGAGAATCAGAAAGCATCTCAAATCCATTCTGTAGCTTTGCCAGGGAGGACACGGCCCAGCAGATCTCTGAGCTCTGAGTTCAGCCCAAGCTGAGGTTGGAGGGCAGGTAGGGACAGGCCACCATGCCTTCAGGACATGCACAGGAATCTGGACTCCTTCCAGAAGGGAAGCAGGCAAGTTACTCATCAGAGGGTTCTAACTTCACAGTGACCTGATGTTTATGTTATCATTAGGGTGGTGACTAAGGTAATGGGATACTTTCTCCCAATCACTCAAGTTGTTCAGAAACTACATCTGGACTGGGGAGATGGTTCAGTGAGTAAAAGCACTTGCTGTGCAAGGTGAGGACCTAAGTTCAAATCCAAGGAGCTCATGTAAAGCGGGACACAGTAGTATGTACCTGCAATCCCAGTGTTCCTGTGGGGAGGTTGGATGGAGAGACAGGAGAATCCCTGGAACTCTAACTAACCTGGCGTACCAAGCTGCTAACAAGAGACTTTGTCAAACAAAGTGGAAGGCAAAGATAGTTACGTGAAATTGTCCTCTGACCTTCCCACACACACCATGGCACACCCACACTCACACACAAATATGCACACGCACATATGTACATAAACGCATATAAATCTATTCAAAAGGAACTAAACCACAGGGAAGCAAGGTGCAGAGGCGGAAGGTGCTGGCCGAAGCAGGCTACTCCGGGTGGTGCTTTCTCCACGCACAGCTTCTATGTGGTTCTTTTATGCAGTTCTTGTGCATTTCAAAGTTAGACCCCCTCCCCCAATCATAGACCCACCCACAACCTCCTCCCATCAGCCAGATTTCAGGTATTCTGTTATCTATTTAGTCCTATCTGGTCAAGCATTTGTACCCAGGTGTCCTTCTGTGCAAGTGCATCCACTGAAGTCTAGTCAGCCTATCTACAGTCACTCGTCTACTCACTCCCTCACCCCACTGTAATCATTTGCTAATAGATCTTTGGCTAGGTTTGGGGCTTGCTGCCCATTTCTCCTGTTCTATGGTGGGTTTTTTGCCTGATTGAATCAGCATAGGTCTTATGTATGCTGTCACTATTGTTAAAGTTCATGAGCAGGTTCCCAGAGGTCTGGAAGCCTCTTTCCTTATGTTCGTGGACCAGCCCTGACCCTTACAATCTTTCTGCCCCCTCTTCGAAGCACAATGTTCCCTGAGCCATGGGTGGGTGCTCATGCACTCTGCAGATTCTTATTCTCTCAAGCTTGGTCATTTGTGACCTTCTGTGTGCATCAGACTCTGTTGTATGAGGAAGTTTCTCTGGGGAGAGTTGAGGAATGTATCAGTATTCTCTCTACCCCCGTTCCACTGTGTTCCATGAGTTTTAGGTACAGAGCTTTTACTGGAGATGTGTCACTTAGGGCTGGGCATCTCTCAGACTTATATTCTCTGTGTGTGACCAAATGCACAAGGACTGAAAAAAAGAACCACATAGAAGCTGTGCATGGAGAAAGCGCCGATCAGAGTAGACTGCTGTAATAGCCTACATTTGTTGAAAAAAAAAAAAAAACCTTCTTTGATCTGATATATTTGTTTGTAAATATAAGGATCCATATTTAGCATACAGTAAGAAAGTTCATTTATTTAGATATGAAATAGACTTTTCTCAGGGAGTTGTGACCTCTCTAGCCATGTGTGTTTGGCTATATTTACAGGTGCCACCCATGAGTTCCCTCCCGAGAGGGCTTTAAGTCCAATTAGAGAGCTGTTGATTACCCCCTAGATAAAAGCCACTACTGCTCCAGTAAAGGTAGTTTGCTGTGCCAGTCATTGTGATTATTAAGCTTCACAGCTGGGCTGGACCATTGATTGATTTTCTCCCTTAGCAGTGTCTATAGTATCTTCTAGAACTATAAAGCTAGTCTTCAAGGAGAAGGCTTTCACATCAGTTTCATCTCCATTGCTCAAAGTCCTGAGTCTGAAGTATGTCCTGTCTTCAGCAATAGGGTCTTACTTTCAAGTTGTGGGAGGCAATCAAAGGGTCTGGAAACAACGTGTTTATTTTGGTCGTCTCTTGGGCTACCTTGACCTACCACTCAAAGGGAGATTTCTCCTGTCTGTCTGATACTGTTTCTTGTTATGTAGCCTTCAGGTACACACATGCGCTCATGTTCAAGTATTATATATGTATTTTTCAGGGATTTTTTTTTTTTTTTTTTTTTTAGTTAATACATTTCCTTTCTAGGTGGTCCTTTGACTTTCTCCCCCAGAGGTGGCTCATGGTTTCCAGGAAGTGGGTCATGTGATAATATGTTCCCCCTTCCCCTTAAATGGTACAGTCTTCAGACGCAGACCTCGAGGAGGTGTGGCTGGCATCTGTGGCTCCTGACTGTGCGGGTACCTTCTAGACTTGATCACCTGGAAGGGTTTGTGTGATTTAATGTATTTGGGCAGCTTTCAATAGGTGTCTATTGCATTTTTAAGCCCCAACTTCCTTATCTCCTACAAATGTGTTAATCTTTAAATCAATCTGAATATGGCTAAATTTGGAAAATTGAGATTTTACAACATGCAGTGAAACATCCCACAGGAGCCTCTGTCTGGCTTAGGGAATTCCCAGTATTGAGACTTTTTGTCCCTAAAGACTTGACAAAGCAAAAGTTTGTCACTTTGGGGGCTGGAGAGATGGCTCAGTTGTTAAGAGCACATATTGCCATTTTAGTTCCCAGCACCCAGATCAAATGGGTAACCTATAATATAACTCCAGCCCCGGAGGATTGACACCTCTGTTCTCCTCAGACACCAGCACAGGTAAGCACATACATACCCCTCCCCCACATATACATAACTAAAAGTAATTATTTTTTAAAATTAGTCACTGGTTTTTTACTTGACCTTGAGGATAGTAGGCTATTTAAGAATATTAGGAGCCTGGAGAGATGGAGCAGTGATTAAGGGCACTTGTTGCTCTTGCAGGTGCCTGGGCTCAGTTCCCGGCACCCAGGTGGCAGCTCACAACCATCTGTAACCCCAGTTCCAGTGGCTTTGATGCTCTCTTCTAGACACTGCAGACATTGCACTCATGCGGTATACACACATGCATCCGGGCAAACATGCACACACATAAAATAAACATGAGTAAGTCTTTTTTACAAAAGAATATTATGGGCTAGGAGTAGGGTATATATCTGATCTCAGCACTTGCGAGGCTCAGGCAGGAGAATTGTGAGTTTGAGTCCAGCTTAGGATATACAGCAAAACTCACTCTCTCTCTCTCTCTCTCTCTCTCTCTCTCTGTGTGTGTGTGTGTGTGTGTGTGTGTGTGTGTGTGTGTAGAGGAGGCAGGAAGAAAGAAAAAGGAGAAGAGGAGGAGGAGGTAAGGGAGGGAGGGAAGGAGGGAGGGAAGGAGGGAGGGAGGGGAAGGGAAGGAAAAGAAAGATGAGAAAGGAAAGTAAACACTGTTAAAGGACCCAAACCTACTCTTAAACCTAAAAGGATCAGCTCTATCACTGGCCAGGCAGCCTGCTGGCGTCAGGAATCTGGGAAGCTCCTCAGATAGAGAACTTTTCCTTTAACTTCCAAAGGTTAGATGTGAGAACAACATGATGCTGACCTCATTATCTACCAGGACAGCAAAATCCAGACTCAAGCTGTGGCAAAACTCACTTTGATCAAGGGGACTGACTGGCCTGCACATCTGCCTTAGGAGTTCACAGATAACCTGAGAAGGGACAGGAAACAGGGACCATAAATAAAGTTAAATGCGGCAAGGAAAACATCCCCCTAAGCCAGCTTTGCTCCACCCCACAGAACCATTCTGTTTGATGCTAGATAGTAGGAGATCTCAGTACAGCCCTTAGTTTTGTCTGATTCACTAAAAACAAACTCCAGACAAGGGTCCTGGATTCTTTTCTTCTGGAATACTTCTCAAAAGATTTAGTTTTATAAAACACAGGCCATACCAGAGTGGAGTCATAACATAGCATAAATAAGCCAGGGTTTCACAGAGAGGAATGACCCGAGCAAACTTTGAGTAGCTTGCATGGGCCCTCACTCTGTGTCTTCTCCGAGGAATATTAAATATTTTTAAATGGGATATTTGATCATAATTCCCATAAGAAATACTTGCTAATTTAACTTGATGAAATTTTATAAAATAAAGTGATTTTATCTCAAATAAACCAATAATGGTTCCATAAATGGTAGCTGAGTCATGGGGAGCCTCCTAGTTTCTTATACCTCAGAGTGACAACTTAGAGACTCATACAGATTTTCTCAGGGTACTTCCTATAGGCTCAAAGACCCACTCTTAAGGCCAGCCAACTGGTGACCAAAGACACTGATGACATTCAGAATCTTTGATTCTTAAAATAATACTAGTGAAGAACCAGCCACCAACTAATACGCTAGACTGCTACAGTCAGCAGTTACTGCCCTGTAACCTGCCAGAGTCAAATAATTTTTCTTCTATAAAAAATTACCATATTGCTTTGAGAAACTGTTGTTTGTTCCCGGCATCACCAGCCAACATATACCAGTGGATCTCCCTCCAACCCTGCATTCAGATACGCCAGTGTCTCGGGACTTTCAAACAGGGGATGATACTCTCCCTACGCAGTGATGGATTGGGGACAGGTACAGGCAGTCAGAGCCAATGAAAGTCAAAACTCTTTTTAGTTTATATTTTAAATATATATATTTAAATACATATATTTTCATATATATATATATATATATATATATATATATATATATATATGGAAATATGCCTGCCTGGTGGGTTCCCAGGAGGCAAGAAGGTGTCAGATTCCTTGAAACTGAAGTTACAGATGGTTATGAGCCACTCTGTGCATGTTAGGAACTAAACCAAGTACTCTTAACCGCTGAGCCATCTCTCTGGCCCTGACAATCAATAATTTTTACCGAGAGAAATGTTGTCATTCATATTGCCCCTTAACAGGAGAAAACCAAGAGGAATCCAGCTTAGCCTCCTCCACAAATTCAAAATGATTAGTAATTTAAAAACTATCAAGAGAGAATCACTTTCTTCAAAGGAAGATAACAGAATCCGGGGTCTCTACAGCAGATTATCCACACTGGTCAAAATCCAATTTTAAAATGATATGAAAAGAGACAGGAAACTGTGAACCATATCCAGGAGTCAGAGTAGCCACTGGAACTGATTCAAAGGTGGCACAAATGTTGCAACTGGGAGAGAAAGACTTGTAATGACCTAGAAAAAAGTTTGAGGAATTTAAAATATTTATGTCCATAGTGAAATAATGATAAGATTCAGCCAAGAAATGGAACCAAATGGAAATGGGATATTTCAAATGAAAAAATGATTAGGCATACTGAATATCAGATTGGAGATGGCAAATAGGGGCCAGGAAAGTGACAAAATATCAGACCTGATATCTCATATCAGAAATTATCTGATCTGAAGAACAGAAACAAATTCTAAAAGGCAAATCAAAAACTGAGTTACCTCTAAAACAGTTTCAAATTGCCTGACAGACATTTGTTACTGTAGACACAGGAAAAAAAAAGAGAGAGAGACAAAGAGTTGGGCAGAAAAATTCTTAAAAGCCGGGAACTTTGCACATTACTTATCCCAGCAGTCTGGAGGCTGAGGCAGGAGGATTGCTAGTTCAAGACCAATCTGAGCTACATAGCAAGACCCTGTCTGTCTCAATAAAAAAAAAAAAATTAAAGGCAGAAAGGCAGGAATAGAGAGAGGAGGGAGGAGGAAGGGGAAGGAAAGGAAGTGAAAGGAGAAAGGGAAACAGGAAGGAAAGAAAGGTGTTTGAGGAACTAAAGCCCAGTTGCCCCAAATTTAGTGAAACAGCATCCGGGCATGGGCTATCTTATATTCAGAACACCAGTGATTTGCATGACTGCTGAGCACTTATCAGAATCACTGTGACAAATGACAATGAGGGTTACATCTACAGCACTGAAAGACAGGGGGCCTGTCAAACAGAATCCTACACCCAGGAAACTCCCCTCCGAAGAGGGGAGACAAGCACACTGTGAGAACAAAAGTCCGATGGGCATGACAGCTCACACCTGTAACCCCAATACCTGAGAAGCTGAGGCAGGAGGATTGTCACAAAGTTCAAGGCCAACCTGGAGTACAGAGTGAATATTCAAGCTAGAATGAGACCCCAGCTCCGACAAAGGGAGAAGGTGAGAATATGTGGCTGGTTTGGTTTTGCTGTTTTTTGAAGATGTTTACTCCCAGAGAGGCTAAAGAAAGTTCTTAGGTTAAGATGCAATGGCAAGATAGTGGGGAATTAGTAGAAAGCCAAGCAAGAGGCATAGGAGGAGGAGAGCCGCAGACACCTGCCCATCCCACCATCATTGCCATAGACACGTGGATATCTGACCCCATGGGGCTCTGAACTTATATGAGTCAAGGAGATCTTTCTAGAAGCCTGAACAAATTCGTTTTTGAGTGTTACAGAATTTGAAAAATAGTTTTTCAATACGGCATAAAAATTGCCAAAAATCTGTAACAAACTTAGGTATAATCTAAATAAAATTAAATTTGACTACTTATTGAAAGAGTTTGGATGGATTAAAGCTGTCTTCATAGATTATTTCTGCTTCACATGTCTATCAATCTTTTATACCTATATACTGAAGAAGGGATAATCACTTTGGGTTAAGAATATTTGTATCTTCTAAAAATTATCATACTATTTTTATTCTATGTATGTGTATTTTGTCTGCATGTCTGCATCTGTGTAAGTGTACTCATGTCATGCAGTGTCTGAGGAGGTCAAAAGAGAGTGTCAGATCCCCTGGAACTGGAGTTACCGATGGTTGCTAGGATTTGATTCTGGGAATCAAACCCAGGTCCTCTGCAAGAAGAGCCAGTGCTCTTGACCACTGAGCCACCACCCCAGCCCAGAATATTTGTATCTTAAAGATGGTGTTTCTTTTGTATTGTTATCTCATACAAACACACACATATGTTTTCATATTTCTACTATTTTTGAGTGAGTGAATAGGTTGGTGTTTAATAATAAACATATTTCATGTTTATAGTATCTTTATAGTTTCACTAGCTTGATTTGTAAGAAGGTGAGAGAGGAAAAGAAAGATGGAGAAGAGAGAGAGAGAGAGAGAGAGAGAGATTCTGGGCGTGTCTATTATTTTGAGGTGGTAGAAATAAAATGGTTGTGATTGTCTTCATTATTTTGCTTTCTATATCTCAAAAAAACCCAACAAACAAATAAACAAAAAGAAATCAGGAAGGTTTGTGAAGCAGCTCTGCAGAAGTCAAGCTCACTGCATCATGACATTACGAGTTCTGGCATCAAAGCTGAAGGAACTCCAAACACCCAACCCCCTGTTTGTCCGCCCAAGACAGCAGATTGAGGCAGCAGATTCTCCAGGGTGAGCCTCTCACTGCAGGGCACTGCCGAGGCAGAGGGGTGTGGTCAATTGCAGAGTCCAGCTCTCTGAACCACCCTTTGGCCTTCTGCATTTTCAAGAGTTAATTATAATTCTCTAGAATCCTCTACGGATAAAGCCAAGTGGACAGTGTGACCTTGTGCTTGGGCTGTGCAAGGATTCTTCACTAAAGATGTGTAAAGTGTGGCTGGAAGCTCTGGCAGCGCCCTGATTGGACAAGATGCACAGAATCAGAAGACTGCATAGTGTAAGCATGAGCGAGGAGGGGCTGCCATTCCTGCAATTAACCTTTACACCACATCTCTTCTAGCAGTGCCTGGAGGCAGCATCAGTTTGGGCTCTATCAGACACACCTGATAGAGGTGACATTTCTGGGCAGAGGTTGTATGGGTTCAATAGTCGGGCCTGATGGGCATAACTTTAATCGCATCACTCAGGAGGCAGAGGCAGGAGGATGTCCGTGAGATTGATTACTCTGGTTTACAGAGTAAGTTCCAGGCTAGCTGGGGCTATAGGGAGACCTTGTCTCAAAAAAAAATTTTTTTTAGAAGTATTAACCTATAACCTGCTCACATAGAATTATCCTCTGAAATCCTAGAGACCAGTAGGTGTCCTAGAGACCTCCGCTGCTAGCTAGCACAGAGAAGATGCTAACAGGACGAAACAAACACATACTTGCTTTGGACCCACAAAGCCTCTACTCCCACAGCCTCCAGCTATGGAAACTCAGGAGTAAACTGTGACCTGGGCTGTGACTGCCAGGAAGTGCTAAAGGACTGGGTGGTGCTTATGTTTGAGGTTTAAAGAACTGGAGGGCACAGTCTTAGCCTCACATTTCTGTGGCCTAAACAAGATGGAGTTACCTAGTTGGCTCTCCAGATGGATAGTGTATATTGCGATGAGGCCTTTATCTGCAAGTTGGCTGCCCAACTTCTGAAGTCAGCATCAGTGGAGGACATCAGTGAGGCCCAGAACCATGCTGCACTGCACAAAAACCCAAAGGACTCTGGGATTGGCTCCACAGAAGTCAGTTGTTTCCCAGACACCCTTGGATAACAGCGGCTGCAAGGAAAAGTGCCCGTGTTAGTCTCCAGTGTTGCTTCATCACGGTGGAGAAAGAGCTCAGCCTTCCAGGGAGGCCCTGCACCTGCCTTCCTTCAGAACACAGCCTGCCTGTCCTGCAGGGAAGTCATTTTGCCTATCACATTCCATTTTCAGAGGTGATGTGGTCGCAAGAAGAGGAAAAAGGATCAAGAAGGAAGAAGACGGGCAGGTGTGGCTTGCAGCCATGGACCGTGCTGCCGATACAGAAGCCTTGGGGAAACGGGCTTTGCAACCTGCAAGTGCCTTTCACATATCATCTTAGCAAGCCTTACAGGCCCCTGCGAGTGTAGTAACTGCCGTTCTTCCCACTGAGACTCAGAGCGTGTCAGGAGAGGCCCAGAGGAGAACTCTGGCCAGTCTGACTCGGACCCCGTCTCATTACCACTACCACCCCACAAACAAACCCCTTCTCTCTAAGAAACCCTGCTGCCCATGTTGCAGTTTGCGCCCATCCATTTGGAGATAATTGGGTGTGTGTGACCTCTCTCAGGACAGAAAGCAACCAAGTGGTCAAGAGCATATTTGCCACCAACTCTGCCTATGCAGAGTCTGCATTTCTAAGAGCGGAGGAATGGGGAATTACACCTCAGCCGTAGGTGACTGATGACGCCAAGTGTTGCAGCCTTGCTTACCATAAAATCAGGATTGGATGGCATGGTTGCTAAGAGGGTGTTCAAGCTCTAGATGGTGTAATATCCACGAGAACTCAATGGACCAACAGACTGGCCAAGACTGAAATAATTAAGCTAATGAAAGGATAGCAGGCTGCTCTCAGCCCTGCTGGTGGGTGGATAAATGGGTTCAACCCCTTGGGCTATCTATTAAAAAATATAATAATAACAATGGCTATCATGCCTAATTATAATGTGTGTACTCACTGACACTGATGAAGCACTTCTAGAGAGTCCCCAGAGATATTTGTACATCAAAGGTTAAATGCAAGGCTCTTTAGTATAAAAGAAAGAGCAGCCTGCATTCCTGTTGGACAGGGCTGGTATATGGACCTGTGCCGCAGCCAAACAAATGGAATGCTACATAGCCATTAAAAAGAACAGGGTAGATGAATATATATTTTTAAAAAGGATCACAAAAATACAAAGTTCCTAAGAGAAAGAAACGGTGAAAAATACAGTGTGCATGTGGTGTGTCTGGGCAGTGTGTGTAAGCATACATAAGATTTCTCTGGATGGGTTTGTTTGAAAAATAACTGTTAGCCTGGCATGGTGATACATGCCTTTAATCTCGGCATGTGGGAGGCAGAAGAAGAGGTAGGCAGATCTCTGTGAAATTGAGGCCAGCCTGGTAACATGGTGAGTTCCAGGCCACCTGGAGTTACAAGACCCTGTCTCAAAACAAAACAAGAGTAACTTTTCACAGTAGTTGGCTAAAGGGAGGACATGTGGGATCCAGGATGAAAGAGAGGGTTTTTCATTACAGAGATTTTGAACTCTGATTTTTGGCTTTAAACATCATATAATCACCCTTTTTCTTAAAAAATAAAACAAGTTCAGCACTTGGAAGACTGAGGCAGGAGGACTGAGTTTGCTGAGTTTGAGGCCAGCCTGGGCTATATAGTGAGTTCCAGGACAGGTGAACTACAGTGTGAGGTACTGTCTTCAAAAAAAAAAAAAAAGAAAGAAAAGAAAGTAAAAACTTAAAAAAAACCCCTAATTCAAAAGTGTTTTCTAGCCAATCATAATAAAAACATAAAAAAGTTATTAAAAGTATTCCATGTTCACATCCAAATATATTACATATCATATTCATAGATCTAGTACATTCATATATGTGCTATCTAAAATAGATTGACAATATACATTAAATATCAATATACAATATTACATTTATATATAGCATATATAATCAGCTGAGCTAATAAGTTCTCCAACTAGGGTATGTGTGTATATAATATACTTTCTACGTTCATATTCATATTCTGAGAACTTATTAACCCACTTGTTAAAAGCAGCAAATGGATGAATCTCCAGTCACAGGTTCCCGTCCAGTTCAGAGACCTGGCCTTTCTTTTCACAACTACAAACCATCTTCGAACCAAGGTCAACTACCTTGCACAACAGATTCTTCAAGATGAAAGATAATGCTTTCTTTCCCTTCTACCCAGAACCCCACTTCTCGCCCACATCCCCACAAAACCAGTACATTCAGCACCTGTGCCTGACTATGGTCCAAAGAGCTGGGCACAAAGAGTCTGTCTTGTCCACCACATGGGAGGCAAGTGGGTCAACACTTGGCCTGGTCCACCATCTCTCATGAACACAGAAAACAGTCACACATCTCTGATTCCCATTTCTTAAATGTTTCCAAGTCCCAAGAGGGAGAAAGAAAGAATCAAAAATAGCTCAACACTTTGGAAGCGTTAGCAAAAGGCTCTCTTTAGCATACTTGTTTTTCCAACAGTCAATGAACAAAAAGGTTCACTGTTTCGACCACCAAGAGAAAGCCAAGTTTTCAGAAATGCAGTCACACTTCTGGCTGACGTCAGGACATTTTCCAACCCGGCTTTCACAGGCGGACGTCGGGGTGGTCTGCCGACCTCCCACAGGCTTCCCCGTGCCAACAGTTGTGTTTGTAAATCTGAACACACTCACAAAGCCTGCATACTCATGGAGGGCTAGATGTTCCAGACCTTCTGAGACAGGGGAGATAGATGCGAAGGTGAGTAGAGCTGCTAAGGAGAGGCTGGTGCTGGAGAGACAGACCCGCCCGTGTAAACTGATCCCTGTTCCTCGTGGAGAAGCAGAGCCCATTTCGGCTCCTTCCACAGAAACTGAAGATTGATTTATTTCCACTGGGTAGATTAAAATACAGTGTTTTCATGGGAATGACTGGACTTCATAAATTTGTCACTGCCTGGCCATGTGCTGCTTTTGATCCTTCCTGTCAGGCTTGGTTTAAGCTGGGAGCATTTAGCTGCAGGCTGTGACACGTGTGTCTCTGCAGCCATCATCTTACATGTTGAACTTGGCTGTCTTCATCAGAGAAAGGAGATGGCGCCAGTTCTTGAAGAAGGAGAGATTTTCCTATTTTAAAATAGAAGTGCCCCGGGAGCCCCTGGACCACACAGGTCCAGTATGAAAGACAGGCTGGCTCTGATACCTGTCTTCCCCTCCATTGTTAGGTTAGGGTGGGCTCTTCTGCTGGCCTGGATGGTCATGATCCCTTCTTCTACCCCAGCCCACGAGCATCCTGTTCAAAGAGGACTCTACCCCACCAGACAGAAACAGTGCCCAGCCGTGACCTGTGTTTTGCACTGAAGTGCACAAACAACAGCTGAGCGAGCAAGGGAATGACACGGCACAGGGGCCAGGAATATAAGAGAAGACCGTGTTGCCACCTTCCAGAAGCTTCTCAGTTAGCAGAAGACAGGCAATCCATCAGAAAAGCAGGCAGTGTGAGGACAGAGACCTGTCTGCCCAGTAGGTTGTGAACATTGATCCACCAGGTCACAGGAAGCTTGGGTGTTGGGACGACAGGACAATCATGAAGGACTTCCTGAGCAGTTAGTCACTAAGCTGGGGTTTAGAAGTTTCAAAGAGTATGGCCAGGGGAGGTGACAGGGAAACACCTCCCAGGCGAGACGGAAACAGTGAGCTAAGGTGCAGGGCCGGAGACAACGCAGGAAAGTTGAAGAGTCTGTGAGGCTGCAGTGGCCACGAAGGATAAGGGAAGAGATACTGAGTATATTTGCAAGTGTGCATTGAGCCCCCATTGTCTTTAAAGGGAATGATGACACTGTTCAGTTTTATTCCATTGTGTGGTTGAAGAGTCTTGGGAACATAAACGCTTATTGGTGCCAAGTTCTGCAGCTAGTACTTAGCAGTAGCTCAAGTCCAGGTCTGTGAGTTACTGACCCCTTGCTCTTCCACACTGTAGAGAGGTCACTAACAACGAGAATACAGCAGAGACTTACTGGTGACCACAGGAGAGTTGGGGAGTGTAAGTCCCTGCTTTCTCGGAGCCGTTAAAAGTGGGACACAGAGGAGGTGGAACCCAACAGCTATAGTTAATATTTTATTTATTACTTTTATTTTATGTGTATGAGTGCATCACTTGCATGAGTGTAAGTGCACCCGTATCGAGCAATGCTTGAAGAGGTCAGAAGAGGGTGCCAGATCCCCTGAAACTGGAATTATGGATGGTTGTTAGCTACCATGTCCTCTGCAAGAGCAGCCAGCACTCTTAACCACTGAGCCATCTCTCCAGTCCCAACAGCTGGATGTGTTGGCAGCCATGAGAAGAGGCAGGGTTACAACAGGGTCACCTGACAAAGCGATGTAGAGCGGGGAAAGGGTGCCTGGACAGGGGTGGAAAGACCAGGCTACACTTTATCCAAGTAAGAACACTACATCTCGGATTTAACAAATGAGTAAAGTAGGCCGTCCACTAATGAACTTAACATTTTCAGCAAGAATTCACTGATTCTCTACTCAACAGCACTCTTAGTGATCATGTGCTATGTGCCAGACATCCAGGCCCTAGTGATGTCAGTAAGAATATATGTTGACCTCATAGCTCAAGTTCATGGCAGAGATAGAAGGAAATACACAGATGTACAATGTAATGTCATGGTGAATGCTATGAAAAATTTAGCAGGAGAAGGGGTTCGAAGTAACAGAATGGTGCTTCTGGGATTGTTTGAAAAGAGTTGTCTAGGAAGAACTCTCTGAGAAAGTGGCATTAGAATGTATACCGGAACAAAATGGAATAGGAATGATGCAGAGCCCAAACTACGAGCATCAGGCTACTGGGGTAGGAATGAGCCTGGTTAGTGCAAAGCCATCATGGCCAGAAGAGGGGATGCCACACAGATAGAAACAGAGGACAGCAAAGGGTCAGAGGACAGCAGAGGGTCAGAGGACAGCAGAGGGTCAGAGGACAGCAAAGGGTCAGAGGACAGCAGGGGGTCAGAGATCTGGAGGTATTTCATACTCAAAAGAAGATTTACATAAAAACTAATCTTTGCTGCTTTGGAAAATAAAGGGCAATACACAGTATGCATGTGTACACACACACACACACACACACACACACACACACAGAAACTGATGTTTAAGCTCACTTAGAAACACATATGAAAAATCCCAAGTAAATCAGCAAACACAACTAAGTGAATAATTCACTGTTGCTTCATTCTGCTCTGTCAGAATTAAAAGGTGACTTAATATTGGTACATGAATGAATACAATTAGATATATCAATCAAAGAAGTAATGGGCCTGGAAGAGGGCTCAGGAGTAAAAGTGCTTGACACCAAATCTAATTGCCTAAGTTGGATCCTAGGAATCTACATGAAGGTAGGAGGAGAGAACCAACTCCACAAAGTTGCCTGCTGACATCCATACATGCACTGTGGCCACGTGTACCTCCCCCACACCATGCACATCCCTCTACACATTATTCACATCACACACACACCATACACATACACACAACAATAATAAATTAAATGAGGGTTTCAAATAAATAACACTAGGCAGTCATCTTTAAAAGATGCCAATCAATAAAATATCAGTGTGATTTTAGGAAGAAAAAGGCTTACAATAAATATAACAGGATATTATGATGATAAAGATAATCTGTCTTAAACCAACAGCAAGCATTTCTTTTTAGTGGTGACCCTGAACCATGATGACAGAAGCTAGGAACATTGGGGTCTCTTTATAAGCCCTGTTGATCAACACTCTTTTTAAGATTTGTTTTAAAGTCACCAAGGAATGAGATATTACTTCTGAGCATCATAAAATCAGATCATTTCCAAGGATAATCTTCAGTGTTGCTAGAATTATGATGAGCTTATTCCCCCCCCTCCCCCGAGATACCAATTGGCACTAAATTTCTAAAAACCTGAAAATGTTTCTGTGTCTAGGTCTTACTTTTTGTGTTGCTGTGATAAGAAACTCCGAGAGAATCAGCTTAGGAGAGAAAGGGTCTATTTTGGCTCACAGGAGTTCTGGTGGCAGGAGCTTGAGGAAGAGGTTGGATGGCATCCACAGTCAGGAAGCAGAGGGTGGTGAAGGCTGGTGCTCAGCTCACTTCCTCTTCTTTCTGTAGCCTAGGGAAGAGTGCCAGCCACAGCGGATGGGTCTTCCCTCAGTTAACCTAATCAAAGTAACTTGCCACAGGCACACTGAGAGAGTATTTCATTCAGGTAATGCTAGATCTCATCCAGCTGACAACCAGAATTGATCGTCACAACCTATAATTCCATCTTTAGTCACTGTACTATGAAAATGATCAAATTCTCAGACAAATATGTTCCCTTGGGTGTGATTTTTTTTTTTAATATTGAGCAAGCAGAGGGTGATGAATTAGAGAATTCGGTGCTGTGCTTATCAATTCTGTTTTGAATAACATAACAACATAAGTGCACACCTATAACACAGTGTGGAAAGCAATGATTCGAAATTGAATGCAGTGGATGTTTATAAAGTTTCTGCTCAAATTGCACAACTGTACCTGCACAGAAAAAGAAAAAGAATAGACCCACATGCTGTCAGATTATGGCTCTGGTAGGAGTGTGATGATAGTGTCAATTGTACAATCACCTAGGAAAAGAGTCTCAGTAAAGGGTCACCTGGGTGAGGCGAGCCCGTGGACACACTGGTGAGGGATTATCTCGATTACATGGACGGAGCGAGACCTGCCCACTGCAACGCTACCATTCCCCGCTTAGGAAGTCCTGGATTGTAAGTATAGAGATGGGGCTGAGTGACTAACATTCACTAGTTCCTTCTTCTGACTTTAGACCTAGTGAGACCAGCTGCTTCAAGTTTCTGATGCCTTGGCTTCCCCACTGTGATGTACGGTAACTGTGAACTATAATAAGTTGCTCTTGTCAAAGTCTTTTATCGTGGCGACTAGAAACAAAACTGTCACGGAAGAAACAAAGGTCACAAAGGTGACTTCAGTATTCAAAGTGTGCTTTATTTTCTAAGTGTGCTATAATGCATTTTTTGCTTTTATATTCAGAAATAAACATCTATTTAAAGTAAAGCGGGAAGTTTTTGATCAAGAGTCACTCTCAAGTGGTGAGAAAATCTCCTGCAGAGTTAGTAGTCGGTTTTTCAGGACATTCCATAAACACATTGTGAAATTCTTCTCAAGGTAAGTAACTCACCTCCCAAAGCACTTGAAGTTGTCCCTTTGGATTTCAACATATATCAAATCGGTGTATTCTAGCTATAAATTAGCACATGAAAAATTAGTACAGCAAACGGGGTAAAAGAAAGTCAAACAAACTCCTCACTTGGGTCTTGAGTGAACTTCATGGAGTTGTGTGGTCTAGTAGTTCTAAACCATCCAGAGAGATCTGGAAAGACCCCGGAGCCACTTCTCCAGGGGATGGAAAGGGATGACACCACCTTCCCAGGTGTACTCAGTGGACGGAAGTGCTGTGCTCCCGGGGACAGTTGCTGCTGTCCTGTGCTGAGCTTGACCAAGGCCTTCTTGGCAATGGGGGGTTAAGTGTGTAAAAAAAACCTTCCAAAGAGGACATGAGCCCAGGAGAAACAGTCCACACCCAGCAGCTGTGTAGAGGGCTGATGGTTTTACCTGGATTGGTAAAGTTCACAGCAGATTTCCACACTCTTCCCACTAGGTGCTCCTTCTGAAGTTAACCACCAGAACACTTCCTGTCTCAGACAGATTCTTCCTTAGACCTCTTTCCAGCAGCTGCATGGCCTGGACTGGATCTGTATGAGAACTGACCTAGCAGTTTATCTTGGACCACAGGGCATGAGTCAGGCTTACCAGGAGACTTTGCTGAAGTCCCCAACCAGTACAACCAGTACAACCAGTGACGCATCGGACTTTCCCGGATGGCTCTAACTGAGCTGCAGGTTCTACATCTATTTTCTACTGAGTCACAGTGTGCTAGGAATCCAAGAAAATCAGCACAGTTTCCAGCTCCTACTGAGCACTTTACTGCCCTGTCATCAAAGAACACTTCCAGCACCTCCATCACCCTCTAAATCACATTTCACAGAGGAGCAAGGCCGCTGGCCACAATTAGCCCAAGGGTCCTGTGGAGCTGGTCTGGTGCCTATATCTTCATTTTCCCACTGCCTCTCAATGCCAAGCTTTCTAGAGTCTCTGGGATCCACACATTGTTGGTTTGTTCAAGAAATGGTAGATACTTGGGCTGGGGACGTAGCGCAGTTGGTGGACTACTTTCCTGGCATGCATGAGGCCCTGGGTTCCAGCCTCTGTACCACAGGGATGGTAGAGCACTATAATCCCAACCCTTGGGAGGTTTAGGCAGGAGGATCAAAAGTTTAAGATCATACTTAGCTATGTAACAAATTCAAGGCCAACCTGGACTATACTAGACTGTATCTAAAAAAAAAGTTACTGAATGATTATGAAAACAAATTGGTGATCAATCAAAGCCAAAATGATAATCTCTCTACTGATCTGGTGATGAGACTGATTGGAGGTCAAAGTCATCTCAGGGAGCCCTGCATTGTTTCCTAGGCTTTATCCAAATATCCAGGTCACCTGGAACTTTGTCTGAGGCTGGATGCCTTGGCAAACTCTGGGGCCTCTTTGATGCTCCGGAAGTATGTTCTCTATTCAGTCCTGAGCTCGCCGGCTACATTTTCTCTGTATTATCTCTACTGGAAATGCCCTGGAGCTGGAGAAGGGAATTCAGAGTCTTTGCAGCTGGGCATGGAAGAGCTGTCTGCAAACAGACGAGGTTTAAAATAAATAGTGATTCCGGCAAGCCCCATCTTGACGAGAAGTCTGCACAGCATCTGATACCCTGGAATGCTAAGCCACTGCAAAGGCGTGTGATTACCAGAGCTCTGCAAAGGGCAAAGGCCCCCAGGCCACTTGCTCTGCAAGTGCTGCAAGGAAGTGGTGGCCCAGACTGCCTGGGACTGTGGAGCCTGAGGAACAGATGGTCTTACCACATCACTACAGAGTCTCCAGGGCCTACTGTCCAAGGCTGGGCAGCATGTCTCTCTTCCAGATGGTCTCTGATGCACCACCAGGCGAGTTAGCCTTGTCTATGACCACAGGAGGAAAATGTCTTGTTTATTTTTAACTCTGTTTCCTTGCCACAGAGGGAGAGTGGGAGGCCTATGGATCATTCCAGGCTCTTTCCATCACCACCCCCAAACAGGTTAATTTTTACTTTTATTTTGTTTATGTGTGTGAGGTACATGTAATATGTGCAAGTGTATGTGCACACACCCATGTGTGGGGTATGTGGAGTCAAGAGGTCAACATTCTTGAGCACCTTCTTCTGTTATGCTGTACCTTTTTTGGAGGCAGAGTCTCTCACTGAACCTGGAGTTTGCCATTTCAGCTCACTAACTGGCCAGCAAAGCCTTAGGATCACCTGTCTCTGTCCCCCACGCTGGGGTTACAAGCACATGCTGCTATATCTGGCTTTTATGTGAGTGCTTAGAAATCTGAGCATCAGGCCCCTGTGCTCACAAAGCAAGCACTTTACCCATTGAACCATCTTCCTAGCCCCACCAGCTGCTTTGTTGGGAAACTTGAAATCCAGATCCCACCCTCACTCCCCGGAGTCATTCCAACACAGTGAGCTTCAGCTACCCCATGGATGCCATCTAGCTGGGCTCCTGCGGGCTTTATTCACTCCAAAGGCCTGTGTTGCACAGCCATTCCCATGAGAAGCTAAATATCAGCTTGTACTGGTGAACCGAGCAAACCAGTAAGTCTGATTCCAATGCACTGGAGTGTAGCCGAAAGCAAGTAGTCCCCTGATCCACTGTCTTCTGTGACAGTTAGCTATAACTGCCAACGTGACATGTCTGAGAAGAGGAACCTCAGTTGAATTGTATCCCTCATGGCCTTGGCCTGTGGGTGTGTCTGTGGGGAATTTTCTCGATTGCTAATTGATACGAGAGGGTCCAGCCCACTGTGGATGGTGCCATCCCAAGGGCAGGCAGGCCAGGGCTATAGGAGAGAGGTAGCCAAGCAAGCCAGGCAGAGCACGCCAGTGAGTCGCATTCCCCTGTGGTCCCTACCGCAGTTTCCTGCCTCCAGGTTGCTGTTTGAGTTTCTGCTCTGACTTCCTTCAGTGACAGACTGTGCCAAGGAAGTACAAGCCAAATGAACCTTTCTCCCTCCCCAAGTTGATGTGGTGTTTTATCACAGCAACAGAAAATACACCGGAATACCTTCTCTGACGCTTCAAAAATGGAGCACACTACACAGCCTACCCAGGTATCTTGTGTCTCACACAGGGACACTCAGTCCGCCTACCTTCATCCCCATTTCTCCATACAGCAGGATCACCATTCTGACCTGGGTACTTCATGGTAGCATGGCTGCCTTCTACCCAAGAGCCAGTGGGGCCTCTCCCTAGCACCAGCAGGACATCTGAAGGTGAGTCTGTGTTGCTCACACTTGTTGACCACTGCATCTTTAGGCCCAAAAGAGTGATATAGAACACTGTAACTTTTTCGAAGCCAAGAGATACTAGAAGTTGACTAAGACAGTCTCCTTTTTACAGTTTATTTCCTGGATCTGACGAATCAAGGAATCTGAGTAGCTGAGGAAAAGCCCGAGGGCTCATTTGAAAGAGAATATTCTTTAGAGAAGCCAGCAATGCTCATGGAAGTTGTGGAAGATCTAAGGCATTCCAGCAGGGACTGCCTGACCACTTCACCCACCCTCCCTTCCTCCTGGAGGAGGGCTCAGTGAAGGTACCGGATCCTGCCTTTCCTGTCAATACCAGCACAGCCCACCCAGCCTCCTCCAATATGTCAGAGCAAGAACATAAAGGAAGAGAGCTCTAATTAAACTGAATGTGTTTTCTTATCAGGAGTCAGTAGGATTACAAACTAGCTCCTGGCTGGGTACAGCTGCAGGATTCTGTCTTGCCTGGTTCCTGAGCCCCCTGCATACCTCACCACAGACTCTTAGCACCCTATTCTGGAATTCCTGGATCCATTCTCTTTCCTGATCCTGATATTAAATCCTTCATGTAAAAGGATCTCATTCAAACAACCCTCAAGTGCTAAGAGGCAGGGATCAATTATCTCCATTTTGCAGAAAGGGAGACTGAGGTTTAGGGAGTTTAATGGCCTTTTCAAATCTTTGGATCTGTCATAGGAAGACTACCAAATCTGGGGTCCAAACTGTTTAGACAAAGCCTTTTAATCCCTGAATGCCACAGGCACTAGAAGCATATCTGACAACTAAATGACTGAAGAGCCAAAAACTCCGCCCCCCTCCCCATCTTGCCAATGAGAGAGTGCTTACTGAGCTGTGGTGACCGCCAGGTACCCCATGCTAGGTCATCAGAGAGAAATGGGGGTTGTGAGGCTGTCTCCTCTCTGCTTCACAGTTGGGGTGGTGGGGGAGAGCGCTGGAGAGGTTTTCCTTAGAGCTTGGTATTCTTCTCTTTTAGGGAAGAAACAAGAGGCACCTGCTCAGAACTGCTCACCCGGGCTTGGATCTGGACTGTGCCAGCCAGAAGTCTCATGGCTGTGACCAGGGCAGGCAAGTCTTGTGGCTGTGACTGGCAGGGGACACTGAAGCAGAGAATATAAACCCTGGCTGACTTTCTTAGCTCTTGTCCTGTGATAAAATGCTTGCATAGAAGCATCTTGAGAATGGGGTTATATGGTTGGTAGTTCCACGTTACATCGTGGTGGGGAAGTCACAGTGTGTAGGAGCTTGAAAGATCTGGTTCTGCTACATCCAAAGTCAAGAGTAGAGAGCAGTGGGTTCATGCTTACCAGTGCTCAGCTTTCTTTCTCCATTGTATTCAGTCCTGGACCTCAAGCCTAGGGAATGGTCCTACCCACAGCGGGCAGGTCCTCCTACATCAATTAATTAACATAGTCCCTCATGGTCTTTCATCAGAGGCCCTTCTCCCAGGTGAATCTAGAAGCTTACAATTAAAACTAATCATCACGCTGGTTATTGGGTCAATTTATTACAGCAAATGTTTATTATTGACATCCCAACCAGCTTTGGGGATGGTATCTGTTCAGAACCCGGTCCTTGATCTTAAGAGTCCCAGGGCACAATGGAAAGGACATAAATCAAGCTAAGCTTATACAAGCTGAGTTGGTGAGTCCTGTGATCAAGATTCAACCAATCCATTGAAATGAGAAAGAAGAATGGATCCTGTTGCGAGAGATGAATAGGGAGGCTGGACATGAATTAGGCCTAGAGAAAAGATGGAGGAGAGGCATAAGTGGAAGAGATGCCAGAGCAGGTACCTTGGGAGCAAAACTGTGATGGTGATGGTGGTGGGAGAGGAAAACCTACCAGGTCCTGGAGTGAGGGCAGCTGAGAAACAGGTCCGAGGTGCTCAAAGGCACAAGATGGTCTATTCAGTGAAGGAATAATGACCCAAAGAATAATAGCTTGGAAGAATGCCGAGCTCTATAACCGGTGGTCTGTATCTAAACCAGTTATTTCTACAGGCTTGGCACCTTAATCAGTACACTGAAGAGCTTACAGTTTACTAAGTAGCAAGGAAACTTGATTCAAAATCAACATGATAGTACAGATCAGAAATACACTAGCAAAAATGACAGGGGGCTTTTGAGTGACAGCACTCAATGGCCCCAGGTTGCTGCCTAGAATTTTTATGGGGTTTTAAGTGGAGGAGGGGCAGTTGCCAAGGGTTGTACTTTTAGTGGCTCTGTATTTTAATCGACAGACTTGGGTTATATAACCTCTTCTGTGCTGTGCATGTCCCTTCCCACAATGCATCTGATGCTGATGTGATGAATGTCCATTTATGCATGGGCATATGATGGCAAATAGGAGATTCCCCCTAAAAGCTCACTCAGAAGACCCAATTTGCCTTATTGCACACGCATCCCAAACTAGTATAGGCCAGAATGCCCCCTTACTTTTCTATCCAAATATATTGGGCAAAGTCTTTGAATAGAAGCTGTCTATGCTTGATGGTTGTCAGGGGAGGAGAAACTTACTCCATGATTGGGGTGTTCGTGTCACTTGATACAGCTGGGAGGCCTAGGTTTCTAGGTGCATTGCTAAGGGAGGAATGTAGTTGCTGAGTGCATTGTTAGAAGAGGGGCGTGTGTACAGCCCAAACCAAGTAGAGGCCCAAGCTGCTATGCTATTCCTATGCCTGCCTGAATCAGTTCTGGATTGTATGAAATAGAGACAAATGCCTAGGGAGATGGTGTCTGTTCCGAAGAATTCAAGGAAGCTCTGCTAAGGTCACGCGGAATGGAGGCGGGAAGGGAGGATGCCAGCAACAGAGGTGCTCGTGAGCAAGTCACCTGGGCAACTGGACTTCCTCCGTCCTGCTAGCTAGTGATGTACAGGAATCATTAGAAATGACTCCCAGGAATGTGTGTATTTCCCCAGCTCTGCATTTACTGCCATTTGCCAGCAATTTTAATCCAGCCACAGCTGGAGGGTTTACATCCCAGAAATGGACAATGGCAATAATTCAGGGTTTACCTGCACTCTTCTCCTCCAGAGATCCTTTTTAAAAATATTTTTATGTGTATGGGTGTATTCCCTGCATGTGTGTATGTGTGCCCATGTCATGCAATGCCCATGGAAGTCAGAGAGGATGCTGGATCTCCTGAAACTGGAGTTATGGACAGTTGTTAGTCTCCATGTGGGTGCTGGGAATCAAACCTGGGTTCTGTGCAAGAGCAGCCAGTGCTCTTAACCACTGAGCCATCTCTCCAGCCCCTCCTCCAAAGATCTTGTTACCAGTATACCACTGCCTGCTAGACCTCTGAGACTCAATATTTTTTTCCTAGGAATTCAGGGTACTTAGGAAGCTGTTTATCTACCAACATCCCTCAGTGTTTCCTGCCCAGCATTCCGACATGCTGGCCGACAGTAGGACCAACATATCCCAACTACGGCCCCTTGGTAGTGGAAGCCTCGGTAACTTTCAGTACAGGTAATTAACAAAGTGATGACTAGCCTCAAATACGTGACATGTATCTTCCCAGCAGGCACACACTTGCTGGAGCTTCCAAAGAAGGAGGTCTTGCCACCACGCTCACCCGCTCTGTGCTCTGAATTCCCTGTGTGACTGTGACAATGGAAAGGCCTTGAATTTGGCTGATTTTCATCTGGTGAACTCTGACATGCTCATTTCTCCAACAGCTGAGGGACTTGGTGCCTGCGAATGGGATATTCCATCTCCTAAGTGCTGAGAGCTCTTTGGAAACAAAGCCTTGTGTTGAGATAAGGAAAGCCTCACAGCCAGTCTCCTATTGCTGGGCTTTGGAGGAACCAGTGCGATATAAGCCTTGGTCAGGGGGACAATGACAGGGGATGGCCAATATATATATCCATTGGCAGAGGCTGGAGCGGAGAAGATGAAACAAGGCTGGGAAAGATGGGGAGGGGACAGCAACAGAGGGTCTGTGTTATCTGCCTAGCCCATCCCAAAGAACTGGACGGTTGTGTTCATTGAGCCTCCATTCTCTGCAGAATCGCCCCTTTCCAGCTTGTGTCCTCAATTACTAATAAACAATGGCTCCTTTACTCAGCCTTCTAAAAACAAGCCTTTTGTTTCACTGCAATTTGCAAAAACAATTTCTTCATTGTAAATAAGTCCCCAGACTCCCCAGTCTTCCCTGATCCAGGAAAACACGGGAACATATTTTACAAGCTCTGTGTATTTCCAAACAAGGGACAATGTTTCATCATAGAAATGTCATTTTTAAGTATCCTCCTGCCAGAGCAGCTTAGACAGCAACCTCAAGTGTGAAAATCAAGGCAGGGGAGGAGGAGATGTGAAAGAAGGCCTGGGAAGAAGTGTGGTCGCGATCTGTTCATCTGCTCAGCCTATCACTGAAGGGTCTTAGACAGTGACTTCCAACACTGGGCCACACTGGACAGGCCTGCTGGAGCAAGGCTGCCCTGGACTGAAGTTCAACCAGCCTGGAGAGGAGGTGGGAGACCCAGCTCTGGCACTTACAGAACCCCGAGATCAAGGCTGCCAGGTGAGAACATGAACTTTGGGGTCAGAATCACAGGCTGCTGGTTCCTGTATGTAGCAAGGTACACTGGAGAGGGCCACCGTTCTTTCTGAACGGTCCGCACGCAGGAATTTGATTGTATATTGAGGCTCTTTCTGCTAACACACTACTGCTGACTGAGGACCTCCGAGAGACCGTGTCATAGCCTTCTGATGGTACAGAGCACGAGTGGTATTTTTCCCTCAACATTCCAGCCTGCCCTCAATGGGACAGCAGACTCTAGCCGTAGGCAGTCCTCGTGTAGAGGGCCTTCATGGCTTTCAGATACAAGCCATTAATGTGCAGATCAGAGATACGGGGGAACTGTGACCAGCATCTGTTCAGGGGCTTAAGCATTCATGTCTACACCAGACTGAATGTCTTCTGCCTGTGTGCCAAAGTCATTTATTATTCATTATTTTGCTTAGGACTACAGTGCCCTGTTGTGTACCTTCAGAATATAACTGTTCTTACTTTCTCAATGATGCAGCCCACCCCAAAGAAGCAACACTAGGAGACGGAGCCCTCCATCCCACCCCCTCCTCACCCTTCAAACAAGGTCTACACAAACCCTACCTACAGCCCCAAACCTGATGACGTGCCCATCCTCCCCCCTGCTGGATAGGGGTTGGAAATCATCTGCCCCTCAAATGCAAGGGGTCGGGGGAGGGGAAAACCTCAGCCATTGGAACTCTGCTCTTCAGGGACGCACTAAAAAGCCACAGAATCAATGATACTTCCTTGAAGATGTGCCAGCTCGCAGCATGTGCCAGGGATGCCGGAGCATATTGTGTCGTCCCAAACTCGGTGGCCGCAGACTGGTGCGCTCAGGGGCTGCTCCAAGTGCTCCTGCTCCCGCTTCTGCCTTCTTCCATTCCTCCCCTTTTCTGTCTCAGCGCTCACTGGAGTCACCATCAGAGAGAAGTAGTTTTGTTACCAGTTACACACTTTTGTTGTGAACCAGTAAACTGTGCAGAGATTGTGGATATTTGGAAAGGGATGTTTATACACAAGCCTCACTATTTCTAGGAATGTCTCTGGCATCTGTATGGGGATAGATCCCTCCCCCTTTCCCAACCACACTCAACAAACGGGGCTCCCTTGCCTTGTCCTGTTTGAAGGTATCTTTAGTAGCAGAGCTAGACTGAGTCAATCAGGATGTATCTTGGCAGTGTTACTGGGGCTACCAGTACACAGGGCTAGAGAACAGAGCCCCACGAAGAGGTGAGTCCTTGGTATAAATCCTGTGACATGACTTGCACCCCTAGTCAAGCCAAGCGTACCCCTGATCTGTTAGCTTAAAAATAAGCATAAATTCTCTTTGGGCTTAAGACGACTTGAGTTTGTTTTCCTGTTGCCCGTATCTTTGAAGAGCCCCTGGCTAATCAGTGATTGCCTTGCTTATCATTGGCTTCTGAGGTACAGTGGCTAAAGATCAGCCTTCCTGGGGTAAGGCTCGAAGACCTGTGAAGAGGCTGGATGTGGTGGTCTCTGCTCCCCTAGCTTTTGGGAAGCTTTGCTGCCAACCTCTGCTCCCACCAGAGATCGGGGATCCATCGCCCATCCTGCTGGTGCTGGCACCTCCCCACACCCATCCATCATGCCTGAGTAATTCCACCTTTCAGCATTCACTGCTCCTTCCACTGCTCTTTCCTCTGCCTTCTCCTCAAGCCAAGCTCCCTCCATCTCTTGTGAGGGCTCCAACCAAGCCTACCCATCACTTGTTCCATGCTTGACTCATCCAACCCCTCTTCCACCTGACATTTGAAGTGGAATTGCAAAATACGGAGCAGGTCACTTGGTCCCCACACTGTCGACCTCAAACTTTCTTCTGCTTTAAGCCTGTATTAATTCCTATTGCTGGATTTACAAATTAACACACACCTATTGACTTGAACAAACACAAATGTTAGCAATTCTATGCATCAAAAGTCTATGTGGGGCTCATTAGGTCAGATCCAGGCACCAGCAGGGCTGTGCTCCTTTCTGAAGTCTACAGGAGGAATCTGTCTCCTGATCTTTCAGTTTAGAAAGTTCAGGAAATTCCTGAAACTTACAAGATTTGCAAGGCTTCTTTCCAAGGTTCTGCAAGCCTCAGCAGTTCCTGAGGGGAGTCTCTCTGACTAGCGCGGCTTCCTCTAAGTCATCATCTATGCTGGATGTGCTTTTCCTGATGCAGCTGCCTTTGACTTGTCCATGCTCCTGTAAGCAATCTCTCACTCTTACTCCTGTAATCCCAATAAACTGATTCACCAAGCTAGACTGGTGGAATCATTTCTTGGTCTGTTGCCCTTCATGGGATGCATAGATCCTTGGTCCAGTCTGGCCAGGAAAAGTTATACAGCAACGGAATTTGGGGATTTGATTCCTAGCCTCCCCGTCCTGGGCCCCAATCAGATACACAGTCTACACTCTGATGTTCTGAATCCAAGCATTATGATAACTACCTGTGCTTCTCCTGTCCACGGGACCCTTGGGCAAGGTTTATGCATCTTTTCTACTTCTTGGAAGTAATGAGCATCCAGGCGTCTTGAGCAGGACATACCAAGAGAACGATATTTACTTTTTATTTACTGGGGTTCTGCATGAATGTCACCCTGGAAACCAAATCACAGATTCCCCATATTTCTACCCTCTGCTGAATGGCCGTAGACCCTCCATAACTGGTCCACACTTCCTGTTTCTAATCCCATCCTCTTATCTTGTAGGAATTTTATTTTTACAGCTAGTGCTTTGCCGAGGAAAGATAGGATTTAGTCACATGGAATTTACTGAGTACCTAATCTAGTCCCAGCCTTCTGAGAAATGAGCAAGCATCAAAGATGACTTGCTGATCATCAGAGACAATCTATTACCCCAGAATAACAAGGACCACAATTATGCTTGTGGTGCCAGTGGGAGTGGAGGAAGGGGAAGGAAAGACAGAGAGTTCACCAGTCATCCCTCCCACTGAGAAGACTCACTCCTAGGCTGCTCTACCCTGGCTCAGATGAAAGTGAGGCATTGTAGTTCCATAGCAAAGATTTAGGGAAGAAGCAAGGAATGGTAAGAATTTCCTTCTTTTAAAGCAACTCCCCATATATACACACATCTCCCAGATGGACACGCACACATGTCCAGGATGGACACATGCACGTCTCCGGATGGGCAAGCACATGTCTCCGGGTGGACACTCACACACATACATCTCCAGGATGGACACACGCATGTCTCCAGATGGGCTCTCACCTGCCCAGCTTCACAGAAGGCTGGCAAGCAGGAATGCCTGTGACCAGCAGAGTGCATGGAGCAAAAGGCACCTTGGGCAACCAGGAGGAGCATACAGGCTCTTGGATCCCTGCTCCACAGCCTCCTCCTCAGATGCTGTAGTGGTTAATATTGTTAACTTGAGAGGCTCTAGAAATCTCCGCTTAGGAGACAAACTGCTGGGCATGTCCATGAGGGAATTGCTGGGCTAATTGGGGTGGGAAGACCCAGTAAATGTGGATGGCTCCATCCCATGGGCTGGAGTTCCAGACTGAATAAAACAGAAGAACACCAGCTGAGTGCCAGTGTTCGCGGCTCTCTGCTTTCGGACGGTGGATCATTGGACTGCCCTGCTGCCCTGACTTCCCTGCCATGGCGGGTGCTACTCTCAAACCACGAGCCAGAACAAACCCCTTTTTCTTCAAGTTGCTTTTGCCATAGTGGCAAGAAAAGTCATACAGAAGACAAAGGGAGAAAACCCCCCTGGGAGGAAAAATTGCCAAACTGCAGAAAAAGAGTTTCAGTTGGAAAAGTGCTGTCCTGGGGCTGACTGACAGGTGCCAGCAAAGCCAGGAAGCTCTCGTCATCTTCCAGCTGAGCTGGGGAGGTCCTGGGCCAGGTGACACATTTTTTTTCTCAGACAGCCCCTTGGTCTTACTCTTACGGGCTTCTTCAGTGCCCCAGCGGGCACATGGAAAGACACTGACTGGGCTGGGTACGGTTCTCCAACTTCTTTGCAACCTGGTGTCTGTCCTCGAGTGCAGGCTTTGATTATGTCTGACACAGAGTTTTACTAATGCAATGTGATCTGCAAGTCCATTCTGGCTATGCTCTGCTGAAAGCCCGAAAGCAGACAAAGAACACTATAAAAAATAACAAGCAACCTAGAATGCGCGGCATCTCCCTGAGGTGACACTAGTGATTTTCCCATGGAAAGAAAGAGAGCAAGGGAAAATTAAGATGAGGGAGCAGGAGTCAGAGAAGCCCATCTGTTAAAAATGAGCAATTTCAATGACTCTTTTAAGTAGCAAAGAACAATCATTGTATTATTCTGAGGTGATCCAATTTTTTGAAAATTGAGATAAGTTTAAATAGAATTGATGCCGTTGTTACTGTTCTTTTCAGTCAGCATTTTGAAATGTTAGAGGAGTCTCAAAGTAAGTTTTAAGAACCACACTGGTCCATTCTGATTCGAAGAAGGCTCCATGGGCTTTCCATCCTAATCCAGCTAAGTAAAGAGTGGATTAAGGCAGTAATTTTCAGTAGCTAAAAAAGAATTACAAAGTGCTACCAATTACATCTCAATACAAACCAGCACCTCCTTAAGCCTAGTCACGGAGAAGACAACACCCGTTGTCAACCAGGGTGTTCTTGTAGAAAGCTTTGGAACATGCTGGGTGCATTAAAGGGGAGATATCTTGCATGTGCAATTACTCAACACATCTTTAAAACTGTAAACACTTGTTCACATGTGGAGAAGTTTAGAGCTGCGGACTTGGAAAACCCACCTGGCAGGCGGGTTGCCTCTGTTTCTCTCCAGTTGAGTAACTGTCCTCAGCAGGCGCCCGCTACTCCTCTGAGAGCCAAACCCAAGTCAGCAGAGGAATCATTAGGGCTGGGGGGCAAGAGTTCACTGCTGCTATTTTTATCCAGAGTACTCCCTTTCCTCCTCTCTGAGTTGATCTCCTCCCAGAAACGGCGCCTCCATCTTTCCCTGACCCCACCTCCGTACATCTGGGAGCACACCCACATGGAAACGCCAGCTGGCTTTGGGCTCAACTGCTCTCTCCAGCTTTGATGGGTGAGTGGCGCTGAGGACTTGGACATTTCCAAAGGTGGAGGAAGGTTGGCCAGACTTGGCTTCTACAGCAGCAGACTGTGTGGCCCCTAAAGAGAATACCTACCATATGTACAAAAACATGACCCTCAGTGTACACAGCAAAAGAATGGACAGAACCTGAGGGCCTCTGTGTATCACACAGAAGTCAAATAGAAAGGACAATTTTGGTCCTCCCTCTCCATCGGCTGCAACATCGTGCACTGAGGGCCACACTTACAGGTCTGTCTTCATTACACATTCTGTGCGGAAAGACCCATCAGACCATGCTGTCCAGCTCTCTGCCAGCACCAGGTCAAGCTGCCTGTCCTTTCCCAGGGCTGATGTTACCAGTTCCTTGCAAGGAACTATTGTGTTTCCTGATTTTGTTAACCTCTAGGGAGGAACACAGCCAGTTCCCGGGCCTTTCTGTTCCACACACATTCTGAACTCCATGGAAGAGGTTTCAAAGAAAACAGGCTCCAACTTCAGAGGAAAAAACACCCAGCCGTGGAAAGATGGCAAAGAATCCATGAGAAATTAAAATTTCATTTGAAGTGGAAATTTTGCCATTACCAAATTCTGCCAAATTTTGGTTTCGGGGGGATTGGTAAAGGTTTCCAAAATGAAATGATATTTAAAAGTTGCTTGTTTTAAAGAATGTAATATTTAGTAAAAGTAAAAGAATTCTCATACCCAGATAAGAGTTATTTCTTCCTCAGCAGACCCCTGCCAGGCTCCAGTAATTTCGCTGTTAATGGGTGAAGGAGAACTAATCAGCCAGGTGCTGAAGTCATTTAATTAGCGCAGTAAATGAGAGCAGCCCAGGTGCTCAGCCGTCACTAGCTGTGCCCCAAACATCTCCCACGGTGGCTGGCAATTAGAGCTAAGGATGGGGAGCTCTGTATCCCCAGCCAAGGATGTGATGTGGCCCGAGGTCCAGCTCTTCAACAGTCTGAGCAATGCGACCCAAACTTCAGAAGGTCAGTGAACTTGAAGAGGAGGCTGAGACTCAGCCTATAGACTCACATAATAAAGTGATATAGTACTCCACGGGAAGTAAGAGAACTTGCCCAGGCCCTGAATCCATCTTGCTCAGATCTAAGTTATAGCTAGAGGCTTGGGGTAAGTTATCAAGATCTTTTAGTGTGTAGCAATCAGGTAGGCCTGAGGTTTAAATGAGTGCATGTGAGTAAAGAGCCTATATTAGACCAAATGACATGTGAGAAGCTTTTTATAGTCACTGGCTCTTCTCCCTGTATTACCTTCTATTGTTTTATATATATATATATATATATATATATATATATATAGAGAGAGAGAGAGAGAGAGAGAGAGAGAGAGAGAGAGAGAGCTTTATTTTTATCCCATTAATAAATCACAATTACCCATGGTCATAAATGGTACAATCAGCAGAATAGTAAAGGTAACAACAACAACAGCTTCTACTCATGGTTTTCCAAGTGCTCGATTTCAACCTAGATATTCCATATTAGGGGTATGCCCACAGATCAAATCCAGCCATCAGCTGTCTTAGTCAATAAAGTTTTATTGGACCATACTATATTCATCATTTGTACGTCATCTCTGGCTGCTTTGGGCTGTAAAGTTGAGTTGTCAAGACAGAGATAAGACCAAAAGAAACATCCTGAAATACTCATTATCTGATCATTTGCAGAAAATATTTTTCAACATCTGCTTTGCATATTTAGCCTAAATTAATTCTCCCAGTGACCTCAGAAGTCAGGCGTATGCCTAAGATCTCTCAGATGAGAGACAGACCCCACTCGACAGCACCAAACAGCCTTCCAGCCATGACCTTCTGGCTCCAGGGCCTAATGCATGCTTCCAGGACTCTGACCATCACTGTCTCCAGGACTAGTGATGAATCAGATACATCCATGTAGGATGCCACTAAGTAAGACTGCCCCCCCTGATGTTGAAGGACAATCCACAAGGACAAGCTTCCCTGGGCAGTGATTCCTACCTTCACAGTGCTCTGGGTGTAGTTGATGCTACAGCTGCCTTGTTTGAGGCTTAATGGTAGCATAAGCAGGTGCCCTGCCCAGTCGGTCCCTAGCTTAGATGGGGGAAAGGTTCTGAGCTGTGACAAGGAATCAGCATGGATAGGAGTGGTAATTCTGGTTTACCAAATCATTACTCAGAGACCTGTCACATTTTGATGTCTTCAGAAAGCGAAGGTTATTGCTACCAGATGTGGCAGTGTTAAGACACATTCTCCTCTTCGGAAAAAAGCCCCAGATTGCAAAGTCTTTGAAGATAAAAGGATCAACCTGAGCTCACCTTAGATGGCTGCCTCTGCAAGGGATACCAACCACCATGAATTACAATGGGAAGGGCTTGGAAGCTGGGCTTGGAAGTGGGTACATTGGGCAAGCCATTGCTCTTCTCATTTAGATGACCCTGAGGTCACTACGGCTAAAAACACTCTTTTCTTTGTGGCATGCAAGGCTGTTCGAGGCAACGCGACAGCTCGGTGAACTGAGTAGTGACCTTCAAATGATGACATCTGAGTTCAGATCTCTGTTCTGATGTTTGGACTGAAACTGGTCAGTTCCCCAGCCTGTGCTTCCTTCTCCTTACTGGTAAAATGGTAGAATTCGCATCTCGCACTTCTGCTATTTTCGTCCTATTTTGGAATTTAAAGAGATAGACCATACCAAGCACTTAGCTAAGAGTCTATCCTATGATGTACACAGTGATACTTCGTATACATACCCACATCATTACCCTTGTCAGGGCAACCCTTATTTTGCACCAGAAGTAATCTATGTGAAATTATCTTATAAGGACCTCATTTGCAATCTCGTCAAAATCAAGGTTACAGAAAGACCCTGGTCCTGGTGCTGAATCCTTCTCACCTCTGATCTTGACCCACATAATACGAATTACACATCTCTCCTTGTGGGAGATTCTCAGGCTTCTCGGGGAAAGAGGTGGAAGGTTTGGATGATTCTTTTCTGTCCTCTCTGTTCATTTCTGTTGTCAAGTTCTGTGACCAGTTTTCTGGTGGCTGGACTCTGGCGAGTCTCCATTGAGGGGTTGACTTCAGAGGCAGCTGTTCATAGAAGCCAAGGAGAGACACCAAATGTGGGCTCTGTCTACTCTTCTCACTGCCTAGAACAATCCCATCCCTTCCTGTCCCCACTTCATTCCTCAGCAGAGGCAGGTGGAGTACCTGCTGCCATCTTCTCTTGTGACCCGTGGATCTCTTTTCCACATGGAGCTCCTGTTCCAGCGGAGGGGTGACAGTAGTGTCCTACTTAGCTTTAACTGTCGACTTGACACAGCCTAGAGTCAGCAGAGAAGAAAGCCTCAGCTGAGGGATGGCATAGATCGAAATGGCCTGTGGGCATATCTGTGGGAGATTGTCTTGGTTGTTAACTGATATAGGAGGGCTCAACCCACTGTGGGCAATATGATCCCTAGGCAGGAAGTCCTGAACTGCTTAAGAAAGCTAGCTTGTGTAAGCTGGTCTGCAAGCCAGCATCTCCATGGTTCCTACTGTACTGTTTTGGCTATGATGGATGGTTACAGGTAATGCTGTGAGGAGAAGCAAGCAAGCTTGCCTTCAAGTTCCTGCTTGAGTTCCTGCCCTGACTTCTCTCAGGATGGGCTGTGACCTGGACTTACAAGCCAGATCAATTCTTCCCCTCCTCTAAGCTGCTTTTGGTCAGAGTGTTTGGTCACAGAAACATAAATATAGCTAAAACAGACAGTATAGATAAAAGCAGGGAGATAAAAAAAAAAAAGATAAATCACTATTGGACCACATATCAATAAGCCATGTGTAGAAAAATCAAACATCAAGAACAAAGATCATAAAGTAGTACCTGTCTGTTTAAGGGACCTGGACGCAGCCTCCCAGATCAGCAGACATTAGCTGAACCCAAAGGAAATGAGGGCATGAACCCAGTAGATATTTGGGGGATGTGAATTCTAGGCAACAGCAAAACAGCAGTATGTGTGGGGAGTAGAGAAATACTAAAGGGCGTGTGTTGGGGCATCGGGATTGGGGGAGGAGAGCAAAAGATGGGGTCAGTGAGCTTGTGATGGGCTAGGACTTTTGAAGCCATGGTGAGGATATAATGGTGTGCTTTGAGGAAGAGGAGCCCCTTCCAGAGGTCCCAGGGTAAAGCAGTGGCCAGAAATGGTAGCAACTGAGCCCAAAGATTCTCAAAATAACTAGAATCAAAGCCAAGGTCAGACACTAATACCTGTTCAGACATGGACCAGAGAGCTCAGGCCACTACATTCTCTGAGTCACTCCCTTCCAGTCTCAGAATTTCTCACTTGAGATAAGCGCCTTCTTGCACCCTGCCGGAGCCCACTGACCTTGCTTGGTCCTCCCTCTGCTCACCTCCAGCCCTGGACTGTATTGCTTCCAAGGTGAGGCATAATATTTATGCATTACTGAATCTTTTAATACGTATCCAACTTTGCAACCTTGTCTTTTCTTTAAATGTCTCACGAATGAGGTTTTTCTGTGTTGTACATTTCCCCCCAAACTATGTGACTTTCTTTCTTGTGTGATTTTTATAGACTATGCTGGGTTTTTAGGAGTTCTGTCATGTTATAGCATTGCTGAATGCCAGGCTCACCTTGCAGGACTACTGTAAAGACACAGTCCTTAGAACACAGCTCCCATCTAGCTAATGCAGAGTGAGTGCCGTAAGTAAGACCTGACCATCTTCATTGCCCACTGTTATTCAAAGGAACATTCCAGCAGTCATGTTAAGCAAGGCTGTCAATATGCAAGAGTGAAAACCCAGGAACCACAGGCAAGGCTGCAGCAAACTCCAGGGAAGTGGAGGCTGGCAGTTTGGACCAGCACAATAGCAGGAGATGAGGTTGGAATCTACAGAGAAGGCTCAGTCAACCATATGTGTTACTGGACTGGACATGGGATGGGAGAAAACTGATGAATTCAGAGTTGGGTCTGAGCAAGGAGCGATGCTCTGCCCTCCACTGCGATGGGAGGTCTGTGGGAAGAATGACAGAGTGTACAAGTTCCTTTACAAGTTGTTGGGATGAAATACCTGACAAGCGTTGGGGTGATGGCTCGGTGGGTAAGAGCTCTTGCTGTGGAAGCATGAGGATCCGAGTTCAAATCCTCAGAAGCCAAGTAAAAGCTGGGTTTGACTCTATGTATCCTTGTAACCCCAGCACTGTGGGAAGCCGACAGGAAGATCACTAGGGCTTGCTGGCTTCCAGGCTAGCTCAGTTCAGTGAGAGACCTTGACTCAAAGGACTGTGGTAGAGGTCACAGTAGGGCACTCCATGTTCTCCTCTGGCCTCTGCACTCACATGCATATGTGCATATACACTACACACAAACCAAACAAAGACACAAAGAAGGGAGGGGTTATTTGGCTCACAGTTAGGGTACAGTCCACCACGGTGGAGAACACACTGCAGATGGAGTGGGCCGCAGGCAGCAGCTTCTGGAGTCTAGAAGCAGAAAGTGGTAGATACTGGTGCTCCCTCTGGGATCCCAGCCCATGGAATGGTGTTGCCCACATTTAGTGTGAGTCTACCTTCCTCACTTAACCTAATCTAGAAACACCCTCACAGACATGCTCAGAGGTTTGTTTCCATGGTGAGACTAAATCCCATCAAATTAACAATCGGGATTCTCCACCACTGTCAGTGTTGGTTACATTTGGTTGCTGTGAGAAAATACCATGACCAAGGGCAACTTACGGAACAGTTTATTTGGGCTTATGGTTCCAGGGGACTAAATATCCATAATGGCCGGGGGCCATGGCAGCAGGAGCAGGCAGCTGAGAGACGAGGTCTCAGCAGCACAAGGAAGCAGAGAGAGGGACCTGAAGCAGGGGTGGGCTATAAACCCTCGAAACCCCTCCAGTGACGCACTTCAACCGGCAAACCTCCTCCTTTTGAAGATTCCATAATCTCACCAAATGTGGGACACCATTTCAGGTCTGCTCATTGCAAGATGCTTCTTGGCCATTCAAGAGAAGTTTGGGCACAGTTATTTTCTGTGTTCTTTTCTTTAATATACACTATTTATTATTTGAAATTGTTGGGACTAGAGAGATAGCTCAGTGGTTAACAGCACTGACTGTTCTTGTAGCGGACCTAGGTTTGATTCCCAGCACCCGCATGGCAGCTAACAACCATCTGGAACTCCAGTTCAAGACAATGTGACACTCTCTTGTGACCTCCATGAGCACTGCATGACATGGGTGCACTTACACACATGCAGGGAATACACTCATATATATAAAATAAAAATAATAAAATAATATTTTGAGAAGAGAAAAAGTCATGCAGGTATGCAATGCACTCTGAGCTTATCCACCCCTCACTACCTACCCTCACTGCCTTGTCCTCTGACATGTACCTCAGGCTCTCCATCACATCGGCTTTCCTTTTTCCCAGCAGCCATCAGTGTTTCTGCACCACATTCCTTGCTAGACTATATGCTCCATGAGCATCTTACTCATTCTTTGCTACCAGAGCACTGGTAAATGCTCAGTAGATCTGTCCTGGTCACGTCTGGTGGTTCAGCCCTGGAATCTTAGTTGCCTGAGAGACTGATGCAAGATCATGAGTCGGATGCTTACCAGGGCTATGAGTCAATCCAAGCTATCCTCAGCAACTTACTGAGGCCCTGTCTCAAAAAAAAATAAAGAGTAAAAGAACCTAGAAATATAACACAGTGGTAGATGATTTGCTTAGCATGTGCAAGGCCCTGAGTTCAATTGTCAGCACTACAGAAATAAAATAAATAATTAAATAAATCCTAAAGTAAATGGATGAGTATCTAAAGACAGAGATGCCCTCTCTCTACCCCACACCACACCATCACGAATGTCTACATTTTGGGCTGGAGGGATGGCTTGGCATTTAAGAGTGCTTACTGTTCTATCACAGGACAGGAATTTAGATCCTAGCACCCACATTGGGGGGCTCACAAGCATCTGTAACTCCAGCTCCAAGAAATCTGATACCTTTTCTGGCCTCTTTGGGCACTCACTCATAACAATAACAACAACAATAATAAATAAAATAAAATATTAAGAAAAAATGGCTATATTTCACCAATGGCTGGACTACCAGCAATCAAATTTGGAAGTCCCTCTCAGGGAAAGAAAACTGGCTAGAGCCAGTGTTCCTCAGCAGGCCACCTGTGACATTTTGGATGGAATCTTTCATCTTTCAGGACACTTGGGATTTAGACTCCAGATATCATAGACGATTCTCTCCTAACCCCTGTGAGGACCAAATACCTCCACCTCTAGCCTCTTACTGTGGTGGCTACTGCCATTTCTGTGGAAATGTCTCACTGTCTGAAAAAGACACACAGCGACCACCAACACAGGGCTTTGCAGGCTACTTAAGTGTTATGGTATGTACTAATGCTGATATTTAGAAAGGTTCAGTGAAACTGCTCGTGAAAATGTATAGTCTCAAGTCCAGATTTATAGAGACTGTTTTCATGTGAGCATCCTGGGAAATCCCTTAGTCCCAAGCAGACAGGGGTGGCTGGGCTAACTTGGAGTGCATCCACCCCTCATTGTATTCCTAAGAAGCTCAACCCTGGTCCACTGCAGATTCAAGGATAAAATCTCAAGAGGCCTGTGACTCTTCTAAGCTCCCTAGAAAAGTCTCACTAGGGGAGCCATCTCCTGTGGCTAAGTCCAAATCAAAGTACCCTCTGGCTGGGTAGTTCCTCTGCCCTGGCTGGGTTCTGGATGCTCTAGGAGCCAGGAAATGAGGTCTGAAAACAGGAAATGAATGATGAGATCATTGCTAGAGAATTCTGGGATATTTACCCCATGGTGTATAGAATCCATTGTGAGGAACATCATGGATATGGCCAGAAGAATCTGGAAAAATATGATTTAAGCCTATGACTGCAACTCCAATGGCTTTTAGTTTCTCTCTAACTGAGAAATAAATTCAGCTGATTGCTAAATTATATAGTGAGGTATTTAAGAAAGCAGGGGAAATTGAACAGTGAAAGTTATTTTCACGTGAATGTTTTTCAGTGTAGAGATGCAGGTCTGTGGGCCTGATTCTCAAGCACCCAGCATATCTGCTTCTCAAGTTACCTTTAACTTGGCTATTGCGCCATGAGGGGAGCGCCTGGGCATGGCCACATGAAAGGCAGGTTGGAGGCGATCTCACAGTTGGCTGAGCTGCAGAACAAGGAGGGTCTTTCATGCTGGGGCGCGGGGGCCCAGGGCACTCAGTGAGGCTCCAGGCACATGGTGTTCCTAAGCAAGGCTTCATATCACAGTCACTCGGGTGGAAAAGGAGAGCTGGCCTGTTGCTCCTTGGCTTCCATTGGGAGTCACAGATGAATAGAGCCAATAGAGAAGTTCAGGGAGCCTCACAAGCCACTCAGGGATGTGGGGAGATGGGTGTCTTATCTCGACTGAGATAAGACTGCAGTCCAGGAGGCTCAGGGTTCCTGAAGCAGTCAACTGATAGGGATAGAGACAACATGCCATTGTTAAGGATGGGCCACTCCCCTGTGGACAGACAAGAGGAATCCAGAAAACCAAGTAACTCAGGAGGGAACTGGTGAGAACCGCGTCTACAGTGGCCTCACAGGGCTGACTTCCAGGAATGTTATGACCATTTTCATAGTCCCCTCACACACACTGGCTTGATGACCTCAATTAATTTCCCACTCTGTGTATGCGTGTATGTACATATACATGTATGTGTGCAGATGCACGTGGAAGCCAGCCTCAGTCAGTTCTTCAGGAGCTGTCCATTTTGGTTTTTGAGACAGGGTCTTTTCATTGGCCTAGAGCTCACTAATTAGTCTATGCTAACTGTCCAGAAAGTCCCAGAAATTCACCTGTCTCTACATCCCAAGTGCTGAGATCCCAGGCATTGGCTATCATGCCCAGCCTTTTAACATGGCTTCTGGGCATTGAATTCAGGTCCTTGGTTTACCCTGTGAGTCATCCGCAGCCTTAATTTCCCATTCTGCAGCATTTGTGGAGCACCTCTGCCAGGTGGGGCCCAAGAACCATGGGCACAGAGGTTAAGAGCCTAGGTCTTTGAAGCAGATGTTAACTCCTGCACATAGTAAATGTGAACCTGACAGCTATTACCTTGTTACGGACAGGCTGACAGGAGCGAGCATAAACAGAACACGGGCTCTTTTCCTTCCTCTGTGTCTGCTTCAGTTTCTTTCATCTTTGTGTTATGGTTTTAAGTACATTTTGCCTCCTATTGTACATGGCCATGCTTTCCTGACTTCTGTTTCAGATAGCTCACTGTTAGTGTGCAGAAATATTACTGAATTTTGTGTGTTGATTTCCTATCCTGCATCTCCCCAAATTCATTTATTGGTTCTCGAAGTTTGGTAGTCAGACTTTTCTGCATCAAAGTTCACATTCTTTGTGAACAGAAACAATTATACTTCTTTTCCAATTTGGATGTGTTTTATTTTATTTAATTATTTCGAGACAGGGTATCATGCAGCCCATGTTGGCCTGGAACTCACTGTGTTGCTGAAGACCATCTTGAGCTTCTGCTCTTCCCCAACCTCCACCTCCTGAGTGCTAGGATTACAGGTGTGTGCATGCCTCCATGACTGCTTTATGTGGTGCTGGAGATCTAACCCAGGAATTTGTGGATGTTAAACAAACCTTCTATTCACTGAGCCCATATCCTGCCTCTGGATGCTTTTCTTTCTTTCTCTTTCCTAACCATCCTGGATGGACCTTCCAGTGCTACAGCTGAGAGTGGGAATCTATAGCTGGTTCTTGATCTTAACACAAAGCTTTCAACTTTGTGTCACAGAGTGTGAGATCATCTGTGGGCTTGTATCTATCACTTTTATTGAGTTGATTCCTTCCAGATCCATTTTGTTGAATTTTTATCATGAAAGAATGTTTAATTTTGTCAAATGCTTTTTCTGTACCTTGTGACTTGGTTATATGACTTTTGCTCTTTATTCTCTTCGTGTGGTATATCTTTTTATTTATTTGCATGTATCTTAGAACTTTTTATTACGTTTATTTATTTTTCTTGTGTCTACAAGTGGAGGTCACAGGAAAACTTGTGGGAGTCTGTTCTTTCCTTCTACCATGTGGGCCCCGGGGATCTACTGTAGGTTGTCAGACTTTGCAGCAAGTACCTTTACCTGCTGAGCCATCGTGATGGCCCTGATTTGCATGCATTGAAACATTCCTACATTCTATGGAAAAATTTCAATCATGGTGATTGAATGCCTCTTAATATGCAGTTGAATTTGGTTTGCTTTTTTTTAATTAAAACTTTTTTTTGTTTTTTGAAACAAGGTCTAATATAGCCCATACCTTGAACTCACTATGTAGCCAATATTGGCCCCGAGTTCCTGGTCCTCCTGTCTCTGCCTGCCAAGTGCTGCTATAATAGGCCTCCACCACCATGCCTGGCTGGTTTGCAAGTATTTTACTGCGGATTTCTGCAACTGTGTTACTCAGAGACACTAGCCTATAATTGTCATTTCTTGAAGAAGCCTTCCCTGCCTTTGGTATCAGGATGAAACTGAAGAGTATCTGCCCCGTGCACATTATAGCATTATCCACAATAGTCAAGAAAAAGAGACAGTCAGCCTAGGTGCCCATCAGTGGATGAATAGATGGAGAAAATGTGCTACAAAAACATAGTTGAATACTATCCAGTCTCTAAAAAGAAGGAAACCCTGTCATCTATGACACTGTGGATGAACTAGGAGGATATTAAATGAAATAACACAGTCACAGCTCATATCCACCTTGGCCATCATTGTCATCATGAGAGCCAGCTGTTGAGTCATGAGACACTGATTTCTGGAAGAGTCACCTTGGTTCTATCTCAAGAGATTTCAGAAATGGATCTCCTTGAATCCAGAGTTATCAGCTTGACCTGAGAGGTCCTCAATGACTGAATCTTAGCTGCCTTCATCCCTCACCTTCTCCCCCAGGTGTGTCCCATGTGTCATGGCCCCGTGGTATCTTCTGTCAGGCGGAGCACATTCCTACTTCCCACATCTCTGTGGGGAACATGTTTCCTCCCAGTTTGTGCACATGGCTCACACCCTCACGTCATTCAGTTCTCTGCTCGAGTGTCACCTCATCAAACAGAATGAAGCCAATTTTCTCTATGCTTGCTGTCTGACTGCTAAGCAAATATTGACTTTAGCATCACTGTAGTACCAATTTTTTAGTAAGCGATTATAGATGTTACCACAGAAAACCCAGCCAACTAACATGATTAAAAAGCTATTTCTCATTTATAAAAAATTCAGTGTCACTGTGGCAGTCCTCCTCCACGCAGCCAACAGCTCCTCCATCTTGGATTTGCTGCTTCTGATGTCACTACAAAAGAAGTTGAGTTTAGACAACTATAGGGGACGTTTCTAACTAAGGACTGGCCTTGAAAGTGGCTTGTAGTGTGTCAGTCACAGAGATAGACACTCACTGCCAGAATGCTAGCAAATAGAAATTTCACCAGAAGAAAGCACTCAGCACACACAGAGAGTACACCCACCAGGAAGGCCACATCTACACAGGAATCTATAAATTAGAGGCTGCTAGAGGGGATCAGCCACACTACATATCCTGTCCACTACCTTTCCTAAGCTGCTGATTTCCTAGTCTGTAATGGCCCCATAGGGGAAGTCAGCAGGATGAGCTCCCTGTATTAAGTCATATCTAGTATCTTCACTGATCTGCTAAACTCAGAGACTCCTCTCAGCTCAGTGACTGGGAGGACAGGAATTTCCTCGGTTCTGGGGCCTGCTGTTGAATTTCCTAGCTCAGCTTCTTCTGCTGGGAATGCTAGGATTACTAAGGATATTTCACCTGAAGTCTGTCCCAGCACATCTCTCTATTGAACCTGGAGAGGATCTTTATTATTTAAGATTATTAACAGAATCCTGTCTCTTCCCACTAGCCTGAAGCTTCATGGGTCTGTGTCTTCATCTGTAATTGGAATTACTGGTGCCTATAGGTAAGATGGACAGAATGCCAACTTTATGGCAATTAATATTTGTTTATGAATAAATTCATTTATCACTAAAAATAAACATTTCATTAGTAAATCCAAATAAATTGGGAACATTATATAAATCTAAGTACTTGACTACAATTTCCATAATGATCAAATATTTAACAAAAAAGTTTTGTAACTATAGAATAAAACTTAAACTAACAGAGGTATTGAATAGTAGGACTCTATTAAACACAGACAAGCTATCAACAATCAAATGTCAATGTCATCTATTTTTTTTCTTCTCTGTGTTCATACAAAGGCCTTCTGTTTCTGTTCCTCCAGAAAATTAATCCTCTTTCCTTTGTGAATTTTTTTTTAAATGAGAATCATTTGTAATACTTTTTCTAATTTTAACTAACAGCTTCCTATGAGCAGAACATACAAATCAGACAGCATAATCGGAGGAACTCTCTTAATAAACCCCCAGGGTTTAGAGTACATTATTAAGGACTGATGAATGTTACCTGTAAAAATTTCCATAGGGATTAATTCTAGCAGTAGATAAGATTCAAGAATGTCAGTTCCCTGGTTCTTTACAAAGACGTGTTATTTTGGTTTGGATTTTTATTTTAATTTAGTTTTTCTTTTGTATTTTAATCCTGCTAAGGAATGTCCAGAGCCCAGAGGTTGGTGTCATCCCAGGACTTGGACTGCACCCATCCAGGGAAAGAGCTGGAAAGGACCCTCAATAAGTAGAAGCCTCCAGCTGTCCTCACCCCAAGCTTCCTCCTGGAACGATGGAACAAAGATGGCCACAGCATGGGAGGGACAAAAGCAAATGAGATGAGGTCACAACCCAGGGACCCTACTTTTCAATTTTGCATTTTGGGAAAGTAAGAACTTTACCTTGACTGAGTGGCAGGTGGTAAGCTCAAGGGAGGATGCTCTCTCTGCTTGTTGCTCGTGTCGTGTCGTGTCCCACCTCCCTCCCTCACAGGTGGGACTGAACCCAGGGTCTCACAGCTGCTACACAAGCACTTCACCTCTCAGCTGCATCCCCAGCTTTTTTATTTTAATTTTTTGAGATAGGGTCGGGTTAAGTTGCTGAGGCTAGCCTTGTGCTCGTTATAACCCAAGATGCGTTAAACTTGACATGAAATGCAGGGTCTTGAAGATGCTAGGCACATCAGCTTTAAAAAAGAAAATGTGTTTGAGACAGGATCTGGATAAGTTTTTAAGGCTGGCCTTGAACTTGCCATCTTCCTGCCTTAGCCTTCTTAGTAGTTGGGATCACACCACCAGGCTCAGTCCATTTGGTTGTTCTAAAGAGGAGGGAACTTTGGAGAGGATGAAGAATTGAAGACTAATAAGACCTTGGGGTCACCTTGGAAGACTGAGGAGGAGGGAGAGGACAGGAAAAAGCACAAGCTTTATGATGGTTAATCTTGATTATCAACTTGACTTTGACAGGAGGTGGCATCACCTAAGAGACATGCCTCTAGGAGGGTCTGTGAGGATCTTTCCCAGAAGGAGGATTAACTGAAGGAAGAAGACCCTTCCCAAGGTGGGCAGCACCTTTTGGTGGATGGCCTAGATGTCAGGAGGGCTGACAAGAATGCCGCACTGCTTGCCTGCCTTCTGTTCTCAGTGGTGAGCGCATCTGGTCTTTGCTGACATCAGACTCTGGCTTCCTCAGCCCCCCAACAGGGACTGAAAACCAGTCGCTCTTCAGGCATCCTTCAGTGCTACAGAACCAGGTGGGAACGTGGGAGGCATCCAGCTTAGTGGACTGAACAACTACAGATTTCTCAGACCCTCCAGTGTACAAACACCCAGTGCCTCACTCCCCTGCTCTAATCTGTTGTAATCCAATCTGGTAAAACCCGTTTCATAATCTATGTGCTGTCAGTTCCATTCCTCTAGATAACCCTGTCTCAAACAGGTAGATTTAGATGGGACCCAGGAGGAAGTGGATGGAGTTCACAGTGGATCTTTCTGCTGCTTTAACCTCAAGATCATTGTTCTATCCAATGAATAAAAAGGATCATGAAGAGAGAGAGACGTCAAGGTAGAAGCAAATGCTTCACAAATGACAAAGGGATCCAGAGTGATGTTAGTTTTCTGTTGCAGCACAACAAATTACCCCAGACTAGCAGCTTGAAGTCACACATGCTCCGATCTCCTTTCCATGAGGTGGGAGTGGGGCTAGGGGGACATGTGAGCAGGACTTGGCAGTGATCTCGATTCAGGGTCTCACAGGGTTACCATGGAGTACTGGGCTATGTCCTCATCTGAAAGCATGTCTGGGGAAGAGAAAGTCTGTGTCCAAGTTCATTCAGTTGGGAGCACAATTCATTTCTTGTGATTGATCAAGGGGCCTTGGCTTTTTTCCTGGGCCTTGACGAGAACTGCCTGCAGAGGCTAGTCACAGTTCGCAGAGGCTGTGTCATGTCCCTTGCTGTAAAGGTTTCATCAGCACAACACGAGGTAAGTGCCTAACTTAAATATGCCAAGCCAGAGTCTTAGCAATGTAACCCACTCCCATGAACGGCACCACTCACTTTTCTGATCAGAAGCAAGGGAGGGTCCTGTTCGTACCTAAGGGAAGGGCACTGCGCACAGGATTGACCGCCAGAAGATGCAATCGGTCATCCGGAGTCACTGTGACTCTACACCACAGACACCTCCTCTGTGTTAGAATCCAGAGTCAAAATCTATTACAGACACCAGAGCCAGCCCTCCTGCATCCTCAGTCAGCGAAGATGGACCGGCCCTGAGCTTTTGCAGCAGTACTTATTCTGAAGGAGCGGCCTTGTATTACCCAAAAGCAATGTCCCCTCCACTACTTCTTTGATGGGGGTTTCCAAAGACCTGGGTGCCAAGCTTTCAGATGAGAATGCAGCCCAGCCAATTTAGCTTGGTAGACTGGTAAAGCCCTGAGCGGACTTTATTAACAAGGTCCTATGTTGAAATACAAAGGTTATAAAACCTGCCAGCCTCCCCAGGATGTGCTTGAATCTCTGTCTTCTAACACCTCATCAAGCATATATTGCTGGAATACATCCAAGGATGGTAAACGTACCCACACACTTTTATGCACAGGCAGATTTCCCTCTCCTGTTTAAATGTCTCTAAGAACACCAGCACCAACGTGGGTGACCAAGACCATCCTATGCCAGCCCCTGACCTTGCAGTTTATGATCTCACTCTTCATCGACCCAGGCAAGCCTTTCCTCTTTATGTGAAAAGAACTTAAAAAAATTGCCAAGCATTCTGCCTTCCAGCCCAGCCTGTGTCTGTGTGGTTGAAAACAATGCTTCATTGTTGGGTTAGATAGCTGCAAAGTAGTGAAGTCGAATCAGCAAACTTTGTCCCTTGTGTGTGCACTGACACCAGAGAAATGACAAACAGATCTGGGAAACAATGGGCCATGGCACGTGACACCACGACTGTGTGAATGTTGGATTCTGATTTACCCACTCACTAATGAAAGCAAAGCTGAGAAATGAGCACAAAGCAGTTGCTGTCTATGCTCTCAGCTGTAATTACTTAGGTCTTCTCTTAATCAGGCTGTAATTGCTGCTGGGCAATTAGCGCATAGGCACCTCGCTAAGAATCTTACAAGCTCTCAGTAGACGCCTAGCCTCCAAACAGTACCACGTGTTACTGGAACTGAACTTCAAAATTGAAAATTTCTTCCCTGATTTTCCTTCTAGTGCTTGACGATGATGGTATCAAGGAGGCCCCGAGTTGAACTACAAAGGTCAAAAACACCGAGGTTGCCCTCTCATGAATTGCTTGAACCCCTGTCTACCCACACCTCATCAGACATGCATCGGTCGTCCATCTCCAGGCGCGGTAAGGTAAAACTTACCCAAGAAGTCTAATGAACTGAGCTCTGCTTCCTTGGGAACTCCAGCCAGCAGCCCACAGCTGTGTCTCAGAGCCACATACTCTACTGGTGGCTTTCTCACACTTGACACTTAGAGTCAGACTCCCTCACGAGTGACTGTAGGCTTGTGCATTGTTTGGCAAAAGCAACGTCTCCCTTAGATCAGGTTCTAGGAAAAGTCCCTGAGATGCAGGCAGGAAATGTGTCAAGGTTCCAGGGGGAGAAAGTGAGCAGGACCAGGAAGCAGGACCAGGAAGCAGGACCAGGAAGAACGGATGAAGTTAAGCAACAAAGGCACTCCAATTGAAGGGCCACAAAACCCTAAAGCTAAGTAACGCTTTAGAGATGCCCCATCTCAGACCAAGGTGACTGAACCTTCACACTTCTGCACCAGGGTCATCAGTGAGGAGAAGCTCTGGGCTGGAGGAGGGGAGTTGGACACTTAGGCTATGAACACATCAGCAGAGGTCTGTGGTAACTACCTTTGGAAGTTCCCCAAGGAAACTCTGCATTGGCCACTGTTAGGGTCAATGAATCTGGCTCTGCAAAGGGACACACAGAATGGTAAAGAGGGGATCTTTGGGCTGACTGGTAAAGTTCTTGCCGTGCAAGCATGAGGACCTGATAGCAATCCCCTAGGACTGAGATTTAAAAAGCTAGGTGCTGGGGCTGAATTGAGGTTAAGAGCACTTGTTGCTCTCTCAGAGGACCTGAGTTCGATTTCTAGAGACTCTGCATTCAGTTCCTAGCACCTGCATCAGGAGACTCACAATCTCCTGCAACTCCAGTGCAGTGGGATCAGATGCCCTCTTCTGATCTCCATACACACGTCTAGTCCCGCAGATACAGACACACACAGACTGAGAGGTACACCTCCCCCCCCCCCGCCCCACAGGATCCTTGTGGAGTGGTCACAAAGAGGCCACAACTAAATACACAAATAATGATTGGAGTTGCATGGTAGGTCCTGAGAACCCCACCTCTTTGCTAAAACTCAGCAGTGAGGAAACCCGACCACCTCTGTTCCCACCTGCAAGGAAGGAGGTGGAAGCTATCTCTCTAGGAATCTTGTCAATCTGACGAAAAATCCAGAAGTAAGGAAGGTGGAAGTGTTCCCAAATGAAGAAGCCAAATCAACCTAGTATGGATGTGTGAGTAGACAACACGGACACACAAACACACACGCCCCACCTTAAATGTAAAGAATGAGGAGGCGTCAAGTGACAGAAATAGTGTAAACCAGAGATCAAAGCCCACAATATTAAAAGGTAAATCGGTGGGAAATCAAAGCAGTGTTTAAAAATAAAAGCACCGTAATTGCTGTCCTCAGAACAGTAACAAACTATTTCATGCATGAAGTAAGAACAAAGCCATTAAAAAGGGAGCGGCCATAAAACAAGAAGAATAAAAATATTATAGTTAAGCAGAGAGAAGAAATGCGAGATTCAGAGATAAAGGAGGCAGAAACACTAGGTAAGTAGAAAATACGAGAAAGGAAAGTAAAAGCCTAATTCCTGGAGATTCAACATCCTGGAAAATAAGTGTTCTAGAAGAGAGGATGGGGAGGGATTATTTTTTAAAATTGAAGCATCGGATTTCTCAAACTGATAATGGAGCAAAACTTTCCAAATTGAGAGAAGATAACCTTGGAGGCGAGGTGCCATTTTCTACCTATTGATCAAATATGAAACTGAAATAAAGACTAGGTTTCACTCTCTGCGTGTGTATATGTGCCCCCTGAATGTGCACTGCACACATAAGTGGAGGCCAGAGGACAGCTTCTGGTGTTGGTCCTCACCTTCTGCTTTGATTGAGGCAGGGTCTCTTGTTTGCCACCGAATATACCAGGCCAGTTGGCCTGTAAGCTTCCGGGGATTCCTCTCTCTCCTTCTCACCATAGGAGGGCCGAAATTTCAGACGGAGACTTCTGTATTCTGCTTTTATGTGAGTTCTAGGGATCCAAACTCAAGTTACCCATTGAACCATTTCCCTAGCCTGAAGTAAAGACATTTTTAGGGACTGGAGAGAAATGACTCAGCGGTTAAGAGTGTTTGCTGCTCTTTCAGTTTCCAGTCTATAAACTCCAGCTCCAGGGACTTTAGCGCCCTCTTTTGGCCCCCTCTATACACATGTCTCTCTATCTCTCTCTCTCTCTCGCGCGCACACACACACACACACACACACACACACACACTCATCTTAGACACAGAGAAAGAAAAACAAAGCAGAAAAAAGAAACAGGATCCAAGCAGGACCCCACCATGGGAGACAGGGCCCCTAGGCTGGTGGACAAAGGGGATACAGGAGGACCCTCACAGGGCAAATCCAGACAGCTGAGCATTCTGCTTACAGTACAAGACAGTCCAGCAGGCGAGGAAAGTCAAGGCGAAGCTGAGCCCCACAGGTGAGATTAGTACACTCAAAATACGTATGCTGTCAGTGGGCTCTCTGAGGAGAATTAGTGGGAAAAATAAAAGCATACACAACTGTGATCCCATTGCACAGCCTGACTTAGCGCAAAATACACTCTGTAGCCAAAGCAGTGCATTTAGAAGGCTGTAGTTAAGAATCTGTGCTGTAGCCCTGGGGGAGGCTGTGTGAAGAGGTCCTGTGTAAGCTGAATATTCCCCTCCAGGTTTTGTTTCTGGAGGCTCTGGGGAGAAGGTCCTTGCTCTCAGAACTCTGAGAGGCTCCCCACAATCTTTGGCTCATGGCGCCCTCCTGCCAGCGTGGGAACCAGCTATGATAGATACAGTCTGACTTCTAACTTCTGGCTCTTTCTTCTTGAGGATTTCCCCATTTTAAAGTGGATGATTGACGGGCAGCCTTAATGACCCTTGACAAATTCTGGGAATAACATGGATGTCTTTGGGAGCAAGGGTACTGCCAGCCACAGGGTGTGAGTGCCGGGAAAGGAGAGAGGGACCTAGGAGGGTAGAAGATACTTTCTAGGGAGAAAGGGGTTGGGGCTTATCCCAATAAACTGAGACTGCTCTTTGCCAGTTAAAAAACACTAGGTGAATGGATAACTTGAATTAAAATAACAATGAAATTACAAAATAAAACCGGCCAAAGCCGGGGAGGAATTTTAAACAGGGAGGAAAACTCTCTGAATTGCCTTTTTAGACAGTTCCTTCTTGACATGGTATAGATTTAAGAGGTGAGGATCAAATGAAATTCACCTAGAAGAAACATGTCCAAGGAGACATCACAGATGTCTGGCTTTGCTAACATCCCTAGGACGTGATCAAAGCCCTCCAGAGGAAGTCTGACAAGAAGAAATACAAAGTTGGTGTGTTTAAAACCAGTATCAAGAAGCCACTACCCAGACTCAGCTCAGCAATGGTGTTTGTGTGATTTTCAGCAAACTAGGACCCTCCATGGAAGGACCAACTGTTGATTATAGTCCTATACAAGCAAGTATCTGACTAGTGCTTGCAATATCAGCACCCCACAACTTATAATCACACACACACACACACACACACACACACACACACACACACATCCTTCTCAGATCTTCCTGAAGCTCTCATAATGACAACAGAATCCACAGAATTTTTTTGTTCTCTTAGCCATTAATTTCTGAATATTCTGAATATTTCTTTAATTTAAAATTCATGCAAAAGTCTCTAGCAAGATGAGGAAAAATCATACCCAAAGACTTAATTGGTCCACTGAAACAAACACAGACCCCTTCCAGTGACAGATTACATGATTGTATTGTAAAGATAATGGGCAGTGATTTATTCAACCAAGAAGGAAATAGTTCAAAGTTAAAATTCGTTCAGTTCAATTCCCAGCACAGATAACTGTATGTTTATATGTGTTGAAATAGTCTATAGATAGAGGCTACGTCTATACTGGATGTTACAATAACTGCTAACACAGGCAGGTGCTAGGGAGTTTATGAGGCTGGCAGGTTAGTCTTCAGGGAAATGGAAATTACCCCAATTTTATAGACAAAGAAACCAAGACTGAGAAAGGAGACAGAACTCAAGGGGAGCATGTGAGTGAGTTAGATCCAATGTCTCTCTGACTCAGATTGATCTTTTTCCTGTGCACGGTGCCTTTGGGGGAAGGAGGGCTCAACCCTTTCACAGGGCAAGGTTTCAGGGACACTAGTAGAGAGGAGCTCAGCTTACAAAGCATGGCAGAGTTCACTGGCAGAAAACTTGAAGCTATTGTGTCCTTGTCCTAAAAACCACAAAAACCCAGACATTTTGGAGGGGGTCATTCCCAGGAGCCCCATGTCCCCTTAGCTGCTAACTACCCCACTGTACATCTTTAGCAAAGAAGAGATGCTAAGAGGTTGGGATAGTTCAGGGGTTAGGACAACTGACTGCTATTACAGAGGACCCAGGTTCAATTCCCAGTACTCACATGGTGGCCAACAACCCCCTGTAACTCCAGTTCCAGGAGAACCTAATGCCCTCTTCTGACCTCTGTGGGCATTGCACTATATGGGTGCACCTATGCACATGCAGGCTATGCACATAAAATTAAAATAATAAATATTTTTGTTAAAAAAGGAGAGATACTGAATCAGTGGACTGGAAGAAATTTGGAGAGAAAGAAAGACAGAACTGAGTCAATTGGCTCAGACAAACAGCCATGCAGGTCATGAGAAAGTGTCAGGATCCTAGGCACACTTTGAAGGTTGAGGTCAAAGAAGCTGTATGAAAGTGAGGTCAAGGAAGATGTGAAAGTTCCCGGTGTCACCCGGAACAGAGACCCAGAATTCCCTGGGATGGCTCAATAGGAACAAGTAACAAGGCCTTTACATTTACTTAAAAGGTACAGAAGCCTGAAACGTGACCTTTCATTCTCATCTTGAACAAAGTTCATCTCAGAAAAGACCTAGACTCAAGAGGTGAAACTCTCAAACCATTAGAAGAACACACAGGGGAAATCCTTCAAATATTGCCACTAGTCATGATTTTCTAAAAAGAACCCCCAAAACACAGGGACTGAAAGCAAACATTGAAAAATGAGATTACGTGAAATTAAAAAGCTTCAGCACAGCAAAGGAAATGGAGTAAAGGCAGCTTTCAGAATCAGAGGAACGCTCTACCAGCATGGGTCTGACAGGGGTTAATGTCCAGGATATAAAAAGAACTTAAAAAGTGACAATATAAAGCAAGCTATGCAATCTTAAAATGGAAGATGACTTTTAAAAATATTTTATTTATTTTTGTTTTTATGTGTATGAGTATATTGCCTGTCTGTGTATAGTGCACGTGTGTCTTGGAGGTCAGAAGAGGGCATTGGCTTCCCCAGGAACTAGAGTTATAGACAGTTGTTAGCTGCTATGTGGGTGCTGGGAATCGAAACTGGGTCCTCCCAAGAGCAGACAGTGCCCTTAATCATCTCTCCAACCTCAGAAAAATGATTTGAATTCTTCCCAAAAGAAGAAATATGAGGCTAATAAATACATGAAAAAAATGTGCAAATGGAGGCACGTATGTGGAGAAAAGGAAACTCCTACATTGTTAGTAAAGGTACATCAGTACAGTCACTGTGGAGAAGCATAAAGTTGTCCAAGAAAAAGAAACCTAAAACTAGGGACTGGAGAGATAGCTTAGTGATTAAGAGCACTGGATGCTTTTGCAGAGTTTAGGTTTGAGTCCCAGCACCCACATGGTGACTAACAATCATCTGTAACTCCAGTTCCAAGGAATCAGACACCCTCTTCTGTCCTCCACAGGCATTGCACAACACAGGTGCACTTACATACATGCAGGCAATACGTTCATATACATAAAACAAAAATAAAAAATAAAATATTTTTAAAAAGAACTATACCTAGAACTATTACAGGTTTCTGCAATACCACTCCTGGGTGTATATATAACAGACATGAAGTCAACACAGAAAAAAGATAACCACATGCCAGTGTTCATTGCAACTCTATTCATAATAGCTGACATACAGAATTAGCCTAGGTGGGGAACAGATCTTAGGGTGATCACTGATGCATCTTAAGTACCTATGACAGTGTCTTGCACTTGATCCATTCTTAATAGATATCTATTAGATGAATGAATAGTGGACGTGTTTTTAAGAGGAATTCCAGAGTCAAACTCATGTAAATGATTCATTCATGGAAGGGCCTTACATAAGTCAGTTCTTTTAGCATTCACTTTCTAAACTGAACACCTAGGGCTAACAAACACCTGGGCTCTGAAATCAGCACGTCTTCCCTCACCATCACGTCCTTCTTCAGCATGTCTCCTTCTCCACTGGTCATGCACTCCCTGTTAGATCTATCCCCATGGCATTCATCCTTGGGGTGGCCCGAGTGTTACTCAGGCCAGCGCTCACAGCAGGTTGCATCTCCCTGACCACGACAGGCATGGACACCAGATTAGGGCTCAGTGTCACTTGTGTGAGTGAAAATGGTGCGGTCGTAGTGGGCTCGCCGCCTCACTGGAAGGGGACCTGGGCCTAGGCTATCACTTTGATGGAAGAACAGGGACCAGCTGGGCACCCAGATCGAAAGAAGCCCTATATGGGAGACAGAGTCAAGAAATGGGAGGAAGCAGAGTCCTCATCCCACCAGTTACACCGTGAATGTTTCAGGAATACAAAACTTAAAATTCTACATAGGGTTTAGGCCAGGTAGAATTGGGATTTCTGCCACTTTTGGTAAAATAATAATAATTAATAATAATTATAATAATAAGCCCTGACTCCAGAGCCAAGGGATGTTTGGAAAACCATCCTTGCAGGTACATGAACTTTGAAATCGCTTCTCCCCATGGATAGACTATTTAAATGAAACCTGATTCCTGCCTTACACTCCATGTCAGCGCAAAGACTAGAAAGTTCAAAACACACCTGGAGCATGCTGTAGTAACCTCTGCTCAGCCTCTCATTCTTTCTCCATCTTGATGTGTGCGTAAAGAAAGTCAGAGTTAGCAAGAGAGAAAGAAGGGATTCTTCAAGACTCTTCCTCTTAACTAACTGACTGAGATCACTACACATGCAGCCAGCACTCAATAAATACGTGATGTGTGACTAAATGAAGAATAGAACATTCTTGGATACACTAAGTGGTGCCTTTTCTTTCTTCCAATGCTTCAAACAGAGAAAACAGCAAGGAAAAGTGATGATTGATTTTATGGACTCACAGTCCACGTAGGCAACTTCTGTTAGAGTCAATTCTGGCTTTCCTAGTTTAAAAGGGATGCAGGGACTGGAGAGAGAGCTCAGCAGTTAAGAGCACTGGCTGCTCTTGCAGAGGACCTGGGTTCAGCTCCTAGCACCTACTTGGTGGCTAATAACTGTCCTTAACTCTGGTTTCAGGGGATCCAACGCCCTCTTCTGACCTCCGCAGGTATTGCACGATACGTGTATACTTACATTCATGCAGACAATACACTCATCCACAAAAAATAAAAGAATAAAATATTCTTTAAATAATAAAATATTTTTTAGAAAAGAAAAGTGATGCAAGATATACAGAGAGGATTCAAGGATTAAACCAAGGATGGAGTGGAAGCACCACACATTGATCCAGGGCAAGAGAAATGACAGCATCAAAGAATAACTAAAGAGATCCACACTGGACAACAAGTAGACACCCTTCAAGGGCTTGAAGACTGCCTGAAAGGAAAGGAAAAGGAAACTGAGGCCTCCACACTGAGGTGCCCAGGGGAATCAGCACTGCATGCGAGATGCACTCTAGGATGAGAGACTGTGAGGGTGGTGAAATTAACTTTGGCCAATTTCTGCTCTCAATGAACTGAAAAGGACAGAGCAGAATGGAAGGGAAGCACCTGAGTGCATTTCTACGCAGGAGGTAGCATCAGCTTACAGCTGGCTTCAGCTTATACACGTGTACACATCAGTACACGTTTTATACGTGAGGTCAAGCTGTAAGACGTACCTCAAGCTATGAGATCAGGTTTTACACTTTTGTACGTCACAGCTGGAAGCAGATAAGAGCACTGACTAATTATACAGTGTACCTGATGCCCTCTTCTGACCTCTGTGAGCACTGCACCACATGGTTGCACTTACATATATGCAGGCAATACACTCATACACATAAAATAAATAAGTTTCCTAAGATGACTCACTTGTAGAGGCTCTATACTAATTATTCTGGAATTATTTTTAAGATTACATTTTATTTATTTATTGTGTGTGTGGAGGGGGTACTCATGTGGCTCTCAGGGGACAGGTTCGAGGATTGGTTCTCTCCTTCCATCACCTGGGTTCCAGGGATGGCGCTTAGGCTGTCAGCCTTGGTAGCACGCACTATTAGCCATTGAACCATCTTCTTGGCCCCAATTTTTGTCATTTTAAAAAAGTTTCCCAGGGAATTCATATACACAGAGGCCCATCCTCTCTGGGCATCATCACAGATGGCTGCTGCTGTGAGTGGTTAGAGAGAGCGAGCCAGCTAGCTGGCTGGTTCTTTGCATGCCAAGGTCCCTTGGAAGGTAAGTAACTTGAAGTCAGGACATGCCCCCTTACAAGATTCCCCATGGCAGAATAAACACTTGCCCTAAACAGATACCCAGTAAAGACTTCTGGGATGAAGCTCTGTGAACATGACCTCTGGTTTGAGCCAGCTTCATAGTTCTGGTATCATCTAATATTTACTTGTGGCAAATATTCCATTTGTCTGTGGAATGGAGATTAGAGTTTTGCTGTGGGGACTAAATGAGATAATGCAGGCCCAGAACTTACCAATCTACTTGAAAAATTGAAGGCATTGACGAACAGAACATGGCCCTAGTGGGAATATTGTTGTAGTTAATATTTTTGTTGTTGCGTAAGTACTCAGTAAAGAACTGTTAGTTCAAAAACACTTGATTTTAGCCAAAAGGCCAAGAAGCGATTGGTTCAAAAACAAACAGAGATAGAATATTTTTAAAAATCATTCTCAGTATGATTGTCCAACTCTGCCCCCAGAGGGTGAGACATCTCTTTACGTCCCCACTTTGCATTAAGTGATGATCCATCTGCCACCTGAGCACAAGACTTAAACCAGGGGAAGGCAAAGGGACAGCGGAGGATCCAGCAGAAACCTGTGTGTGGCTTCTCTTAATGCACACAAGACAGTGCAAAGATCCAGGTGGCCTCAGAGGGACCAGAATACTGCTCCGGGAACTTTCCTGAGAAGAAGGAAACAAGTCACCTCAAATTGCCTCTTAGGTCTTCAGAGCCCTGACTAAGGGCAGTGATGCTCTGCGGCCTTGGAAATAGTCCACTTCTTAGTGAGGTGTCGCTAAGTTGGGGGAAAGCCTATCACATGTGTTTTTTCTCTCTCTCTCTTTCCCTCTCTCTCTCTCTCTCTCCTCTTCCCGACCCCTCAGAAGGAGTCCAGATAGAAGTCAACACACCAGAATGTGAGGCATCAAGCCCCCTTCATGGCTCCCGCGCACTCTGCTGCCTCTGTAATCTCGATGAGGAGTCCACTCTGCACACCACAGGGGACAGCATCTAATTCACAGGGTGGTGGGGGCAGTCCCCTGCGTCCGTAATCAGCCTTCTCACTGTGTGTGCCTGCTGCCCTACACTCTGTGGGATCAGCACAATGGCCCTGGAGCTCAAATAGCCCGGGTTGAACTGGTAACTCGGTGTGCCCCCACATCGCTCATCACAAGGTACATGTCTGTGCTGGGAGAGACATTACTCACCCCGTCCCCAGGCTGGGGTTGGGGGTGGGAGGTGTACATTTCTTCTGTTGCTCCATGACAGTTCCCCATGACAACATAGCATGGGTTTTATGAAACTCGAAACCACGCTATTGTAGAAAGTGTGCTTGTTGGATTTTTGAGGGTGAAATCAGAAACTTGTTCAACGGGCTTGTCACCTGTGGTTCTGAAGGTTGTGTAAGAGTCACTTTGGCGGCGATTGGTACTGTTATACAAACCTATAGAAATAATAAAAATCACTGCGCACATATAGGCTAGGTTTCTTTATTTAAATGCTTTGGGGATGCAGTCCTTACAAACAACCAAGTGGAGCAGGAAGAAGAGTTGGGCACGTACCAGCATGTTACCCTTACTGTGTCTGAGGACTTGGGGTACAGTAAGCTCCCTGGCTGCAGATGTGCCATAAGTTTCCCCATGCCTTTTCTTCACAGCCCCCAAACAACAACCTTCCTCTTCCACTCTCGGCAGAAGCAAAAGACATGTAAGAATTCTACCTCCGACACCTCTATAAGGCTCACATTGGTACTCAGGAACCATCAAGAGCACAGTACAAAGCCAGGAAGGTTCCAGATTCTTGCCTTAGTTCTGCTTATAAATTGCCAAATGAGGCGCAGGGCCGTGTTCCAACCTTTCGGAGTTCAGATCCTCATTTTATTTTATTTTTATTTTAGTGTGTACTGTGTCTGTGTACAACTGTTTGTGCACACATTAACATATGTGTAAGCACTTGTGGATGTGTGGATGTATGTGTGTATGTGGAGGCCAGACGTCCATGTGGGGTGTCTTCCTCAGTCAATCTCCACCTTACTTTCTGGGACAGTCTCTCACTGGACCTAGAACTCACCATGTAGACAGGCTGACTGGCTAGTGAACTCTGGGGATCCTCCTACACCCCTACCTTCTCTCCACACCCACCCCCTGCAGTGGCCCAGGACTGGAATTTAGGTCTTCATGGTTACTTGACAAATAGTCACCAATGGATCCATTTCCCCAAACCCCTCCTCAGATCCCAAGGTATCTCATCTGAAATCTTGATGACAGGGTGTTTGTGAGGATTAAATGAGATGAGACGTGACTTCAAGCAGGAGCTTCCGAACTGTTGGCAAGGTATTTCCAGTTCTGTCTGCATTCTTGTTTAATATTTAGGCATTCTGTGTTCATTATATAACTAGAGTAAAATGTAATCATTACACTTTAGCTAATAAAAGATGATCACCATGGTCCAAGACAGTTTCCTGCCTCTCTCTGGACATTTTTAGGTACAAATTCATAGGTGCAGTATCCAGTGGTGACCAGGCTCAACAATGGACTGTGCCTGTTGAGGCTTTACAACTCAAGTGGTCCTAAGAGGGGCCAAGTCACTTGAGGAAAGGCCAACAGACAGTTAGAGGGCCCATGGATGCAGTGTCTTCCAGTGGAGTCAGGGTCCTTCAAGCTCTGTCCCCCTGGAGTCTGGACCTCAGTTCACAGTGTAGGTCCCCCTTGGGCTGCTCTGGGGCTATGTTTCAGCATGTCAGTTCGATCCTGGAGTTGGGCAAATCCTGGGTAATGAGTTCTTGCTAAACTCACACAGCTAGGACACCAGTATTTGGATCTGGCAGTCAACTACTCTGACAGGAGGAATGATTGCATTAGCAAGTGGGTGCATCTCCCTCTCTGAAATAAGGAAAATCACATTCTAATTAATAATAGTCTCTTCTGACTATTGAATCAGAAGAAAGGAACCCAGGTGCTCTTAATGCTTATTTGTCACAAAAGACATTTGAAAGCTTTCTTCCTCATTCTTGAGTAGCTGAAGAATACTGTCACTCAAACTGTTTGGCCAAATCTTCAGAACAAGGTTATATACACAGGGAACATGTCCTTTATCTGTTGTCCCACACATGCTTGGCCTCTGCTGTGGTAGGCTTCAAGCCAAGTATTTAAAAGACACTTAATTCAATCCTTCCAGGTAATATGGGGGAACATGTGCTGTTATCACCCAGTCACATAATCTGGGCTTAAGAGGAGACACTTGCTGGAGGACATGATATCCAGTGTCTGGGTCAGGCTCTCAGCTGGAAGACGGAATCTCATTCTCTACCATAGACTTCTATTGTTTGCCTCAGACGAAATTAATCAGCCAACCTCTGATCACAGTGGTCCTCAAATCCTAGTTGTGAATGTTGCTGTTACTGAGACTCCTCCAGTGCCTTTATGCCTTACAAATATCTATGAAGTGACTAATTAAAAGGTGCCAGATCTTAGCTCTGCCAAGTAATTAAATGGTCTCTGCTTAATCAAATCTCTCTCTTCTCCATGTGTCTCCCTATAATGGGATTCACAGTCACAGACCATTAAAGCTGAGATGAACTTTGGGGATCATGGGATCCACATTTATTCTTGTTTAAATACAAAAAATGTGAGTCCCAAAGTGGCCAGGTATTGAGCATATGCTCAATAAATATCTACTGCTTGCTATTGAGGACAGAGCATTGAACCTAGCTCACAGGCAGAATCGAGAGCAGCTCTGTAGGGGCAGAAGAGATGGCTCAGCAGTTAAGAGCACTGGCTGCTCTTGTAGAGGACCCAGGTTCAGTTCTCAACACCTACATGGCAGATAACAACTGTCCTTAACTCCAGTCCCAGGGTATCTGATGCCCTCTTCTGACCTCCACAGGAACTGCTTGACATGGGTGTACCTATATACATGCAGGTAATATACTTATACAGATAAAATAAAAATATGAAATCAAATATTTTTTAAAAGTAGCTCTACAGTTGTAACTGCCGCAGTTCTTCTCCATTCTTGGTACAGGAAAGGATTTTTTTTAACCAAGACGCAACCCTTCCCCCGGATAATGCAATATAGATTGTGCCTTGGGTCCAACTGTTCATCACCTCTGTCATCAAGTTATGATCTCTGTCCCGTAAGATATCTTGGCCTGTAACTGAATCTCTCTTGCCCAATGCTTTCTGTCACATGCATATCCCAAAGGTCACACTGGTGGACCACATGGACACCACACTTCAGTGAAGCTTAGAGAAAATGCCACAATTGATGCCTTTTTATATTTTTTAACCTCTCCAACAGCTCTGTGACAGTAGCTCTGGTATCTGTTAAGAAATTAAAGAATTAATGAAGAGACACTTTGCTCCAATGACTGTTGAGAGAATCCCAGGTTATTAGTCTCTCTAGACTAAGATAGTAATGGCCCCCAATCCTGGAGCAAGAGGACTCCAGATACCCCTGTCATCCTGCCCCATCTCTACAAGGAGCCAGTGGTAATGACTATGGAGCTAAATCTCAGCTCCATAGCATATCCCCATGGACAACATTCTCCAGCCTCTACGCCCCAAGTGAGAGGGACAAGAAGGGCTGAAGACAAAAGAATAAGCAGGATATGCCAGGCAACCCCACTTTCTATAAAGACAAATAAAACAGTCATTGCTTCTTGGGGCCTTGGTTGTCATGCTTCTAACATACAGTGGAATTGGATGCTATTGGAGAGTTCATTTTGAACTGTTTCCCAGATAAGATTCAGCAAGATGCCCCCAAGGACACAACAGGATCTGAAAGAAGCAACTGAAAGCTGTATGGGCATGCTACCATGTTTGAAGGAGCTTGAATGTTTCCTAGAAGTCGAGAGAAATTCCAGATCCCTTGGCTATGACCCTATTTAGTATAAGGAACAGAGTAGATGAGGCCGATACATTTTCACTGAGCGGATATTTATTTTTAATTAATTAATTAATTTTATGTGTATGAGTGTTTCATGTATGTAATTGCATTACATGTGTGCAGTGCCCACAGAGGCCAGAAGAGGGCATCAGATACAGTAGAGCTATGGACCGTTAGCCACCATGTGGGTGCTGGAAACTGAGCCCAGGTCCTTTGCAAGAGCAGCCTGTGCTCTTAAGTGATGAGCATCAATCCAGCTCCTCACTGATAGATATTTGAATACCTACAACAAGGAGTAAGTCTCTCAGCTCTTTTCTTCAAGACTCAGTCCAGGTAAAGTCCCAAGTGCTCCAAGGATCCAGATCACTGTATTGGATCATTTTGATTTAGTGTGCCACAGTGAAATGCTTCCCTGCAAAGCAAAGGTTCTATACCTCTACAAGAGGTAGAACAGTATAGTTCTCTCTGTGGGCTTGGAGTCAGCTGTCTGGAGTTCTCAGGCACACAATTCAGGAGCTGTCTGAAAATAAACATATTCTTTAGCTTCTAAGAATCTTAACTTCCTTATCTTCACAATGGCAGATTACAGCACCATACATTGGCTCCCATGAACTTCCAATGAACTGAGCCTCTTGGAAGCACAGTTAAGTAGGTTGTAGTGAGAGGTCAGTAAATCTTAGCCGTTGTTATTAGCTCATTAGTAGCCTTTAGTCTACTTGAATTAATAGAAAGCTCTGTTAGAGAAAGAGACTATATGTTTGCTCTTCAAATGGGCCCTAAAATCTAGAAGTGAAACACAAAATCGATACACACTGGATAATGTACATAGCCTCTTCCGCGTTCAGTGGCTTTGCTCAAGAACACTCTCCTCTAGACCTCCCTGGTCCTATCTCCATCCACAGCCCATTACTTGTGCCCAACAGTGGCCATTTGGGCTCTATTTTTGCTTTCTGTCTTCAGTTCTTCCCCAGACAGGAAAATGTTTCTAAAAATGACAGTTGTTTTGCAAATAAAATGCTCTCTATATTTCCCAGCATGGGTCATGAATGTTAAACTCTGTCATCAAACCAGCCAGACCTCTCCTGAGATGCCGGCTATGGAGGCTTCTGCAAGAATAACTGATATTTGTTCCTGGGCAAGTCCAGATTTGCACACATTTGTAAGTCAAGCATCTCCTTTGTGGGGGATTCCTTTGCAGGGTTGGAAATCTATCATCTGTTCTTCCATTCCAGTGAGAAAGAGCAACAGCAAGTCGCAAGTTGGCAATCGTTTCAGGACATTGACAAGCGCTGCTGGAAGAAAAAGCTCCTTCGTGGGAGATGCGGAGAGAATCATTTCCTGTGGGAAGCCGGGAAGGAGGGCTCTGCTCAACTAGCCAGAGTAGGGCGTGAAGGCTCTGCCAGCCTCTGTTTCCAGCAAACAAGTAAAACTTGAGTACTGAATGCATTTTCTCTATTGGGTTTTTAGGATATATGCATCAATATAAGGCCAGTCTTTCTTAACTCCAATACTCTATTCAGTTTGTGACTACAAACAGGTGCCGTAAAGCCACAGGGCACTGCAACACAGAAAGCTCAAAGAAAAAAAAATCTGCACTGATGTCATCCCAAAGTAACAGCACTCAGTAGGTCTACACACCTTCATCACCCATCACTCATGTGCTGGGCACATGCCATCTTTTCAAAATGCACCTCTGTGTCACTCCCCTGCTTAAAACTGATCAGGGCTCATGTGACTTCATCTGAAGACCAGAAGCTTGGGGCTGGGGAGATAACGCAGCCGGTAAAGTGCTTTTCCTGTAAGCATGAAGACCTAAATTTGATCCTAGCACTCAATAAAAAATCTGAGTGTGGAGGTGCATGCCTGTAATCCCAGGATGGAGCCAGAAAAATCCTTAGGACTCACTAGCCAGCCTGAGGAAGCACACCAGTGAGCCCAGATCCCAGTGGCAGACTCCATCCCCAAATATAAGGTGGACATCAGTCTTGAGGAACGACACTCGAGTTTGAACTTGGACCTCCACACAACCTATACATACAGTGCACACCTACACACACACACATACACACACACATACATACACACATATACACATACACAATGCACTACAGTCCATCCATATTCCAAATATCAATAAGATTTATTTCTTTCTCATAGAAGTAAATGCAAGTATATCTTTTACTATTTCCTTTCCCAAGAAAGTATGTGAGCCGCTGGCAACCAGGGATGCAGGCGTGAACAATGATGTCTTGTGAAGGTGTAACATACACAAAAGTTCAGTGTTCATTTCCATGTTGCTGTTACGACCACTTTAAGTCACACATTTGGACCTGTCTTATAAACCAAATCTGAGCAAAAGAAACTATATTGTAAACACAGTGAAAGAAACTGTCTATTTGGAGGGATTCCCCTTCAGGCATCCCTTATGTAAAGTAAATAAATATCTTGTAATTAAACTAGTTACAGTACAAATTCATCTGTTTTCTAAGCTCCAACAATGAAATTTCTTAAAACAATCTGTCGCTGGAAAAAGGGAGCCAATAGGTAAGAGGCTTGGGGAATCAAATTATATTTCTTGATTATTGACAATCTAATTGTTTCACTATTACTGTGGAATTGGAAAACACACAAATACTTTGACAGGACTTTTCCATTATGATAGAAATAACTGGTGTCTTTTAAAAAGAAAACTTTGCAGGACCAGGGAGGTCACTCCTCTTGAGAGAGCTGGCCTAGCCTGTGCAAGGCCCAGGGTCGCATTCCTAGCATTGCAAAAAAAATCACAGACACAGGTAGGCCTGGTAGACAAGGACAATGTCCCAGGCATCCAAAGGATGGTTACGGCGAGATACAAACAGAATTTCCCCTGACTCCAGAAAATGGCAGGTTCTATTTCAAGCCTTTGTTTCTTCCGTTTGTCTCCTCATAAAGACCCCTCCCAGTCTCATCTACCCTCTACCTGACAGTTTCAAGTAAGCACATGTCCATGAGTGTGTGTGTACATGAACACGCACACACACAGACACACATGTGCCAGCCTGCAAAGCCCATCTCCAATAGAACTGTTCCTGGAATCTTCCCTTCAGTTCCCCACTTGAGTCAGCGACTGGGAAAATGATCTCTGACATCTCAGGTGCTTTCTCTGAACTACACTTCATCAGAGAATTGTGAAAGTGCTGCCTGTTAAACATCTCTGCTAGGCATGGTCCCGCTGGAACCCTAGACTCTTTCCCTTGCGTTTCCCAAATCATACAGTGTCCTGCTCACAGTAAGCTTTGTTCAGCCAATGAGTGGAGGGAGGCTTGGCCATCCAGCTAACGTCCATCCTTGGTTTCAGCCCGGGGTTTTATGTCATTTCTGAAACTCTGATTGTTAAAGCGTGTAACAGGTCAAATCATCGAGGAAGATTAACCACGCGGACCTATGGTGTCTCGTGAATGGTGGGCACGTTTGTTTGTTCACGTTTTGCCTTTCATCATAGCACCTTGCCTCTAGAGCTTGTAAAATTATCTGGGGCACTCACCCAGGGATGCATCAGAGAACCCCAACCATGAACAGCATCAGACCAGAGACCAGGCTTACAGCAGCTCCAGAGCAATCTCGCCTTCTGCCTTCCAGGCGCCTCTTCTTTCCCACTGCGCACACAGGAGCTCTTCAAAATCAGATACAAACTGGCTGCTCAGACATTACAGCAACCGGCTTCAACAAGTCAGACTTCTAGGCCACTTACTTCCCTCAGACACTGCACATCTGTCTCAAGGGCAGGGGAGACCTCAGTTTTAAAGAGTTCAACCCAAAGAATAGCTCACATTCATTCCAGAGCCCAAATTGTCACTCTGCACCCCTCAGAGCTGCTATGATTATGGCAATTTTATCAATGACAATTCACAAAAAAATAAAAAAGAGTAATACTTCTCAAAAATTAAACAGATGGAGAAGAGAGGAGACGCTAATTAACCCGGTGGTTGGTTTTCTGTCTCTTTTCTGCACTGACAGTTCCAAGTTCTGTGTGTTCATGAAAGGGAAATTGTATGATTATGCTAAAGTCACCATCTGAGAAACAACCTCCCCCTAAGTAACATTTCATTTAGTTTACTAGGTTTTTTTTATCATTATGATTACAAATGAGATGAACTGAAAAAGCTATCTGAATTTTTTGAAAAGTCAGTGTTTGGGAGCTGAGGTAGTTTGGTGGATGAGTACTAGTGTATCACAGAAGGACCTGGGTTTCATACAGAACCAACAAAAAAGAAAAAGAACCCAACGGGTAAAAGTTCTGTTCATGTTCCAACTAAGAAAAATTTGAAAGTTCAAATGTATTTTTTGGTGTGGAATTGTAAACTATGAATTGTATCTGGATAAAACCTACACTCTATTTTTGGCTTAGCTTCTTAAAAAAGATTTGTTTTACTTTTATTTATGTAATGTGCATGTGTCTATGTGTGTGTACATGCACATATGCACATATGTTTGGGTGCTCCAGGAAGCCAGAAGGCATCAAATCCCCGAGAGCTCGAGTTACAGGCAGTTACAGGTGCTGGGAGCTGAACTCAGGTATCTCGCTATTGTCCCAGTGTTCACATTTTCTTGATTATCTGAAACATTTTCAAAATGTTTGTTCAGCAAGGTATGGTGGCACACACCTTTAAGGCATGCAACACCACGCCCAGCCAGCATTTTCTTTCTTTTACTTGCCAATGTTTGTGCTGAGCTGTTCTCCAGCATTCTCAAGAACTAGTCCAGGATTTCTCTAGCAGCATTTGGAACTCGTGGATTGAAACATATTTGATGTGTTTCAGATCCCTTTAGTTATCATTTTTGTCGATGCTAAAGCATTTGCCCTCTGGGAGCTATGCAAGTTGGCTCCTGAATCTGCTGACATGTCCCTTCTCATCTTTGGTAGTTTTCTGACTTTCCATTAGGACAAGCTGCCTCAGGCTAGCCTTGTTTGTTTCCTTCCTGATGTGGAGCCAGCTGTCTTGCCAAGGAGACAGTGTATTCTCTGGTAGAATCCTGTTTAGTCTTTCCTTCTTTGATTTTAAGTGGACAGCTTGAAATATTATCATCTATTCATCTATCAGCTAACTGTGTATCTATCATCTATCTACCTATCAATCAATCTACGTATCTACCATTTACCTATTAATCATTATCAACCTATCTATTCATCCATTTATATCAGACTGATATTCAAATTAAAAATCAAGACTATAAGACTCTACTGAATATAATGACATGCATATGAAAATAATGAGACCCATTAGTTTATATGTTAACTTAAAAACTGCTTAAAATTTTTACCTAAATTCTTTGATCTCGTATCTATGTTTCCACTCACGACAACAGTCCCACTTTTCAATGACTTCAACATCATTATCCCATACCATACCTATAATACTCTTAAGTAATTAGGAGCCCGGGAAGATGGCTCACTTGGTAAAGCGGCCGCCATATAAACATGAGGACCTGAGTTCAGATCTTCAGTGCACATGTAAAAAGCAGGCATGGCAGCACACACTTGGGTACCAATATTGGCTACCAATATTGCTGAATCATCAAACTCCAGGTTCAGTGAGACACCCTGTCTCAAAAATAGATAGAGAGCCAGAAAGATGGCTCAGGTGGTAAAGGTACTTGTTGCCAAGCCTGATGACATAACTCATGTTCCACGGAAATCCAATGCGCTCATCTGACTTCTGCCAGCATTGCACAGCACAGGTGCTCTTACAGGCATGCAGCCACACGCCCAAACCCATGCAATAAAAACAATAACTAAAACATTTAGCATCTTTTCAGACCATGAAGAGAGTTTACATTTCTTTTTCTTTCTTTCTTCTTGTTGTTTATTTTGTGTGTTTGTTGTTTGTTTTCTTTTGCTTTTTTTGAGACAGGGTCTCCTTGTAGCCCGAGCTAGCCTGAAACTCTCTATGTAGACCAGGCTGATCTTGAACTCAGAGAGATCCTCCTGCCTCTGCCTCCTGAGTACTGGGATTAAAGGCATGAGCTCCCATGCCTATCTGGATTTCTTTTCTATTACTTGTTTGGTGCTTTGATTCACTCATCTACAGAATTATGCCCACATTTCTTTGCTTTGTGGACCTTTTTTTATGCAAAGAACCCCTAACCCTTTGTTTCTTGTATGAATTGAAAATATATTTTTTCTACTTTGTGGCATTTTTCTACCATTACTCATTGTGGTTTTTCTTTTGTCTTTGTTCCTTGATGTTATTTTTTCTCTATTCAAAGATATTCTGGTGCAATATGACCAAATCTATCAAGTCTTCCTGACTGTGCCTACATTGAGTCGTGGGTCAGAAAGGCTTACTCTCTCCTAGGTTATAAGGAATAATTTGACAATACTTTCTTTTATTATTTTTTAAGTTTTAAACCTTTTTATTTTACATATATGATTGTTTGCCTACATTACGTTCACATGTGTGCCTGGTACCCATGGAGGCCAGAAGAGGGCACTGGATCCTCTGGAACTTACAGATAGTTGTGAGCTGCCAGGTGGGTGCTGGGACTCAAACCCAGGTCATCTGAAAGAGTAGCCAGTGCTTTTAACCACTAAACCATCTCTCCAGCCTCTTTTAAATTATTTTTTATAGCTTCAGTTTTTATGGTTAAATGCTTTGTCTGTTTGGAATTTAACCTGATGTATGGTGTGGGGAAGCAATCCAGTTTTGTTTCCCAGGGGCCACCTACTTATCCCAGACATTTTGTAGAAGAGTCCACCCCCGACCCCAAGCTTGAGATCCCTTTTTCATTATACATGGTATTTCTATATGCAAATGGATCTGTTTCTAGATTTCTCTGCTCTGTTCTATCAGCCTAATTATTTATCAGCTGTGCCAATGTCAGCTTATTTTGATAGAAGTTTTCAATGTTTCTGTCTGATGGAAACTCATCTAGTACATTGCTCTTCTTTTAACTACTTTTCTTTGGTTTATTCTCTTCCTCGTATTGTGGTAGTCGGGATGGTGCACGCTGGTGCTAGGCAAACATTCCACCACTGATCTAGATCCACAGAACCTTCTTTTTCAGATTTCTCTTGGCTTCGTATTCATCCATTTTCCTAGATGAACTTTAGTTTCCAACTGGATCTTTTGACTATTGGTCAATATTCCAAAAACTAATTGACAACTCTTTCCTTGATTGAAAACATGACTTGGCTGCTTTGTCACAGAGCCTGGAACAGAGTAGGTGCTCAGTAAGTGTTAATTGAAACAAAGTGCTGGGAGGTCCCTGCCTGGAGGCAATCAGACAACCTCAACACCCACATCAATGTTACTCCTACTTGGAAGACTCTACCAAGACTTTGATCCTCCAGATTTCAACATAAATGAAATAATAGTGTTACTATTAATAATAGTCACAAAACTTAAAGAAAACATGGAAATCTGGTCCTCATATCTGCCTGCCTCCAATGAGGCAAACTTGACTGGAATGGGCTGGGAATCCTTTCACTGTCTGTGCTTGGAATGGTTGCAATGTGTGTTGTGTGGGTGCATTAACTGTTTATATAGTTTATGTCGCTCATCTAACCTACTGCATTTCAGTTCATTCAAGTAGGGGGCTTTCATTCTCTACCCTGCCCTCCCATTCCCATTTAACCCTTTCTCCTCCACTCGCCCCTTTATATCACTACAGTCTCCCAACCCCCCACCTCACCCCATGGCATTTACCAGTTTCCAAGGAAAGAGTTGTCAATTAGTTTTTGGAATATTGACCAATAGTCAAAAGATCCAGTTGGAAACTAAAGTTCATCTAGGAAAATGGATGAATACGAAGCCAAGAGAAATCTGAAAAACAAGGTTCTGTGGATCTAGATCAGTGGTGGAATGTTTGCCTAGCACCAGCGTGCACCATCCCGACTACCACAATACGAGGAAGAGAATAAACCAAAGAAAAGTAGTTAAAAGAAGAGCAATGTGCTAGATGAGTTTCCATCAGACAGAAACATTGAAAACTTCTATGGATTTTCCAGTTGAAACACACATATCTAAGGGTTCAAAGCTAGCACCTACTTGTGAGATAGATTGTACGATGTTTATCTCTCTGGGTCTGGGTTACTGCACTCATGATGATTATGTTCAGTTCCATCCATTTACCTGAGAATTTAATAATTGTATTTTCTTAACAGATAACATACCATTGTGTAAATGTACCATACCTTTATAATTCATGGTCTATAACTGATGGTCTTTAGAAGACCTTTTTAGAAAGTCGTATGAGAAGGTTGGAGAGATGGCTTAGTGACTAAGAGCACTGGCTGCTCTTGCAGAGGACACGGTTTCAATACCCAGCACCCACATGGCACCTAACAACCATCTATAACTCCAGTTCCAGGGGATCCTGCTGCCTCATCTCACCTCCATGGGCACTGCGAGACACAGGTGCACCGACATACATGCAGGCAATATATAATATACATAAAATAAAAGTAATAAATAAAAATATTTTTTAAAAGTCATATGGAAATCAACTACTCTAGAAGCATCTTAGAGCATATACATATACAATCTAAGAAAGAGATTGGAAGGAATTACCCTGTAGAAGGGGGACATTGCCCCTACCAGACACCATAGGCTAACCAGAAAAGACCCAATGCCAAGGCTGGACACCCTCTTTTGAAACTGTTGACCAGAGGTTCCACAGACCATCAAACAATATTTGTCATTGTCCCTGCTCTTGGTTGCTCACCAGAACTTCATGGTAAGACCCTATTGTGAAGACACACATACATGAGACAGAGAACAAACAAGGAAAAGTCAAACTGTTACTGACCTCAAAGCTTCATCTCTTTGGGAGAAAGGGGTTTATTTGGCTTATAGCAAAATCCATCATCAAGGGAAGCCAAGGCAGGAACTCAGAGCATGAACCTGGTGCACAGACCATGGGGGAAAGCTGCTTACTGGCTTGCTCCTCTGGCCTGTGCTCAGCCTGCGCTCTTATATAATACAGGACCACCTTCCCAGGGTGGCAGTACGCTAGGCCCTCCCATATCACTCAACAATCCAGAAAATGCCCCACAGACATGGCCATGGGTCAAGGAAACAGAAACAATTCCCAGCTGAGGTTCCCTATTCCCAGGTGTGTCAAGTTGACTACTAAAGTGATTCGGCACATTAACCTTGCCCAGCTGGGAATCTTGTGAACTATAACTGACCTCGTAAGCTATGCCCACTGTGTAACAGTGGTAACAATGTTATGGGAGTAACCGACCACTTTCTGATTGGATTTAAGGTCTGCTTCACAAGCTGGAGCCAATACCTGACACTGATATCAGGCCCAGGAACCTATGGCTAGACAGCTCACAGGCCACAGGGAAGAGTCTGCTACTATTTTTCTGGTAAATGGCCATAGTATTAAACTGACTCCTAATTTTTTCTATACCCATAGATTAATGCATCTCTCTACTGTCGTAGGAGAAGCTTCCCTATCCAGCAGATGGTGATTAACACAGAGACCCACAACTAGTTAACATGCAGAGAATAAAAGACTGCAGAGTACTTATCCCTGAATAAGAGGTCTATATCAAACTTCTGCCCTTAGGGCTCAGTGTTTCATAAAAAGGGGTAGAAATATTTTAAGAACCAGAGGTGGTGGGTAACCAGAAGAAAAGTGTCAGAGAACCTGAAATTGATCAGTAGTAAGGGAGTGCAGAAGGGGGGGGTCTAAATATGATCAAATTATATTATATGAAATTCACAGAAATGCAACTAAAGAAAATAAACAGAAAAAACCATGGAGATATTTGGTCCCTGAAGGAGGAGAAAGCCTGGGGCTTCTGTGCTGAGCACCCTCTGGGTGAGGAGGACGCAGTTCCACACCCTGGTTCTTGTCCCATTTTGTATTTTCTAAGAACGTGCCAGTCTGGGAAAGCAGAGCAGAGAACAGCTCCTTTCTTTACTAAGTGGTTCACGTGTTGGAAAGGGGGCGGAAGGAAATGTCCAAGGCAGAAGCACGTTTTCCAGGTTGTTACTGTCCAGCTGGAGAAGATGTACTAATCACCAAACTTGGTTAAGTGGAGCCTGCCCTGGTTCCACCAAGTTGATCTGGCACACTGGGTTGGAGCAGCAGATCTGGGTCAGAGGAAGCCCAGAAAATCCAGGCTGAAACCTAAAAAGTCAAATGTAAATGAGTCAAAGTCCACTTGTTTTGCTCTTTGATGAACTCCCAGTTCTGCCCTTAACAACCTCCTGATAGACAGAGCATCTTGGACTAAGACTTAAAGAACAAGGATGTGCCAGCATCCCACTGACCGTCTGCAGAGACCCGTAGTGCTCTTGGCCGTGTCCACTGAAATGACAGAAGAACCTTTAAATCAAGACTAGGTTCAAATTGTGTGTGTGTGTGTGTGTGTGTGTGTGTGTGTAGGTACATGTGGGTCTCCCTGTAGCTGGAGTTGGCCTGGAACTCAATATGTAGACCAGGCTGGCCTCAGTCTCACAGAAATCCACCTTCTTCTGCTTCTGGAGTGCTAAGATCAAAGGTGTGTACCACCAAGCCTAGCCACCTTGGTTTTTGAGACAGGGTCTCTCAGTAGGATCCAGCGCTTGCCACTTAGGTGAGCCTGGCTGGTCAGTGAGACCTGGGGGCCCATCCACCCGTCTCTATCTCCTCAGCACTGGGATTACAAGTATGAGGCACCATTCCCAAGTTTTCACACAGGTTCTGGGAAGCAAACTTGGGTCCTCATGACTGCGCAGCCAGTGCTTCACTAAGCCGTATCCCCTGTGTCTGAGTTCAGATGTTGACTCAGTGGATTAGCTGCGTAAACCCGAGTCTGGAACTCAATCAGGAGAGTATCATGGAAAGGACTAAAGAATATGAGTCATAAAAATGCTTATAACACTGCTAGCATTGACTAAGGCTAGTACAGTATGCTACAGAGCCCCAGCAAAAATGTGGTTATCAAGACAAGAGAAAATGGGGGTCATCTTCCACTTGATTCCAGTGTCATCCGGTGTCATTTCAGGCTGCAGAAAGACCAACAAGCGTTCTTCTCTATGTTTCTGCCATGGTCCCAGTATTTTCAGTTGGGAAAACATGAATTTTCTGACCGCATGACCCTGCACCGTGTACTTCTATTTGTCTATTTCAAGGGATCCAGAGCTGCTTCTTGCTCACAGATGGTAGGGACCTTAGTACCCACACTCGGAGCTATACCCAAATGCCATGCCAGACACCCCCATGCAGAGACTTTGCCTGTGGAGACACCCCCAGAATGGGGTACAGCTACCAATAGTTAAAGACCACTCTCCCTCCCCCAGGCCTTGTGTCTCCTGCATGATGGTGCATGGAGGATTTTTGGTGTAAAACCCACTTCTTTAAAAAATTTTTTTTTAATTATTTTATTTACTTATTTATTTATTTTCTGTGTACGAGTGTTATGTCTGTGTGTGTACTAGTACACCCGTGTTGTGCAGTGCTCAAGGACATCAGACCCCCTGGAAATGGAGTTATGCATGGTTGTTAGCCACCAGGCGGAAGCTAGGACTCAAACCCAGGTCTTCTGTCAGAACAACCAATGTTCTTCACCACTAAGTCATCTGTCCGGCTCCCAAAGCCCACTTCTTGGTGCTCATAATTAAGTTGTAGAGAGATTGTTGTTCTTTATAGAAACTTGACTTAATTTACAAGCGGGATTTTCTTGACAGAAGGGGGGAGGAGCAAATGACATTAAAATCAGCTGGAAATTTCTGTTGGGAACAAGGCACAAAAATGTCCCTTGCTTGTATCAGAGGCTCCAGTTCTCACTCATGACATCAGGGTTCCCTCCGTGAAAGCAAACATGACCCAGGCTTGCTTCATTTGGTTTTGGAATATATCCATGGTGCTAAATTAGATTTGTTTTCACAAACCCCCCACCACAGCCCCCAAGTTTGTGCTTGGCTATTGCTGACTCTATGACAAAGAAATTTAGGGCTGAATTGGTTCTGCAGGTCCCTGAGTTTTTGATCATCTAAAGAGCATTGGAGTTCATTCTGGAAAACCAGGGAGAGTATGCACAGGCTACTTTTCAGAGATCAGTGAAAGAATTTTGAAGAGCCCCAGATATGTGTCTTAACAGCCCTGATGAGTCTTGGGTGCCCTGGTGATGTGAAATGGACAAATCACTGCTCGAGGCCCTTTGCAGAAGTAGGTGCTTTGACCCCTTGCTCCTTTACCCAGTTCTCCAGTCCATATCTAAGATTACCTCCAACAAGTGACTGAATGGAATCTGACTACTAATTCCTATTGTTGCTGTAGCCTAGTACTCTTTCCTGGAAAGATATTTTTTGAAGCTGTGTGTGTGTGTGTGTGTGTGTGTGTGTGTGTGTGTCACACACACACAAGTTCCTGTGAGAATGTGGGTGTGCATGTGTCATGGTGTGTGTGTGGAGGTCAGAGGGCAACCTTGGGTGTTGGTCCTCATCTTCTACCTTATTTGGGATGCTATGTTTTTATTTCTTGCCCCTACATATCTGAACTTCTGAAGAGTCTACTTTGCATCTCATTAAGAACCCTGGAATTACAGATGTGTACTACCAGGCCAGTAGTACCTGGTTTGGGGGATTAAATGCAGGTCCTCAAGCTTGCATGGCAAGTGTTTTACCCACTGAGCCACCTCCCTATCCCAGAACCAGCACTTTTATGGCTTGTGGAAAATTTCCCAGTATCTGCATTGTTCCAATGGTATCCAGTATTGAGTCTCCAAATAGCATTCCTAAAGACACGGATGTACTCGCCACCTAGAAGTATAGGACACGAGCATCAGCAAGACCATGCTGCATATCAAGTCTGGGCACCACAGTTAAGTGTTTGATGCTCTTTGTCCATTTTCTTTCTCTCTCTCTCTCTTTCCTTCCTAGTTCACATTCTGAAGTGCATTCATTTATGGGCTGCAGGAGGCTGCTGGAAGACCATTTCGTCTAGGGTGGTACTGATGCTGAGCCTCATCCCTGTTGGGGATTTAGAAATCTCAGCTGTAGCTTGAGCTCTTGCAACTGCCCTGAGCTCCCAGCACTGTGCCTTTTTCTGAACAGGTCTGTCTTTAAGCCAATGACTATTTTGCTCGATTTAAAAGGGGAAAAATAATCTCAAGTAGAGCAAAAAAACAAGAACAGCACATGTGATTCGAATTATAGTCAGATAATCACCATTCATGACCAGTCCGTGGTGAAGGAAAGCTTGAATTTCTCCTCAGAGACATCCCCCGGCTTAGCTTTTAACAAGGGCTACAATTGAGTGTGGCCTTTCGGTGAACAGCAAAGGAGTTCAACCTATTTAAGGCCTTTACTGACTTCTCCAGTCTGCTATGAAATTAGTCCTTTTGGAAGAGGATCGTTTATGAGTTTCATTGAATGTGCTAAAAATAGCCCTTCCATTCCCCCAACCTCTCTGAAAATGTACTAAAGAAAGCTTTTCAGGCAAGTCTTCCAAGCAACAATACCGAGTGCTATTCCTTGACTCCCCTCTCTGTTTGGGGAACTTATATCACGATAGAAACATTTGTTCCCTAAAGACTTTCTTGCCATGGGGTTCTAAGGGATCAGAAGTTCTCCTATGATCACTTGGCACATGAAAAGGAGCAAAGCATCAAACAGAGCTGTGGAGGACAACTCAGTCAGTGAAGCACTGCTGTACAAGCCTGGACCTGTGTCCAGTTCCCCAACATCCACAAAACAGTTGGACACTGAGGCAGAGACATGTGAGTCTCTGGGGCTCCGTGACAGGCCAACCTAGCCTAATGAAGGACCTCCAGGTGCCAGTGAGAGACGCTGTCCCCAAAACTAGGGAGATCAACTCCTGAAGAAGGACACCTGAAGTTGACCTCTGGTCTCCACACATACATGCACGAATGTGCACACACACACCCATACACACACACACAGATCATGTACACACACCCATACATACACACACACACACACACACACACACACACACACAGAGAGAGAGAATATACATTTGTTGCTCAAAATTCCAATGGCACATGTGTTCTCCAGTTTGGGCTTCTTTCTAGACATTCCTTCTGTTTAAGAGATGAAAACAATGGACACCAAAGCTCCACTGCCTCAGACAGCGTGAAGCGAGGTGCACAGCTCAGGTGTTTAGAAATGGTGCTGAGTTTGTGAACAGCATGACTAGGGCTGCGCTTTCTGCAGTGAGTGAACAGTAGGACAACTTGCAAAAACCAATCCTGATCCCACGCTGCCCCCAGAACAGTCCCATCTAAATCCTGGAATATTTTAGGGAAAGGGTTCAAACTCTGGGGTCAGAAAAGTCTGGTTCCTAGCTCATATTTTCCGCTGACTGGTTATGGACGACTTTCTTAACCTCTCTGAGCTTAAGCATCCTCTTATTAAAAAGAAATCCAGAAAGGTGCTGACTTTTCAAGGTGTTAGCAAGGCATCAGTGGGTTGGGCATGGTGGTGCATGTCTTCAATCCCAGCACTTTGGAGGCAGAAACAGGGGGATCAATGTAGCATCCAGGCCAGCCTGGTCTACATAGCATGTTCCAGGCCAACTGGGGCTACAGGGAAACCCTGTCTCAAAAGAAAAAAAAAAAAAGAAACACCAAAAAAGATATGATAATATTTGGAAACACAGTACCTGGTATATAAGTGGCCCATACATACAGATGCCTTAATGTTTTGCAGCATTTAATGATTTCTTTTTCCACTCTCAATTTCTTACCTTTACCTTCCAAAGTCTAGATAACTGGGGTAGAGAAGGGTTAGTGTTTTACATAAAGGGTGGGTTAGGACATCGCATGAATGAGAACACCCTTGGCCTCCATATCTACAGGCTCTTCCATCATCGATCCAAGCACCAGTTCATTAAAAAGTTGGGGGAGAGCAGCTTAGAGAGATAACTCAGTAGTTAAGAGTACTGTCTGCTCTTGCAGAGGGCCTGGGTTTGGTTCCCAGCACCCACATGGTAACTCGCAACCATCTGTAACTCCAGTTCCAGGGGATCAACGTCCTCTCCTGGCCTCTGTGGGTATTTGCATGACATGGGTGTTGCATGTATGTAGGCAAAACACTCTTGCACATAAAATAAAAATAAATAAATCTTTTTTTAATCGGGGAAGGGATGGAGAGATGGCTCAGTGGTTAAGAGTACTTGCTACTCTAGTAGAGGGCCCGAGTTCAGTTTCCGGCATCCACATGTTGACTAATAACCATCAGTAACTCCAATTCCAGGGGATCCAATTCTCTCTTCTGGTCTGTGTTGATACTGCATGCACATGGTACACTTATATGTGTAGGCAAAGTACTCATATACATAAAATAAAAATAAATAAATCTTAAATCAAAATATATATGGGGGAAATAACATCTCAACTGAACATATGGAGACTGTGTATGTACTACCTGTACTGCTCACTAAACTGTAAGTATAAAGTAGTTTATACTGTATTGGATATTATATACAATTTAGAGGTCATTAAGAGGCATCCAACTGGTGGCCCACTATGAATACAACTCAACACAAAATCATAAACTTACGTAAAACATTATGAGTTTTTTAATAACTTGATTGCCCAGTTCCCAAGCATGAACTTTGTAGAAGACAGTATTGTGTCACAGTTCAGGCAAAATAAACGTACATATGTTCTCACGATTCATGGGCCATGGGCTGGATATCCTTGAAACTGTGAGCTGAGCTACGTGCAAATATTATGCCATTGGTATAGGGAATTGCACACTCACAGATTTGGGTGAATGGTGGGGATGCTGGAAACAGTCTCTGTGGACACTGAGTGATGACTGCGTTATTCTCTCAAAAATAAAAATGGAATTCCAGAAGGCTACTAAAGTCCAATAAAAGAGTAAACGCCTACAGGACTGATGTACAGGATAGAGACGTGACTGCCTGACCCCAAGCACCCAGTCAAGTCACAAGAAGAAATCAATCCCCAGTTAAGCCACAGGGGCCAAGAATGAGAGATACCAGAGGCTCATTTTCTGAAAATGGCCTCGAAAGAAAATAAATAAATGGCACCAGGAGATTCCTAAATACATTGGCACTTTGCCTCTAAAAAGTTCTCCTTCCCAACCACATTTGGGTCACAAAACGATTCCCAAGCAGTTTGAAAGTAGCAAAGACAGCCACAGGACTCGAGGTGGAGGCTTGAAGGTAGGAACACAGGCGAAGGAGCCAGGGAGGCCCAAGCAAGAAGGAATGAAGACCTGCTCAATGGGAGAGAACTGATGTGTGGTACTATAAATATTGCCAATACACACAACTGGAGATGACTCAGATGCTAGGAAAAAAACTGCTTTTGTCACACCCCTAGACCAATGTAATTTCTTACCTTATTCTATGAATCCTTACATTTACAGACAACTACACTCGTTGCCACTCATCAATGAATTTCCTTTTTGCAACAGATTGGAGAAAAGGAGACCAGTTCCAGAGCTGGTCAAACACAGAATAAGTGTCTGTGAGGAGCCCAGCCCTAAGTGACACATCCACAGTGCAACCTCTATGCCTAGGGCTCAGGGAGTGGACTGGAACAGAAGATGGGGAGACTCTAAGCACATCTCTCAGTTCTCATCAGCAAATCCTCCTCATGCAGCAGATAGTGGTTAGCCCAGAAAGTCACAACTGGTCAAGACTTCAGAGTGTTTATCCCTGAATTGAACACCTATATAAAATCGCTGCCACCCAGGGCTCGGGGATCACTGCAGAAGAGTGGTGGAAAGATTATAAGAGCTGGAGGTGGTGGAGGACCCCAAGGAAGGAGGTGTATATGACAGAGTATGTGGAATCTGGTGAGGGGTAGGAGAGGTGGGGAGGGGGCAGGTCTGGAAGTGACCACGATACATTGTACAAACTTTGCAAACTTTCAATAAAAATATTTTTAAGAAGCTGAATAGTCTCCAGCTTGTGACATCATACCTACTGTCAACGACAACTGACAAGATTGTTTATCTATTTTCTCAACCATTTTTGAGGTATGGTTCCCATACCGTATAACAGGCCCCAGGAAGGGGAAATTCTGTCTTCTCTGTGTTAGAACCAGAGAAAATAAAATGGGCAGGATGAATTGCTATGGCTACACCAAGGCTCGTCTGAATTGAAATGAATCAGGTCAGAATCATCCGAGCCTTTTCACAGGCTGGTGGAATTAAGGTATAACAAAGCATGCTAAGCCTGACTCCTGACCAGTCAACTCAGCAAGAGGAACAGCTGTCCAGTTAACTCAACAGGCAGCTCCAATGACAAAACATCAGCTTACCTTTCTTTCCCCTCAATTGATGTTTGACCAAACCAAGGAGTTCTAATCCCTAGACTGAGGACTCTCTGCTCGGCCCTGCGTCTAGGCTATAGGACACATCTTATTATAATGTATAAAATAAAGCTATATGCTAAAATGAACAACTCCGAAACACAGCTATACCAATTATGTGAGTATATGTTACACTGGATTAGCATGTACCCCATAATTCTTTGATATTGCAAAACTCAGCTTTGCCACAACAGCCAACAAAGCCTCATTTAATAGAAACTGTTACATATCAGCTCGCTGTTCAAAACATTTATTGGGATTTAACCCTACGGAGTAGATAACCAAGTGTTCCCCAGCTGCAAAAACTCACTTTGTAGATTTTAAAATATCCTCTGTGCTGGCGATTTCTGAAACATGAAGTCGTCACATCATTTTGCAAGGTTACTTCGAACCTGACATCTGCTTCACGTCTCTAACGCATGGTATTCTGCTTTCCTCCAGGGTTACTTAATGATCAAATTAGGGTAGGTACAAGTCAGGGGCTGCATGTATTTTCTGAAATGCAGGCTGTAATCATGCACAGTAGACTTATTTGAGAAGAACGAGAGCTAGCGATCTGACGCACTGGGGAACATGTTAATCAGGCAATGAAACAGTAAAGATTTAGCAAAGGAGAATTTACAAAGTGCAATTGGGGTGTGTGGAGGAATTTTTAGAGCTTTATTATTTCTCTAAAGTGGCTGGATCATCCACTGAACTTGGTGCGATGCTTCAAGCTGTTCTGAGATGACAAATCGTGGCAGAGTATGAAACACACCAAAATGTGTTGAAAGCCAGGGTAATGTTCCAAATTTGATATTTAAGACATTTGGTCAGCTAGAACACACGACGAAGCCATTTCGCCACCCTAGACATTTTGTGCTTGCACAATCCTCCATCCCCCAACCTCAGTTCATTCCATACACTGGGAAATTGTGTCCCCTCCCTATGTCTCAAACAAGTGCTCATCTTGCCAGCCAATTTTACAAGCAAGAGAATGAAAGGAAACCATTCCTAAGAACGAAGTTGTCTCAAACAAAGAGAATAGTGTTATGGTTCACAGCCTGGTCTCTTAAAACGGGTCCTGTGTTTTGGTTAGCTGAGTCTACATGGAACCCAGTAGACTGGTAGCATGGTTACTATAAAAAAAAAATTAAAAAATAAATCCTGCTTGTATCTGTGGCTTTTCTATACAAGCAGATACTTGTGATAACTGTTCATTTGCAGTTGTTCTTATGTTCCTAAGAATGCTGGGCTTATTTAGAAGTCAGAATAAAGGTGTTGTCAATATATCAGAAAGGGCCACCTGCCAAGGAGTCAGCTAATTTGACCAGTGTAAACAGTGTGCTGAATAACTCGTGCTCTAAAAATATCCTGGAATTGCTGCAGGCCATGGTTAGCCACCCAAACATTATGGAATGCGAGCGTGATTTCTGAAGCCTGGATTTAAATGCAGCAGCTTAAAGAAGGATTCCAAAACCCTTCAAACACTGTTGGTTTTTCTGAGTGAGTGAAAGACTTGAAACAGTCCTCCGAAAGCAGTGGGTAAAGCAAGAGAGGAAACTATTTTTAATTAAAGAACAGTAAGCTAGTAACTGAGGAGAAATCTGCCAGCAAAAGGTTTAATAAACAGTGATTTAAAAAATGGATCACTTTCTTTCAATATAAATTGGTTCAGAATCAGTTAATAAGGCTCAGGGGACAGCAGGTCTCCACAAGAGTTTTACTCCAAACTTCATGCTCAAGCTGATGAATCCCCTCTATGCCAGTCACCCTGGCGATTTCTATAATGATTTCTGTTGGGTCTCCAAAAGTCCAGTGGGCTCTCCAAGAACTTCACAAATATCAAAAACTCTGAAGAGCATGGTAGAAAAAGAAAAGCTGCATTTTCGAAGTGAGTGAGGCCTTGCTGAAGATTAGGAATTTTGTTTACAGAGCATTTTATAGTCATACCTAACTCACATATGGACAAGTGGCAGTGATCTATCAAGTGATGGTGGTCCCATTGCGAAGGGAACTCTTTCCTCTTCCTTTTCTTGAACATTGGCATTCCTGAGCGCAAATTGTATTCTGTGCGCACACACACACACACACACACACACACACAGTACCACACAGTGCACTTCTGGCCACTCTAATCACATGGGCTCTGGCACACACCCTCCTACCCTCTGACCTACATCATACTTCCTATGCATGCAACTTGGCTAAAAGGGCTGGGTATTATAGAAAGTACAAGAATGAGCAAGATACTTTCAGTTGCACATCATAAAATCCACTGTATGTACTTGAGAAGAAAAACTAGCATGTTTCATAAAAAATTTGGAAGGAGGAAAGCAATACTGTACAGAGAGTCAGTTTCTAAACATTTTTAAAGATTGTCCCTTTCTATATTTAAGTTTTATATGGTTCTCAGTGTGTAACATTCTCGGAAGTGCAATTGCTGCATTTAGCCCTGGGTAGGCTAGAGGTGTCATCTGTCCTTAAATCACTGGTCTCAAGCCACCTTACTATGCCAAAGATTTGTTCCCTTAGTAAATAGAATAACCTCTGAATCTTCTTTGTAGTTGACCCAGTGATAGCTAATTAGCCTTTGGAATAATTAATGTTCTGAAATCTTCTAGCTCATAGAGCGATGCAATATTCAAATACTGACATCGCACTTTTGATTTCCCCTGGTGTTGTACAGCATTAGAAAGGGCCACAGGTTATTTTCCTTAAATAAAAATATTTACCATGCAATCATCTCTAGGCAGGGGGGGAAGCAGGGGGAAGGAAAGAGAGAGAGAGAGAGAGAATTAACACCCCAGATAGAACCATCCCATCATCCCCCTGGAATTCTAGGTTCAGATTCTGCATACTAATTGCACCATTCACCAAAAGTGAAATTCTTATAGTGGGGACAAGCTTCTCATTTGCAAATCTCTGGTGCCAAGTGTTTCTCTGGTGGCAATTAAAGCAAGCGTCTCAGGTTTCCGTAGGGAACCTGCAATGATCGTGTATTCTTCAGAAATAACATACAGACTGTTTGCTAGAGAAACCATCAAATGAAGCCCTTACCAGTTAGTGTCTGGGAAGAAACATCCTTGGAATGGTCAAGAAGTGGTCTCCATTGAGGTCCAATGGACCTGAAGACCTCGCCAGGGGCCCCACTATTCAGATTCCCCCCATCATTAACTAAGAGACAACTGAAAAAGCTTCCTAGGAGCCCAGAGAAGGAACCACAGACTTTGTGTTTGGAAAGCTTTTTATGTAACATGAGACATGTTTCCCCTCCCCCAGTATGCACGTGGGCGGGGGGTATGTGTGCACATAATGTGTGGCATATGTGAAGGCCAGAGGACTACCTCAGATGTTGGTGTTCAGGTACTATTCTCCCTTTTTTCTGAGACAGGCTCTCTCACTGGCCTGGAACACCCCTAGTAGGCTAGGCTGACTGACAGGGAACCCCCAGGTTCCTGTCTCTGCCCTTCTGACGCTGTGATGACAAGCACTTGCCACTGCCACCATGCCCACGCTCCATCTCCTAAGAAGCCCACACCTGGCAAGTGTCCTTCCTGCTCCTGCTGAGGGTCGGGGTGTTGGTTAGTGCCTCAGGAGGTTTCACCTTGGGCTGCTTTCATAGCAGCAAATAGAGAAGAGAAATGAACTATAGCAACTCTGACCTCAAAATTCTGTCTGGTTCAGCGCAAAAAGGAGATTGTTTTCTCTTTCAGTAATGAACTTTCACACATTAGACACGATGTGGTGGATAATCTCGAATGTCAACTTGATGGACCTGGGCCTCAACTGAGGCATTGCCTCCATGCGATTGGCCTATGGGCATGTCTGTGGGGCATTTTCTTGATTGCTGACTGATGCAAGAGGGCCTAGCCCAGTGTGTGCGGTGCTATCCCTAGGCAGGTGGGTCTGGGCTGAAACAAGTCATTGGAGCAAGCCAGTAAGCAGCGTTCCTCCGTGGTCTCTGCTTCAGCTTCTGCCTCCAGACTTCTGCCTCGAGCTCCTGACTTGCCTTCCCTTAATAATGAACTGTAACCTGTAAGCCAAATAAACCCTTTCCTCCCCACAAGCTGCTTTTGGACATGGAGTTATCTCAGTAACACAACTCAAACTAGGTCAGAGGGACTCATGTCTTCCCTCAAAGTAATGAGAGAAAAGTTAAATCTACCTACAAGGTAATGAAGAACGATGCATCTGAAGGAAGCAGAATGCCATAGTCTATTACATGCGTCATGGTATTGTGAATAACCAGCTTAGCCTCATCTCCCCCCAACCACCACTAGTAGTGAGTTCTAGGGGCTAAGTTCAAGGAATCCATCCATATCTTTTTTTTAATTGTTTTTATTTTATGTGTATGAGTGTATTGCCAGCATGTATGCTAAGTGCACCTGTGTCATAGAGACCAGAAGAGAGTGTCAGATCCCCTGGAACTGGAATTGTACACAGTTGCTAGGTGCCATATGGGTCCTGGGAATCAAACCCGGCTCTTCTGGAAGAACAGGAAATGTTCTTAACAACTGAGCCATCTTCCAGCCCCCCATCCATATCTTTTAATGTGGCTCACTGTAATAGATAAAATGGCAAGAATGCTGATATGTATAAGCCTCATGAGGTGCTTGCTTTCACCCATTAAACCATCAGTCTCAGGCAGGGACTGGGCATGAGTTCAGTGTCTGTAAAGTTATGTGGCTTGGTATTGTAGCCTCATGTATTTCCAAGAGATGGAGTGGCAATCTTTACAAAAGAACTTGAACAAGGGGCTGGGGAGATGGCTCAGAAAGCACTTGTCGCACAAGTTCGGAGACTGGAATTTACATGCCCAGCATTCACATAAAGTGTTAGATGCATGTGACTCCACCTATAATTCTGCCCCTCAGAGGGTGGAGACAAGGACTCTCAAGAGAAGCTGACCAGATAGACCAGCTTCATCGGTGAGCTCTGGGTCAGCAGAGACCCTGCCTCTGTGAATAAAGTGGAGAGTAATGAAGGAAGACTCCTGACATCAGCCTTTGCTGGTCCACACACATATGTGCACATGCACTCACACACATACACACATATACACACTATACATGTGCACACACATATACACATACATGCACATACATACACATACCACAGACATACACACATGCACACCACAGACATGCAAAATTTTTTTAAAAAAGAACTTGAACAAGAAGGGAAACAGTGTCTGCCTGCAGTGGCCATAGATCTATGGAAACATTTGTTGCATGGAGTTGCACTTGTCTCTGTCTCTGTCTTGATCAGCAGAAGGTAGAAGAGAGGCCATCTAAGCATCTAGCTCAATTGTTGGTGTACTTAGGGATTCAGTACAGGTTTATCCAGAAAGTAATGATTCCTGTCTACATTAAAAAACTCCAGACAACATAACTTTTTAAAGTTCCTTTCCAGTCACCAAGTTTAGATATTGAAACCCAAGGTAGACTTATTCATACTATATCTCTCAAAGGCAGAGTTTATACCTGAAAGCAGGTCAAGCTGAACTAGGTCATGGAATTGGGTCACCTGAGTTCTATTTGGATCTATGGTTTTTGTATCTGGCCAAGTCAAGGCTTGAGTGAAGCATTTTAGATTCTATTGTGTTCTGAGGTTACCTTTGGGGACTGCAATGAACATTTTTAAGTCTAACTTTTCTCCTGGGAGGCAATGGGACCTTCGTCACAGGCTTTTCAAATCAGAACCAAGGATTAGGGAGATGGTACAATGCATAAAGTGCTTGCTCTGGAAGCATGAGGACCTGAGTTCAATCTCCAATACCCACGTGGAGAAAGGAGGAGGAGGAGGAGGAGGAAGAGGAGGGCCTGGAGTGGCGGCAAGTATTTGTAATCTCATCATTGGAGAGGTGGAGACAGGTCTGCAGATGCCTGGAGCTCAATGGCTAGCCAGTCTAGCAGAATGTAGAGTTCCGGGCCAATGAAAGGCCCTGTCTCAAAACTTAAGGTGGGAAGGATTCTGATTAACTATACCTGAGGTTAACCTCTAACCTCCACATGTACCACATACAGGTGCACCTGGACATGTATGTACACACACACACACACACACACACACACATCAGTCCAGATGTCAGAAGTGATATAAATTACCAGCATCTCCGAAGAAGGAACAATTACTAAAAGATCCTCCCAGGCCCCAGTTGCATCAGAGCTCAGTCCTTTGCTGAAGTTTCATCTAGAATACTTGATCTGAACAGTTCTGCGGCTTGGGCAGCCGACGGAGAGTGGTTCCCAGCCTGACTTCCTCAGTGCTACACAGAGGCCACTTTGTCTCTGTCAGTTATTTACTACCCTTGTGGCTCTAAATTCCTCAACTTGTTATTAACTCATGAGCCCCAAACCCTCTCACTCATCCCACCTCAGTGGTCTGTCCAAAGTGGATTGGTTTTGTGGATTTGGTTATTTTTTTCATCTATGGAGAAAGAAAAGGTTTGGCTTTGTGATTCTCATTTTTCCTGACCACACAGGCTAGGAGGCTGATGATGATGCTGTTCCACAGAGTTGAAGAGCCTGGCCATGCCCAGAGCTCCATCTGATCCATAGACAGGACTGGGCTCAGCTGTAGTCCCCATCTGAGTGGTCAACAGTGGGCTAGGCAAGGCTGCAGAACCTCGGCCTAGCACTCAGCCCCCCACAGGAAGCTGCAAGAGACTACTTCCCCCACCCCTAGGCCTGACTACCATGTAGTACCTACATCCCAGGCAGCCTCAGAGGCAGGGGAAGTGTCTGGGACAAGACCTGGACCATCTGAGGAAGAAGAGAAAAGCAAGTGTGGGCTTTTGCTGCTGTCAGAAGAGAGAAACTTAAGGGCTGTTTTCAGAAACAACTACAGCTTGCCCTTAGTCCAGGCTAACCCAAGGAAGAACACCAGAGCTGCAGGCACCAGAGGACTAGCCTGTGCTCACTGTGTGGATGGAAGCCTGAGACGGACAAAGCCTGTGGCTCGGGCCTCCAAGTATTTATTCACTGCAAAGCAGCTCAGGACTAGAACTTTCCACCAAAGTGGCAATAAAATAAATTTATATTCAAAACGCATCGGCTCAGCCTTGAGTATGGTCTCCCAGGCTTCCCACTACATCCCCTGGATCAGTACATCAGCATAATCCAGCTGGATTCATTTAAATATATCAACAGTGGCTTCCTGGAACCAGTATCCCAGGTCAAAAGTGGTTTTCGAGACGTTTAGGGCAGAGTGTCATTGGAATACAGTTTTAGAGGCCCAAATTACCAGCTACCAGAATCTATGGAAAGGGTTCCCTTTGAGTAAACTTCCTTTCTTCCTTCAAGACCGCAGGGAAAAACAACAACTCAAGACTTTTTTTCTCTTTCTACACTGAAGGTTTTTATTGCCCAAACCCACTTGCTGTGTGCACAGCCTTGCAAAAGGTGCTGGGCACCTTATCTCAATGCTATCTGGCAGGCTGGTTGCTGTGGGATGAAAAGGCTGTTTTCCATTTCACTTGGAGAGTTTGCCCAGCCTAAGTTGCAGGAGATAAAGACTGGGGGACAATGAAATTCAGCCTGCTTCGGGGAGCAAAGATAAGAAAAGCGTCCCAGGAGTTTGCCCAGACACTCCTGCAAAACATTCCACCCCAGCCATTTAACAATCCCGAATTCACAGTCCCAGCTCTGTATTAGGTAACTTCTGTCCTGTTTGCATTTCTCCTCACTTGCAGCCTCCCAAGCCAGTTTCCATCTGGGCTTCTCTGACTTAGAATCTCTTTTTCTCTGTTCATCCAAGCTTTCTCCACCTTTCTGGGGTCTCTGCCTGGAATCCAGTCCCAGCATGGACCAGGGGCAAGTGCCTTTGGGTAACTTGCTGGCACTTCTGGGATCACCTGTAAAATGAGCCCAATCAGGCCTTGTTAGGAACAATAAGGCCAGCATGAAAGAGGTCATGGTGCTCCAGTGACTCTGGAAGGGCACAAACATGCACATGTCCTAACCCAAACATCTACACCGTCATTTAACCTTCCTCTTTGAAGGGGCGGGGCTTGATATTTGGTTTCTCTCTATTGCAAGGCTTTGGAGTAAGAGGCAATTAGAAGAAGATGCTAAGAGTCTTGAGCAAGCTGATCAAACAGACTATAAAATTAGAAAAGATGCATCATCGCCTGCTATTCTTTCTCTTCCTCATCTCTTCCCTTCCTTTCTCTCTCTTCTTCCTTTCTTCTTTTACCTTTTATCATTTTTGAGACAGATCCTTGTCTCCTTATATAGCCTCATCTACCATTAAAATAGTAATCCTCCTGCCTCAACTTCCCCTTAATTGAGATTACAGCCGTTTGCCCCACACCCACTGCATTGGCATTTATACATAACAATATTGCTATTGTTAAATTAGAACAGCTGCCATCAGAGCCAGCCACCTCCCTGCTAAGTAGTGAGATGGCAGGCTAAGACTCCTTAACAAATAAAGACAAATCACCTGGAAAGCTAAGGCAATTGGCCACAGAGGCAGAAGCTATAAATAGAATAGGTGAAGAGGGTCCTGGGAGCAAAGGGAAGAGCCTCAGAAGTCTTTACCAAGATTATCCTCTTTGTTACCTAATGTGATAAAAGCCACTGTGAGGGGAAAGAAAGATACTGCTACTGTAAGGCAGCTTTGTCAGAAGAAAACAAATTCATGCCTCCAACACCTGCCCTGCTCTTCGTCCAGACTAAGAAATCGAAATAGGTCCTTTGTTTTACCACAACTTATATTCTGCTCATTCCAACATAAGCCTGCTCTCTTTATAGAACAGCATCATGATCCTGATTTTATTCTTTCTAGAACCAAGGATCCTCAGGCATAAGTATCTATACCCATTGTCTCCTCCAAAGACATGGTACACACAAAGACAACCTGCTCCCCGAACCAAGCTTTTACCAGATTCCACCCTGAAGGAAGTAGAAATTCACAGATTCACTCTCAGGAATCTCTGTGCTTGTCCCTTGCAAGGACTCAACAAACAGTTATTTCTTATAATCTTTTATAATAATAGAACACTAGCCAGGCGTGATAGTAGATACTTGTAATCCCAACACTCACTAAGGATACAGAGACAGGTGGATCATGAACTTGAGGCCAACTTGGGCTTTATAGGGAGGGCTTCCCTCAAAAGAGGCCAATAGTTGAGTCAGTGGTGCACACACCTTTAATCCCAGCACTTGGCAGGCAGAGGCAGGCAGAGCTCTGTGAGACTGAGGCCAGCCTGATCTACATATCAAGTTCCAGGTCATCTGAGGCTACAAGGAGACCCTGTCTCAGAAAACACCAGAAAAACGAAACAAAGCAAAAGGCCACTAATCAAACAGACGAATAAATGATAAAATTAACAAAAGTAATAAAACACCCCGTTACTATGTGATAGTAAAGTCTTTTAAACTTTGTATTATGCATTTGCTACAAAGAAGGATTAAATTATTCTAGTGTGAAGAAAGTTAAAATCATAGTATCACAGGCTAGGGCTCGTCATGAACTCGGGGGGTGACTCCAAAAAGTGTCTTATGGAGTTCATTATTGTCTCTGCTTCTAGAGCCCAACCAACCCCCTCAGGAACCACAAAATGGTTGAAAAAGGCCAGTGTAGCTGGCTCCAAGAAACAGATAAAATGTCAGCATGAGAAGCAGAAGAAGACACGTTCCATGAGTCACTTAGAAGACGCAGCACCAGACCTGACCTAAGAGCTCAGAACCAAGTGTCCGCTGGGAAAGGGGAGAAGAGCATGGGTGATTCTCAGCAATGGGAACTCTGCAGCATGCTAATGAACGCTCTAGCTAATTACTCCAGGAGCCTCAAGGTGACTGAAGGGGAGGAAGAGCCCTGTGCAGTCCGCACAGCTGCTCCCTCCCTCCATCTTTGTCAGAGGCACTCAGCTTGCCCCTCCTCTTCCCTAACCTGTGTAAAACAGACAGTGATGTCAGAGGGGACAAAAGAGCTCCTGGCCTGGCCCAGGCAGGGTGAGTTAGAGCAGGAATGGAGCGATCAGTGGTGACTTCCCTTCCAGGCTACAGCACTGACCAATCACGGGGCGGGGGGGGGGGGGACCCCAGCATCCTACACCTGCTCCTGGCCTACGAAAGGATGAGAAGGAGCAATCCAAGATGGTCTCCCACTTCTACCAAGACTGACTGGCTGGACTGGAGGAACTTTCTTGGCTTCTCTGTCCTTGCAAATGTGAAAGGATTCTCACTTTCAAGATCTTCCCTAAAGGATGGATTTGAGAATAAAGGGCTAGGGCCTGGAGAGATGACTCAGCAGGTAGGAGTGCTTGCTTCTCTTATAGAGAGCTGAATTTGGTTCTCAGCACCCATAACTGCAGGCTCGGAGGATCCAGTTCCTCCTCTGGCCTCCGAGGACATATGTACCAATCTGCACATATCCACATACAAACACATTCAGATAAACATAATTAAAAGTTTAAAAAATTAAATATTAAGAATAAATAAAATATTAGGGGCTGGAGAGACGGCTCTGTCAGTAAAATGCTTGTCATAAAATCATGAGGGTGTGAATTCTAGTCCGCAGCACTCACGTAAGAAGCTGGGCCTGACAACATGTGCCTGTAATCCCAGTGCGGGGGCCATACACAGAAGGATCTCTAGCTCTCAGTGAGAGATCCTATCTCACAATTAAGGTTAAGAGAGATTGAGGAAGACAACCATATCGATTTCTGGTCTCCACAAGCATACACACACACACACAAACACACGTGTGCATGAACACCTTCACATACCTACCTCTTACCCCCACACACATGAGGAAAGTATTAGAAAAGATGTCAGTCATGTGACATCAAATCAAGGTTCTTCTTTTTTTACTAATAGTATTTGCTCTGAACACATATAAACATGCACACAAACTAATGATATAAACCTTTAAAAGAAAAAATTAAAGAAATACACCAGCCAAATATATTTTATCTCAGATATGCAATCCTATTAAATCAATTCCTATGCAGTCAGTGCTCGCAGGCAAGAGAGAAATGAATTCTATCGATTTCCATAAGGACGGTGGTGCTCAGAAGCAAGCATCATCTGCCTGAGCTTGTTTACAAATCTGACTTTCAAAAGTGACATGTCTATTCATTGAATTTTTATTGAATGAACTGCCAAAAATATGCCCTACAAAAAGAAACAGAGCTAAGTCTATGTTCTTTGATAAGCTGGCAGCCCAGTAGAGGAGTGGGGCTCCTGTTAGGCCAGATGGGGGAATGCATTCACCCTCCAGGATATTTAGGGGTGTTGCAAATGGCAAAAGTGGTAGCACTTGGGAAGTGTTGCCAAGTGTGTTTAAGCTGATAGCTGCCTGGAGGAGGGTGGGAGAGTGATCCCAGTGCAGCTGACCTGTCTCGTCTCCTGGTGTCCTTCAGTAGCCTGGCTTACAGAAAGCTATTGTGCATCTTGGGAGTGAGTGGATGTGTGGGACATGAAGGGTGGCTACAGTATCCACACACAGTGTTGCTGAAACTCAAGACACACAGGAAGAAGGCTTGAGAGCCTCTGACTCCCCAGGTGCATGGTGACCTTCCGGGTGGCCAGGAGGCCTGATTTAAGCGGATTTTCATGCTCTTTTTCCACTTCTTCGACTCTCCCACAGGGCTCAGTTCTTCCAGTCTGATCCGCACTTACTCCTCCTCCCCAAGGACCTCAGTGCACCCAGGACAAAGAGTCCTAAGTCCCTTCCCAGGCTGCATTCAGTCTATCTCCCTGCACCATAATGTTTCAAAGACAAAGTCACTTTCTACCACTCTCTTCAGCCTGCTTTGGGGACACTGTTCAACCCTGACCCTTACACAGTCTTTATTATAGGGGTGATCAGCTGGGAAAGGTCGGATCCGTTTGGTCTAGGCTCATCTCCTATTATGAATCCTGACTCCTTATTCCAAAGTCCTGACCTTGCATAGTGTCACCTGCCCAATGTGTGCCCCACCTGTGTACTTGAAGCTGATGGCTCTCTACAGAACTCCTTAACGTGGGGTACTGAGAGGCTCTGGCCATCTCCCCCTGCTCTCCCTTCCTTGCCTAGCTTGAGTCTAATCTCTGGTTTCTATCCCATTAGTCCTCGGTGGTCAAGACAGTGAAATTTCACCTCCTCAGCTTACTGACAAGGTCCCTCATGTTGTGACATCATCTGCTTGAGTCACACCTGCTTAGGCCAGTTCCCTCATTCCCATGAAGTGGAGCCCTGTTTCTCACCCTTGTGTACTTCTCTCTCTTCTCTGGATTCTGCTTCTCTTCTCATAGAGCACTCACTGCACATAGACTTGATGGGAATGCTCCTTTACATGCACACATCTGAAACTTCCCAGTAGCCCTGCCCTTCAGCCAAGTCTTTCCTTTGCACATTCTTCTCCATTCCTGAAATATCTTCAGTTTTCCTCTGTACCCTTTCTAAAACCCTTTCCCAACTTTTCCAGGTAAGTTATTAACCTCTCTTCCCAGATTCCCTCATCAGCTTGAACAATCACAACCACTGTTCATTCTATTCCAAAGTCCTCTCTTTAAAAATTATTTTTAAGGGCTGGAGAGATGGCTCAATGGTTAAGAACACTACCTGCTCTTGTAGAGGACCCAGGTTCAATTCCCAGCACCCACATGATGGCTAACAACTACCTGTTACTCCAGTTCCAGGGGATCCAACTCCCTCTTCAGACCTTTGTGGGCACTGCACAACACAGGTACATCTACCATCATGAAGGCGTACACGTAAAATAAAAATAACAAATAAGACATTTAAAAATTACATTAAAAATTTAAATTATGCGTATGCGTGTGCAGGTTAGGGTATGAACACATGAGTTGCAGGTACCTATAGAGGCTAGAAAAAGGGCATCGGAACACCCTGCCTCAGTGTCCCCTGGAGCTGGAGTTACGGATGGTTGTGAACCACCTGACATGGATGCTGGAAACTGAACTCAGGCCCTCTGCAAGGGCAGTACATGTTCTTAACCACCAAACCACAAGCCCCTGAAATTACACTTTAATTTATTTATTTTGTGTGTGTGTCTGTGTGTGTGTCTGTGTGTGTGTCTGTGTGCGTGTCTGTGTGCGTCTGTGTGTGTGTCTGTGTGTGTCTGTGTGCGTGTCTGTGTGCGTGTCTGTGTGTGTTGTCATGTGCGTGTCTGTGTGTGTGTCTGTGTGTGTGTCTGCGTGTCTGTGTGCGTGTCTGTGTGCGTGTCTGTGTGTGTCTGTGTGCGTGTCTGTGTGCATGTCTGTGTATGTCTGTGTGCGTGTCTGTGCGTGTCTGTGTGTCTGTGTGTGTGTCTGTGTGTGTTGTCATGTGCGTGCCATGCCACCTCTGTAGAGGTCAGAGGGCAATATTTGGAAGTCAGTTCTCTCCTTCCACCGTGTGGGTCCTGGGGAATCGAACTGAGGTCATCAGGCTTGGCAGCAGGCATCTTTATGAGCTGAGCTATCTGGTTGGCTCCCATGCAACTCTAATGATCTTCTTACTTGTCTGTTCCGCCCACTTGTCTGGGAGCATAGACTTGGGCTGTTCATTTTTGTTTTACACCCCAACGCCCCGCACATATAAACACCATAAAACATCTCTGAAATAAAGAGTCATTTGTCTAAGTTCAGAACAAGTCTAAGCAAACACTCCTTTGTCATCTTATTCAGAGAATAATCACTCCCAATTCTGTATAAATAAAGGGTCTTTGGGGCAGACTCTGCCACATATAAACTTCAGAAGATTCTAGAAGTTGCCCACATTAATTTACTTACTCTGAGTATCTTCCATGCCCTAGCCACTATGCTTGGCTGATGACAGAACAGGGGACTCTGGGAAGCCCAACTTCACTGAGCTTAAGATCTAGAGATGGAACAACAAATAAATAGGTCAAAGTCATCTAGAATCTCGGTTGGTGGCCTGGGAGATACCTAGATGTCAGAGGGGGAGGAAGGGAAAAAGAGAGTTTGTCATCTTCAGTATGACAGCTAGGGGAAGCTTCAGTAACCAGAACACATGGAAGCAATACGGGATGAAATTCATCATACACGAAATATCTTCAGCACACTATCTGCATTTGGCACTGCCAAATATTTTCTCTACTTCCGTGAAATAGCTTTGATTTCACTTCTTCTCTCAAACCCCAGAAGGCTCAGAGGAGGGTCCTTCTGGGAGGGTACAAAAGCCCCAACTCTTCATAGAAAGAAGGAACAGAACACCAGGACTAAATGACTTCACTTTGGGCTTTCTTTTAAACATTTCATTGATGGGATGAAGAACAGATGTACAACTGGAAGTGGCCACAGCCAGTTCAATGCACTGAGGGTGTTTCCTTATTCATGAAATAGAGATCTTCAACACTGGCTCTCTCTCCCACTGTAGTATATGCCTGTCAAGGATAAAGCACGTTTCCAACCTGGGTTCAGAAGCAAGTCCCTTGCCTCACAAGAGATGGGTAGGTATGGCCTCCATACGTCTTGTAAATAGCCTTTCCTAGTCACACTGCTTGTCACTTGTTAAACGGCACTTTCTCTTGAGGCCCAGACAAGAGGGCTAACAAAGCTCAGTTATTCAACAACCAAGCAAATCGTTCCACACGTTTTGATTCTTCTTCTTGCTCTGCTTACTTTATGTTACTGTGATAACACCATGGTCAAAAGCAACTTGGGGGCCAGGGGGGTGTGTTTATTTGATTCACAGCATACAGTTCATTACTGAGAGAGGCCAAGGCAGGAACCGGAGGCAGAAACTGAAGCACAGACCATGGGAAAACCTGGCTTCCTTGCTTGCTCCCCTCTGACTTGTTCAGATACTTTTCACTAATTTTTTTTTTGTATGTACCAGTGTTTTTTCTGCATGTATATAAATGCATCCAAGTCATGTAATGCCCATGGAGGCCAGAAGAGGGAATCAGATCCCCTGGAACTGGAGTTACAGATGGTGGATGACCACCACATGGGTGCTGGGAACTGAATCTGTGTCCTCTGCAAGAGCAGCCAGTGCTCTTAACCATCTCTCCAGCCCTACAGCTATTTTTCTTATGCAGTCCAGGCTCACTAGCCTAGGGCTGACACCACCCACGGTGGACTAGGCTCTCCTCCACCAATTAGCAATTAGGAAAATGCTTCACAGACATAGTCAAGGCCAATCCCACGGAGGAAATACCTTGAGGTTCCCTGTTCCCAGGTTTGTGTCAAGTTGACAAAAACCAGCCAGCAAATCCACCTTTGCAACATGGATCATCCTACACCAAGCAGACATAAAGACAGGAGGTATCACAAGTCACCAAGCTTGGATCTGTAAGTAAATCTATAAAAATACTGCTCTCCAGTTAACTTTAATGATACTATACACTATTATCATTGATGAGTTTGGTTTAAGTAAATATATTTGATTTTGAGATGAAATTTAGACTGAATTTGTCAGTTTGAATAAAGGCATTTTCAAAGCTTAAAGACTTGCCTAATACATAGCTGGGAGAGAGAGAGAGAGAGAGAGAGAGAGAGAGAGAGAGAGAGAGAGAAGGAAGGAAGGAAGGAAGGAAGGAAGGAAGGAAGGAAGGAAGGAAGGAAGGAAGGAAGATTGCTTGATTCCAGAATTCCAACTTTCCTGAGTCTTATAAAACTCCAACTGAAACAGCATTTTAGGCAGATAGGCGGCTGGCTTCTTCCCTAAGTGATTCTGGCTTTAAGCACTGGAGAAGGATGCAAAATGTAGTGAGCGGCTAATAATTAAAGGATTTAATTAAGCGTCGTCTGGGAGCGTGTCTAGTAGCTCAGTGTGGGTTGGCAGCTCCCAGCCATCTGGGTGGTGGTGGGGGGAGACAAGCATTGTGGGAGGTGAAAGAACCAGTTATTTAGGAAAGATTTTCTAGCCCAAGGGGAAAAAGAGATACATTGCAACTATTGATTACACACATTTCGGGTGAGGTTTTCAGTGAGGATAGTAAAAATGGGGGCTTCCAATAGTCTTCCATCTAGCTATTGGCTGTTATAAACCCAAAATGTCTACCACATGTGTTGGTAGATGGAGGGTAAGAAAGTCTGTCCATCCATCTCTGCCTCTGGACCTTTGCACAAGAAAGGAGTCCAACGACTGCATAGCACTGGAATAGGAAAGAAATAAATAACCTTAAACATGTCTCAGAAAAGCAACTAAATTATCATGTAACACTGAGCCTCCAAAGCTGACACAGAATATCAAATCCAAACCTAGTACAGGGAGAAGGAATGTGCAAGAAAATGCTCACGGTGGTCTTCTGGTGAGCAAGGTCATGGGTATTCCAAGTAACTACTTTAAAACAATTTTTAAATTGTCTCTCTCCCTAAGATACAAATAGATAGATGATATATAGACACAAATATAGATACATATGATGTTTAAATACTCTTAATCATAAAAGCCATAAAACATAATTGGTCTATCAAAGAAATACTAATGCTATTTGTTTCTTTTTATTAGATGTATTCATTTATTATGTGTGTGCATGTATATGCATGTGTGTGTGCATGCATGCCTGCCTGCATGCAAGCCACAGTACATGTGTGGAGGTCAGAGCTCATGTAGTGGGAATTGAGTCTTTTCTTCCACCTTGTGGGTCCCAGGCATGGAACTCAGGTTGCCAGCCTTGGTGGTGAGCACCATTATATGCTGAACCGTCTCCGTGACCCGAATGTGACTCTTAAATGGGACATCAGACTCAAAGCTAGATGAGTTTTTAGGGGTGATCCAGTTACTGCCTTCATTCAGTCCATCAGAGGAAACTAACTGGGTGCTTCGTTTACAGTCCCTAGAGCTCTGGGAGGCGTGTTCCCGTGCCCACTGTGCGCTTTGTGCTTGAACACTTTCCATTCCCTCTGTTTTCCCCCTGGAGCTGCCCTGTGTGGAAGAAACCTCACTGTCCCACACATCTGTCAGGTGGGCTGCGAAAGGAGTGGCTAACTCCAAAGCTGCATCCCCTACCTGGTCTCCCACTGAGCCTAGAAGTCAGGCTAGCAGACTTCTCTGTGCTGACTTCTCTCACCCCACTTGCTGGCTTTGTTCTTCATTCAGAACCAACAGAATCAGGAGGTTCATCAGCCACTGCGTGGTCATGTGCCCTCCAGTGCCCCATGCTGGAGGACTGTGCACTCCTGGGTCCTCCACTGTCCTCTGGCTTTCTCTGTGACCCAGTATCCTATCACCAGGCCCCAGACTATTCCAACTGATCAATGTCCTCAGAATTTGACTCCACAACAGAATCCCCATTTGTGATCTGCTGCAGTTGTTGGCTGTGCCCTAAGGCTCTAAGGTGGCTCAGCCCGCATGGGAAGACCACTTGTCCTGAGCCTGATACTGTACTTGGTAACACATCTCAAAAGCACATTCATGGTGGGTTTCTACAGCTGCTTTTCTAAACATTGGAGTTCAATCCTTTGGCTGTGTATATGTGTGTGTTCTGTATTTGAGTGTGGGGTGTGTATAGTGTATGCAATGGGGGGATGCATGAAGTGCGTGTGGGTTCATGGAAGCCAGAGGAGGAAGGCAGATGTCCTCCTCTTGCACTTTAATAATGCCTTCGAGACAGCTTCTCCCACTGAATTTGCAACTAGTCTGGTGGCCAACCAACTCCAGCAGTCCTCCTTACTCCCAACCCCAACAGGGCTAGCGCTCCAGGCATGTGTAGCCATGCCTGGCTTTTTATGTGGTTCTGGGGATTTGAATTCAGGTCCTCATGCTTGTACAGCAAGTCCTCTCATCCACTGAGCCACTCCTCTATCCCCTGAAAGATTAAGATTCCTTTGTGATGACATACACTAAGCTAGAGAAGTGAAGTCACTCCAGGATTCTAGGCTGGTTCTAAAAATTCATTTCTAGGCTGATTATCTAAAAATTTAATAGAGATACAATCGTAAATGACAGTTGTATTCACGGTCAAATCACTGAGCTGACTGTAGTCCTCAGTGGCTAAAGCACTTGCCACACAAACCAGGTGACCAGAGATCAGTTGCCAGAACCCTTAAGGGTGGAAAGAGAAAACTGACTCCATAAAGTTGTCCTCTGAAAGATGGGACATGTATGTACACCCCCATGCACAGTGTACATATTTACACAAGAATAATAAACTTAAAAAAACCTAAAGACAGACATTTTGCTTCAAATCATGTAGAAAATGTTAATAAGGAGCAGCACATTTTAAACACCTAACATCCATCGAGACAAAGGGAACCCTCTCTGCTTTCTTCCTAGATGGAAAGTTATTTCCAGGCATGTTCTTTCAGTGCCAATGATTAGAACAAAAATATTGAATCTGATATTTTGCTTATTTTGAGTTCCAAGGTTTTAACTAAAACAATTTTCTTAAAGCAAGCATAAAAGGTAGTTAAAGATTTCAGGTTCAGGCTCTGGGAAGATTCCGGAAAGATTCAAGAGTATGATATCCCTCGTGCTGGCTCTGTGGGTCTCAGTCAGCTTCCTACAGCTCTGCCCAACCTCCTGCATCTAAATCCTTCTCTTGGAATACACTCTCTTTGGTTTTAGGATCTCCACCTTTGAGGACCAAGAATAAAGGTTTAGTCTTCAGTGTTATCATACTGAGACTCCACTGAAATTGAGCGTCCCTTCGAGTCATTGACACTCTTTCTCCATTCCCAGACCCTTCTTTCTCTGTTGGGCTCTCTCTCTGGCAGGATCCTCACTAAAAGAGACACAAAAACACTGGTATCTCTCAGCTTAACTTTACCACCCCTGTCACCCAGACCAACAAAGAGTTTCTCTTTTTTCAGCACCCGTCCAACGTCAGGTGTGACTCTCCTTGTCCCTGGTGAATCATGTGCTCATCTCTCAGGCAATCACTGTCTCTAGAGGGAAAGGAAATAAGCTTAAGTCACATGACCGCTTCTGAAGTAGGTACAGGAGTGGCCGGGAAAGGAAGAAGAGAAGTTGGGGCATGAAAGTCACATGGTCTATGATATGGAATTCAACAGAGATGGTTCTAAGGTAAGTGCAGCTGCTCCAAGCTGGAAAATGTGAGTGCCAAGAAAGGAACTGACTTTTACAAGGGACCTACTATGTGCCCAGCACTAGATGCTCCACAAGGCAGTGGGCATCCTCCCAGAAGAAAGCAATAGTCCTGAGATTCCATCTGCTGACATCTATCAGCTCATACTGAAGACAGAGGCAAAAACCAAGGCAAGTAGATGTGGACCTCATGGTGACTAAACAGAAAAGAAAGGAAGGAGAGTTCTCAGGAAAGCTGAGCGCAGGAAGACAGGCCTGCAAGATGAAGAAGGGTTGCTCCAGACCTGTGTCTCTGCTGTAGGTTTATCTGTGATATTTACACTAAAAAGGCAAACTTGAGGACCACCTAGAAACACTTTAGGAACCACTGCTGAGTGGTCTTTTTTCAACATTGTTATCAGTCTCTGCACCTCTAGGGTTGGGAAAACTACAATTCCCACAATCCCTTGCACTGTGCAGCTTCATGTCAGTTTTCCAGTGAGACTTACAGGGTGGGCTAGGAGCAGAGACTATCCTCTTAAGCATGTGCAAGGCCCATGGTGGCTTCTCCACCAGCACCTATGAACCAATCACCTGCTTTGCTGCTGTTAGACTAAGCCAGCTGGAGGGACTTGTCGTGGAGATGTGTGAGAACAACTGGAGTTTCCTTGAGAGCTTGAGGTCTTCCATGTCTACTTCCCCATCCTCCCGGCTGCAGCTTTCCAGGTTTACTGCAGTGACCTCTGACCTTTGTACCTTCTGTTCTTACAACCCTCATAGAAGCCCCAATCCTAGATTAATTGCCTTATTCCCAGAAGGCCACATTTTCCTAAACAAATTCTGATTGCCCCAGAACTCCTGCATAGTGACGTACCTGAAGCCCAGGGGTGCCCAGGAAATCTGGGTGACCACCTGGCTTACTTCTAAGCACTGTGATGCACTTCTTTCCCTCCACCTTTCATCCCACATCATTGAACTCAAAGGAGTGATCCAGGCATGACTTCATTTGGAAAGCTGGCTTTAGGGGCTGAGGAGAAGCTTCAGTGGGTGAAGTACTTGCTACACAATCATGAGGACCTGAGTTCAGATCCCCAGCATCCACCTAAAAAGTTAGGCATGGTGGTATACGCTATAATCCCAGTGCTGGGAGGCAGGGGTAAAGACAGATCCTGAGAACTCGCTGACCAGCCAGCCTAGCTGAAATGGTGTGCTCCAGGTTTGGTGAAGAAATCCTTGCCTCAAAAAGCAAGGTGGAGAGTTATAGAAAGAGACACCCAATATCAATGTGCATACACAGGTGAGCACACATGCATGCTCATGCTCATTACACACACACACACACACACACTAATAAATAAGTTGGCTTTTGGAGTTACAAGTGATATTGTCAGACTCAATAGGAGTGATATCAGCTCCCATTACCAACAGTGTGGGATTTCCCACCATGTATATACATGGGAAAAGGGAAGTCACCTACAAAGGCTTGAACTTTTGAGTTTTATATATTTAATTAAAAACACCCCCGTGAGCTAAGATTGTCTACAGGACCCAAAGTGTGGGCAGAAATTATTAACAATAACAAAGGACTTGTTGGTGCTTGTGTTTACGATCCTTAGAAACCTCTTATCCAGGCTTAAATGCCCAGAGAACGAGAACAAATGAGGAAACGCATGGACCAGGGCTCCTCTGTCAGGCCTCCTTTGTCTTGCTCTTCTGTCAGTAAAAGCCTGGACCACAGTGTTCCAGCCTTCCTAATTAAAACATTGCAGCCCAAGAATAACTTTGTACAGAGGCAGGACACTCTAAATAGCTTTGTTAAGATTATGGCCTTCGTGTCTTCAAATTCCATGAATTCTCTGAGAATCTGCAGCATACCGTGAGAGGCACTTAGACTTTGCAGACAGATAGGATGAGGTTCCCAGCCTGCTTGGACCCTTCCTCGCTGGATGCTCCCAACACATTAAAGCTTTTGAGCCTTGATCTTTTTCAACTATAAAATGTGATAATGATACACAGCTGATGACATGAATTCAATTATTTTTATACTCAAGGGAAGTTCCTGGAAACAGTGATGGTGTTGCAGGGAGGTAGACGGGAAGGTACCTCACACCCGCGGTGATTTCCTTCAGTGTTGTTACTATTTGGATATGAGGTGTGCTCACTGAGGTTCACATGTTGAAGGTTCGGTCCCCAGTACACTGCTGTGAGGTTTAGCTTCTGGAAAATGGATGGAGCAATGACAACACTGATCTAATCAAAGATTAGTCCTTTGATGGATTTTCCATGAAATGGACAATTGGGAGGTGTTGAAAACTTCTAAAGGTGGGGCTTCATTAGAGGAAGTGGGGCCTTAGGAATGGGCCTTGAGGCTGTACTGGTCTCCAGTCTCTAAATTTCAGATTCCTGGCCAGCAGGAAGTGAGCAGCTTTCACCAGACATACCTTCTGCTATGTTATCTCTGCCTTGTCCAAAGCTAGAAGCAACGGAGCCAGCCAACTGTGGATTGAAACCTCACTGTGAAACAAAATTAATCTCTCTTTCTCTAAACTGTGTTTCTGGGGTATTTTGTCACAGAGACAAAAAAAAAAAGAAAAAGAAAAGAAAAAAGATGAATATAAGTGCCCTCACAAGCCACAACCTCCCACCACAAGCATGATTTAAGTAAAAGTTGTAAGCATGCAGTCAAGGTATCATTCAAGGCTAATTCAAACTGCTGTTTTTCCTCACAGAATGATGCCCTCCAGCCCCTCTTTAAGCATTTCTTTTCACAACACTGTTTTACTGAAACTCTACTTTGATGCTTTATACAAACATTAGCCTTTAGGCTAATGGTTCATGCTCTAATTTGAAGCATTACAGGAAAGTGACTAGAGATAAAATGAATGCAGTTATCAAAGATGAAAAATGGAGCTGGAGAGATGGCTCAGTGGTTAAGAGCACTGGCTGTTCTTGCAGAGGACTCAGGTTCAATTTCCAGAACCCACATGGCAACTAACAACTGTCTGTAACTCCAGTTCTAGGAGAATCAGATGCCCTCTTCTGACCTCTGTGGGCACTGCACCACATGGGTACACTTACACACATGCAGGCAATACACTCGTACACATAAAATAAAAATAACTTTTTTTTAAAAAGATGAAAAATAGGTAAGTGGTATTTCCACCAAGATTAGCTCCTGCAGTTGAGAGCCCACTTCTTTAGTGTACATTTTTAAAAACTTCCCACCTCTGATAGTCATTTACTAACTCCATAAATAATGATGAGTTGATAAATAACTTATCCAAATAATTGATAAAGATTATTGACTCTTGTGAGCTGGGCCTGGTGACATACCTCTCTAATCCCAGCACTCTGGAAGCAGAGGCAGGCAGAGATCGAGGCCAGCCTGGCTTACATAGCAAATTCAGGCCAGCTCCAGCTGATACTATACGGAGACCCTGACTCAAAAAATCAAAAAACAAAAAAAAGGAAAAATTATTGACTTTTTCATGCATTCTACTGGGTCCCCTGGGACTCGTCAATGGTGAATGACACCTGCCCCAGACTGCTACAGCTGTGATTTTTGGTCTTTTTTTCCATTCTTGCTCCCCACAGAGCCCTTTTGTTCGCTTTGTTTTACTCTCTCCTCCTTCAGGTTTTAGTAGCACAGATACACTTATATTGAGTGAAAACTGTTCTTTATATATTACAGGAACAAAGTACCTTTCATTCTTCAAGATCTAATTTTGTTTCACTGAGAACAATACTGCCCCTTTGAGAATCTGTACCCTAGGGCCCAGCTTCTCCAGATGGAGTCATGTAACTCATTGTGGGAGTCCTGAAAACTTTGACCACAGCAAGAAGTTTGTGAGTGTGCCACAATCACAATCAAGTCTAGATCAAATGCGTAGTAAGTCCACGGTGCTTCTGAGGGTGCCAGCCTGCAAGGCATGTGTGAGTTCATGGTGTCTTTGGCTCTGAACACACACAGCATGCACTTTGTACACTGCACATGCTGTCACACCACACTGCCTGAAGCACCTCACTCAGGTTGGAAGACACTGTAGGCAATGAGCTGCAGTGTTTTCATGTACATGCAGTTTTCTGCTGTTATAGAAGTGTGATGGGGCTGGCAAGATTGCTCAGCAGTTCAAAGTACTTCTCACCCGACCCTGATGACCTGAGTTTGAGCCCAGGAACCCATGCAAAAAAACTGAACACAATCACTTGTGTCTGTAATTCCAGTACCCCTACAGCAAGATGGGAGACAGAGACAGGAGAACTGGCTGGACACTCACTTAGGCAGCACAGCAGCTGAAATAACAAGAGAGACCTTGCCTAAAACTCAGGATGGTTGGAGAGAACCAATTCCGTAGGAGTGGTCTTCTGACATCCACCTGGGTAGCATCAAACATACATACACACACACACACACACACACACACACACACACACACACACACACACACTGAAAAGAGACCTTAGACAGAAAAGAAATTTTGTTGAGAGAGAGAGAGAGAGCTGGGCATGGTGGTACACACCTTTAATCTCAACACCTCTGGTGTTGTTCCTTGAGTGCCATTCACCTTGTTTCTTTGAATCAGGGTCTCTCATTGGCCTGGAGCTCATGATTAGGCTAGGCTACCTGGCCAGGGAGCTCCAGGGATCTGCCTCTCTCCAGATTTTCAATATTGGAATTTTAAGCACACACCCATTCCCAGCCATGGGGGTGGGGGAGGCACTCTGAGAATTTACTTAAGTCTCCATATTTGAACAGCAAGCAATTTACTGGCCCAGTTACCTCAGAATTCTTTTTAAATAAATTTCTTTGTTATTTATTGCCAGTACACATTTCGGTTATATCCCTATCTACTTTGATTTACATGGAAAATGTCCCCATCAGTTCACATATTTGAACATTTGCTCTCTACTTGATGGTGTTATTGGGGTGGTTATGACCCTTCAGGAGGTGCTGCCTTGCTAGAGGGAGCATGTCACTGAGGACAGGCTTTGAGAGTTCGTAGCCTCACACACAGCTGGCTCTCTCTGGTTCATGTCTGTGACAGAAAATGTGAGTGCTCAGCTTCCTATCTGGCCACCTGCTGACTTTGCCTCCCCCGCCATTATGGAATTTCTCTCTGGAACCATAAGCCAAAGTAAGGCTGGGACAGAGGGAGAGTGGGAAAAGGCTAAGCTTACGGCACCATGGTGCTTACCAGAACAACAAAAAGCAACTAACATACTATCCTGTGGATACTATACCTGGGTCATGAAAAAATTTCTCAGGAGACAGGGGTTGCAAGTGGGCAAAGTTTAAGAAGTTCTGTCCTAGAGCACAGATACACACCAGAACAAGACAAACCTTTGAGTCCAAAGATCGTTGGAACCTAAGTGTCCATGGCACAGCAGGGCTGGGGATAGAAGAAAGGAGGGAAAGATGCAAGGCTTCAGTAGCGATCCGGTCCAACCAATCAGACAGTTCTTACCCGGTGCCAGCTAGGTGTCCCCAACTGTGCCGGGTGTGAGAGAACACACAGACAGAATCCACATCTGCCTTTCCAGACAGTCTGCAATGGTAACTTGGAAACGTGGGACAAGAACACAACAGGAAGAGCTAAGTCCCACAGGAAGGCTAGAGTGCAACAGAGAGGGTCAGTCCCAGTGGCCACTGCTGGCCGGGAGGGGTGAGGGAGAAGGCAGGCAGGGCCCGAAAGACCTTGGTAGAGTGGGAGGCATTCCTTCAGAAAGCAATGCTTGAGAACCTAGCATGACGACACAGAGCTAGGAACTGGACTCTGCGGTGATGCGTACTGTTAACTGGACAGGACATAGAATCACCTGGGAGACAAGCATCTGGGCGTGTCTGTGAGGGAGTTTCTAGATGACATTCATAGACATGGGGAGACACACACTAAATGTGGGCCGCGCTACTGCATGGCCAGCCATTCCAGGCCGAATTCAAAGCAGCAGCCCTCTCTCTGCTTCCTGACTGCAGGTGCGACGGGTCCACCCACCCACACTCCCACCGCCATCTCTCCTCTGCTATGATGGACGGTGTGCTTGAACTGGGAGCCAAAATGAGCCCTTCTCTCCTTCCTTCAGTTGCTCTTGCCAAGTGTTTTGTCACAGCACCAAGAAAGGAAACCAATACAGACCCCACCAGACCCATGGTCTGCTGGAAGAAGAGATGATCTCGGGAAAACTTCACAAGAAACAAGAGTCAAGGGAGGGAGGAGGCTGCATGGCAGGATAGAAATGCCTGTCTTCAAATCCCAGCTGAAGTTCCCTGTGAAGCCCAAGTTCTTCACGGGCGGGCGGGGACATGGACAGTAAATGCCACCCTTGCAGGTTTGTGAGTCCTTGAGAGACAGGCAGGAGGGATTCCTGTGTTAGAGAGTAGTGTGGGAAGACGGCAGGAAGATCTTTGAAGGCTATCCCATCATAACCATGTTTGCCCTAATGAGGAGATGGGGACAGGAGATGTTCATGCGGGGAGCCCTGGGAATCTCAGCCCGCCACACGGACAGCCATGGACCACCTGGACATCAGCATTTCTTGCAGAGGAGTCCCCCATTTCTTAGTCTTGGCATTCCTGGAAGATGAGTCACCGGCCAGGAGCAGCTACACACAGGCAGTAGTGGGATGACAGTCCCGATGTGGGGAGCTGGGGATGGACAGTGTGGCCAGTATAGGCAAGAAGAGCAGAACATGTCCGTACTCTCTACAGATGTGTGAGGGAGATGTTTGGCCAGCTTTTTCAATAGCAAGGATTATTATTATTATTACTATTATTGTTGTCATCAGCAAGATACAGAAGGAATACCAGACATGTGGTGTGCACATTAATTTCTAGTGAGAAGCTCTTGGAGAGATTCGCAAATCTGTGGGTGGAGTAGAGCCTTGGCTAATGGTTTATTCCAGGGAAAGAGACTTCTGGCAGGTGGGATTAACACACTAGGGGTTAAGGTCAAGAACAGGCTGTAGTTCCGCTTGTTGCCAAACAGACAAAGCCCTTACTTTGCCTTAGATGGCTGGAGGCTCACAAGATTACAGGTTACCCTGGAGCAATTTTTTCCATGCCAAGATCAAGGACAAGGCCCAAGGGTGGAATAGACCCAGCAGGCTCCCTTCTAGAGACTACTCCCAGAGCCACAAGAAGTATGGACACTGTGTGGGATGTGGCTATCCCCAGGCACACCAGACTTGGTGCACAAAACCTCCTATCTACCACAGGCTGTCCCTGTCTAAAGTCAGCCCACCCAGGCTCTGCATGCCTGGGCCGGATCCTCCTACAAACTCCTACATGAGAACATCAGACATGGATTCAGGCTTATTCCTCAAGTGTCTTCAAACCAAGAAAGACAGGATGCGTGAGTGTTTTGAGCCCTTCCTGTGGTACATAGCATTGGAGAGGCTCTAAGAGGATGGGGGCCTAGACTAGCCTCTTTTTCACAGGTAACTCTCAGGCGGACTTTCATCTCTAATGCAGGAACAATGGAAAGAAGTCAGATATCCCTAGGGTCATCAGCTGGGTCATGAGGGAAGGAGTTACACCCACAGCATGGAGCCCTACACCTGTCCCACTTGCTCTCCAGGCCTTTGTTTTGTCTAATTCTCCTCTCGGTATGGAATGAGTCTCCATTCTAACAGTCCCAGTGATACTGTCTCCTTTCCATTAAGTCGTTTGTCATCTCCTAATGTTCTTCCCGGACCCAGGCTGGGTGCCTCTGACTTCTAGCCACAATTCTATCTCTGAGCTAGGGATCTTGTGCTCTGACACATCACTCTTAGATTGTCAGCTCCTTAAAGAGAAGGTCGAGTCAGTTGGCCCTTTATGTAGCAGGCATCTAACATGGTAGGCTTGGCCAGTATGCACCCCAAGTAGTAGTTTCTAAAGTAAATGTAGAGTAAGCCATGCATTGCTGAGGAAGTAGGGGGCATGAAAACTAGCTGCATCGGATGACATCATTTGAGGAGATTTTAGGAAGGGCTTTCCAGTCCTAGAAGTACAAAAGGAAACAAACACAAAGCTTTAGCCTTAGACATGCAAGGAGCTTCACTCTACAGAGTTAAAAAGGAGATCTTTAGCCTGGAGGCTCCAAGTGACCATACCACAAGGACTTAATGTACCCTGGGCATTACCAGGAAGGCCAGTTCCTGAACCCAGGATGTCTGTGATCCTAGTACCTCTCTTTAAGAGTGTGGAGTTTTGTTTTTTCTTTAAGTCCTCAGTTTCAACAAGGGAAATGAAAATCATTCATGTACCAGTTCATAAAATGTTAGGCAATGAATAGTAAAATAAAAGTCTTCACATGGCATTGAGGACCTAGCAATTAATGATTTCCAGCCGAAGACTTACCTCACCAATATGGCCTAGTTTAAGGAATGAACTATTAAAAGGTCACAAAACCTACTTTTAAAACAAAAGTCTCTCCTGTATTGATCTTATTCCCACATGGATAAAGGTGCCTTAGGGACCTGGGGAGATGGCTCAGTTGGTAAAGTGCTTACCTTGCAAGCAGAGGGCTCTGTGTTCTATTTCTGGAACACATGTGAAAAAAAAGTTGGACATAATAGTGTACGCTTGTAATCCCAGCTCTGGAGTGACCGAAGCAGTTACATCCCTGGGGCTCACAGGCCTGCCAGCCTAGTCTACCTGGCAAGTTCCATGTGGAAAGACCTTGAGTAAAAATAGGTTGTCCTCTGAGCTCTTCATGAATACCTTGAAGACCTCCAACACACACACACACACACACACACACACACACACACACACACACACACACACACGATGCCCTAGGGTCATTTCCAGCCATGCTACCCAATAGGATCATCACTCACTCAGGGATCCCCTAAGTGTTCTCATTCCACAGATGAAGAAACTTGGGCCTGGTGAGCCTTTGGCCTGCCAGAGGCCCAGAGAAGGCAAGTGGTAGCCAGATCTGGGAATGGACTTAGAAAGCCATCCCTGCAGGGGTTGAATCTTACAAGATATGTTCAAGTCTGTGAATGCGACTTCATTTTAGAAGACGGTCTTTACAGGTATACGTAGTAAGATGAGGTCATAACTGAGTACAGTGGGACCTACCCAATACCTGGTACCCTGCTAAGAAGGGTGAAAATCAGACCCAGACACCCACATGGAAACCTCTGCCAAAGATACAAGTAGAGAGTAGGGATATTGTGCTGAAATCCAGGAGTGCCCACTGTCACAGCAGCATGTGGAAGCACGAAGGGGCACATAGGATAGAGTTGCATTCGGCCTTCTAGAAAGATCTAGCCTTGCTGAAACCTTTATCTCAGACTTCTGCCCTCCTGCGCCATAGAGGAGTCCACTTCCTTTTAAGTCAAGCAATTTGTGATTCTTTGTCACAACTTCCCTGGGAAACTGTCACAAAGCCAAATCTAGAGCTCAGCCCTCATGCATTTTTAGAATTAGAACCTGAGGCAGAGAATATAGTTCTGGCTCAGACATCCTTCTGCCATCTCAGGAAAGGGGGAGATATGCCTCCTATTGACCCCAGCCCTGATGGTGAAGACACAGATCTAAAAACAAGAACAGAAAATTACTCTTTGTTTTATATTGAGCTTGAGGAACCCAGCTAAGCTAGACTAGTACCCAAGTGCTCCCATCAAGGGATCATGACGAGTGGCAGCCCACCCTCCAGAAGCCAAGACCTAGTACTGTGCTTGCCCCCACCAAGGACTCATTCAGAAAGAGAAGACTCCCACCCAATGTCCCAACCCCAATGATAAGTGGTCCCAGTGGGCAGTCTAATTCTACGAATTTTCAGTGTTTCTTTGGGGTCATGTGACTTGCTACACATACATTCTTGGAATTGGTGAAAGATGCAGATGTTTCCAAGAATATTGGCCCCCAAGCTGCCAAGATGCTTTCTAAATGGAGCTTGCAAAAATCACTGAGGTTTGAAATAATTGTCTTCTCCCTAATCAGATCATCACTACCACCCAGGCAGTTCCAACACCCAGAGTGGAGGGGAGGTGGGAGGCGGAAGGAGGCAGCAGGGCAGATCTGTTCCAGCTTGCCTGGGGCAGCCACAGATGTGAGCAGTCAGTGGAGGAACCTGCGGAGGGCTCCATGTTTCCCAAAGTTTCCCAAAGTTTTACTCCAAGTTTGTTTTTCATCTCACAACTGTTCCGGATGATCCAACATGTGTGAGGGTTTGTTCAGACTGTTTGGGGATCTTTTGTGTAACTGTCAAAGCAATGACCTCATTTGGAGCCATCTGCTGGCGTAGGAGATTGGCACGGGGTTCACTTGTTGACTTGTGTAGCTGAGCAATCAATTCAAGATGGCCACTCTGGGCACATGGTTCACTAAGCGATACTGAAATAGATAACTGATTGCTTCAGCTCTTCCTCAAGTTACCGAACACGCCTGTGCTCACACACCCTCCACCTACCAAAAGCTGCCCGCCAAGCACGGTGAAGAAAAGACATCATTTGCTGACCCAGAAACAAAAGCCCCTCCACTTCTCTTCCCCATCATGTCCCCACCTGAATGTTAACATGCAAAGCAAAGGGAATGTGATTTAATCAGAGCAAACTATTGTCTTTGGAGCAGAAAGCATGTGCATATTATCAGCATGTGGACAGCAAGAGGCAATGACCTTTATCTGATGCCATGTGGTGGCACCAGGACTGCCCAGAAATGGCAGAATCTGTGGGAAAGAATCACAGTGGGTGTAACTCGTTTGTGATCTCCCAGAAGAGAGTGAACCGAGACATCTCATCCAGGCCCAGAGCCCATGGGCATCTGGAATGGTGACCAAGGCTGCTCAGGGCTGCTGAGCACAGCATTTCCCCAGCCTGTGCAATTAGAGAGCAGGTGTGCTTGAAAAGGCTCATGAAAAGGAAGCTCATTTTTTATTGTATATCTTCTCTCATTTCTCTGGGAAACAAAAGAAAGCAATGTAATAAATGAGCAAGAAAATTGTTTTTGACCTGATTTTTTTTTGTTCCTGCCACCTTGCTCCAAGAAGTGGCTAATTTGGGCCAGTTCAGTTCAATAGAGCTTTCCAGGTTCTGCTGGAAGCCAGTCCAGCATACTGTGTACACTCCCTCTGCCCTGGGTACAGTCAGTGAGACTTCTCACATTTCCTTTGGTTTAAGAGAGCCAAGCTGTCAGTTGGTGCAGTGGTGGGAATAAGCCTCATCACACAGAAAACCAGCAACTAGAAATTTCTCACAAATCTAAACAGTGCCAGACCTCTTACACATGAGGTAAGTCTAGTATAGGCCTGGGATTGTATCCAAAAGAGGACCTACTTAGTCTAAACTCACCTCAAGGAAGTAGTGGGACTTTGCCAATAAGTCACTGTGACATTATCACACAGAACAAAGTAAGAGGGGTCCTCATCTCAGTAAGCAGGACATAACAGAGGGAAGGTTGTTAGGGCTGGAGAAAGCCAGATGAGCTAGGGAAGGAAATGACAAGATTGCCATCAGCCTAGCGGCGTCACCCTAGGGTTAGTCAAAAATCACACAGACAACAGGGCCAGGTACTTACACTAAGAAGTAAATTTACATAATCTGTAAATGTCCACATGCAAAGCAAACCTCTGCTAATAATCATGTTTATGGCAAGGTGGGAGAGTATAAAGGAAATCACACTGGCAGACTCACTTCTTGGCATCCACACAACACACCCCACTCCTAACCTCATCCTCATCTGCCTCAAAAGAGTTACAAACACCAGGAGGATCCTAGTTATGTGCAACTTCAAATGTTCACCCATTCCTAAGGAGGGCCGATAGCTCAACATAGTCATACTGGGGACTTCTCTGAACACAAGTACCTCTGTCTTTAGAATAACCCAAACTGGGCCTAATTGGATGTTTTGTAAAGGATATTTTAATTCATCCTCACCTGGGAATAAAGTCAGAAAAGACCAACTTCTGGGGATAGTCTCGTAGAGAGATTTTCTTACCAAAAGTCAGAAGTGACTTTGCTCCATATCATTTATGGAGCACTGGGATGTGAAATACCATGTATGAGGACTTTGCTGAGACCATCAAAAGTTGGCCTTTAATATGTAGAGACTCACTCTACCTTTATGATATGTGGATCTTTATAGCTTGCTTTAAAAACCACATTTTGTCCATGCTTTACTTAATAGATCTTATAGCTGAGAGTAATAAGGCAATGATCTGACCCAGTAATTAACTATAATGTACTGAATCTCCCTGCTAGAAACAAGCACATTTTAGTGCATTCAGCTATAATACAAGCACATCTTGAAAGTCTAAATCATCTTATTATCTTATAATATTCACATATTAAGTGAATTTATCCTATATTTAAATAATTTATTTATTATTATTATTGCAAGTGTTTAAATTTTGCTCAAGTAGTTTCAGGCCAGGCAAAGAATGCTAAGGTCTCCTTGTCCTGCAAGACCTAGAGCAAGATGGAATTTTGGTGATGGTGCAGTGTGGAAGCAGGGTCACCCTCTCTTCAGCCTAGCTCAGCTTCCTAATCCACTTCATGCCTGGGGAAGGGCTTTCCAAGGACATGGCCTGAATCTGAGGTGCCATTTAATTCCCTCCCTCTCAGTCTTGGGTACCATGAACATCTCAATAGATGCTCGTAGCCTGGAGATAGGACTCCCAAATTCAAAGTAGCAAATGAACTCAGATGAGGTGGGTCAACACTCCCCCTGACACACCTTTACTTCACACCTACCCCATCCCCAAGCCAAACTGTCAACTTCTGCTAAGACTTGTGGGTCCCTGGATACAAATTGCACTGGGGTGGTGGGGAGCAGAGATTACAAGAAAGTAGAAGCTGGAAAATGTGATGCAAATTGGCAATGAATATTTATATAGTTAGAGCTGTCTCAATTCAGATTCATGCATCTGTCCCTTCCAAGGCTGTCACCATCTAAAATAAATTTCTTCATCGGTTCCTTGCTCCAAGGAGGCCAGGGTGGAGTAATTGATTACAGCAGCTCTGGAAGCAGAATTGAATTCTTAGTCTCCCACCAACTGAAACCCTGGCACATTTCTTTTCTTCTCATGTCTCAGTTTCCTCGTCTGTAAAATGTTAATCAGTCAGTGCTTCAAGGAGCTGTGCTGGGGATCAGTGCAGCTCGCTCTCGCAGCCCCAGGCACTTCTGTATTTACCAGGCTCCGACTGAGGATGTGGATGCCGATTGCCCTGTGGCTGAATCCCTCTGGCTACAGCTTCAATCGCCACTTCTTGGAGAGGAATTTTCTGCTCATCTGACCTGAATCAAACAGATGTCCTATGTATTTCTGTCATTTTAATTATAACATCCTAAATCATCCAGTTTGTTTGATAACTTATTTATGATCAACAATCAACTCTTCTTGTTCTACGCACACACACATTCACAAACTTTCCAGTAGGCCAGAGTAAAGAACTTTCAAGGCCATGCAAAAACAAAAAGTAAAAAAAACTAAAATGGAAGATCCTTGTTTCTTGCAAGATTATTATGAATTTCAAGTTGCACGGTGAAGTGTAAAAATATGCACAGGGTCCTTCCCAGCACGGAGCTTTGTGAAACTGAACGGCTTGTGCCCACAAAGCTGGCCCCACTGCCCAGTCTAAAGTTTGACACACAGTAAAGCTCATAACAAATGAATATCTCTTTTTTCTCTCTCTCTTTCCCTTCTCATTAAAAATCTGATGTAATAAAATGAGACAGATTGCAGCTATTGGCTGAACAAAGGGATCCTGAGCAGTGGAATTTCTGGTAGTGTTAACCATCCAGGCTAATTATCCACTTTGTGAATTATTCAGATACTTTGCCTGTCTCTTTTTTATTTCTTTGAGTGATATCCCTGCCTGCTTGATAATTCAAAAATAGACCCTTCCACCCCCATTTGTCTCTAGTATCTTGATAAATGGCCATTGAAACAAAAAGTTAAAACTACAGACTCACATAGTTGGACTGAAAATAAAACCTGTATTTGTCCCCCAAGTTCTTGCTTTTTCAGTGTGCCTTTATTGATCCCCTGCAATGACAGACCCAGCACAATGTTTTAGACAAAGTAAAATGCACAGTGGCAGAGACAAGGTGCTGGTATTAGCCAGGGCTCTTGTGACTAGGAAAAAGTCTATCACAGTACATCACCCAAAGGAATAGTGAGTTTATGTCCCTTGATTATGGAGTCCTGGGTTGGAATGACTTATAAAGTCGACAGAATCTGCACTAATGACTTTGGGGGGGGGGGGAGTTCTTTTTGAGACAGAGTCTCCCTGTAGGCCCAGTTGACCTGGAACTCACTATGTAGACTAGGCTGGCTTTGATCCATCTGCCTCAGCCTCCCAAGGGCTGGGATTAAAGGTGTACACCACAACACCCAGCTTGGACTAATGACTTTTAAATAACCTTGCAACAAAAAAAGCTAAAGTAAGCTCACTGAGTCGTATGTCCATGTGACCTGGGCACCTAAAACTTGCTGCTCCACTCAAGATAGTGAATGAACCGTGGGTATGCTTGGAAGTTAGCATAGCAAAGCTCTGGAAGGCAACGCATCTCCATTGAAAACAATGAAGATTGGGAAGAATGTTTGACGCCATGTGTATGAGAAGTTTTAGGCCTAGGCATGAAAGAGCAGGATTATCTGATAAGAAGAGGGTGGATCCAAGCTTGCGGTTCCCCAAAATTGATGCTGGAGAAACAGTTTTGAATAAAAGGCTGGGTGAGGACTGACTCAATAGCACAGTTCCAGGAGACATCTAGGGGAAGGGATATTCCCTGAGTCCGGGCCCACTCATAACTAAAGTTAAGGGTCAGGCTGCTTATTCAGATATAACTGTGATGTGGCGTGATAACCAGTTCAAGCTGTTTTTACCTCCCCAGGACCAGGATAATAGGTATACATCACTACGCCACGTCTGGCTTTTAACTTGGGTGCTTGGGATCTGAGCTCAGGTCCTTGTTCCTTGTGCTTATAGGACAAGCACTTTCCCAACTGAGCCATCCCAACCCACACATTTCTGAAATTCTCTGTCTCTTCCAACAAATATTCTAGCCTAGAGAAGGGTAGAAGTAGCCTAGGTGTTAGTATGAACAAAACCTTTCTTTCATGATGTTCTGAACACAGAGACTTTGTCTCCATGCCTTCAAACATCTGGAAGAGAAAGAAAAAGCACGGAAAAGGTGCCCCTGAATGTTTCCCAATATTCCAACATCCGGGATCACTTTATCTTTGCCACAGTCTGTGGGAGTCCCCTTCAGCAGCAGACATGGAATCATTTCCTAGAACCAAGTTCAGGGAGTGATTTTCTGAGAACACAGATACCTTATCTTTAGCCTTGCTCTAATTAGTGAGCCAAGAATAAGGATGAAAATGAACACAAGAAAAGCTTAGAGTAGAGGGTGAGGAGATGGCCCAATGGGGAAAGTGCCATGCAAACAAGAGGACCTGAATTAAATCCCCAAGCACCCATGTAAGAGGCCGGGCATGGAGGTATGCATTTGTAATACCAGTGTTGGGAGGCAGAAACCACAGGTCCCTGGGGCTCACTGGTCAGCCACTTCAGTCTTCTTAGTGAGCTCCAAGCCAGTGAGAGAGCCTGTCTCCACAACACAAAAGAGGTTAGTGCCTGAGGAAAAAAAAATCCAAAGTTGACCTCTGTCCTCCATAAGCACATGAACACACATTTATCTGCACACACATGTGTGTAACACACACGAGGGTGCGGGGTTAGAATGACAACATTTCTGAAAGTAAAACTGACTTTCTGTCTCTCTGGTCTACCTGAATTCAATTTTAGAAGGAGGTGGTTTTTTATATTTATTTATTTTTAATTACAGAGGTTACTCCCGGGCTTGGTGATGAAAACATTCGTAAACAGTGGGTGTGTTGTAACGGACAGAATGCCACACTAGGAGTTAGAGGACTTTGATTCTAGTCAGTTCTACTACCCTGCAGCCATGGGCATATTATGCAACATGTCTATAACACGTCTGCTTCTCTTCCTGAAAAATACAGGTGTTAAGTGGGATGAGCTTCCAGCCTGTTCTGATGCCAATGTGATTATGATGAGTAAGTATTTAGAGAAGCCACAACGCTGCCATTTCACATCTCTCCTAACACTGCACAGTATAGAAAGCATTTTCCAAGCAAGAATTATTTGAGCCCTACAGGTCTGTAAGTGGTGTACAGGGTCCGATTTGTTCCCTGTGAAGAGTCCCAGTAAGGCCTGGGTGGGGACACAGGTCTCAGGTGGTTGGAGAGGCCTTCTCATCAGGCCTTTAGATGCTCGTCCTCATCTCCCTGAGCCACGGGCTCTCTCATCTCTGTTGTGAAATATCTCCAACCTTCAGAAGTGGGTTCAAGTTCTTCTGATGCACTCCAGAGTAGCTTTCAGGTGCCATATGGAAGGCTTTCTAGGCTTTGGATTCAGCATTTTCTAACCAAACCAAATCTGAAATTCAAGGTGAAAAATGATGACTGGGTATTTCATAGCTACTGCTATTTAAAAGTCACCCTGTGGGTGACCAGTGGGCCAGGACAGGGAGGACTGAAGATGAGCCATGAACACCTTGCAGTGCCAGAAAATCAAAGTGCTCAAACAATGGCAATTGCTGTTGGAGGAGCAGGGGGGACAGGTCGAAATTCTGTTTTATACTTGCAACTTTTCTAAAATCAGTTTTAAAAACAATTAAACACCTCCAAAGCCACGGTGACAGCATTCTGAGCTCCTCAAAGTCCAAGGTACCTTGCCTGAGAGAGCCGGGGTAATTCTCCATCCTGGCTCTTGTTCCAAAGAGTGTCTCTCTAGGGAGTGGGATCCATGAGATCCCCTCAGAGCACATTCTGACCTTGGGAGTTTTCTGACAATCCAGCTATTGGAAACTTCCCTGCCTTCTGGGCAACCCATCAATTGCAAATAGTGTATGAACTTAATGCTTCCCTGGGGACAATGTCCACACTGTCTTTCATTGAATGTCGAGAGTCTGAGCCAAACAGTTCCAGAGATAGTCAATAACAAAAGTACCTCCTCGATTTTGATCACATTTTTCCAATTTATTTCACAGGACTGCAGGAGCAAGGCTGGCGGCCCTCTGCTGCGATGAAGTCTGTCCTCAGCTCTTCCCTGCAGTTGTGTGGCCCAGTGACTTCCACGCTGCTGGTCTCTGTTCTCACCCTTCATGGGGGGAGAGCACGCATGACTTAACATTTTCTTTATCTTTGGGAAGTTGTTGGTTTTTCTTGAGAACACAAAAATCCAAGTCCATGGTGTGTGTCCCAGGGGTGTGAACTGGCAGTTCCAAGCCACATACACAACTGATGGTTTTATGACAGCTCTCAGTCACATGCAGGCACACAGCCTCAGAGCCAAATGCCACTGCCTAGAAATCAGGCAGTGTCCTACAGTCGCGGAGCTTTATTCCAGAAATGAGACATACACTTCTCTTTATGAGATACAGATCTCTGTTGCTCCTGGGGACTGAAAGTGGAAGGACTGTGGGCTCCGGCTCTGACTACAGCAGAAATGCAGAGCCAGGATGACAAGAACACAGACGAGGCAGATGCGAATACCCCAAACACAAGGACCCCAAAGCTACTCCTGGAGACATGCTCTTGATGAGCAGGGATTTTACTCACTCTACCTTTCCTGTTCAGCCCATCATCCTGCATGCACTTGGAGACCACAACCCCACATGGTATAGCAGGGTTGGGATGGAAAGAGACAAATGGTGGCACTCTGCCACGGGACTGTGAGGGTCAAAGAGGCAGTGCCAGGAGGGCTTGTGGGAGCTGCACATTCTGAGATGGGGGCTGGTGTTCACAAGGTGATTTTAGCAAAAGACAATCTACAGATTTCTTCAAATGATCAAGGGCTCCATCATCCTCCCTCGTGTCAGAGGAGCTGCAGTCTCTCCTGGTTCCCACAGCACTGTGCTATGGAAATGTGGACAGATGCAGAAAGTGGGAAGAGGACAGTGTCAGGCAGAGGGTGGATCTCACAGCCCAGGAGCTGCAGAAGGGAGCAGGTGGGTCATACTCCTGTCCATCGACAGATACATGCTGGCAGAGGTCGCTCACATTAATGAGGGGCAGATTCAACCCTCAGTGTGGAGCTCAGTAAAGGACTCACCGTTGTGACCCATGGAGAAAAGTGGACTTCTGAAAGACTGATTTCTAATCATAGAGGAATATTGCATGTTCTAAATCAAAGTGAAGGCACTGGCTCCCCAAGAGGTCTTAGCTCAAATATTAATCACCACAGTGATAAACAGTCAGATTCCAAGTTGCTAAGCTGAAAGACAGACCAGGCTTAGGAAAGACAGGCAGCAAGGAGACTCAGAGAACAGATGGCTCCTGACCTGGTTGCATCCAACACTGTCTTCTTAAAATAAATACTTCATGATGACCTCCTTATGAATGTGAAACGGATTTCAGAGATGTGTAATATAACTATATTCACAATTTCAAAAAGGCAAATGAATACAGTGTTCCGGGTACAGTATAAGGAGAAAAGTCACATCATTTATAATAAAATCATCTGCATTTCACAATGAAAACTTTATTTTCTGTGTACGGGAATATGTAGGTGTGCATGCCACGGTGAGCACGTGGGATCTGAGGATAACTTGCAGGAATATGTTCTCTCCTTCCACCAGGGATTAAACTCACACCATCAGACTTGGTTTGGTAGCAAATGCCCCTTAGCTGTGGAGCCATCTCGCTAGCCCAGTCATCTTCATTTCAATATAAAAGTGCTGTGTCCATCCAAAGATGGGATGGATAACCAGAAGCTTAGACATAATTGTCATGAGTATATGAGATTTGTGAAGTGTAACTGTGGGCACCTTTGTTACATAGTCAGCATTTTTAAGGAAGAGCTGGGCAAATGTATTTGTAAATGTACGGTGAACCACTTGAACGTCATAGCTAGAAATAAAAGGACTCTCTCATGAGGGGATTGTTTTGGAGATTCAAATGCCTTAAACATTAATAGCCTGAGTTTAAGTCATAGCAAACGACCCTTGGGTGCATTCTGAACAAGACAAGGTTCCACTTGGTTAGATGCAGTCCTTGAACTGTCAGTATATATTAAGAGCACGTGGGACTAGAGAGATGGCTCAGTGTCTAAAGGCACTGGCTGTTCTTGCAGAGGACCTGGGTTCAGTTCCCAACACCCACATGGCAGCTAACAACCATCTCTAACTCCAGTTCCAGGGGATCTGATGCAGTCTTCTGAACTCCTTGGGCATTGCACGATACGGGTATACTTACGTAGATGCAAGAAATATACTCATACACATAAAATAATAATTTTTTAAGAACATACACATACATAAAATAAAGTTCCCATTACAGTTTGAATATGAAATGTCCCCTCATAGGTTCATATGTTGAACACTTGGCCCCCACCTGGGTAGGGCTATTTGGGGAAGTTCTGGAAACTTGAACAGGTAGGGCCTAACCAGAGGGAGTAGGTCATCCACAGGGCATGCCTTACAAGGTTCCACCAGGTAGCTGGTCCTTCCCTCACTGTCTGTTTTCTGTCCATCATGAAGAGAGCAACCTCCTCCTCTATAGTCTCTCACTGCCCTAATGAGAGGCCCAAGCACATGGTGCAAGCAAGACTAGACTGAAACTGCTGAGCTAGAAGCCAAACAATATTTCCTCTCTTAAGATGTTTTTTTCCAGTAAAATGGTAACAGCAGTGTGAAGCTTGACTACCCCAGAAAACTGGTACCAGAAAAACGTTGTTGCTCTGATTAAATACATCGTTGTATTTAATCCCTCCTCATTGGAGGACTTTGGAGATGCCGTCTAGAGAATCCTAGAATACTGTAATCAGAGCTTAGTGGACAGTTCTGGGGTGTTTAGAAGACCAGGATAACTATAGAAACACAGAGAGTTAAGGCCAAGTCCACGAAGTTTCAGGTAGAAATAAGGATTCTGTCCAAAATTGGACTAGAGGTCATCTCTGCTACATTCTGGCAAGTCATCTATCTATATTTTGTCCATGCTCTGAGACTTTGAGTGAGGCTGAGTTTAAAGGAGATGGGCTAATACAGTGGAGTGTTTCCAGGCAATATAGCACATAGGCTGTCACACAGTGCTGCTGGCTACTTTGGGCTGGGTTTACAGTGAGAATCGGAAGCAAAAAGTAAAGCAGAAAGATTTGGAAAACGGGGGCCCACATCCATGCCAGGCAGAGGTGGTTCGGAACAACGCCCTATTCCAAATGGGGCACCGTGACTGGACTGGGAACAGGAAACTTCTAAAAAGATTTACTGTTATTATTTTTAGTTATGTGTATGTATGTATATCTGTGTGTAGGTATGTGCATGGTGTGAAGGTGCCAGCAGAGGCTGGAGGTGTCAGATCATCCTGGAGTGGATTTACAAGTGGTTGTGAGCTGCCCAACATTAGTGCTGGGAACTAAACTCAAATCCTCTATGAGAGCAACAAGTGCTCTTAACCACTGAGATATCTCTCCAGCACCCCAGGGAAGTTTTCATCATTAAACCACAATTCATATTGGGGCCAGACTGTTAAGTGGGATTGTTTCAAGATGGGAATGTTCTCAAGATCTGAACCTGCAACAGGAGAAGAAAAATTGTCCCAAGTGGAAGCCTGGAGTATGTAGAAGACCACAAAAAAGGACTAAGAGAGGGTTGACCTCTTCCTGGGAGGCTGTGCAGGAGGGCTCCTAGAGAGAAACCTGAGTCCTGTATGCTGGATGGGCAACTCTGAGAAGCCGGGGAGGGGGACTGGGAGCGGGAGGCGTGGGGATTGGGACAGTGATGGGGGAGGGGGACCTTGTGTGGACGTTGTGCATCAGGAAGACCTGACCTCTCCATCCTTTCCACACTCACCTCAAAGACCAGAGTTCCTAACCATAATCGTCAACTATCTGAGAATGCCAAAGTGCATTTGCCAATTGCTTTTGAAAATGTTAGAAGGTACTTTTATAGGCAGAGAAATCAATTGATAACTCCCATTTTAAAAAGTACTGCTTTTCTTAATTCTTAGAGAATCCATACAATGTAGTTTGGCGACATTCACACTTCCTACCTCCCCAACTCCATCCCTCCTCCTTAATAACCCTTCAAGTTCAATTTGTGCTGTCCACACACTCATGGGCGTGGGATCAGATGCTGGAGAATGATATATCTACCAGCGGGCACACCCTTAAAGAAAACGGACTCTCCCTCCCCCAGCAGTCAGCAGCTGTCAGTAGATCCTTCAGTTAGTGTGAGCACCTCACCCCTCATGCTGGCAGATTGACAGGCTTGATGTTGCGCAGGTCTCACGTAAGCTCAGTTGCTGTGAGTTTATGAGCCCAGTGGTCCTGCCATGTCCAGAAGACACTATTTCACTCTGGTCCGCCCTGACCTCTGGCTCTCACAGTCTTTTCTTCTCTTCCGTGATGGTGCATGGGGCAAACAGATGTCCTGTTTGTGGCTGGGATTCAACTGACACTCTCTGTGCTTTGATCAGATGTGAACTCTGTGTCAATTATCATCCACTATACAGAGAAACTTCTATGAGGTTTGAGAGAGGCACTAGTCTGTGGGTAGAGAGACATCTGATACTATGTCCATTTAGCAGACTAATAGTAAGTTCACCCCTGGGGCTTGTGAGCGCACCAACTGTGAGTTATTGGCCATATTTACCAAGCATGTGTTTTCCTCCTGCACAGCAGGCCTTAAATCCAATCAGAAAGCAGTTGATTATCCCCACAACACTTCTGCCACTATGGCATGATGGACCTGTCTTCCCATTTCAGGCATTATTCTTTTTATTTATTTTTGTTTTATGTGTATGAGTGTTATACCTGCATGTGTGTATGTGCACCTGTGTTGTGAAATGCCTAAGAAGGACAGAAGAGAGTGGCAGATCTCCTGGAACTGGAGTTACAGACGGTTGGTAACCATTGTGTGGGTGCTGGGATTCGAACCCAGGTCTTATGCAAGAACAACCAGTGAGCCATGTCTCCAGCCCCTGCCAGTCATTGTAGTTCTCAGGATCTCAGGAGTCACTCTGGGTAAGATTGTTGATGAGTATACCAACAGCCAGCATCCCATCTTCCAGCACTACGAGAGCTAGGCAGCAGGCAAGCTTTGTGGTTGTTTGGTTGTTCTTTTTTAAATATTTTACTTATTATTTTATGTGTAGGAGTAATACATGTACGTAAGTGCACCTATGTCGTGCAATGCCCACAGAGGCCAGAAGAGGACACTGGATCTGCTGGAACTGGAGTTAATGGACCATTGTTAGCCACAATGTGGGATGTTGGGACTCGAACCCGGGTCCTCTGCAAGAGCATCCAGTGCTCTTAACCACTGAGTCATCTCTCCAGCCTTTGCTACCATTCTTAAATGAGAAAGAAGATGTTAATGTCTTCAACAAACTGTCAGTGGTTCTCTTTAACTATTCAACCACATGGACAGTGTTTGTGAGCATCAGAAAGGTAAACTCCAGGTAGAACCACTCTTAAAAGGTAGAACTAGGAAGTGGCTTCAGAAAGTATTAAGATTTTTCTACTCTTTATAAATGCTCACAAACTGAAACAAGGATGGGGAATGTGGGAGCGTGGAGAAAATGCCGAGCTTTATTACCCCAAATCATCTTTAAACTCACGCATCGTCCTCAGATTTGTGTGTGATGCTGTTATCTTCTATTTGGGGTTTTGAAACCCTAGTCTTCAAAGAACACATTTCCTTTGGGCTCTTTCCCTGTGACCGTAGCCTGCTCCACCAGGGGACAATATAGTATGGCAGTGTTGAACAGGCTATGCAGTAGGGCCATAGGGTGCCGGAGGCCTCCTTAGGGACTAGGATGTTTTATTGTATCATTTTCTCATATTTATAAAGATAATGTCAGGTTCAAGGAAAAGGTTGACAGAATTTGGCACTATCATTTGGCCCTGGAAATAACCAACTCTTGCCTTTCCTAGAAGCCCTCCTTCCCTTGTTGTAGTCCTCCTCGTTCCCCTTCCATTGACCTCTCTACCCATGAGCCATCAGCTTCCTATCACTTCAACTCCTGATTGGTGCAGCCATCCTCTCCCAAGGGCTCTCCAGTGGCATCCGTGCACTTGCTCTTCAGACTTCCTGTTGTCACCGCTCTCCCTACGGTTCCCACCCTGCCCTGGAACCTTCCTAGAGTCTACACTCTAAGCTGTCTTCCCTCGTTGGGTCTATCTCTTCATCCACTCCCTTCCTCACCAGTCCCACTCGTCTTTCCCTCCCTACTTCCTAACTTCTCTCACCATGGCAGCCCTCCATTCTGTCGGTGCTACACACACACACACACACACACACACACGACACACCTTTGTGTCTCCTTCACACATTCCCTTCCTCATCTACCTCCTTCCTTGTAGGGTGACCTGCACGTAAAGGGAAAATGGTAGAATGCGGATCCTTGATTACTTCACTGTGCACAACTTTGAGAAACTTACTGTATCAGTTACTTTTCTGTTGCTATGACAAAACACCATGTCCAGAAACAACTTACAGATGAAGGTAGGTGAGGGAACAGCCTTTTCTTATAAAGTTTCCAGCCTCTGGTATTTTACCACAACAACAAAGAATAGACTAGGAACCACAATCACACTCATCGGTGTAAGAGTGCTCACTGGGGGTAGCTGTGCAACAGAGCCCAGGGCTCATCTTTCCATGTGACCATCTGGTGGGGAAGGTGAGCACCCCAACCCCCAGTCAGAGCTGACTCAGGCATTTCTGACATTCTGTAAACTTGGAAAGGCCCCGTCTTCCCTGAGATTCAGACTCTAGCCACATAAAATGAAATAGCACCCCCAGCTCCTTTCTCTTGGTGCCTCTAACCCCTGCCTAGTGAAAGTCATTTCCAGTTCCTCTGAAGATGAACTTTCAGAGGAAGCGTGTGAAGTGGTATATACGTCTACCTGGGTGATGCTCAAACAATTCAAAGGATGGGATAAGGGACTCAAATGTGAGGAAGATCAGGGCCAGATGAACACAGGGCTGTCTGGGGCCTGGAAATCACTCCACCCAGTCCTTATCAGTAACTGCACAGGAAGAACATACTGTGGGGTCTGTCTCATCACAGCCCACATGAAGGAGTTTGGGATGTATCTACATGTATTTATACTGTCAGTCTTTGAAATCATCCAAATCACAGGACAAGAAAAAAATTAATCACACGATTTGAAAAAAACCATAGTTCTACCAAGACAACATCTTTTATCAGGCCCTCCTAATAACCCAAAGGCAAAGACACAGAAGCCCAGGGGCTTCTGGGCATATGGGGTACACTGGCCGCAATCCCAGTGGTCTGCCCAGTGACCCTCTCTCCATGACAGCTGGCTCATAAAAGGCTGGGACTGGAGGTAACAACCAGGCTTCTTTGTGGCTGCCTTTCCTCAGGCTCCACCCATTGCCTCCTGACTCACCACAACTCCCTGCAGCTAAGAGCACAGCTCCATAACTCAGAACCCCATGACTAGGAAGGGCTCGCCGGTCCTCTCCTAACCTGCAGCTCACTTGAACGTCCCACTACCCAATAGATGGATGCCACCTGACCAGCAGACGGTGGGATCCACCACAGCTCTGATTCCCCACACCTTAGGTAGACCTGTTTACCTCCTCCACCAGTTGGGAGGCAGGAGAGGTTCAATACATAGCAACTCCTTTAGCCTCAGAGCTCAGTTTCAGAGAGTTCCTTATTGCAGCTGAACCCCTCACCTTAATCCCCCTGGATCAAGCCTCTCTCAGTACCTGCCACCTGTCAAAGGAGAGTTTCTTCTTCTGTTTGTCTTTTCACCCTGATTTGGTGTATGGCCTTTGCCTTGTTATTAAATAACCAGGATATGAGTTGATTTTGCCCTGGCTGAAGAGTGTTACACATATAACAAAACAATAAAAGCACCAGAGAGCACCTGTTCCTTGTTCTGCCCAACGGGGCTTGACCGTATTGCCCACATATTCTGAGAAGTGATAATCTCACTCAGATACAGCAGCATCTGGCTCCTGGCCCATACCTCCCTCTGTGACTCACAGACCAGCTGCCCTCCGCACTGTCTTCAAGCCGTCTGCATCTTTCTGGAGTTCCTTAAAGGCTGCTCATTCCTCAAAGCATTTTAAAAATATTTCATTTATTCTTTTTGTTTTATGTGTGTGAGTATATTGCCTACATGCATGTGAATGCACCCGTGTCATTCAATGCCTACAGAGGCCAGAAGAGGGCATCAGATCCCCTGAAAATGGGCTTACCAGCAGTTGTTAACTACTATGTGGGTGCTGGGATTTGAACCCAGGTCCTCTGCAAGATCAGTCAGTGCTCTTAACTGACGAGCCATCTCTTCAGCTCCTTCAATGCATATTATAAGAAAGGCTAGCACCTGAAAAGTCCAGTGGAATAAAGAATTGAAATCTCCCCCTTCACAAACAAGAAAGACACAACTCATTCTAGATACCAAAAGTCAGTAACTGAGTTTTCAGAAGAAGCTGTTAGTCTATTAGGAATATCCAGTCGTCACCATGTCATCCCAAGGTGGGACTATATGGGGACTGCTGAATGTCTGCACTCCTGAAGGCTGCTCAGACAGAGGACTCAACTTCTAGTCCCAGAGGATGCAAAATAGTCACCACAGAAGCTTTGGGAAAGAGGAATCCGGGCAGGTCTTTCAGGATCTGCACTGACTCTGATCCGTGAGGGCCAAATAGAGTTTGGCTCTAAGGTAGCACGTTCCCCACCGGGTCTAGAGACCAGACTGATGACTATATCCAAGTGAAGAAAGTCAGTCCTAAATCATCCTGGAGCCAGGGGACAAAGATGATGCATGTCATCACATTCCCCCTGCCAAAGCGAATCTATCAGACAGGAAGCTGGTGAACTGCAAAGATGACCCTGAGGCCTCTGACACCCTCCAACGTGACCTCAGAGAACAGACTGATGTGAACAGACAAATAAATGAACATACACTGTAGAATTTAGGGAGCTGGCTGCTGGTGAAAGTATTTTTAAATACCAGAACCAACTCCCATGACTTTCCCTGGTGGGGATGACAGAGGCAAGCAGAGAGCTGGGAATGCCTCAGTGCGGACCTGTGCAGAGCTGGAAAGTGATTTCTGACAGACTCACCTTAACATGGATTAAAATGCAACTGTGGGAGAGATCTGAAGGGAGTTAACAGGGCTCTGGGTCCCCACTGGTACCTTAGGTGACAAAGTCCTTCAGTCTAGAAGGAGCCCACTATGAACCTTCTTTTTATTATGAAGTTATTTTGTTCCAATAATCTGGACCAGGTACCAGCTATTGTGTTTTGAATCAGTGTCTCAGGAATGTCTGTATGCAGGGCAAGTGAACACACTTACTGTTTTGTTTCTTTCTCTTCCGCCAAGGTAGACTATTAGGTGAACTGCTTTGCAATTTGTTTTTCTTTACCATGTAGCATGTCTTTTTGTATCACTGAGTGTAAATGTATTGAGAGCCTCTACTCTGGTTGCTATGGTGATTGCTCGTCATGGTGTGTGGCTGGGTTTCAGGAGATGGAACTTAGAAGAGTAAGTATAAGAACAGGCCTCTTAAACATACTCATGGGCACCACTGGAGAGTCTCTCTGGATTCTATGCGGGAGGGGAGGGGGTTGCCTTGTGTTTTCCAGGAACAGAAAATCTTCCAAAGGGACTTGCCTCTCTGCACAGACTTGCCCTGGACAGAGCACGTTTGCCACAATCCTACCCCGACTTCCTCCTGAGGGATTCACCAAGGCAGAGCAGACAAAGGCATTGATGGCTGGGGCTTGACCTCTTGAACAACAGCTACAGACATTAGCCCTGCTCTGGGAGGTCTGCTATTCTGTTGACACACAGAATGGACTAGAACATCAAAGCATGAATCACCCATCACCATGATCATTCTAAGAGCAGTTCCACACCAGGTCCAGGCAGGACTCCAGGTTCATATGACCCCATGTGCAGGTATATAGACAAGCATGTGTCCTCAGCCACCATGCCAACTGACCATTATCTTCTACATCATGACATGCTAAAGTTACAGGACCTCAAATGGCAAAACTCAAAGGGACAGAATGCATGCCAAACACCGTTCTGCTCTCCTCCCACTCCTTGGCATACAGCATCCATCTGTTTGGACCGTGTTCAATTTTCCTTCTCAACAGCCATTGTGACATCCTTTTCTGATAGGGCCCCATGCTCTCAAACAGTAGATGATGACCATTTTCTCAAAAGGGCCAGAGAGTAAATATGCCCAGCTTTAAGGGTCACGTAGTGTCTGTCTTAATAACCACCTCTGTCTTTGCAACACAAAGCAGCCACAGGTAATAAATATATAAACAAATAGGTGTGATAATGTTCCAATAAAACTTCATTGGCCTAAACTGGCAGTGGGCCAGGCAAGATCCATGAACCGTTTGCCAGCCCCTGCATTAGACTGCCACCTTCCCCTTCAGCACAACCCGGTTCCCCACACCCGACGTTGCTGGGCTCAGTTTTCTAAGCTTGGTGACTACATGGTGTCTTCCTTACCTTCCTGGGTGGTAAGGTTTCATGTGTTCTCCCTCCTGTGTGGACGGGCACATTCATTAAGCCCTTCTGGCAGTATGATCTAAACAAGAGCTCCAATTCTGAAAGTCCTAGGCAGGCTAGAGATTGAGACCCTCAGTCAGGTCTGAACTTCATCCCACATCCTGGCCTTGAAAGATGTGGTCATCTTTCACATGGCTTCTCTCCATCCTTCCTTCCTTCCTGTTCCCTTTTAATAATGGAATTGTCATGTTCTCCTCAATGTCCTTGGGATGTGAAACTCCATCACACATCTGACCAGCAGGGCTAGCTGCTTCTCTTCCATCACAACCATGGCCACACTAAGTCTTGACATGGTCTTCTAGGGACACAGACCTGCCCCAGAATCCCAGCACTGCATGTTGAGACATCTGTACACTAGTGATACGCACGTTAGTATGTTCATGTTCTCCGTAGTAGAGATGTAACCGGCAGGATCCCAGAGTCTTCAGCAATCTTTGAATTTGGGGGTGGGAAGGAACCAACAATGCTAACCTCCCTCCATCCGAGAAGTCCAAAGACTTCTTCCGTGAGAGCTCAGTGAGTCAAAATGTGCAAGAACAGTGGAGCAGTGGTTGTCTGGGGCTATGGAGTGCCTGCCTGTGTTTGGGACTGGGAGGATTTCTCTGTGGGTAAAGTGCTTGCTGTGCATGCATGAAGACCGGCGTTCAATACACACAAGCATGTGCACACACACATACACAAGCATGAACTCATACTCTAACATACACAAATATGCCCCCCACGCTAACATGCACATGAGCACACACTCTAAAAAGCACACACTAACACGCACAAACATGTACCTATATACCAACATGCATATATACTAAAATACACACTACTATGTACACACAGTAACATTTATACACTGATATGCACACACTAATATGTACACACACCAACATGAATACACAGCTAACATTCACAACATATACACACATGTGCACACACACTAACATGAACATATACTAACATACACACAGACATGAACACACAATATGAACATATACTAACATACACACAGACATGAACACACAATATAAAATGCACACACTAACATACACACATACACCCCCACACTAACATGCACTAGCATGTACATACACTAGCATATAGTCACATTAACATGCACATACATGAGCACTCTAGAACATGTACTGTTAACATGTACACACAAGTTTTAGTTCACAGTCACAGAATTTGACATAGTTCTGTTACAGACTAAAGAAAATCATATCTTGGTTACATTCCAAAAGCCTATCCTAGAGTATTATTCAGTCTGATTGGAGGAATGGCAGCCTTTGCTTCAAGACATCCTGATGCCAAAGAGAACATTTCATTCCACCCTGGAGGAGTGTGTGGTCACCAAAGGTGTCCTCCTGACTTAAGGAAAGCTGATTTATTGGGGCTTTGTCTTGATGAAGTGGAGGTTGCTGTTTGCTTTTTGAGATAGGGTCTTCTGTAGACCAGGCTAGCCTTGAACTTGCTATGTAGCTGAGGACGGTCTTGAATTCCTGGTTTTCTTGTCTTTATCTCTTGAGTCCTGAGACTGCAGGTGTGCCCACTACACCCCGCCCATTAAAATGCCAACTCTTTGCACTTCTTGCAAAGAATTATTACTTCTGAGCTCCCTTTGTGTGTGTGTGTGTGTTTCAGAGGTACATGGGGGTAGATGAGTGTATATGTGTGGGGTGCCCATTGTGGGGGTGTGCACATGTGTGGGGGTGTACATAAGTGTGTGCATTTGGGGGTCAGAGGACAACCTCAGGTACCATCCACTTTTTTTGTTTTTTGAGACAGGTTTTCTCACTGGGCTGGAATTCACTAAGTAGGCCAGGCTGGCTGTCAGGGATTTTCTGTGTCCCCAAGGCTGGGATTACAAGTGTGTACCATCACATCCAGCCCTTTTTAAATGTGGTTTCTGGAGGTGAAACTCGGGTCCTTGTGCTTGCAAGAAAGCGTCTCACTGAATGAGCTATCCCTCCAGCTTCTGAGTTTCCTTTGCACTTTTCCCAGAGTAAGAGAATTCCCCGACAATTTTGTGCACACACAAATTTTGGGCCCTGCCTAAAAATATGCAAAGACCCCCGTTCCCTTTGAGGCACTCCACATGTCAGCTACAAGGGGACTAGAAATGATTAGAAAATCCAGTGCTCAGTAACTCATATAACTGCTTCTTTCTCTTCAGTCTTTCAAACTGGGCTTGGGGATGTGGGATCCAGCCTCTAAATGTCAGAGGGATTGGCTCTGGAAAGACCATCGGACAAATCCCCCTGCCTTCTTCCTTTGCTGGGCTTTTGTGGCTTGTTTCCTGGTTGACTGGAGCCTAAAATTAGTGATATTCTGGCAAGCGCAGGTGCAAACATGGGTGAGGCCCTTCACAGTGTGTAAACAGAGTTGACATGTGGGTAAACAAGGCACAGAGAAGGTGCTCAAGGTCATGGTAGTCTGCTTGGAGCTTTACAGCCTGGAGGTAGACTGCCAAGAAGAGCTTGGGGCACAGACATTCCCTGACCCAGGGCCTGTTCGGGTCTACTCCTGGTCAAGAACTCCATGGAGAATAATAGAGTTGATTTAGATCCATTACTTGCCTAGTTCCAAGAAAGATCTCGAGGCCTGGGAACCATATGATCATAAACCCGGAAATGAGAACTGCCAAGCTATCGCTCAAGTCCTATTCAATAAAGCTTTGGTTTTTAAATAGAACTCAGACCATGCCACATGCTAGGTGATAAACAGCATTTCTATTGAGACTCAGCTGTGTCCACTGGGCTCTGTACTGTCTATGGTGGTTTGGAGTCTGCAAGTTCACATAGTTGTAAAAAGCTGCAATACTTACTATTTGGACATTTACTAAAAACTTTGCAAGTCCCTGTCCTAGGAAAAGACATAAGTTCAGTATTAACAACACTTAGTCCCCAAGGTAGCTTTAACTGAGGCACTGAAGTGGAAATTGGTTTCATTCTAAAAAGACAATCATAGCAGAATGACTGGGGCCACAAATGCAGCCAACCTATGTGGAATAGTACACAGCTATCAAAAATTACATCTATGGATGATTTCAGTGGATTGTAGAAACACAATATTTGTTAAGCAAAAAGTGAAGAATTCAAAATGTATTACCAGTGAATTACAACTAAACAAAAGAATTTTTTTGTAAATTAAAAATACCAGATGAAGGTAATGCAGTGAGACAAGCATTTGGCAAGCGGGAATATAGGTCTTTTCTTCATTATGCTTTTGGAGGGTTTAAGCCATTTCTAAAACAAATATTACTTTTATGACAAGAAAAAGATTATTTTATGAATAAGAATTAAACAAAGACTTCATAAACTATACATTACAGTGGGAGAAATGAAATTGTTCTTGAGATGAAATGATTGTATTACTATGTTCTTAGGTGCCAAAGGAGGGGAGAGATGAATGAGGAAAGGAAGGGAGGACTGGAGGGAGGACTGGAGGGGGAAGGGAAAAGGCATTAATGATACAATACTGTTTAACAAAAAAGAACATTTTCATATTCCGAACAGGAGAGGCTTTCCTGCAGAAAGTTTTAAGGGGAATGGTTTCCATGTGCGTGGGCAGCATTGACGGTGGTGGCTGTAGGGTCTCTGTGCCAACTGCCAACACTTTTCAGGTTAAATGTGTTCTTAGACTAAGGTGACATAAAGATTCTCTGGAAAGTTAAGGAAGACTAGCCCCTCCCTAGGTTTGGGGAGTGTGAGAAAATTCTAGTCATCTCCCAAATTATGAGAAATAGTAACTGACACTTGTACTTGGGGAGCTGACTCAGTCAATCGTGTCTGCTGTGGAAGCAGGGGAACCTGAACTCAGATCCTTCGTGTCCACGGGAAGTGTCTGTAGCCCCAGCACAGAGGAGAGTCTAGCCAATTGGTGAGTTCCAGGTTCAGCGAGAGACTCTGTCTCAAAATATAAAGTGGGGTACAACTGAGGAAGACATCTGGCATCAACTTCTGGGCTCCTCATGTACCTGCACACACACCAAACAAACAGGTGTCCCAGTGTGACTGCACCACAGACTCTGTGGCAGAACTGCCCAGTGGCAAATTGGAGATAAAAGACCTGATGGACAGAGGTGCTAACATCACAGATTTTGCTACTCCCCCAGACTAGACATTGGAGGCTGCAGAAGGTGAGGTGAGCAGGGCCCACGGATGCATACCATCTCCTTGCATTTATTTCTACACAAAGATTTCTACCAAAGATTCAGAAAAGAAAGCAAGTGCTTTGTTAAATTGTCCAGAATAACTTCAAATATAAAGGGAAGAAAAGAGCAGGACAGAGAAATGCATTCCCTGTGGAAGCTGTTGGTGGTCTGGGCTCTCCCCGCTACGGGCTGAGAACATGGGTTCCGTCTCCCAGGCTTCACAAGAAATCCCATGACGTTAGAGTGCCCGCCCTTTTAGCTAAATTAAATTGAGGAATGAGCTTGATGACTACTAAAAGAGTAGAGCACACAAAAGGACAGTCACCTATCATCAGGTTTCCACGGGCCTGGAAGAGACTGTGAACTCCGAAAAGAACAACCCAAATGAAAACCACAAGGAAGACATGTCAAAAACATTTAAAGGCCAGGTCAGGAGCAACGGGAGCACGCTGCTTCCTCCTGGAAACGTAACGAGAGGGATGGGGTCATCCCACCTCTGATAAAATGTGGGTTAATCCTCTTAGCAACAAGTCAGAAAGCCCTCTGGTCCTGAGATGAAAAGAGTAGCAGGAACTTATCTCCAGTGACCATGAGTTGGTGACTGCCAAAAGAAAATGAAATAACCAGGATCTAAAATAAAAACATACTTCCACTGGGTCTCCTTCACATACTGCAAGGAAGAGTGTCAATCAAAGGGGCTCAGCGGGCCTGGGGGATGGCTCAGTGGTGAAGTGCACCAGCTGTTCTTGCAGAAGACCTGGGTTTGAATTCCAGCACATGATGGCTAACAACTGTCCATAACTCCAGTTCCAGGGAATCTGACGCCCTCTTCTGACCTCTGAGGGCACTGCACGACATGTATGAACTTACACACATGCAGGCGATACACTCATACACAGAAAATAAAAATAAATATTTTAAGAAAGGGACTCAGAGTTTGTGTCACTGCAGAAAACGCAAAGAGGCACCATGGCCCTCCGCCAAATCAGCTCTCTTCTGAAAGAACTGCAAGTTTCCCCAGAGGAGAAGCACAGGGCAGCATCCTGGCTTGAATGGACACACAATGTTCATTTTTAGAGTTTTTTTTTAAATAAGCAAATAAAAATAAAGATATTTTTCATGTTTAAATAAGATGGAAAAAGCAATTTTTCATGTTGAGGAATATTAGCATTTTGACTTGGAGTAGAAGGAGGTGACTGAACTTATAACCACTCCCACTGCGAGCCACCCAAATGGGTCATCATTTAGAGTGCAGTTGTAGGATGGGGATGCAGTTCAGTGGTAGAGCCCTGGGCTATCATATGTAAAGCCCTGGGTTTCATCTCAGCATGAGAGGGAGGGAGGAAGAGATGAAGAAGAGACAGAGACAGAGATTTTAAAGCATAGCCGCAGGGTTGCATTCTGTGAAATGCATCATTGGGTGATTTTGTCCTTGTACAAACATCCCAGAGGGTGTACTTATACAAACTCAGATGACCTGGCTACTGCACACGTGGGCTGTTATGATTCGTGTATATGTGTATGGAGTAGTCCAAGAGAATACACAGTCAAGTTGCTTCTGGATAGGGCTGGAGAGATGACTCAGTGGTTAAGAGCACTTGCTGTTCTTGCAGAGGAACAGGAGTCAATTTCCAGCACCCACATGGCAGCTAACAATAGTCTATAGCTCCAGTTTCAAGGGATCCAGTGCCCTCTTCTGGCCTCCACAGGCATTGCACATACATGGTGCACTTAAATACATGCAGGTAAAGCATTCATAAACATAAAATAAATACGTTTAAAAGATGCTGCCAGAGTATCACAAAATATAGTTCTATGGTAAACTTTTAAAAAAAGATTTATTTGTTTATTTAGTTAATTGATGTGTATGTGTGTTTTTCTGTGTGAGTTTATGTATGCCACATGTGTGCAGGAGTTTCTGGAAGTCAGAAGAGGGCATCAGGTTTCCATAACAGGCAGTTGTGAGCTACCATATAGGCACTGGGAACCAAACTACAGTCCTCTGCAAGAGCAGCCAATGCTCTTAACTTCTGAGCCTTCTCTCTAGCCATACATTAAACTTTTTCATGAGGAATATACTTTGATAAAACAATAGTATGGTCAGTATATAACCCAGCACCACTGTGGTCTATGGTTTCTGTCAAGAGTTATATGCAGTAGGCAGCTGTAAACAGTATACTTTTTTTTTTTTTGGATGCTGGGTCTCCCTGTAGCCCCTGCTGGTCTGGAACTCACTATGTAGACCAGGTGGGCTCAGTCTCACAGAGATCCGCCTGTCTCTGTCTCCTGAGTGCTGGGATTAAAGGTGTGAGTCACCTCACCCAGCCACACTATACTTCTGCCAGCATCACCACAAGCCTGTGAATCATACGATGGGCTATGCTGTCCTAATGACTATAGGATCACTAGGCAATAGGGATTTTTCTGGCTCCATTTTAAGATTATTTGTGTGGTCCGTCATCATCCAAAATATTGAGCTGTGCCATACGACTGTGCCACAACAGACATGAACAATTCCCAAACAACGACTGTTAAATCTCATGAAATGTGAAACACCAGCCATCAAAAGATGCATTTCATGTGGAAAGAAGGATGGAAAATGGAAGGGCAGGAGAGCGGAAGATAAAAACCAAATGGTTACCACATCACTCAGTGAAAGACACAGAACATGTCCAAAATACTGCAGTGGAAAAAGACACATTTTAGAGTTGGTTAGATATGCTTGGCTTCAAGTGACCTACACTTCACCGGTCCCTTCAGAAGACGTCGGTAGGAAACGGATCTCAGGTGTTTCAGGGCAAGAGATGTGTTATTTACTTATTTACCAGCGCTCCACAGTCACACACAAAGGAGACTGGCGTCTGCTGTGTAAATCGGCTGGAGCCTTAATGGATGCTGGATAACAAAACATTCTGCTTACTACAAAGTTATAAACATAGAGATGATTTTGTTTTGAAATGGTCCAAACACAGCAGCAGGTAGTTAATATTGGGGTGATATTACTCTCCACCGCTATATTCAGTGTCTCAAGATTATAATATGAATGTTGTCCTCTGTACAACAGACATGAACAATTCCCAAACAATGAACACATAACATGAGCACGTAACATAGGCTATACCATACTTCTAAGAGGTTCTCCTCACAAAATAAGAACTGTCCAGATTCCTGTGGGACCCACCCAGCTCTGGTTGCCAACACTGTGGTAGGGAGATCAGCCCCTCCCACTGAGCCATGGCTTAGATACTCTTAGGAGCCTTTAGTGATTCTGCAATCCACATGTTCTTCCAAAACCCCATGAATTCACTTTTTACTCTTGGCTGTACCATAACACCATCAACACGGGGAGAGCCTGTAACAACAGGCCAGCCTCCTTTGCTGCGAAATCCTTGCTTGATCCCCTGTTCTCTAAGGTAAACTCTAAGTACATAGGTGTTAAATGAGGGGTTGTCTCATGCCTAAAAGAGAGCCTGACCAGCCCAGAGAAGAAACTGAAGACAGAGCATTTGGGTTGCAAATACCTGATATCCACTAACATTGTTCAAGAATGGCACCTTTAACTCAGTGGTCACATACGACAGGTTCACACTGAGTCCATAGAGACTTCAAACCCCATAATGGCCCTTGTCCTGTATTTCTGGGTTTGGTTCTCTGAACCTAAGAGTAGAATTTTATCTGCGTCTTCAAACGTAAGAAGTATTCATCTCTTAAGAGTGAGCTGTTGGATTTAACTAACTTCAAAGTACAGAACAATGTAAGTTGCCAAGGGCAAGACTTTGAATAAAGGTTCTACTGCTTATGGTCAGTGATGGGGAGAAGCTGATGCTCCAGAGCAGTTGCTGAACCAGTGAGTCCTGTCCCATTGTATTTTATTGGATTTGGTCTATTATTTAAGCTGCTCAAAGTTTCTGAGTCTGTCATCAACAATAACAAGACTCCCTCTGAATGCCCACTGTCTACACTAGGAGAAATCTGATCATATCCTCAGCCCACACCCAAATCACCACCTTCTTTCATATAACCTATGAGCTAGGAATGGTTCTTCTATTTTAAAAAAATATTTTATTTTTATCTGTATTAGTGTATTGCCTGCATATGTGTAATCCATCCATGTCATGCAGTGCCCATGGAGGTCAGAGAGCCTTGGATTACCCTGGAACTGGAGTCATGGATGGTTGTTATCTGCCATGTGGTTGCTGGGAATTGAACCCAAGCCCTCTGCAAGCAGCCAGTATTCTTAACTGTGGAGCCATCTCTCCATTTTTAAGTGGCTGAGGGAGGAAAATAAATCCAACAAATAATATTTTGTAATAAGTGAATATGCTATCAAAATTTTAATGTCCAAAAATGGAGTATAAGTCATTAGAACCCAGACACACCGCTAGGTTCACACATTATCCACAGCTTCTATGGAACTGTGGCGAAGGAGCTGACATGTTTGCTAAGCAGTCCCCGATACAGGAGGTCTGCATAGCCCTCGTCTTCGGACGCTGTCAGTGTTCTCTGAACACTACTTAGGGCGGTAAGTGGCTCCAAGGGGCAGTGTGTGCACAACTGAATCATATGCACAGTTCGCAGGCCCCTCCAGGAGGGTCACCCCTGATGGCAGCCATCTGGGTATACTCCTCCTTGGGCTCTTGGCCTGTACTCAGCTTCCTTTTCTTCAACATGTTTCCAGCATTCCCTGAGAAGTTGCCCAAACCCAGTAGAAAGGGATGGGAAGGTTGAGAATTTCCTCTGTGTCTAATGCTTCAATCTAACAGCTCCCCGGGGTAGAGACTAGGACCGTGAGACTCCTGCTGAGATGCGTAAGAACCCATAACCATGATCCCCGGGAAAACTACTTGATTCTGACAGTCAGTTCAACTGAATGATGTGAGTTCCTGTACTCAACCCCATAATGTGTTAGACCAGATGCAGCTAACCTAAGGTCCAGAGTCTTGTCAGTCCCGGGATAGCTACGAATAAGGTCCAGCACATTCACAGGTGACAGTGTCATATCACAATGTCAGAAGGTTAGACACCCCTGTTTGGACCTTGGGGAAGGAATCTACAAGCTCAAGTCCTACTGATCTCTGCCTCACAGATCCTACTTATTCTTTCCTGTCATAGCCAGTATCCCTCCTTGCTGGAGCCATAACCTACTATGAAAACTATTTTGAGGCTACATAACTTGACAAATTAACATCAGCCTTAAATAAAAAGCCCCTTTGGATTCCAAGGACAGTGGGGGAACCCTCTCTCTTGAACTCCACAGAGGAGAGGAATTACTATTCTGAACCAATTTTCCTCCATTTCTCTCATGTAACATATCATTTGGTTTCCATAAAGTTCTGGGCCATTGCCTTCTGGAAAATTCATGGAGCCAGCAAGAAAAAGGGAGGAAATGATTAAAAAGAATTTTCTCTCAATGCCACTAATTCACTGAAACCTCTTCAAAGCTCGGAGCAATGGAGTTCCGATTCTCTCCCTGACTGGCCTGCTTTCCCATTCATCCCCCATAGCTCCTGAGCCCCAAGGAGAGCTGGAGCAAGGCGCAGGACACAAGTGCACAGAAGATTTCATTCTCCAAGGCAAAGATACTCGCTTCCAGGGAACAGAACGCCTCAGGAGGCATCATCCCATGACAACCATTCACACAGAGGATGGAATCACCCAAGAGTGAACCACAGGACGCTGAAGTACAACTAGTTGTTAACTATTTTGCTCAGGCCACAGAAGCAAAGCAGGGACAAAGAGCGGGGAATGAAAGGCCGAGGCACTCACAGTCACTCCTTGAGGCGGTGACTATGTACGAGCTGTTGTGCACCAGCATCAGTGTGAGACCCTCCCCTCCCAGGAAGCTCTCCTGGATCCTCTAATATCCCACAATGCACAGCAAACCACCCCACCACCTGCTGTGCTGGGTAGCTTTTGTTCTGGACTTGCCACACGTGGGTAGAGGGAACCTCAATGAGGACTTGCCTCCTCCATTGGACTAGTATTCTCCTGATTGCTGGGTGATGTGGGAGGGCCCAGACCACCGTGGAGAGTGCTGCCCCTGGGCAGGTGGTCTTGTATAAGAATGTCAGCTGAGCATAGAACAGGGAAGCAGCCAGTAAACAGCGTCCCTCCGTGGACTGTGCTTGAGCTCCTGCCTCCAGTCTCCTGGCCTGAGTCTCTACGCAGTGATGAACTGTGACCTGGGAGATGTAAGCCATAAAAACTCTTTCCTCCCCAAGTTGAGATTGGTCAGAGTGTTTGGCTCAGCAATTCGGAGAAAACTGAAACACCTACTTTTTATAGTAATGTCACCCTTCACAGCACACCGCTTTGACTAGAGAGCTAAGTCTTGACTGATCCTTGGAGGGTGACATTGATGGATTTGCTATGAACAACTCCGAGGTTGCTCGTACATCCCTCAGAGTACCTGAACACACATGGTTACTGAATAATACTAATCCAAAGAAGGAAGGAACTTTCTTCCTTTGATATATCTGAAGACAGCACTTCCTAAAGGCGAATCCCCTCTGAACAAGACAGACATAGCCCTCATGATCCAGCTCTTGACAGCACTTAAATATCATCAGCTTCAAGTGGAGCTCTCCTTCTTGTGAATGCAGAAGTGACTGACAGATGTCAACCTGCTGAACCACTGAGACATACTTTTGTTGCAGACTGAAAAATGATACTGAAGCTAGACAGTGGAGCTTGCCTTGGTCTATGCATGTATATGCCACAGCATGCTTGCATATGGGAAAGCTGACGTGGGAATGGACTCCTCACCCACAGCACTCTCTCTTCCTGAAGCAAGTGACCTCATCAGAGTAACAGCAGCATTTCAGGTGTCGAAGGTCTTTTATCCATTCAAATGGTTAGAGGACCATTGGATCTTCATGTTGCATTTTTAACATAAGCCATACAATATGAAAGCCTGCATTGCAACCAAGCATTGTGGCACCCGCCTTTAATCCCAATGCTCAGGAGGCAGGGGCTGGCAGATCTTTGTGAGTTCTAGGCCAGCCATGGCTACACAGTGAGACCCTATTTTTAAATAAATTTTTACAGGGGCTGGAGAGATGGCTTAGCAGTTATGAGCACTAACTGCTCTTGCAGAAGACTAGGGTTTGGTTTCCAACGCCCACGGGTTTAGACGTGACATGGCACCCGGGACTGGAGAAAAGGGAAGTCCACTGGGAAGAGCGCAATGGCTCCAACTCTCCTCCTTTGCAGTCTAGGGGTGTGAGGAGAAGCAGAGAACAAGAAGAGGTGGCACAGCCAGCGGAGTTAGGCTGTCTCCCACCTGGGGACACAGAACTTGAAGCTCAGGATCACCAAGACAGCCAGGGAGCACTCCACCAAGACAGTCAGGGAGCACTCCACCAAGACAGCCAGGGAGCACTCCACCAAGACAGCCAGGGAGCACTCCACCAAGACAGCCAGGGAGCATTCCACCAAGACAGCCAGGGAGCACTCCACCAAGACAGCCAGGGAGCACTCCACCAAGACAGCCAGGGAGCACTCCACCAAGACAGTCAGGGAGCACTCCACCAAGACAGTCAGGGAGCACTCCACCAAGACAGCCAGGGAGCACTCCACCAAGACAGCCAGGGAGCACTCCACCAAGACAGCCAGGGAGCACTCCACCAAGACAGCCAGGGAGCCACGCCTGTAATCCCAGCACTCAGGAGGTTGAGACAAGAGGATTGGCTCAAGAGATGAGAGGAAAAGAAAAACTGAGCTTTGGGCTAGCGAAGAAGTAGGACCTCTAAGAAACATCTTGTTTATTCACTGGAGCCCCCACTCCCAAGGAACAACATCCTAAGAATGGGTAGAAACTGGAGGAACTGAATCTAGTTCCTGACTAGATTGAAATAAATTCTACACTGCTGATGCTTGCCTAGTTAAGGGATATGTCTTCCTTAGAGGAAGATAACATCGTGCAAATTCAGCCAGAGGTACCTGGCATTCAATGAAATGTAACCATACAAGTCTAATCATACTAGAGGAACCAAGACAAAAAATGACAATAAAAGTAGAATTATTGCTGTCTTAGCTGTCACACAAAACTTTTAATATAACCATAATTGATATATTCATGAAAAAGAGAACTAGAGTATGTACTTTTAAAGTAGAAATTCTATAAAAATATAATAATTAAAAATAAATACTCAGTAGACAACATTAACAGAAGAGTACACATAGCTAAGGAGAGAAGTAGAGGATTGGAAAGTACAGTAGAAAACAGACAAGCCTAAGAATACAAAGAAAGAGGCCGTAAAGTACAGAAAACAATACGAACTGAAAATAGGACTTAACTTTTTAAAGTTAAGTCTCAGAAAGGGAGAAAGGGAAATGGTCCAGAAGAAGATATAGACAGACAGACAGACAGACAGACAGGGTCTCCCTGTATCCCTAGCTGGCCTAGAACTCATTGTGCAGACCAGGCTGACCTCAGGCTCACAGAGATCTGCCTGTCTCTGCCTTTCAAGTGCTGGGATTAAAAGTGCTCCACCATGCCCTGCTAGAAGCTGTATTTGAAGAGATAATTGGTTGGGAAGTCTCACAAACAAAGACTAATATCAAGCCACAGATTCAAGAAGTGCTATGATCCCAAGGAAGAAAGATGCAAAGAAAAAAATCACATCAGGCCATGTAATAGTACAATAGCTGTAACCAGAGTCAAAGAAGAGCTCAAATAGAGGAAAAGACACATTATCTTTGGAGGGATGGGGGGATAAGCAAGAAGGGTGAATAGCTGACTTTCTAGAACAAATAAAGAGATTCTGGAGAAATGCAATGGAATCTTTACTGTGGGAAAAGAAAGTGCCAAACTAGAATTTCTTATGTAGCAAAAATACCCTTCAAGAGACAGACTGGTGGTGCACACCTTTAATTCTAGCATTTGGGAGGGAGAGGTAGGATGATCTCTGTGAGTTTTAGGTCAGCCTAGTCTACATAGTGAGAACTAGGCCAGCCAGGGCTACAGAATGAGACCCTATCTCAAAACACACACACACACACACACACACACACACACACACACACACACACGGAGAGAGAGATGTGTGTATGTGTTTTTGTCCTTCAAAAGTAAAGGTTAAATAACAAAAAGTTTTTAAATATTAAACCAGACGTGAGGGTACATGCCTATAATCCCAGCACTTGGGAAGATAGAAGATGATCAGAGGTCCAAGGTTGTCCTCATCTACATAGCTCAATTTCAAAGCCATCCTGGGAAACAAGTGACCCCCTATCAAAAATAGCAAACACAGGGCTAGAGAGATGGCTCAGTGGTTAAGAGTACTGGCTGCTCTTTCAGAGAAGCCAGGTTCAGTTCCCAGTACCTATGCAGAAGCTGACGTTCATCTGTAACTCCAGTTCCAAGGGATGTGATGCTCTCTTCTGGCCTCTTCAGGTACTGCACACATATGGTGCACTTACAGTCATGTAGGTAAAACACTCATATACATAAAATAAAATTTAAAATAGAGCAAAGACCTCAACATAAATCAAATAGAAGAGAGGTTAGAACAATACATAATGACACATCCTGTTATCTTAGTCCTTGGAAGCCTGAGACTATAAGATCTTGTGTCCAAGATCATGCTGGACTTGACTGCTTATAAATAAATGAATAAACAAATAAACTGGGTGACTTTTGTAGAGTTCAGATATCAACCCAAATATATAGGTGTGTATATAGATAGACGATAAGCAGGTGTGTGGCTAGATTTCCCAGATATCCCAAAATAATAGATGGATAAAATGTAAACATAAATACTAGTAATAATTTTCTTAACAATATGAATTAATCAGTATAAATTAATTGGCCAAGGCTTATTATAAAGCTATTGTACCTAATGCAGAATGTATCTGTGTACAGTTACCAATGAAATAGAACAGCATCCCATCAGCATATCAGACACACACATATGACCACTTGATTTATGACTGAAGTATAGAGGGAAGGGGGCTGTTTTCAATAAACTACATCAATTATACCGACAATCACTTGGGGCAATGGACTGTATATCTTACAAAAACAATTTCAGATGAGCCTCATCTCTAACTGAAAGGTAAAGCAGCAAACCTACACAAAGATAGCATGTCTCACAGCTCAGGGGTGGCAAACATTTCTTAAACAGGATATAAAAGGACATAGAGGAAAAGCTGATGAGTTAGACTGCACTGAAATCAATAGTTTTGCTTCATAAAAATAAGACATTGTGCAAAAAAGGCAACATAGGCATCTGTAATGTTTATTCTCAACTTGACAGGACCTAGAATCACCCGGGAGACAGACTTCTGGGCACATCTGTGAAGAACTTCCAGACGTGGTTAATTGAGATGGAAAAACCTATACTAAATATAGGTGGCACCAGTCCATGGGCTGGGGTCCCAGACTGAACACAAAGAAGAAAGTCAGCTGAGCACCAAGATGCATCTCTCTGCTTCCTAGTGGTAGGTACCATATGACCAGTCATCTAACATTCCTGTCACCATGAATTCTCCAGAATGATGGATTGCATCCTTGAATTGTGAGACAGAATGGACCTTCCTTCCTAAACTTGCTTTTGCCAGGGATTTTGTCTGAGCAACAGGAAAGTACCTGATGCAATGTCTGGCTAAGAACTTGTATTCAGAATCTATAAAGAACCACACAGCATCAAGAAACAGACTCAGAACTCATTTTTCCAAATGGACAAAAGGCATTGCCAGATGCTCACCAGAGGCAAATAAGCACATGGACTGTTACTTAATATTACCAATTGTAGAGAAATCCAAGTTAAAATCCCAATGAGACCCCCCCAGTCACCAGGATAGCCAAAATGTAAAAGAGCAGCGATTTCAAGCCCTGCTGGTATATATAAGATGGCATATACTTTAAAGAAAACTATTTCACAATATCAACTCAGCTAAAGCTAGATAACCAATGATCCAACAGTTTTATTTTTAAGCATATTCACCAAAGAACTGCACTATGTCCTCCAAAGACATAAACAAGAATATCAACAGAAGCACTATTTACAAAAGCTACAAAGTGCAAACAACCCAAATGACTGTCAGTGCTATAATATATACATTATGGTGATGTCATATCATAAAATATAATAAAGCAATAAAAACAAACTACTGCCCTACACAGCAACCTGGAGAACACTCACACAGATATAGCATATAGCATCAAGGAGAGAGACAGGAAAAGAGAGGGAGAGAGGGAGAGAGAGAGAGATCGAGAAGATCCCAATGTGATATTTCTTTGATATAGATTGTTTAAAAATAGGTAACACTATTCTAACAGTCCAGAGGTCAGATTGTTGCCTGGTTACCTCTGGGGAAGTGACTTTGACTTGGTGGGACACAAAAAAAAACCTATTGGAATGCTGAAAATGTTCTATATCTTAATCTGACTTGTGATTAAACAGGTGTGTACGTTTATAAAAATGAATCAAGCTATAAACTGAAGATTCATGTACTTTACTGTGTGTAACTTACACTTTAGTAAAGAGATATAAAAACTGAAAACAAAACTGAAGGCAAAACAAAGACATTTCTAGATAACAAAACTTAAGGGAATTATCATAGACCTGAACCTAAGGAGACACTATGGGAAACCATTTTTTTGTTTTGATCTGTTCTGTTCTCAGGCAGATGAGCAATGGTCCTGGATGGGAAGTCAGAAATGGAAAGGTGTACTATGTGGATAAACTTAAAAAGCTAAAATGATAATTTGTCCTGCTATGTGTGCGCGCGCACGTGTGTGTGTGTGTGTGTGTGTGTGTGTGTGTGTGTGTATAGAGCCAAAATGCATGACATCTGTAAAAAACAAAGGGGATAAGAGAGTGAAAAATGTTCAAAGATCCTAGAATTGTCTAAAGAAGGAGAACTATTCATTTGAATTGAATTTTAAAAGGTCAAAGATCCTTGAGTCCTCTCCCTAAGCCATGTCATTGTGCATGCATAAATATGAAAGTCTTGCCCAACATGATTCTAGCAGTCAGGAAGAGAAGACAGGAGAAGGACTGTAAACTCAAGGTCAACCTGGGCTGCCTAATGAGTTCAAGGCCAGCCTGGGCTACATAGCAAACCCTGACTCAAATATCTTTAACAATGAAAACAAAAACCAGAAAAAGGATTAAAATCTGAAATTTTGGTCACAGGTATTTTATTTAAGAAAAATCTAATCTGTATCACTCAATGTTGATTAATTTAATTTTAAAAAGTGATATTGGGCTTAATTATCAGAAAACTTTGAAGCATCTTAAGACTCTTTAGGGATGAGAATCTACATTTGGTGCTTCCAATGAAAGTTTCGGGGCAAATTTATATTTGTCAAAGTTAAACATTTCATTAGTAGATTTGCTTATTATATGTTTTAGTATATTAAAAGTGTGATTGTATTTAAAACTATAGGTTGATACATTAAATTTGATTTAAAATAATAGTCAAAGATGCATGTTGTAGTGTCAATATTAGTCCCCAAAAGGAGGCAAAGAATGTACAAGTAATAAACTAACAGAGGTGACATCATATGATTTTTAAAAGACAAACACTTTAAATAGATGGGTAAAATGTAACACAAATGATAAATATAGGACTACATAATATAGGACTACATAGAAATCTAAACAAATCAGTAATCACATTAAATGTAAATGGCCTAAATATTCCTATTAAAAGACATATCTATTATATATATTGTAATAGGATATACACACACAACACAGACCCTAAATATAAGGAAACAAAGTTTTATAGTAAATTTTAGGAAATATACTAAAATATTTTTGCCACACAAAAGTCAACCAAAGAAACTCAATATATTAATATTAGACAAAGTAGACTCGCCAAGAAATATTCTTAAAGAGAAAGACTTAATAAAAGAGTACTAATTCAGAGGTACGAAAAATATTTTTAAATTCAAATGTGTATAAAAGCATTTGCAAATCTATAAAGCAGAAATGATCAGCTGACTCTAAAGAAATACTCAAATTCATAATCACAGAATAAGGTAGATTCTGTATTTGAGCCTTTGTTATCTCTTTCATACAACAGAACAACTAGACCAAACAGCAGCAATAGGGGCTTAGGAAATATTAACTAAAGAAACAACATGGACAGCTTCAGTTGTCAACTTGACACTCCTGGGAAGAGAGAACCTCAAATGAGAATTCCCTCTATCAGACAGGCCTGTAGCCATCTCAGTGAGGTGTTTTTGGATTGTTGAGTGACATGAGAGGGCCCAAATCACTGTAGGCAGTGCCAATCCTGGGCAGGTGGTTCTGGGTTGTTTAAGAAAATAGGTTGATCTCAGTCCAGAGGAACAAGCCAGTAAGCAGCATTTCTCCATGGTCTCTGCTTCAGTGTCTGCCTCCAGCTTCCTGCAGCTCCCCACTGGCTCCCCTGGATGAAGGACTGTACTGAAAGCTCAAATAAACCCTTTCCTCCCCAAGTTAGTTTTGGTCGGTGTTTTATCACAGCAATACAAAGCTAACTAAGACAATGACTATAGATAAAATACAGATATAAGTATATAAAACATATATATGTCAGCCAACATAATAGAAGATTGGGTCACCAAATGGAATACTACACTAAATAGAAAGATACTGTTGTTCAATTACATGAATAAATTTCACCCTCAAAGTGAAGCCATATACCATAAAATGAATATTATATGAATCCAATTATAGAAAGTGCAAAAACTCAGCAAAAACAATTGATGTTGATAGTAGTAAGTGTTGATTAGAAGATGGTTCAGTAGCTAGAGTCACAGGCTTCTAACCTTGACAACCTCACTTCATTCCCAGAATCCACATGGTAGAAGAACCAACTCCTACAAGTTGTCCTCTCATCTTCACATATGAGTCATGGCACTTGTATACACACACACACACACACAAGTAAATAAATACACGTAATTTTTAAGAATAGCAATAAAGATAACTAATCTTTGGAGCGTCTCCCTAGGGAAGTCCTGGTGGGCTGTTACCATTTTATTCCTGGCCCAACTGTCTTGTTGCATGGGTATCTTCACTTTATAAAAGTTAAACTATATGCTATTATTTGTCCACTATTTCTGTATTAATGAAATGTCTACTTTAAATCTCTCAAACTTTTTTTTTTCGGTCTTTTTCAGACAGGGTCTCCTGTAGCCACAGCTCCTGGAACTCACTATTTAGACCAGACTGGCCTCAGTCTCACAGATATCTACCTGATCCTGCCTCCCAAATGCTGGGATTAAAGGTACGTGCCACCACACCTGGTTTAAATCTCTCAAACTTTTAATTCACAAATTTTGTCAAAAATTATCTGTATTTGAAAAAATAATTCATAAGCCAGGCATGGTGGTCCACAGCTGTAATCCTGGCACCTGGGAGATCGAGGGAGATGATCTAGAGCTCAGAGTCACCCCTGGCTACATAGCAAGTTCAAGGCTAACCTGTGATACATGAGACTCAAAAAGCAAAGAACGGGGGCTGGAGAGATGGTTCAGTGGTTGAGAGCACTTACTACTCTTACAGAGGATGGGAATTTAGTTTCCAGAACCTATCTATGTCAGGCAGCTTACAACCACTTGCATCTCCAGGTCCAGGTGATCTGATGCCTTCACCTGGGCACCCACATGTACATGCATATGCACACAGACATAGACTCAGGCATAGGACCATGCACACACACATTTTATTTTTTTTTAAAGAAGAATAAATAATCAGGAAGAGAAAAGAAATCCCATATTCTCCAATAAGCCATCATGGGTTTCCAACCAGAAGGTAAGAAAGAAACTCCACCCTCTGAGATGAAAGTCTGGCTCACAGAGAACATGCACATACATGCATCACATGAAACCGACACACACTGTCATAGCTTCAGAACACTCAAGTAATTTTTATCCAACCCCCACATATGCAAACCCATGACCAAAACTACCACCCAAATCCAAGGTCAGTGTATTGTAGTGGCTTAAGTCCATTCCTTTTGGGGCCAGACTGCTTGAACTCAAATCCATCATCCTCACAAGGAGCATCATTGCACCACGATCTGGCCTTTAGTTTCTTTGTGTGTCAACTGAGACTAATACTGATATTTACTCCACTAAATATTAACTACTTTATTACCATGTAATCTATATCTGGTATCAGAAACAATAGCTTTGTCTAGCACACCAACCAGTAATGTTTGCCAACCAGTTCCATGTAGTCAGAATAATTACTTAAGTTCAGAATGACAAATGTAAGAATCTGAATTAAAACAATTTCTGAGTTAAGAATGGGTTTCTATTCAGCAGAGCATTCATGTTCCCAAGGACTGTGTTGGTTACAGACCCTGAATACCCACAGTCTGTACAGAGTGCAAATGGTAACTCATTAACCAGACTTCAATTCAACAGAGCAATAACTGCCCCTGGTGCTGGCCTTTGGGGAGTGAGTAACAAACAGAAAATGCCCCAGACTTCACACTACCTGATTCTACAATGATAAATATATCACTCAGGAGTCATAACATGGGCTATTTAAAATGCTCATGTTAGGGCTGGCAAGATGGGTCAACAGGTCAATGCACTCACCATCAAGCCTGAGAACCTGAGTTTGAGCCCTAGAACCCACAAAGTGGGAGGAAAAAACTGACTCCCACAAGTTGTCCCCCAAGTTCCATACACGCTCTGTGGCATGGGTGTGTTCATGCAATTGCAATGCTGGACATATTTAGGGGGAAGGGTACAGTCTGACCTTTCAATATATGTATATATCATGTAATATTCAAAGCAGGGCATTCAGCAAATCTGTGTGTCTCCCCGTAACTTTATCATTTCTTTGTAATGAGAATTTTTTTAATCCTGCCTTCAAGCCTTTCTAAAATATTTAATACAATATTGTTAATCACCATCACCCTACTGTGCAGTCGATCACCAGATCTTACTTCTCTGTTAACTCTACGGTGCACTATCGACCAGTCTCCCACATGCCCTCTCTCCCCTCCATTGCCCTCCTCAGCCCCAGGAGCCACCATTCTGCGGCTCATTTCTGTCAAAGCTGCCTCTTTTAATTTCACCATTGATTAAGGTCTTTGCATACCTTCTTATGAACCTTGATTATCTATCGGCAACAACGTTTTACACTTTTTTTTAACAGTATTTCCCTTTTTTGAAAAATGACTGCTTTCTCTTTCAAGCTACTCATTCTAAGTTTCTGTCTTAAGACCAAGATAAGCTATGGTTCATTGGGTCTTGTTCACACCTGCTCTGTTCTAGAAGCCTTAACGACTGTCTCCTCTCATTATCTTCAAATGGTAAATTATTAAATTCCAGAAATGGCCATGTTTTCAGAGTTTAAGTAAAATCATCTGAATTCAAATATTTTTCATACATACTACAGACCATGTAAACTGCAGGGTATGTTCAGGAAGCTTAAAGGGTAACTGTTTTTTTTCCCCAATTATAGGACTATATTTATATATTTTATAAGCAAGCAAAATTTCATGCTTTCTAGTTGTTATAAATTTCTGCTCTTCATTCATATATATATATATATATATATATATATATATATATAATCACCACAATTTAGGAATTCACGTTTTTGTGTAGTTCTTGTAGATTAATGTATTCTGTCCTATCTGATTCATTGATGTGTTAATTTTTTGTTCAACTGATGATCCATACTAAAAAGGGGATAACATTTAATTACACAGACATGAAAAAGCAGGCATTATCAATTCCACCAGCTAGTTAAGAAACTAAAACACAGGTTTAGATACAGAGCCAGGGTGCAGAGGAGCCACAGAACAGAACCTAGATTGTCCCACACCAGGGCTCCCACTCTTAACCAATACTGCGCTAGCTAAACAAACATAATTACAAATCATGACAAGAGCTATAAAGAAGAAAACTGGGTGAACAGGATAAAGATGAGACCCTTTGTTTCCCTTACGTATCTCCTGCGTCACCAGGCACAGAATCTACTCAAGAAAGGTAGCCGGGGATGGCCTTTGTTTCCTGCAAGATGGAGCAGAGCAGCTGTGGAAGACCAAAATAAAGGATGTTTCCAAACAGAGGGACAAGTGTGGAGGGTGGGAGACCAGTATGATCATAGTCAAAGGGCCCATGTGGCCCGTGATCTGGTCGGAGAGGCAGGTCAAAGCCTGATCTTACATGCAGCCTCAGAAGTCTTGAGAAGGCTACCTCGGGTCTATCCAGTGTCTGGCAGTGACCTGCAGTAGGCCCTCAGTTAAAGATGAATGAATCCTAAAGTTGGACTGCTTTATCTGTTAAGAGACTGAGTCAGTTTGCATGGCGGAGAGCATTAGGCAAGATGATCAGGGCTATCTAGGATCAGACAACCAGTTGGTTCCCATCGGTGTCTATATCTACACAGAGCCTCTCTCTTCCCCTGGGAGCCAGGATCAACATGAACTGCCAGTTACATACTCCACATCTGGTTTACTTCCAGCCCAAAACAGGAATTTTCCATCGCCTCTGGTCACTAGAACCCTGCAGTTCCCAGCGGATTTCAACAAACCAGGCATGCTAATTGGATCAAGTCAGAAATCAAGGTTTCAATTCAATCGAGTCACTCTTCCTTGTCACAGCCCATCTGCCTTGTAGTACTCACAATGCACTTAGACTTAGGCCAAGTACTTCCGGGATGAAATCTCTTTTCTTTGGCCAAGTTGCAGTGCCCAGCTGAATTTTCATCCCCATGCCTGCCTGGATTGGCACACTAAGCACTCCTGGGCCTGTTGGATATGATTCATGAATTTCGCCCCTCCCAGGTTCATACAAAACAGCAGCAAACTCACCTGGCTGTCTGAGCTTTTCACATATTTCCTCTGAAAATGACCTGAAGTCAGCCAGGGAGCAAGTCACATTCCTTATCCTTGACCCTGAGCACACAGGGCCATCTTCATCTTGGGGCTTCAAACACCATTTTGCAACTCTTATCACCCCTGACTCCCACCCCTCACCCATATCTGGGCAAACAAGTCATTGAAGGACCCCAGCAGTTGGCATAATGAGACCCCACCCAGAAGGGCCCAAGTCCTTCTCTTCACCATGGTGCTGATCACCTCGTTATCATTTCTCATCAACGTGCTGATGGAGACTTGGAGTTCCCCAAAGGGCTCCACAAAAGTAACTCAACACCCTTCATTCGATCTCCCACTCTTTCTTGTACCGCAACAAAGGGAGTCAAGTGTTTAAAGGCCATTCATTGTCTTGATTTATGGGACTTGTCTCTGAATTGGACTGTTAACTGCTGTAGCACTTAAATAGTAAAACCAAACTTAAATAAACGATCTCCAAGCACGTGGAAGATCTTCACACACACCCTTCCCTGGACCCAGAGGAGTTGTTGAAAGACTCAAGGAGAGCCCAGGCCTGCTGGAGATGTCAGGGAAGACACAAGGTGATGTGAGGCCAGCTCTGTACTATGGAGGACATCCCCATCACAGGGTAATGGGAAGTGGCCCGGCCTCAGGGAAGCAAATCCTTCTAGAACATTCTGCTGCATTTAATGCATTGACATGCATGCTGATGTCATTATTATGTTTTGCTTTTCAGCAACTTGGCTGCTCACAGATACTCTTTCAGGCCCCACACCTTCTCCCACTTGCTTCCTATTTACTCAAAGGACTAAAGCTGTTGAAAGATTTGTGGAGCAATATCTGTTATTTTAAACCAGTAAGGCGGGTAAAAGCATTTATTGAGCCTTTATTGTTCTCAGGAATGAGGTAAATTGGACTTCAACAGCCTTCAACACCAAAAAGAAAACTTTTTTCAGAGCATCGTTCAAAATGCAATTCTGATATAAGAGAAGTTATTTGATTAGCAAACTTAGTGTTGTTGACTCTGCCACCCTCTTCACCGCTATCAGGATGGGACCAACGGAGCACCATTCTTTACTGATTTCCATAATTAGTGTCAGAAAGCCACACTTCATCACTGGGTACTTAAATTTTTAAAAAAGCAATGCCTTGGTTTCTTTGTGCTTAGAGAATGGCTGTTCTCTCTTTACTGCAGTAAAGAAACATTCTGGGTCCCCTAAAAACCCTTAATGACTTAATAGCATTAAAAACACACCCTACTGAGTCCCTAATTATATTGAGCTACTGTAGTAGTGAAATTAGCTAAATTGCAACTCCAACAGGAGCGACCTGGACCACAAGGCGGGTGGGTTTCAAGCATCTGGCCAGTTTCCCTGGTAATTTATAATGGATGGAAGTTTATTAACACAAAACAGCTGAATGGGATGGGAGCAGCCTTTCATATTTATTTTGTGTCCGAGATGGAGAACAGCATCTGGCCCCTTCCCGGCATGATTACATAAGGATCTAGTTCCCCCCGCCCCGTTGGTAAACCTCAGATTTTCACATGAAATTCATTTGGCTTCCTTTACTGATTTACCTACACAAAGCTTTAACCTGCTCCTAAGCCCCATGCTGGTACAATTAGTAATTGATTCTAAGGCTCCTTTCTAAAAAAAGATAAGAAGATAGTCATTAATTCAGAGCTCCCTCCCTGGTGTGTTTCTATAGATGAGAGAAACACAAAAATGGAAATAATTAAGTCATTAAAAGTATATTTAAAAGAAAAATATTGAGCTGTTGAATATAAAAATCTAATTACTAGACATAGAAATGTTTTACTCTCAAATAAGACCGTGTATTGGAAAACATACCGCAAGTTGCTCAGAGTATCTTTTGTTCTTTTGTAGCGGGAGCTTCACTTTGAGCCTTACACTAGCCATGTGAGTGGTCTACCCGGACGTTGATCCCCCGTTCTCACTCTTTTTGATTACAGGCAAATACAGAGTCTTACTAAGTTGCCTAGGTTAACCTTACATTCACTCTGTATCCCAGGTTGGTTTTGGGAGTTCTAATCCATCCACCTCAGCTTCCTGTGTAGCAGGTACTATAGGCCAGCACCATCGGGTCTTACCAGGAATATCATAAATCTAACACGGAAAATATGAGTCAAGGAAATTCTAAGGCACAAATTTATCTAGGTGGTTGGGATTGTTTTCAAGTATTCAAACAAGAGTTTAGTGGTATCGGACGAGGGGGTACATTTGTTTCTCTGAAACTTGTCAGAAAGTAATTCTCTCATGCCGTATCATTTCCTTTAAAATATGTCAACAGTCACCCACATCAGCATGTAGTCGAGATCACTTCACCCACCAAATAGAAAAAAAGGACTAGGACAGCTGATATCTCCCACAGGAAGACGTGAGCTACCAGGTAAAGCCCAGACATTTCCATTACCTTCAGGTGAGTGAACTCTGTAGGTAACTACTTTCAACAGGAGCAGGAGAAACAAGTCCACACTGGTTGAGCCTCTTGCCTTCCACGTGAGGAAAGGTTCAACCACGTTGCCAGCTCATCAACAGAATATGAAACTTGGGCCTTTGTCTGTGAAACAGAGAAGGCTATTAAAGCAATCAGTTTTGCAGATAATCCAAGCTTTGAAAAATCCCATTTGTCCCAGTTCTTTGACTCTTCCCAAGAAGGTTTAAATTGAACTCTAGGGCTATTATTTCAATATCTTACTCCTTTTGTGTCCTAAAGAGCAAGCAGCACACGGTCCCGGCCGTGCTGGGGCCTCTCTTATCTTGAATTTATTTTCTTAAGTACTCTAACAAGAGTAGCAAGTGTGAACATCTGTCTCAACACGCAGTCACAGGCTTGATTTCACTGGAAACATTTGCCTTCCAAACACTAATGGGTTGAATTCACTTCTATTTATTTTCTGTCGGCCGTCACATTGCACCACAAAGAGACAGAACGTTTGCTGAGCTCGGGGACATGAAGGGACCAGTGAGCTTATTTTGATTATGTGACTGTTAGTGATGCAATCCAGAACAGCTCCAGGCAAAGGACTCTGAGGTAGGAGACATGGTCCAGAGTGAAGGATGGCTCTGGTCCACAGCTCCAGGGTGGGAGGAAGCCACTCACCTCCCTCCGAAGTCTTTTGTAGGACAGTGGGGGATAATTCGTATATTTTCTCCAGAGGAAGTCCAGCAGCTCTGTGTCTAATGGTGTATTTTTGCAAAATTCACTCCAGGCTGAAATTGCTACATCATGGAGCAATACAAGTGACTTCTGGAAGTACAGAGAGGCTTAAGATGCCAGCGAGGAACAAACTCTTCCTGCCCCTCCCCTCATTTAAGCCTTGATCGCAGCTGACCATGCACCAATGGGATGGCAGACCCTGAAGTGGGCAGTGCCCACACTTGGATTCAAGGAATCACCTGGAAGACTTGTGAAAAGACAGATTCTCAATCTGGGCATGGTGGTGCACACCTGTAATCCCAGCTCCAGGGAGACAGGATGAGCAGGGGCTCGAGACCAGGTCCAATAGCAAGGTGGTAGAGATCACCATGAGCTGCATGAGACCCTACCTCAAATATAGAATAAAGACTGAGTCTCAAGATTCAGAGATGAAGCTCAACTTTCAGAGGCACCAGGTGGTTGCCACACATGAGGCTGCCAGACCATACACTGATATATGTGAGACTTTGGAGATGAAGGATGACTGCACTTTTATTTGTTTATATCTGTCTTTCTTCTCTAGATGGTAAGAGCAAGGGTCAATGGAATTCTCTTCTATAAAGAGCGAGAAGGTAAATATATTAGGCTTTGTGGGCCAAGAGACCACATATTCTACCATTGTAGCATGGACTCCACTAGAAAAGTACACAAACTATGAATATGTGGGTGTCCACAGCTGGTTCAAAACAGGCGGGGGCTGGGCTGAGTCTGGCCAAGGGCCATGGGCTGCAACTCCTGCCCTGGAGCCTAGTCTTCTTCACCAGGAGCCCCACCCTCTGCACAGTGCTTGGCAGATGGTGCATGATTGAGAAATGGCAAGTGAGCACAGTTCTTGCCTCGGGGATATATGTTCTGGGTGCAAAAGAGGTAATAAAACAGCGGCTCATCATGGTGTAAGAGCGTTAAGTTCTGTCTGCTTGGGGGTCATCAGGGCAGGAGTGTCAGAGGCCAAGGTGCCAAGCAGAGCCAATAAAAACACAGAATGCTCATTTAACTTGGAATTTCAGATAGACGCACATCCATGTACACACACACACACACACACACACACACTCACATACCTACTAAGTCATTTCTTTTGTAGAGTTTTGCCATCAAAGCTATTCAGCAAGTATTTCCAAAACTTAGAAGAGAAATGGACAGACTGAGGAGCCATGGCCTGAAAAGTAGCTCCAGAAATGATGTGAGTGGAGAGGGTGTAGAGAGAGAAGAGAGATCGGGTCATGAGAGGAACAAGGAAAACCCCAGGATGCATGAGATGACCAGAGGAGGACAAGAGGGAATATACTCAGATAGACACGACAGGGTAGCTTATAAAACAGAAGTCAATTTTGTCCTAGAATTTAGCCAAAGAGAAAGCCAGAGGAGAGAGACAGAAGACTGAAGAAGGCACACTGGAGGTCTAGAGCTCACTAGTGACTGCCAGTTCATGTCTTCATAAGGACGAAGATGGACGACTCTGAGTTGTGTGGCCCCAGTCCTGTCCTGTTCACCACATTTGGTCAATGCCACAAGTGAGGGCGCCTCTTCATTTAGTCAATGAGTACTTCTGAAGTGCAAACTCCTTCCCAGACACATTTTATCCAACAAGTCAGTAAGTCAGGGGAGAGATAAAGTTAGAAAAGGCTGAGATTAATTCTAGCAGAGGGAGCTGGAGCCATAGTAGCTTTGACAGACAGAGCTAGGCTATTGGTAAGCCAAACTGATTGTTCTTGTGGCCCAGTGAATTAGCCAATGCTAGTAAGTGCTGATTCTTAGTACTTCCAGGAAACGGCCAGTCTGCACTTGAAGAAAATCTGAATAAGTAATTCTTCTTAATGACAAGTAGTTTAACAGCTCTCAAGCAGTAAAATAAGTCATACTTTGCTAACATCACTGCCACACAGAGCTCCTTTAGGAAATGCTTTATGGGAAATGCAATCCGATTTGTAACTAATATATCAATCGGCTAGCAATAAATTTTTCCTGTATGCTACTGATGCATTTGGGTTCTTTCTAGATTAAATGATCTCTCTCTACAACATTAGTTTGCAGCATTCATTGATTTTTGAGTCAAGCTTCAGAAAGCTGACGTGGGTTCAAATCTTCACCTGGCTGATAAACAGAGATATGACTCCAGGAGGATTCTTCCATTTCTGAGTAAGTCTCACTTCCTTACACAGCAAATGGGCATAACAGTGTCTGCCCCAAAGAATTCATAAAGTTAGATTAAGCAATATGGCAACTGGTGAATAGCCACTGCCTAATATTGTCCACAAAGACAGGGGGTCTCAGTCCAGTGTCTGGGTGTTGGTGAGGTTTGCAGGAAGTTCTAAAGATAGTGTAAGGGTTTGGGGCAGGAAAAGAGGAGTCAGGTGGGCATAGAGGGAGAGTCTTTGACCCAAACACCCGGCAGGGACATGACAGCTGAAGAGACCCAGAGTTAGATACTAGAGCTCTGGCTGCATCAGCTGTCGGCCCCTTAATCCTAGGAAGCCCCTGGAGCTTCGATGCACCATGGAGAGCTTAAGTGTAGGGTGTCTTGCTACGTGTCACAATCAGATCACAGCCGGCCTCCTCATAGAGATGTGCTGAGTACAGCTTAAGAAAGCGAGGTCAAACCTGCCTCTGCTGCATGCAAAGCTCTACCAGGTGGACTAGAGGTGGACACATCATCCATCTCCTGTGGATAAGAATACTCCCTCCAGAGAAGCAGGGGCCGGGGTTCCAGGCATCCATGTCCCTAAGAGCCATGAGCTTGCCTTGGATCCTAAATCAAAACTAATAGCAAGAGATCTGGTGTCCATGACCATTGCCGGGCCAAGCTAACTCAAAAAAGACACAATGCATCCTGTCCTGATTAAAGAGATGGAAAGGTACAGAAAAAAATGTAATATGTGCTCTGTTGTTTAAAAGAAGGAAGTTAAGATTCTACTTGAAGTATGCTGGTACCATTTTTATTTTTCTTATCATCCTAAACACATCTAAAATGTGTAAGGACTGGTCCTAGACAGAGAGAGAGAGACAGAAAGATAGACAGGATGAGACAGACACAGAGTCCAAGAGGAAGAAGGAAGAGGAGGAATTCCCACCTAGTGGCAAGATGGAACAAATACACAAAGACATTTCAAAGAGTTTAGCAAAGACACACACATAATAGACAGGTACGAGGAAGGCATTCTCAAAAGCAGGCCCTTATTCAACCACTGGGCAATGCTGGACATGTGTGGTCACCTTGGCCTTGATGGTTCCTACTTAGTTCTAGATGCCTCAGAAGAGAAAAACCAAACCCAAGCTGCCCCATTCTGAGGCTCCCCACATTTAGGGAAGTGTGTAGGAGGTTAGGGAGCTAGTGATAAGAAGCAGCGGACAGAATCCAGAGTTCTCGATTTTACTCATAGTTATGACGGATTGATGCTTTGTTATGAAGGGTCTTACTTAGGGAAGGAGGCACGGGCTTAAACAAGCAGAGGAACTGGCTTCTCAGTATAGTAGCATGATGTCCATCTCATAATCTAAACAAAGGAATGATTGCATTTGTTTAGGAATCTCTGATGCAGAAAGCAAATCATTGTTGTAGCTGCAGGAAGACCTGGGCACTCCCCACTCACTGGCTGAATGAATAAAAGCAAGACTCAGTAGGGGAGATGTGCAGGGCTCTGGTACCCTGGTAGAAATGGGAGTGTGAAGACAGAGCTGTTTCTCAGAGTTGGTCTCTGAGACCAGCACGTAGCCAGGAGGCAGGAGAGCAGATGTCCCTTTTGACAAGCTGGTCACATCCTTTGTCATAAACTGTCTGAAGAGCACATGACAGGAGAGTTTGCCCCAGTCTGCACAAGAGGTGACAGAGCCATGCCATGGAGCCCATGTCATGACAGAGAACAACAAAGGCAGGAGACTGTGCAGTGGGAAATATCTGTGGAAAGTCTCTCCTTTGTGCTCCGAGGGCAGAGAGAATACTGGGCTCTACAATGCCCCGGACAGAGACAAGTCTGTGATGTGAGGAATAGGAAGCAGGACTTGCAGAGGAATTCTGTCTTTGGACATCTTGTGGTTTGAGAGTTTAAAATAAACTCTTTCTCCCACTTAGAGAATTGGGTCCTGAGAAAAACAACATAAACATTGAAAACCAACGTCTAAACATCAATTAACAAAAGGACTGTGCCCAGCACATGTGTTCCCAGGTCCCGGAAAGCACTCAGCTGTCAGTGAGACCAGAGGGGCATTCCCACATTCTCTTGCACAAAGTCTCTGCTATGACATTCCCAAGCTCGGCCAACAATGTAGACTGAACTTTTGACAGTTCTCTTCTCCATCTCCAGGTGCACCATTTGAAAGAACTGAAGTTGAAGGTTCAAGTGGTGGAGCCAGAAATGCACTGAATAAAGTTGCCCAGACCATGAGTTGGGGGCTTTGGGTTGACACGCAGAAGGATATGTTAGTGGCCCAGCAATGAGGAGCTTCTAAGGGTATCTCTGTGGGACAGGAATGGCCAGATGGGAGACACCAAGGAAGAGTGAATGATAACTTACCACCATCCAGCTGCCAATTAGAACACTCAGGACAACTGCTAAAAGCAGAAATCCTCGCCCAGAAGCTATCAAAGTTCCTTCCTTATGGGTGAATTTCATGTTTACCTCCCCTGCTCCGTGCAGGATTTTGTCTGACTTCAGCAGATCTTGTGTGTGCTGTGAGTTCATATGTGCTACCGCACTGCTATCTGGAAATCTCTGTTTTCTTGTAGTCATCCACGACCCCTAGCTCATGCAACCTTTCCGCCCCTGTTCCTTAAAGGTCCAGAGTGGGTTTGGGTCAAGGGTGTGGCTTGTTGTAGGTCAACTGTACTCCACAGCAGGTTCCACACTCAAGAGTATTTGAGCAACACAAAGAAGAAGAAAGAAAGAGGAGGAGGAAGAGGAGGAGGAGGAGGAGGAAGAGGAGGAAGAATAGGAGGAGGAGAAGGAGGAGGAAGAGGAGGAGGAGAAGGAGGAGAAGAAGGAGGAGGAAGAGGAAGAAGAGGAGGAGGAGGAGGAGGAGGAGGAGGAGGAAGAGGAGGAGGAGGAAGATGAGGAGAAGGAGGACGAGGATGAGGACGAGGACGAGGAGGAGAAAGGTGGGTGAGTAGAGAATGGAGATGGATCTGGGAGGTGTTGGGAGATGGGAGAATATGATCAAAATATATTCTGTGAAACTCTCAAAGAATAAGTGTTAAAAAGGAAAGAAGAAAAGTGACCCCCTAGCCTGCTCACAGTGGGGAGAGGGGTTATCACGCCAAGCTGATGTGGAGCCCACAGAACTGCATCCCCTAAATGCTGCAGGTTGCTTCTTGGGTGGCCGGTTTTCTGCTTGGAATGACAAGGACTGTGATGGGGAGAGATGAGTGGCTTAAGGGTCAGACAAGAGCCCTCATTTGGTGTTGGGGACAACATCCCTCCAGTGGGAGGCGCTTTCAACTGTTCCTTCCTAATGCTCTACGAGTCAACGCTGTAACTGACATGGGAGTTCTGTGGTGATGGAAATACTTTACTTTTGGGGACTAAGTCTTCCAAGTATAGTGCATATTGTACACTTCTGGCACATTTTAACTTGCACTAGCCACATTTTGAGTTTCCCCCAGGCTGGCTGGGGCAGCCCCAGACCATCCCTATGCCCACCGGAGAGACTTGTCTTCCTAAACTAAACCCAGTCATGTTTCTTCCAGTCTGGAAACAGCGCCCCACTTCTTCAGCTGAGCTCCAGTGGCATTATTGACCTACGGCTTTCATTAGGCCCAAGATAGAAAATTATCTAAGCATCAGAACTGCTCCCAAAGGAGGATGTGTCTGCTTTCTAGAGATACAACTGGAAGTGCCAGAGAGTGACAGTGTCAGTCATCACAACATGGTCAGGATCCCCAAATGGGCAGTTTGCTTAGCATGCGTCTCTGAGCAGTGAAAGCTACATGTATACATTAAATGTTTCAGTTTATTTGGGGGTGACATTCTAGCTCTGATGAGGTTTGTTGAGCTCCTATATGGAAGAATCTAGAAATTTCAAAGGCAACAGAGTTCTATAGCCTTGAATGGGTTTTCTGATTCTCAAATGTGTGTTTCCCCAACAAAACCAATATTGCTTCTCCATGCATAGAGTTGCTCTGAAAAGAAATAGGAGAAGCAGCAGATGCAGAAGACTTGACCAGTTTTCCTTTCCGTGGTGCTGAGCCACTGGCAGCGGAATGCCATTTGCTGCAAGCGAGAGTGCTGAACAGGGCTGTCTCGTTTGGGGTAGGTAAGGGAAAGAAGGGATTCAGGTCCAAGGCTTTTCCTCAGCCCCCCCCCCACTACCATGAATGTCTAAAATCACCTCTTGAGCCTATATTACTCTCTCTAGGCCTGTCTTTAAAAATAGAAGGGGGCCAGAGAGCTGGTTCAGTGGTGAAAGGCACTGGCTGCTCTTGCAGAAGATCCAGGTTTGATTCCCAGCACCCACATGCTGGCTAACAACCATCCATAATTCCAGGGGAATCTGATGCCCTCTTCTGATCTCCTTGCACATTGCACCACATGGGTGCACTTACACATGTGCAGGCAATACATTCATACACATAAAATAAAAATAATAAAAAAATGTTTTAAGTAGAAAGCACCAGCAATATGACCCAGTGGGTAGAGGTGCTTGCTATGCAAGCCTGGCAGTCCGAGTTTGATCCCCAGATCCCATGGAAAGGTAGAAATAGAGCACTAACTCCAAAAAGTTGTCCTCTGGCCTCTATGTGTGCACTATAGTACACCTATTACCCACACACATCATGCACAGGTACAAGATTAATACGTAAACAAATTTTTAAAAATAAGAAGTGGAGGAAGGATTGCTGTGGTGGTTCATGCCTATAATCCCATGCCGGAGCTGAAGCAGGAGGATTGCTGCAAGTTCAAGGACAGCCTGGGCTAAATATTGAGTTCTAGGCCAGCCTGGGCTACACTGTAGGTAGGACCCTATCTCAAAATAAAAGAAGGGTGCCAACTAGCGTGACGAACACCCTAGCATGTAGTTATTTTCACACTTTTCTCCTGTTTAGGAATCAGTGGGGCTGATATAGCAGACAGGGCTTCACGCACAGAGGAGTGACTGCTAGTTACACATTCATTTGTTTGTGAATGGCAGCCAGATCCTAGAATGCTGGACATGCCGAGTCTAGAGAAAGGACGAGGGCTAAGGAAATGGCTCAGTTGGTAAAGTATTTGACTCTCAAGCATGAGGAGGACCTGCGTTTGATTCCCAGAACTCATCTAAACAAGAGGGCAGGCATGGTCGCACACTTATGATCCCAGTGCCTGGGAGGCAGAGACAAGCAGATCCCAAGCTAGTGTGCTTAACGAATCTAAGTGAGGAAAGAAGGAGGGAGGAGGAGGGGAGAGAAAGAGAGAGGACCGCACCTTAGAAAGACACCCAAGGCTGTCATCTGGTCTATGCACACACGTGCACGCACACCCACACACACTCACACACACACACCCCAAAAGAAAATGACTGAGTGACTCCACATCCCTGCAGACACAGTTAAAGAAAAAACCCACTCACAAGTCTGCAGAGGTCCAAAGGGTGGAGAGGTCATGGTGACTTTGGACAATCTCCTAATCTCTTTGTCAAGGTGCTTCTCTTCCAAGAAAGGTAAAGGCTTAAAGGATAACTCCTCATTCAAAACATACTTCTTTTAACCACTAAGAAGAAAGTTAACCTGGGGCAAATTCTATGAAACATTTGATAAAGACAGGAAGAAAATCAGCCCAGGCCTGTAGCATCTTGCCTGGCCAGACAAGCCGGCAACACACAGGGGAGGGTGGGCGCAGCTGCAGTCCCAAAGAGAGCGGGGCTTCTGCGGGTTCCGTCCACACCTTTCCCCAGGGGAGAGGCTTGCTTTGTCCTGCTTATTGCAATGTGCACTGTAAGTTCAGTGCCAAGAAGCAGCGTGCCAAGTGAGAGAGCATTTTGCTGGCTGAGAGACGGAGTCTCCTCCCTGCTCTCTGCCTTTCTGTGGCTGCGGACTGGGAATCTCGCACCTGCTGGGAGAGCCAAATTCTGAGTCTGTGTATGGCCAACCTGCAACAACCTGCAGCGGGTTCCAGTCTGTGCTCTATGGAGTATCCCCCCAAGATCTCAGATACCCCACAGTCACTAAATGCCACAGCACTTCCTCCACTTGTGACAACCCCAAATGTCTCCAGACATTGCCAAGTGGGGAACAAGATAGCCCCTAACTGAGAGCCTTTGGTCTAGGGAGGGGTGAGCAGCCGTGGAGCACTGTCTGCTTTCTGAAGCCCCAAACTCGTTTTCTAAAGCATGGCTGTCCTCCAGCCCCTCCTCTTCAGTTCCAGCTGAAGGACAGTTTTAATAAAGCAGCGAAGAGCATGAAACACAGCCTGGCGGTTTCTGAGTCAGATCTGGCCTTCCCAGCTTCAAAGATCATGAAACCTCTCATTTGTGCCACACAAAGCAGCAATTTCTCATAAGATACGTTCTTTTGACTCTCTTTTAAAAGTCAAGTACAGCTTGGTAACCACAGAGTACATAAAATACAGGCTTCGGCAAGATGCAATTATTCGAAACCCAAGGACTGAAACAAAAAGAAAAAATTAAAATGAGCATGCCCAGTCATGTCAGCTACAACACATAAGACAACTGGATTTCTTCACTTACATCGGAATGGTCTGGGTTTGTTTTTTCTTGCTGACTTTGATTATTTCTTAGAGATAGAACCCAAGCTGTCTAAAACTGTTGACATTTGGGTTGCTGACCTTTCCACAGAATAACAAGAAGGTCCAGGTTGGGCATGCGGGCTTTCGCTTAAAATGTTCCACAACTATTATGCCCGTAATTAGACCCTGTGTTGGAATGTACCAGAATCTGCCTCCCAGATCACTTACAGGGTCTGGAGAAGCCACAGAAAAACTGAACACTTCAGCAATGGTAAGATATTTCTGGGCTGGCACGGGAGGACTCAGCTCATGGAATACAGATCAACAAACCTACATTCTAATTTCCACCCTTCACATGTAGCCTTGTGAGCTTCAAGTCAAAACCCAAGGTTTGTTTGCCAGAAGGAGGCCAAACCTTCAATTCTGTGGCTAATGCCACCTAGGGATATAATTACAGCAGCTAATATCATCTTTCTACTAAAAAGGAGGAAAAAGGACCCTTGTGGCCAACATTCGTGTAAATTAACCATTTTAGGTTAAGATCCAGTGCCTGTGATATTCACATTCAAAACTTAAAAGTGAAAATTTGAGCATCTGGCTGCAGCTTAGAATGCTTATAGGGTATCTTCTCCAACTTACCGGATGCTCATTTTAGGAATGTTCTCAAAACATTGCTTCTGTTTTATGAAAAGGCTTTTGCTTAAAATAAACCACTGTATTATAATTACCACATACACAGTAGACTCGGGGAGTGACCAAGTATTTAGTGAACTATTGATTCTCCTCATGGGAATGCAAGGAATCAACATTAAGCTGTTCGACTGCAGGCAAGCATAGAAATTGTTTTTGTTAGAAAGTTGAATGGCATATTTATTGAGAAAGTTTTATAAGTGTCATAGTTGGTTTGCAGTTTAAAAGCTAATTCCAAAAGAGTGCATCAGGCATTTAGAATACCAGAAAGATCTATGCATGAATCGTGTCTAAACTCATACCATAATATTCTCCTATGACTTTGCTATTGCCCAAAGATACTTAAAATCTGAAGAGAAGAGCGGCAGCAAGATGGCTCCCTGGATAAGGACACGTGCCACCAAGCCTGATGACCCAAATGCAGTCCAATCCCTGAGATGCATATGGTGGAAGGAGAGAACAAACTCTCTCAAGTTGTCCTCTGACCTCCACATGTATGCTGTGGCACAAATGGTGACATACACAAATGCACACACAAGCACGCAAGCACATACACGCACACGTAATGAAAAAACAGGAAAGAGCACTACAACAAGCCGTTTACTGTGGAAAGAGGCCCCATTAAACCTTCTAGAGACAGAGTTTCTCCACCAGCTGCTTCTCCAACCTCCAACTTCGGTAAGAAGAAGAAACTTCGCTTGTTCCTCAGGTGATACTGACATGCTGAGTGTGGCCTCATCCATCTCCATGTGCAAACCACAAAAGGCACATGGGCAGGGCTGGAGAGATGGCTCCGTGGTTAAAAGCATTTATTGCTCTTGCAGAGGATCTGGATCTGTTTCCCAGAACCTACATGGTGGCTAACAACCACCTGTAACCCCAGTTCCAGAGAATCCAATACGTTCTTCTGGCCCCCACAGGCACTGTACACATGTGGCACATATACATAGATACAGACACACACATACATATAAAATAAAAATAAATAAATCTTATAAAACACATATGGAAAGTTCCTTAACTATTAAACACATAGTTGTCATATGACTCTGTAATTCCACCCCTATCATGTGTCCAAAGTAAATGAAAGCAAATATTGATCCAAAGTTCAATCATGAATATTCATAGAAACGATATTCATGAGTCAAAAAACTTGATGCACCCCAAATGTCATCTAGTGAATGGGTAAATGAAATGTGGCATGTGTACACAGTGGTACATTACTTAGCTATAAAAAAGAACAAGATCTTATATATACTGCAACATGAACGAACTCAAAAAACAAGGTCATTAAAATGACTTTGCTTTATCTAAACCATTTATGGTAACCATTGCATACATAGCAGATTCAAGGAGCATTAAACATCTGGTAGACCACTGGCTGTCTACATGGGGACTTAAATAATCAACATTCAACTTCGGGCAGGGAAGTTGTTTCCTTTAGAAGGTTCAACAGAACAAGTAGATGAATCCAGACACAAAAGGCCGCAAACCACACAGATGTCCAGGAAAATAAGTTCAAGTATGAATAATTTTTCCAAGCAGGACTATGAGGGCAAAGGAAAGTGGCAGGTGAGAGAGGAGAAGGGAGAGAGGGCAAAGAGGAAGAGCAGGGGTAGGAGAAAGCACCACGTGCAAGATACATGCAGGAAAATACCATGGCGAAACCCACTCATTGTACGATTAGTATAGTTAACTCCACAGTCCAAGGGAACAGTAGTTCTTTCCCAAAACAGAGCTCAATTCCCTCCCTCCTCACCCTGAGCTTTAGTGCCAGGCCGAACACCGAATTTTTAATCATTCTTTGAGGAAATTTATACAATATATTCTTTCATAGTTCCCCCAAGCCTTTCCCCTACTTCCTCCAGATCAGCCCCTCGCCTGCTACCCTCAACTTTGTGTCTTCTTTTTTCAAACAACTCATCAACTCCAATTTGCTAACACTGGTTTTTAAATTTACTAGAATAGCTTCCTTGTGTCCCAGTAAGAACTACAGGCATATTTACCAGAATTCACTCAACAAAAGAAATAGTTGTGCCATAGTAATGCCCAATAGGAAACTGTAAGAAAATTACTTATAAAGAGGCTTTTTCTTAAAAGGCAGGCACTCCACTAACTTCTGACTTTCTGAAATTTTGTTCTAAATCCTACCAAGTGCTCCTTAAAATTCTCACCTTGAGACTCTTTGGTTGGGAAGCAATGCAACTTCAAGCATTTCAAAGTCTCCCAGCACTATCAAAGAACCAAAAATAAATCCTAAATTGCATTTTTAAGTGTGAAATGTGGGGGTTTTTTTCCACTCTCAGTTGAAAAATGGCTGCAAAGATTGTACTCAGATTTTCCAAGCTATAAATCTCTCTAGAATAAGGACAAGGCAAGGACATTTTTAGCTTCAGAGAATATTTCTGTCAGCAAAATGTGACCAAAGGAACCGAGGCGGTGTGGCAGTCATCTATGTGGTGTGTTGGCTCTAGGGGTCCTGGTTGGAAGCCGGATGGTAGGAATGCCAGATCATTGTCAAAGAAGCAAAACCCAAAAGAAACAGCAACCAAAAAAAAAACCAAAAAAACCTTAGAAACATTCACTCAATCCAATCAAATCCAACAAAAACTACATTCATCACGAGCCACAAAAACGCTCATGGTTTTTGGCTCAGTGATCCTGGTTTTCGATATTTATCCTAAAGAAAAGTAAACAATGGCAATGTGATTTAAAACATCAAGAAGAGCTTACCATGCAAGAATAAGAATTGATTAATTAAATTATGGTGCATCCCTTTGATGGAATAGAGTGTCTCCATAAAGACCCACAATAGAGGACATGGAAGGAACTTGTGATATGTCATAACTTACGATACAATGAGGGAAGGATCAAAATGCATGTAAACCATAATAATTACACAAGCAAATGTGTCTGTACAGAGAGAGACCAGAAGGGGCCAGAGAAAAGTGTAAATCTCTGTGGACTCCAGTAGTTACTTTTCTTATTACTGTGACAAAATACTCAACAAAAGCAGCTTCAAGAAGGAAGGGTTCATGAGGGCTCACAGCCTGAGGGTGCTGTCCATCACGGTGGGATGGTACAGTGAGGGAGAGGCAGCTCGGCACATTTCATATGCAGTCAGGAAACAGAGGAGATGAACACTCAAGCTCGGCTCACTTTCCCCTTTTTATTTAGTACAGGAGATGTGTCTGAAAATCACCCCTAGGTGATATCAGATCCAGTCAAGTTGACAATGAAGACTAACTTGCACACAGGCCGACTCAGTGTTCAGCTCATATAGTCCAAAGGAAAATTCACTCAGCATACACATGAGAAGCAAGTCCATTAGGCAAGGTGTACAGTCCAACTACACCTGTGCTCTTGATGATGAAACCATGGCCATAGAGATCCCCCAGTCAAGAAATAGGGAGAGAGAGCACCAGACTTCAGTTGAGAGCCAAGCTGTGATTCTCCATGGGCTTAGCTATGAGGATTAGTGTGGGACAGCAGAGTGACAGAAGAGGCTCCTGAATTCCCCACTTGAACTCCTCACTTTTCCCAGTTAACTTTCTATTCCATTTTCTGGGAAGAAATTACAGATCAATCAGAAAGCCCCTTCCATGGTCTACAGAGCCTGTCCTTTCAAGTCACCCATCACCAAGCTGGCCAGTCCTCAGAGTCTACACACAGCACATCTGAGAATGACTGAGACAGGAACCAAGCCTGGCCTAGCAACATGGGTCCAAAAATCCGCCATTTAGAGCAAGAGTCCATAGTGGCTAACTCCACGTGTCAGCTTGACTGGGTCATGCTACCCACTCATTTGGTCAAATATTCTAGATGTTTCTATTGCCAGAAACATGTTCAGGATTGCAAAGGAAGAGACCACCACCACTCCAAGGAAAGCACCTGAACAAAGCAAACCTTACTTCTTACCAGAAGGATTCACTGCTCACAAACAGAGAGACAGAGAAGCAAGCATACCAAAAAGGGTTGCGACAAATTTTTACCCTAACTCCTAACATAATAGTGCTGTGTCTTCTGCCCCTTTGGCTGGGTTCTGACCCCACAGTCTTTCCTAGTTGGCTAAGATCTGCACAAAAGAAGATAAGGAGGAAATGCAGAGGGGGGGGGGCATAGCCAAAGAAGGAGAAGAGCTCAGGCTTCCTCCCCTCCCAGGCCATCGATTCCTGGAAAGAACACCCTTTCCCTTCATTCCTAGCCAAAAGTTGAGTAGGTGTGTGTGTGTGTGTGTGTGTGTGTGTGTGTGTGTGGCCTGCATGTACATGCATCAGTGTGATGCAGTGCCCATGAAGTCAGAAAAGGGTGTCAGATCCCCTGGAACTGGAGATATAGACAGTAGTTAGCTACCATGTGGGTGCTGGGAGTGGAAACCAGGTTCTTTGCAAGAGCAGCCAGTGATCTTAACCGCTGAGCCATCTCTCCAGCCCTGTAACCGTAAGTTTTATAGAGTGGGTGTTAGGGGTGATCAGAAGATTAGAATCCCTTGTGATAAATCAAGAGATTTCTGTAGAGTGGAAAAGTACTGGTCAAATGATTAGAAGTCCTCATTATAAATCAAAAGTTTTGTAGGGTGTGAGGGGGTGATTAAAGCATTGGAATATTGCAAATATTTTATAGTGTTTGAAAGAATAGACTAATATTTGATATTTCTTAAACTATGAAGGTATTTTTCAATTAACTTTTTCATCCAGAAACTTTGAACAAGGATTGTCTTCCACAATGTGGATGGGCGTTATCTCAAAATGTGAAGACATCCATTGGAGAAAATAGCCCCTAGAAGAAGCAAGAATTCTGCCAGCAGATAGCCTTGGACTTGAATGAGCACACTAACCTCCCTGGTCACCAGCTTGCTGATCCTCCCAGCAGAGTTTAGCCTTGCCAGCCTTCACAATTGTATAAGCCCAAGCTCAATCGATCAATAAATCAGTCAGTCTTTTTTCAAAATGTTACTTATTGTAGAAAAGACTTACACCAAAGAGTTACTATTTATAATACAAACAAGCTTACTGAGCCATGTGCCCTTGTGATCTGGGCACCTGACCTTGATCCCCAGGATCGCACTTTGCCTTCTAACCCAAAACAATGAAGGAATGTGGATGTGCTTGGATTAGCACATCGAAAGTGCTAGAAGCAGTGTATTCATATTCGTGTCCTCACTGGAGACAGGAAGAATAACTGAGCACTTGGCTTGACATTCTGTGTATGAGATAGTTTAGGCCCAGGGATCAAAGGGTGAGATTCTCTAATAAAGGTGAATCCAAGCTTGTAGTTCCCCAACTGATGCTGGAGAAACTTTCAATAAAAGTAGAGGTGATGCCTAGCTCTGAAGCCCCGCTTCATGAGACATCAGAAGGAACAGATGATTCTCAGAGTTTCGGCCACTATTAAAAGTAACGCTAAGAGTCGGGTTGATTATCTACTGTAAAACAGTATGGCAATGCTGTAACTTATGCATATCCCATGCATAGGAAGAGATACAGTACATGTATACACTTTAAATACACACATGTATGAGTCACATTCTATTGGTTGTGTTTCTCTGGAGGCCTCTGGATAGAACAAAGTCCTGCATCCATGGATGCTGTGAGTGCTATTACCAGAGGAGGTGATGTTGGAAGACAAATGAGGAGAGAGCCACACTGTTGGGTCCCGGAATGGAGCCTACTCAGGTCAGCCTCTAGAAAATCCATGTAAATCATAGATCGGCATTGCTAACTCACAGAGCTCCTATCTCTACATACTTGTATTTCCAATGTGTGTTAAGAAATATAAGCAAAGAGCCAAGCTTGGTGGCTCAGAACTGTTATTTCAGCACTTGGGAGGCTGAGGCAGAAGCATTGCATACATAGTGAGTTACCGACTAACCTAGACTACAGTCAACCTTATCTCAAAAATCAAGGAGGGAAGGAAGGAAGGAAGGAAGGGAGGGAGGGAGGGAGGGAGGGAGGGAGGGAGGGATGTGAGTCATGTACATGATATACATGCATGAAAAGATCAGAATTAATAAAAACATCAATTTGTGCGATGACTACGCACTAGCAAAAATACCAAAAACAGCATCAGAGCAAAATTTAAGATTAATTGAAAAAAGAAAGAAATTGCATGCTTTTCCATTGCCAAGATTGCTCCCCTGCATCTGAGGTTGCTAGGCACACGCCTGGGGCTGAGGCTGCCCTTAGTTTCTCCAATGAGGTTGAAGTCTTCACAGTCACAAATGGCTTGAGGATTCAACATGAGGTCACAGTAACCATGGGACTCTGTCCTGTTCCCACCCTCCAGCCTTCCCCGAAACATCCAATTGGAGGACAAGACGTCCACTAATTTTGTCACTTGTGATTGAAATGTAGTGCCACAAAGACCACCCTATTCTGGTAGTGACGTTCGTTAAAGAGTTCTAACCTTTTTAGACTTGTACTAAGCCAGGCACAGGGCTGAGGTAGGAAGATCACTGCAAGTTTGAGGCCAGCCTAGGCTACATAGTGAGTTTGAGGACAGCTGTGTTATGTAAGTCCCTGTCTCAAACAAATAAACGAACAGAAGACATGTACCATGTTGGAGGTCCTATTTTACTTTTTAAATTCCCATTGTTTTATGTCCCTGTTCTATAGTATTTTTAAAATTTTTAAAAATGGTATTTTGAAAAATTCTTCTTAGAATATTTTTCTTTTTAGGTAATCACACGAAAGTTCTGATTTTAAAACCACCTCATATACAACTGGTTTAAATTAGTTAAAATGTATTAGCAGTGGACTGATTACTGCTTTAACACATTTTTACTGAAATAGATAATCTCTTACTTATGGGATTAAATGCTTTGATTGTTTTAATGTCCTGACATCAGCCAGTTTAGCAATAGGCACAAACACCTTGGCCTCCAGAAGGGCAGACATGCCTTGAAAAGGACCCAAAGTTCCCACTCAAGGCTCAGTATGTGAGTGCCTTTGTGGGCAGAAAATTAAAATCTCTGCAGCTTTTTCTTTCTCTTTATTTTCCCCTCAAGGAAGACCGTCTTCAGATGCAGTCTTAAGAAACAAGGTCGAGAGTCAGTCAGTCTCTTGAGATATTCCATCAGAGCAAATGAGAACCTGGCTTATTTAAGGTAATGCTACCTTTAAGAAAGTACTGACTTTGAAGAAGTCAGTCTTTGGATGAATGGCAGGAGAAAATTCACTAATATATTAACTCCCTGGGAAGACATATCCAAGAACCACAAAGATGACATCATTACCAAGTGCCAAGTATCTACTTCTTTCCCCACAACTGTTCCTACATCACTTCCCAGGTAGCCTAAACTAGGTCTGTGAACATCACCAGCTCCGTCTACTACTAGATTGGCTTGGTTGGGGTTTATTTTGTTTTGTTTTGTGATACTATGTACTAGCACTGTACCACAGAGCTCTATTCTCAGCCTTGTGTGTGCTTGTGTATGTATGAGTGGATGTACACACCTGTATGCAGAAACCAACCTCAGGTGTCATTCCTCAGACTCCACCCTGAGGTTTTTGAGACAGAGTCTCTCATAGAACTGGAGTTTGCCAAGTGGAGTAGACTGGCTGACCAGCAAATCCCAGGGATCCGACTATCTCTTCCTCCCTGGAGATGAGATTATAAGTATGTGCCACTGTGCCTGGCATTATTTTTTTTTTTTTGCATGTATTCTGGGGTCATAATTTAGGCCCTCAGGCACTTTAAATGACAGAGCCATTTCCTCTGTCCCCAGCCCTCATTTCTTTTTAAAACTTTATCTTGAGACAGGTTTTCACTAGGTTGCCCAGGCTGTCCTAGAACTAGCAATACTCCAGCACTAATGACCTAAGTAGCTGGGATTGTAATCATGCACTATGACAGACTTGGGGTTCTTAATCCTAATTATAGTCATCCAGTTGTAGTCAAAGGAGAGAATTCTCACATCCCATGATGCCGAAGCCCCATCCCTGACCAGTTAAAGAAGAACTGACAGGGGGAAGCCTGAATCAGGTAGAACGAAGGCTCAGATTCACAAGGCAGACCTGCTCCATAAAGAGAGTCTTGAGAAATCTCTATAATAAACCTGCTTTGAAAGCTGCCTCTCAAATTATTCCAGGCTGGATGCCTCAGGAAACTGAGAGGTCCTGGGCTCCGGGGGTTCATTCAAAGAACCCTCACTTTTCTGAAATGACAAGCCTTCTGCAGAATCCCCAGAGAGTTGTGTGTGCGTAGAAGAATCTGTGTTGTCTTAGGGTTGTGGGTTTTTTTTTTTTTGCCCCTGAAAACACATGTGTCCTTTTGTTCCACAGGCTTACTTGGCACCAAGTCCCCAGTTCATGTGCCCATCAGATTAGCTAGAATTACATGCTTTCGCTGCTCCCACAAGCTAATGCGGAGACCTACAATTACCTGTGGGCTGGTTTGAGCCCTAAATGGAACTAATGTCTGCCTCAACCAAATGCCTCAGGACCCGCTCTTTGCTCCCCATAAATTGCTGTTTATATAGGCTGTCTTCCAGAAGCTGAGCCCCAACACAAGTTGGAACTACAAGCCTACTAGATTCTGCTCACAATTACTGTTGAGTCTTTTGCCACGTGTTTTGTCCAAAAGCTTAGCAAAATGAACAATATTGTTCTTATGATGGAAGACAGAATCACTACTTTTAATATAAATGCATTCCAGTTTGTCTAATAGCGGCAGTGAGAAGAAGCCACCAACACCCTTGTTTTCTGCGGGACAGGCTCTGTATGTCACAACCCTGGAAGACAACCACTGCCTGTTTCTATCTACACACTGAAGCACTAAATCATTTCTAAGGAGGAAGAAATCTGCTTGGCACTCAAATTCAAAATACTAGGAACATAAGGAAATTCCAGCGCCAGCTCTCCAATGATGACAGGGCACACAAATTTGTTCTGGCTGGTTAAATTTTTGCAAACTTCAGAAACAGAAAAGGATGAATGGGTAATAACCCCAGTTCTCGCTTATGGGCCCCCATGGAAAAAAATAGCATAATATCGATATCATATTACCCTCCACATCCATCAGCATTGAGCTATGCTATGTCAGACCTGAGAGGGACAATCAGATAAAACCCTACCAAGTGCCTGTGGAATTTGCTGCTCCTGGCATCAGGGCTGGAAGGCCAGAGGAGCCATCGGAGCCAACTGTGCCTGGGGTGTGGGACACATGCACATACCTGACTTTGGAGGAGCTGAGACTTCTTTCAGCACAGGCCACATTCCCTGACGCTGTCATGAACCCCAGTGGAGGAGGTTCTCGACAGTGGGAGCTGGAAGTGGGAAGCCCAGTCCTGAATTTGTCTGACTCTGACACTGTGTCTTCGACAATGGCATCAATAGAACTATATCCATGGAACTTCCTCAGAGTCAACCGTCAAAGTAGACTGCTATTTCCCTGGGCTCTGCTTTGTTCTTGAAACTTTGAATGGGTAATAACCCCAGTTCTCGCTTATGGGCCCCCATGGAAAAAAATAGCATAATATCGATATCATATTACCCTCCACATCCATCAGCAATGAGCTATGCTATGTCAGACCTGAGAGGGACAGTCAAACTTAGAAGACTTGAAGCTCAGAAGGCACACGTTTGTGTCACATTGAAAGCACCCTTTCCTCTCTTATTTTAGGACTACCATGTTCCTGAAATAGTGGTTCCCAGCCTCTGGTGAATGCTGAGGCCACCTGCTCAGGAAGCAAGGCCTATGCATTAGGAAATCCTACTGTTTCCACCACATGGATGAGACTGTTTTCAAACATGGGTAGATGGTGTTCCTAACAGCAACAGACAAATGCTTTTCACAGCATGTCTTAAAGTAGCTCTTTGAGCATCATGCGGGTTGTTGACATTTGACACCAAATACAAACCTGGAGGCTACCTGCAGAACTTCAGGACACTGTGAGTAGGTCCACCATGTTTGGAATCACGGAGCTAGTAGACTATCAGATTCTATTATCACCTAAAGTCATTTTCAGCTCCATTTCAATATCCTTAGGAAAGTTCCAGAAAGAAGATTCAAAAGGCTACAACTTTATTATTCCTATTGCCCTCAATGGAAGTGGATAGCAATGATGATGATGACATCAGGGGCAGCATCCAACCATGACTGGCCCAGAGGTGGGCAGGTCCTCAGCTTCAGGAGTCCAGGCGTCCCTGAAAACCATTTCCTCACAGGTCTTCCTGACTAGCATTCCCATAGGATTAACTTCATCTCTGCTTAAAGGTCAAGAAGGCAGGCTCTGGAGTTGGGCTGTGTCCATTTAAATCACACTTCTTCCTCTCATAGCTATGTATAGTTATAGTCAACTTACCCCCTCTCAGCCTCAGTATTTCATAAAATAAATGGGTCCCAAATGAGTTCCTATGGTGAGATAGGCCATGGTGGGTGGGACCTTAGCCTCAGGGGCTGCCAACGGCACTGGCTGCTCTTACAACTCCACTCTGTCCATTGGTCAGCTCATCGTGCGTTCCTTCACAGACCACTTTGGATACACCTGCTCCAAGTTAAGCACTGACCCTGAGCACAGCTTCCAGGACCTTCCACATTTCAATTTGTGTGTGTTTAGGTGTGTTGCAGATGTTTATTCATGTATGTGCACATATGTGTGGAGGTCAGAGGTCAACCTTAGGTGCCATTCCTCAGGAACTCTCTACCTTGTCTTCTGAGGTAGGTTTCTCATTGCCTGGAGCTTGATGAGGATACTACCTAATCTACCTCACCAAGAGCCGTCTGTGTCCTCATTCCCAGAGCTGGGATTACAAGTGCATCCGTTGCCTTTCTGTTGCTGTGACAGAGCACCACAACCAAGGCGACTTACAGAAGAAGGAGTTTCTTGGGGCTTACAGTTCCAGGTGGTAAGAGTTGTGGCAGGAGGTAGCGGAAGTGAAAAGCTATGAGCTCACATCTTTAAGCATGTGCAGGAAGCAGAGAGACACAACCTGTAAGTGTGGGGAGACCTGCCCCAGTGATGAGCTTCCTCAAGCAAGGCAAACCTCCTAAAGGTTCCAGGACCTTCCCCAAACAGCGCCACCAACTGACCAAATACTTGAGCCTATGGGGGACACCCCTCATTCAAACCACCACAAGCACATACCACACGCCTGGCCTTTTGATTCTTTAAATGTGGGTTCTGGGGCTTGCCCAGCAAGCACTTCACCCACTGAGCCTTCCCACCAGCCCTCAATATTTTTTGTAGCTTCTACATCTTTCAGTTTAGTTACAGATTTGCTCATAATACACAGCTTTGGGGGCCTCATTTATTATTATTATTATTATTACTTTTATTTTATGTGGATGAATGAATTATCTGCATGTAAGTGCATTCGTGTTATGCAATGCTCATGGAGGTCAGAAGAGGGCGTCAGATCTCCCAGAACTAGAGTTATAGATGGTTGTTAGGCAACACGTGGGTGCTAGGAATCAAGCCCAGGTCCTCTGCAAGAAGAGCCAGTGCTCTTAACCACCAAGCCATCTCTGCAGCTCTAGGTCCTGATCCTATGAGGAGCCCTTTCTTCTCTTGCTCTAGCAGACAATGAAGCATGGGTTCCCAAGTTACCTGCAAAGACAGAGTTACCCTGAGTCTGCACTTATGTTTCTTCACACACATAGACTCTCACACACTCACATACAATCACACACACACACACACACACACACACACACACACACACACATTCACAGCATGCAGGTACACATCACAGGCCTGTCATCAGGTAATTATCTCCCAGCTAGCTTTGCTCCTCAGACTTCCCTTCCTGTCCTCCACGCAGCTGCTCTTGACTCCAGGAGCCCCAGGGCAGCAGACCAGCTCAGCCTTTCCATCCTGCCTCTTCTTGCCTCTATAAAGATGTGCTGCCCTGAGCTAGACAATTTCCAGAGCAAACATGTAAGATGCTTTATAACCCAGCCGAGTCCAGGAACAGAAGCTATCTTTCTGTAAAGTCAGTCCAAAGATTGCCCTGTTAATTGGTATTTTATCGGCCAAACAGTACTTGCCCAGACACACTGGGCTATTTTCACCCAGGCTGTCATTGTGCAGGTGTGGCCAGCCATGCAGCTGGGATCTCAGCAGTATCATCCAGCACAGGATGCGGAGAGTGCTCAGGTGTGCCTGGGTGAAGTCAGACACCTGTGGGATGGCCGCTCCCCTTCTCTGTGCCCCATACTCACACGGGTGAACACTCCTGGAGGACTGATAGCAGAACCAAGCAGCAGAGGCTATGAGGCCACGATCTCTGGGAAGAAAGGATCATTCGAGCACACACATCCTGAGGGATGATGGGACAGACAAGCTGGAAGGACTAAGTGGTTCCGCAGAACTGACCTGAGACCCAGGGAGGCCTCTCTGGGTCACAGGGTCAGGGTTCCCACTGCCAACCAAACTTCATCAAGGTTTTGGTCCCTGAGTGTCATTCTTCAGGCCAGCATTTGCACACGGCTGAATGTCTCCAAATGTGACCTCGCCAAAGGGAAACAGTTGTCATTTGTCACTTTGGGAGTAATAAACAATTTCAAAGCCAGAGAGGAAGAGCTTGGTGACTATTTCAAACAGTTGAACCACCATGATAGATGGTACATTCCTTTAATCCCAACACTTCAGGAGGCAGGGGCAGATGTATCTCTGTGAGTTCAGGGCCAGCCTGGAGCCTGGTCTACATAGTGAGTTCCAGGCCAGCTGGGGCTGTCTCAAAAAACAAACAAACAAACAAACACACACACAAAGTTAGGTTAGCAATAATATTTTGGAAAAAAAGTTGTGAGTTTATTTCATTCTCTCCCTTCTCCTCTTTCCCAAGCAGCCAACCAAACAAGCAGTGACTTTTTTGTTTTGTTTTGTTTTGATTTTTCATGTTTTCAGAGATCTCCACTGAAAAGCTCAGTGTGCTCAAGACAAATACGCCCCTGTGGCTACTTGCAAGAGAAACAAACCCCAGCATGAGAATACCAAAGCTCTCCTCCTCTCTGTGAAGGAAATCTCCAGACAGATCTTGCAGGACTGTGTTTTCTAGTTCCTGTTTTCCTTCTAGACAGTCTGTTCCTAGCAACCATTTTATCACGGAGCCTCTGGAAGAAAAGCTCCCAAGTTCATTCAATGAGATGTCCATCTGAAGACAGAACCCACCTGGATACCACATCACTGAGGCCAGTGCCACACATACACACACAAGCATCACACATTCATCACACACATACCACATCACACACATATCACACACACCATATGCCATACACACACATATCATACACACATCACACAGTATACACACACTACACATAGACATATCACATCATCACACACAGACACACATACCACATACACACACACACTATGTACTAAACACATTATATAAAAATCACACAGACCACACATACATCACACACTATACACATGTCATACACACCACACACACATATCACATACCACATACATACCACATAGATACACACATATGCATCATACACACATATACATCATACACACACACACATACACACATATACACCCTACCTCATGAAGGGCTAACAAAACTGGTATCACTGTTATTGTTTTAAGGTAAGAGATATTTTTAGAGTCAAATAATTTCACATTTATTAGAATATTAAAATTACCAATAAATATGTCTAGCTGTGGAGTGGAAACCTGTGCCTGGGTCTCCTCCCCATCTCCCCTCTAGTGCTCACAGCAGATGTCGCCAATCATATGTGGTACCCTTTCCAATTAGGATGAGGGGTGATCCAGGAATGTCTCCATCAGCCTCAACCAAGTCATCACCATCAATCACACTTGAAGTAGAGGATGGCACACATTTGCTGAGCCTGAGTCCTTCACTTTATCCTGGGGTAGCGAAAACTGTGGGGCGAGAGCACCAGTGTTCAATGTCTCCCGGAGAGTTAGGAGCACTGTGAGGGAACACGTCGCAGGGTCTGTGGCGCTGGAGGGGACTGTGTGCTTGTTTCAGTGTTCCCTCTGTTTATAAAGTCACATGGCACCCACCACGGCATTATTGCATCTGACTTGGTCAGCAGTAAGAATCAGAGATTGACATGTAACATTCTGCTTTTGCAGAGTTCAGAAAATATCACTTCTATTCTATATTGCTAATTCTGAATTATAACAGTTATCAACACGGTAAAATCTTGTCTTTTAATGCACCGAGAAGCACCTGTGTTGCTGCATAATTTTAAAAAATACTTTGATAAGCATACTTCAATGTGCTTGACTTCCTCTATAATTCTACACATTTCATTTTATGTATTTAAAATATTATTCTGAGAAGGGATCCAAAGACTTCACCAAACGTTAGCATTAGGATTGGTGGTACACACACAAAAAGGCCAAAAAACCCCAATAAGTTCTCCTAAACACATGCACACATTCTTCCTTCACATAAAGGCCCTGCTGTTACTCCTGACAGGGCGGGTTTGCAGAACATCTACCTCCATGTTGACAAGAGACTTAATTGATTAAAAAGTTATTCATGTTGGATGGAGGGAGTGTGATGGTTTAAGTGTCCCCCAGAGGCTTAAATACTTGAACACTCCCAAACTGGGCTCAAGTTGATGGTACTGCTTTGGGAGGTTTAGGAGGTGTGGCTGTGCTGGAGGAAGTGAGTCACTGGGGGTGGACACTGAGAGTTCATAGCTGGTACCACTTCCAAATTTCCCTCTCTGCTTCCTGTATGTGCTTGAAGATGTGAGTTCTTAGCTTTCTTCCGCCATGCCCCACCTGCCATGACGGACTCTGATCCCTCTAGAACCATAAGCCAAAACAAACTCTTTCTTCTGTAATTTGCCTTGGTCATTGCAATTTATCACAGTAACAGAAAAGCGAAAGAGAGAGAGAGAGGAATAGAAGTATATGAACTAAAAAGCACACATTCCTGTGTTCTATCAGTGTCTTACCCCAAGATAATTACTAGGATGAATTTGACATATGGCTTTTCACACACTACAGTTGGTATGTAAAAATGGATTAAAATAGTCCAGGCTTTCCCACAGCTAACATTCTTCACTTAACAAAACAAAAAGAATGCCATCATGGGCGTCTTTCCTTCATAGAGGTTGGCCACATTTCTTGTAGTGGCTGAGTATACCAACAGGTGGAAGGTGACCCAGGATAGGAGAATCTGCCCAGTGACGTCTTGATGAAAGATGGCAGAGAGGAGCTACCATCAAGGCCTGAGTAGTTAGAAGTTTGACTTTAACAGATCTAGACTTGCCTATTATAATTAAATCAGTGGCTGAAGTGGTCACTAGTAGAATAAATCACAGCTCGAAACTGTCCAGACCCAGGAAGATGTGTCCATTGCAAATGTCATGCACATCTCAGGACAGGCTGGAGCAGAATCAGGAGACTTGAAGCCACATCTAGTGACCTCTGGGTGAAAAGGATCCAAACTAAGAATAAAATTGGGCTCTGGTAACTATGTGGTCTCAGAGACTCTGCATGAGGAGTCACCATCGACCTTCCATGGGGCTGACTATGAGGCTTTTGAGCTCTATCAGACTCTAGTCCACAGCTGGAGAGGATGTCCATCCTCAGCAGCAGAAGGATGCTCCCTCCACCCAATTCTCCTTCTATGTCTGCTCTGCTCCTTCTACACAGCCTTCTCTAGAGTCTCTCAGGCTGGCATCTTGGAATTATCAGCTTTGGGTTGCATGGAAAGGAGGACTCTAGCCAAACACAGAACTGGTTGACATCACCGTATCCACTATTCTCACAATCAAAACAAGCCAGGAAACTCAGGCAAGGTCAGTGTAAAACCAGAGTCCCTAAATAAATTTTAAAAATTTAAAACTTGTTTCCAGAAGAGAAAGTAAGGAAATGGTGAGGTTCATGGCAGGTGGAGATCCCAAGGGAAGGCAGTGCTCCCTCCTGTCAGTCCTCCACTGAAAGGTCTCTGGAATATTAGATCTAGACTTAGAGAGCCAAGAGCCAGACACAGGGCCCCAGAGCCCAGTGGCCCCTATCTGAATCTCCTTCTCCTGGCCCACCATGAGATTAAGGGTTGGATCTATGAAGCCTTCTCCTACACTTCTCTGTCCTCCCACCCCATCATTTTAAACCACTAACCCCCACCAGAAACTGGCCATATCTGAGGGAAGCAAGCCCAGAAGAGCCTGCCTCCACCTGGCTCCTCCCCAAGCCAAGTCTCTTGCCCTTTGAGTGTCTGTGCTGATTCCAGCCTTCTCCCCCTCCTAGCACAGGGTCAGGAGGTCTGCCTCCCTCTCAGGTACACTTTCCCCTTCGAATCACATCTTGCTGTCTCCTCTCTGCTTTGGGTTTCAGCAATTTTGAATTTCCTGGCTCCAAGACAGCCCCTCTATCAGAACCACCGAGGCTCCAGACTGTTCTACCCCCATGCAATGCAAGAAATAAAACAAAGCCAGGCTTGTTCCCAGTTTGATAGGCTGCAAGTTTAGGGAACTGGGACTTCAAATCTTTTCACAATTTTGTTTTGGCACCAGAGCGTCTGTGTTTAATTCCGAGTCTCCTGCCAGACTTGGGAAGCCAAAGTGATAATATCAACATGTGGAGAGATGGAGAACACCACCCACCATTATCTCCATCCCAGGCTGTGGAGGTGGGGGCCGCTAGAGCACCCTGACACTCACAAGCACATGCAGAGACACACACTCCTTCAAACAGAGTCACATGTGAGCATACACATATACAGATCACACATGTCCTCAGTGACACATTCCTACAATCACAGAGTCATGTACAGACATAGGTCCACACACTGGTGAAAATAATATCTCTTTCTCTTGCAGTGGTATCTGTGAGCACACGGCTGCCTGCAACCCACAGACACATAAGCACTCGTAGACAGACACCTTCACCCCCACAGAGATACAAACATGTGCACATACTAGTATATATATTACAATAGCTACACAGTCATACACACAGTCACATGTATGCATTAACAGGTACTCACCTGTGTACACACAGACATCGCCCATACATGTCTATATAGAGATATATATTCATACCACTTACATATTCATACACATATAGATATTGATACACATATTCCCAAACACAGTCCTAACTCAGCCACACATAGACACCCAGTCACACCCCTGCACATGCAGACAGATATACGTACATGGATGTGCACACACAGGGGCAAAAGGAGGGGTGTGTACTGTCCAACGGAATATGAACAAACTACAATAGTCGTGTATGAAAATGTCATAATGAAATCCATTTTGTACATGTTGTACATTAATTTAAAATATTTAAAAGATAGTATCTATGCATGCCAGTAATGCAGCTGGCCCCTAGGATCACCTAATAAAGGTGGCTGATATTTTCACAATGTTTAGTGTTCCAGCAAAGAGGTCTGTAATCCCTTGGAGAAAAAAAAAACCTTGCACTAAAAGATGGAGGGGACCCAACACCCCAGGGACAGGGTGGGTGCAGGGACAGGAGCCAAGAAAACAGGGTTCAAATTAGTCTCTGTGTGAGCCAAGCCAGGGTAAGCCAGAAGTGACTTGAAGTCCCACTTCTGGAATGTACTATATGCAAGAATGGAGAAAGGAGAGTGTCATACACTCACAATGAACAGGCCTCATGAAATGAGGTACAATGGAGTCTGTGTCTTCTGGACAAGTCCAAGGGCCGCAGGCAACAGTGTGCCCACACATGCCACAGCCCCTGAGTCCTGCAAGAGAAAGAGATATTAGCCCTAGGGTCCCAAATGGCCACCACAAAGCAGACTGTCCCTCCACTGAGCCTGCCTATAGGTTCTGTGGGGCATCTGCTCTGGTCTCTTGACCTGCTTTCAGAGCCTCACAGGAGTATCTTCCCTGACCTCCACTCCCCCGTGACCCTTGCTGGCAGGGCACAGGGTTTTGAAACAATATCTGCCTGCCCATGAAAAATGGTGTCTAGCATTGATCCTGGATTCTGACCAGCCCCTGGCTAGATTCCACTCTGGCACCTTTTGGGGTTTTTGGGGGGGTGGAGTCCCTTTTAAAGATGGGTCTCCTTCTAGCCCCAGCTGGCCTGGAACTCAATATGTAGACCAGGCTGGCCTTGAAGATCCATCAGCCTCTGCTCAAGTGCTGGGATCAAAGGCATGTACTACCATGCCCAATTCTGGCAGTTTCTGTATGAAGATTTTGGGCAGGTCTAGCCTCATTCCCAGCCTCAGTATCCCTGTCCTTACAGTGGGGAAGAATAACTATGTTGTGAAGATACTCTGAGAATTAGATATACTGATCCCTTAGACAGACTGTCCAATGTGCAGCAAGTTCTCTAAGTGTTAGTTTTTATTTATTTGGTTAAACTACCCCTTTTCACTGAAGAAGGAAGTATGTGTGTATGCACATGCGTACATGTGTGCTCTGAGCTGGGTGAATGGACGGAAAACGAATGGACAGATAAAATGAATTCTAGCATCTCATGTTGACCCACAAGCCTTGAGCAGCCGCCCCTCATGGTGTCTATTGGTTGAGGACAGACCATTGTTCAGCAACAGAATTGTTAAATTTCTTGCAAGTCAGATCAAATAGCAATTTCTTCCAGGGACCCGCTTTTTAAAAAACATTGTAAATACATTCCCTTCAATCCCTTTGATCAAAATGGAATTCAAATCTCATGATGGTGATTTAAAGCTTAGTAATCTGCAAATTCTTTTGATACTCAAGTGGAATGTCCTCTGCACCACTTCTAGAGTCCCATTTTTATTTAATAGTAATTAAAGGCCACTAACCGTAAAGTATTAATAAAATCAAATTCCCAACTGACAGACTCCGGCTCTTGGTGAGATAGGGAGCCCGGAGAAAAACACGGGCCATAATGAAATTTTAACCATGGAGAGGCAATCAGCATGACCATGATTGAGAAAGAGCATCTCTCGGGAAGATAATAGATATTTTCAGTAATAAATTTTATGATCATCATTAGCCTTTCTCTAGCAGTTTATGGCTATTATGGCTACTGAGCAAAAGAATTTCAAGTCAAAAACCTCACAGAGCTGTAGCATTGATGTCTAATTAGCCTAAAATACTGGGTCCAGGATTGATACTGGGGGGTGGAAAGGTAAATGAGTAAACCACCCTGGCTTCTGAGACTAAGATCACAGGCCACGCTAGACAGTGATGCAAAGACAGAGGTAAACCCTCTCTGAGGTTATATCCAAAAAAGTCTGTTCCCAACTCCTTTTCTAAAACTTTGTTTAGTAGCATATATGTAATAATGGGTTTCATTGTAAGGCTCTCATGCATGTGTCTCATGTACTTTGATCATATTCGCCCCTTGTTACCCTCTCTTGTGCCCCCTTCACTCTCACTGTTGATCCTCTTCCTCCTCCAAGTTAGTTCCATCCTTCTTTCAAAAACCTGTTTGTTTTCTTGGTGACTCAGCGAGTTCCATCAGAGTGGCTTCCAGGAGCATAGGTGAGGGGTTACTTACAGCAGCATGGGCACTTTACCAGTGGCTACACCACTGGAGAAAATGCCTCTCTTCCTAGGAACCATTAACCACCCATACACGGTCAGGGAGGGGCAGGGCCTCATGAGCTCCTTCCTGAATCCAGGGAAGAGGGAGTGGCTCTGCTTTGGTGGCCATTTCTGGGGCTGTGCCTCAAAGCCTTCCTAGTTCACAGGGAGGTCATGGGAGAAAACATGTGCTCAGATCTGGTATGTGCTCCTAGAAGGGCCTTAGCTGTGGTTTGGCCCCCAAAGGTTCGTGTGCTGTAGGTGGTCCTGTTTAGTCATGTCGAAAGCATGTGGAACCTGTAAGAGATGGGGCCTAAGTAAGAGGTAACGAGGTCTTTGGGGGAGTGACCTTGGGAAGATTAAAAGTCTTTTGTTTTGTTTCAAGACAAAGTCTGATGTAGTCCAAGCTACCCCCAAATTCCCCATGTACTATAGGTTGGCCTTGAACTCCTGATTCTCCTGCCTCCACCTCCCAAGTACTGGGATTGCAGATGTGTGCCACCATAGCCAGCTCCAAAGTAGTTCTTGTAAGACCCTGTGTGCACTCGAGAACAAACCTCACCACTCCCAGACCTGCCTGTCCTCCTCCCTAGCTATGTGGTCTCTGGGGACCACTTGCCCTTATCTTGCCATATCTGGCAATCTCCCCACCACAGACAAAGTGGCACTTTCAGGACTGGGAGTTAAAGCAACCTCTTTTCTTTATAAAGTTACCTAGCCTGGGTATTCTTGATAGTCTCGGGTAAGTGACTAACACTATCTCTCAGGCGTTCGCCATATTCTTTTCCCTCCATCCCTGGGACAATTAAATGAAACCCAGTATTTTTAGTTTCTGTTCTATGAACTGAGTGATGACACTTAGCATCACGTTAAGTGTGATTTAGACCGACCTCATTTCACCCTTTCATTGAATCTTCAAGAGTCCCTGTTACCAGATGACTTGGAAACGGACTCTGATGAGTAGATTTCTAAGTGATTTTGAAGAAAAGAGCAATTATACTTCCTTCTAAGGTGATCTCTTTGAGAACAGCTTTCATTTAACCACAGTCCTGGGTTAAATAATGCTACTGTGGTATCAAAACTGACAAGGCAAGCTGGGATCAACTAAGTGGTGACGCATTTCTTCATTTATCTCATATTCATCACAAATTCTGACTCTTCACTGAAACAGAAGTTGGAATAACACTTGCTCTTAAGCCCACATTTTACCTCACCTTTGAACACTAGGAGTATTGCTATCACAAGGCAGGGCTCTTCAGCCATGAGAAAACCTTTTCTAAGAAGTTTAAAGATCCCATGAACATCTATTCCAAAAGTGTTTTTGAATCTCCATCCCAAATAAGGGCATTCCATCTTAGCGGCTTACTCACCTCCAACTATATCCCACAAAAGTGCCTAGTGAATTTATCTTTAGGGCCATCTCTTGAGCTGGGGGAGGGGTAGAGGATTCAGACATTCCTAAACTACATGCTTATGTAAGATAAATCTGAATACACCGAACATTGAGTCTAGTTTTAGCTGGAGAAGAAACAGATCCAGTCATTAGTTCTGAGAGAACGAAGGATATTTAAAGATGTTACTGTCATCTGTGAAGTTTCTGTCCTCATAATATCAGCCTTCCAAACCATTTCAGTTACTTCTCTATAAGGGTCCCTCAATGCACAGCTCCCCAAAAGAGAAGCCTCAAGAAAGCACTGAGACTCTCCATTTTTGATAGACAGCTCTGTCCACTTAGGTGGGCAGGGAGAGTCCCCAGTACTGTGTTGGCAAGCTTGCCAGCTGAGTAGGCAACGATGGAAATAAAGAGCAGATGGGCAGGCCCATCTGTCAGCAGAAGTGATGACAGGCCAACCCGGGCCCCCACCAAGTCACTTGAGATGGGACTCCATGGTCATGTGACTGATGTTTTCATAAACCCGTCAGAACTCATCCATCCAAATGAAGGCTGTTCTCAAAGAGATCACCTTAAAAGGAAGTATAATTGCTCTTTTCTTCAAAATCACTTAGAAATCTACTCATTAGAGTCCTTTTCCAAGTCATTTGGTAACAGGGAATCTTAAAGATTCAATGAAAGGGTGAAATGAGGTCGGTCTAAAGCACACTTAACATGATGCTAAGTGTACAGTAGGCATGTAATAGATGGTGATTTTTATCATGTTTCCCCTCTTGAACGCTTAAGATGTGGTAGGATTCTCTTTCACAAGGAATACAAATCTCAGTGAGGAGAGACTGTCCATTACCCAAGTTATTTCTCCTCCTTTTCCCATGAGGCACAAAGAGCACGTGACGTGAATTAAGAACTAAAACCACAGTCCTGGGTTAAGTAATGCTATTACGGCATCAAATACTGACAAGGCAAGCTGGGATCAACGTCTCCAGGGACATGATAGAAACTACTGAATAAATTCTTTAATCTCCCCAGCTAGCTCCTGCGTACTATCACTAAACACTTGGCCCCCGCCTCTTCATTCCCCTATGCAGGAGGCACTGACTGTGGCAGAGATGAACTCAAGTGCTCACCAAACCTGTCCTCTCTTCCCTGCCACATTGGAAGACAGCATTCCCAACATCCTTTGCAGTGTCATTGATATGTCATTCCTGGCATCGTGGTCTTTGCTCTCTCTTGGTCTACTTCTTCCAGGCTGTAAGCATAGACTTGGAGGTGAAGTCAAGAGGTAGAAAAGGCCTAGTCACAACTCAAGAAGAGCGTCCCTCCCACCAACCCACAACATGGACCAGCCAGATCAAGAACACGCACGCTAGACTTGTGCAAGTAGACTATTCTTCGATTCCATGTGCTGTGTCACTGTTCTGGTTGGCGTCTGCCATCTTGACATAAACTAATATCACTTGGGAAGAAAGGAAGCTCAGTTGAAGTATCTCCTCCATCGGACTGACCTATGGGCATGTCTGTGGGGAGTTTCATAGTTGTTAATTGATGTAGAAGGGCCCAGCCCACTGTGGGCAATACTATCTCTGGGCAGGTAGGATGGGGCTGTTTAAGAAGAACGGCTGAGCAAGCCAGGTGGGGGTGGGGGTGGGGGACCAGCCCGTGAGCAGTGTTCCTCTGTGGTCTCTGCTTGACTTCCCCCAGTGATGGACTGCGACCTGGGAGATATAAAATAAAATAAACCCTTTCCTCCCCAAGTTGCCTTTGGCCAGTGTTCTATCACAGCCACAGAGACGCTAACGAACACTACCCTCTGTGTCAAAGAAGCTGTTGGAGGGGCCAGCAGAGCTACACTGACTTATCACCCCCGGCTAGCTAGTGTTTTAGACATTTCTTGTGTGAGGGAAGAAGACAGAACAAGGTGGAAAAGTGAATTACTTCAGACCTATGTCAGGATACTCAAGAGTTTTTTTTTTTCATCTCAAAACAACCTGAAGCTCTAAGCTATACTTGAATAAATAACTAAATTAAATAATTCTGATTCTGCAGTGTGGGGTAGGGTTGATTACACAGATGATGATGGAAATGTTAGTCATTTCCTAGTCCCCAGCTAGTTTTATGAATATTCGAGATCAAGCTATCCATTATAGAAACTTAAATTTAGAACAAGACATGAGCCTTAGAGACACAGGAAACAGCTGGGTTTTCATACCTCAAGGACAATTGATGGTTTTAGTCCAATGTCAAACAGGGACAGTGGCATATCTGAAGTCACCAACCAGTTAGTACCAGGCCAGGACCCTCACCCCCCAAGTCTAATCAGTTTTACCATCTTTCTTTATAGTCTACAAAACTGAAGTCCAGGTTCTTCTTAAAATATTTTTCTTTTATTATTTTATGTGTATGAGTGTATTATCTTCATGTGTGTAAGTGCACCCGTGTCATGCAATGCCTGCAGAGATCAGAAGAGGGCGTCAGATTCTCTGGAACTGGAGTTACTGAAGGTTGTTAGCCACAATGTGGGTGCTGGGAATCAAACCTGGGTCCTCTGCAAGAGCAGCCAGCGCTCCCAACTGCTGAGCCATCTCTCCAGCCCCTTTCATTTTTATTTTTATTTTTTTGTGTTTGAGTGTTTTGCTTGCATATATGTAAGTGCACTTGTGTTGTGCAACACCCATGGAGGCCAGGAGAGGACATCAGATTCCCTAGAACTGGACTTATGGATGATTGTTAGCTGCTATGTGGGTGCTAGGAACACAACCCAAGTCCTTGCAAAAGCAGCCAATACTTTTAACCATTAAGCCATCTTTCCAGCTCCAAGTCCAGATTCTTTTTAATGTTTTTTACACTTATTATTTATTTGGGGTGGAGAGTACACATAGCCACTTGTGTATAAGTGGAGTCAGAGAACAACTTGGTGGAGTTGGTTTTCTTCTCCAACCATGTCAGGTTGTCAGGCTTAGCAGCAAGCACCTTTACCCACTGAGCCATCTTGCTGGCCCTGAAATCCAAATGCTTCTATGAAAGTAAGATGGAACTGGAGTCTGTTTATGTCCAGGGTAGACCCTGGGTGGCTCATGGGGTCTTCATGCACTGTGTGTCTGAAAAACCATTTAATGGTAGATTTGCTATTGTTGAGATTTAACCGATACTACATAATAATAATAACAATGAGGGTGGCATATCTCAGAACTTCACTGCTAAAGGGCCTTGGGCTGACACAGAACTAATAAGAACCATCTTTGGAAAAGAAAAGGAGGTCATTCTTGCATCCATGCTGAGGCCAGTTCAAACACTAGCTGAAGTAAAACAGACATTTTCCACGCTGCCTCAACAGGAGTCATTAACATGCGATTAAGTAATGACTGCTTAAATAAGAAGGCTTTCCTCTCCCACCCCCCATTGCATATTCACAAATAGGGACACATGCGGGTGACCCAGGTCCTTGAGGAAGAGCTCGGCATTAGAGCAAGCAACTCAGATTGCATCCAAGGATCAAGAAGAGTATGTTGCCCATCCTCACTTCTTGAAAGCTGGATAGGAATGGAGAGAAGGGCCTGAGGCAGGGCTGCCCCGGACTACACAGCAGCACTCAGATCCAGTTCGACCAATGCATACATAGACTGTTAACCTCTCAAACCCCATTACCTCGGCATGACTCATTGTGGGGAGAACTGAATAATGATTCCCCCACACGGTAGGTCCAGAATCTGTAAGTGGGGCCCAACTGGGAAGGGATCTTCACATACTAAATTTAGTTAGGTTTCCCCAAATCTAACTACAGACTTCCTTAAAAGGAACGATCAGTAAGACAGAGGAGGAAAGGCCATGCGAAAGCCACGCTCCTGTGGTGATGCTCTGCCAGCTGAGGAACCCTAGAAGCAGGCAGAGGGGTGAGGAGAGCGCCTCAAAGCTCTGAAGGAGAGGGGCCCCACTATGTCCTTGAATGTGGACTTGGGCCTTCCAAAACTGAGAGGATAACCTGTTGTTTTAAGCTCCCAGCTCATAGTGATTTGTTACAGCAGCTCTAGGAAATGGGCCCAGGGGAATGCTGGGAAAGAAGGCCCAAGAACGTCTCTGAACCCCCTTAAACCAGTCCAATAGACCCTGCTCTGTCTCTTAATCACAGTCACTAGGTTTGATGGTTGGTCCTCATTGCCCACATTACTAGGTTTAGAATCACCATGTAAGCTCTTTTCTGAGTATGCCTATGAGGCTGTTTCTGGAAAGGTTTAACAGAAGAGACCCATCCCGAATGTGGGCTGAGCACCATCATTCATCTCTCTCTGCTTCCTGATTGCATCAATTGGCCTCCTGGTGATAGACATGATGTGACCAGTCGACTCACAATCCTACCTCAGTGCCTTCCCCAGCAGGATGGATAGCATCTCTTCTTAAACTGGGAGCCAAACAACAACCCTTCTTCCTTTAGGTCGTTTCTTGTCAGGTATTTGGTCACAGCAAAGAGAAAAGTAACTCACACACTAGGAGACACTTGGCAATGATAACTTAACACTTAACAGTTGATTTTTTCACTCAACAAACAAGTGCTGGTAAAGATGTCTCCCTACCTTCCAGGGGAAGGGCAGGATTGGGAAAACAAACAGAAGCAGTGTGTTACACTAACTCGGAGAGAAGAAGCTGTCAGGGATCAGTCTTCAGAGGTGCCTCTAAAAAGAGGGCCCTATACATTTGTCACTTGAGGTCCCACTGGTTTTGTAACCCGAGAACACCTAAGTTAACAGGGTGTTTACCGTGTATTTCTTCTCTTCTGACTCTGGACAGGGAAAGACAGGGTAGAAGAGAGGACTATGAACTGGTCTCAGTGAAAAGAGAAAGCCCTCTTTCAAAGCCCTCTCCCAAGTCGAATTGGAACCACAGTTGCCACTGACATGTGGCAGACGGTAACACCTGCTATTCACACAGGGGAGGCCCACATGCCACCAGAGCTGGAGCTCCGCTAAAACAGTCCCTTGTCAACTGCATCCAGTAGAGTCCTCCATTGATAGCAGGGCAAACGGCAAAAAATTCAGAAAACCCCACTTCTCAGTTGTAAAATGAAAGATGTCTTACAATCTGCTGAAAATAAGCTGCCGAGAGAATCTGCAGATTCTAGACATGAAAGATCAAATGTTGCAGTCAAGAGAATGGGGATGTTTAATCTAACCGGAAAGGGAAAATTCACATCGAGCAGTGGTCAGAATCCACTGAGTCTGTGCTTTCGGGACAGGAAGCCTCCAAGTTGAACGTTAGAAATGCTTATTCATGATTCCAAAATTTTGGTTTTTTATGGCTCAGATCCTTAAAAAATAACAGCAGGGGCCCAGAGCGGCAGGAGGAGAGAGAGCCAGGCTGAGGGCAGGGAGAGGATGTGGCCATGATGGGGCAAATGCCCACATGACCTCCAAAGTCAAGGTCAAGTAGGACCAGAGTCACTGACCCTGCTGAAATCGCACAACCAGTCAGCAGTCTCTGACTAAAACAAGTTCTGGGAAAGAGGCGATCCCCCCTGGAAATGTTTGTAACACACTGGCTCCATCCTTTCCTGTTCTCCGAGGAGGACTGAATCCATTCTGCTCAACACAGCATTTTTAGACAATGTGGGTTTTATGGTTTTTGAGAAACAGAGGGAGGAATGAATTGCAAAACCAAATATAACTAGAAACGTCTTTGTAATTTTAAAATAAAATAAATGAAAACATTTCAGGCCGAGGATCTCCCTCCAAGAGTGGAAACCCAAACACAATCGCCTCTTGCTGAAGCATAGAAGCAGCAGAAAGAAAATCCAAAGGGACAGAGATCCAGAACTGAAACCCAATAAACTGAAAGGTAGAAATTAAAGGCAAATTATTAAAAATAGTACCAAGCTTGCAGTCTGGAAGCACACACACAAAGAAATCTATTGTCCTTTCCCATACTCATGGACAAGCATCAAACTTGGATTTTCAAGGTTCCTCAAGCTCTGGGAATCTAGATATTTATGCTGTGATGAAGCATGTCTATCAGAGCACTCTGTGTCTAGAAGCCAAAAAACCAAAGGGACTACAAATGCTTTATAAACTCCCCCCGCCCCAATGTAAGCCTCAGAGCTATCTAAATTCTGTCTTCCAGGGGAAAATGTGAGTATACAAATCAGGGTAATTTTATATTTGTTCAACGTGTCTGAATGCCCAGGAGAGTGGCTTTAGTCAACACTGTACAGCACTTAGGAGAATAGCATGCAGCCCTTGAGAAGCTGGCTGCAGAGCCGTATTGTGTAATGCTGGTTTATTGTGTAACGCTGAGTGAAGGGTAGGGATAAATATGCATGTGCATTGCTAGTAAAACCACACAAGAGCGTCGGAAAGGGACCGCACCCAAATGCTAATGGGAACTATTTTGGGGTACCAGGATCAGGTTTGATTTTCTGGTTTTCAACTTTAAAATGTAATTGTAGGAGTCTGCAGCGATGAGGAGCCCTTTTCCTCTGCTCATTCGTCCTGGCAGCTACCACGGTGGTCCTTCTGCGGGTCTAGCCTCAGGTAAGCCCTGCAAGACTCCTGCCACTTGCTCCAGAGCATGGGAGGCTGATGGGTTTGAGAAATAGCGTCAACCTGGAACAATGTCTTGCCCAGTGGCAGGGAGGGCGTCCATGCCTGCAGCCTACAAACGCATCTGCTTTACGACAGGCCATGATGCAGAAGGTTTCCAGAGCAATGTCCTCTTTGACGAGAAACTGCAGTGACTCCATTGTCATGGTTACTTAGGAGAGTGACAACACCTTTCTGGTCAAGGTTGACTTCCTGAAGATCCTGCACAGGTATGAGATTCCCTTCACTCGGACCCCAGTGCGCAAGCTGAGCAAGGACATCCGTGAGGCCCCTGTCGGAAGCTTGAACCTTAAGATCCTCCATGTCATGCCCATGCCTGGAGGTTACAGCTTCAAGTATGAGTATTCTGCACACAAAGAGGATATCCTCAAAGAGGAGGTGCTACTGGCCTGTGAGGGTGACACAGGCACCTGTGTGCAGGTAATTGTGCAGGCGCATGTCATGGGCAGTGCTATGGCCCGGCACTGTGGTATGCCTATGCTGTTGGATGGTGTGAAGTGTGTGGACATGGAGCTGGAGTACAGCTTGGACCATAGTGACTGGCATGGCTTTGACTGAGACCTTGGGCCTTGCTGACTTGTCTCAGCCTCTTAGTCTTAAATTCCACCTGCCTCCCCACATGCTGCATGGTGGTGTGGCTTTCTTGCCCCGACCCTGGGTGGGCATGGTTGACTGGGCCTTGCTCACCCTTCACACTTCTGCCCAACCAGGGTCGGGGAGAGGCCAGAGCGGCTCTGTGACATCGATGCCCCATTACTGCTGCTGCCCTTGTCTCACTTTATATCAAACACTTTGGGCATGCGGTATCTGACGTTTTCAAGTAGAATGCCAGTTTAGGGGAGTTGGCTTACAAATCCTTAATGAAGAATTATCTTCCTTTGTACTCACTTAAGTGATCAGGAGACTGCGCAGGAGGAAAATATTTTTGGTCTTCAGTTGACAGTTCTTTTGATGACTTTAAACAAATGAAACAGTAATATAACCAGAGAAGTCAGCCAGTCTTTCAGATCTCCATCTGAATGCATTTTAAGTCAATCCTTTGGTTTCCATCCAACTGAAATTCCATAAAAACAAATAAAATAATATAAAGGTTATATTTGTACTATAATAATATAAAAATGAATCAGGATTTTGTTTGCTGGTAACAGAAACCAACAAGAACAGAGTAAAAAGAGAGATTATGAGGAAGAACAGAAGCACACAGAACAGAAGAAGAGATCAGTCTAGTCAGGGTGGGAGGAGTCAGAGGAGCATCAGAATCAGGTTGCAGGAAGTGAGACCCAGTTCCACAGCGGACCACTGCTATGCAGAACCAACCACTGCAGCTTCTGTCCTTGTGGTCAATGTGCAGTAGAAACCATCAAACTGGCTTCGTGTGGTCTTGGGTGCCTAGCTCAGCCCAAAGAGAACAGGCCACCCTGATTGACAGTCTCACGGAGACTGAGCAAGGTAGCAGAGGGGACACCCAGCCTAAAGGAAGGAACTGATGCCAGTTGGGAGGGTGACTTTCACCCCTCACCTGCCAAGCCCGGGAACTTGTGTTTCATACCCAGCGTTCTTTGTGGGTCAGTGCAGCAGGGTTAAGAGTGGCAGATATCACTGGGGCTGCGGAAACCCCCCTTGCTCGCTGCCATGTGGGTGACGACTGCTGCACGCACCCCCCTGCCCACCAAAGATGGAGTACACACACCACACACAAAACCCAAGGTCCCAAGCTTTAGAAAATCAAACAAGAAATTATTAGCAAAGACAGTGACTTTGCAGTCATGTTTGTAAGTTCAAAGCTAAAAGAGCCAGAAGGACATGGGACAACAATTCTGAGTAAAATGCCTCGAGCAGTAAAATTAACAACAGAAATCCCCTCGTACCATGAGGCTGTTTTATGACTTGTTTTCTAGCTCCACTTTTGAACGCAATGAAAGTTGTGTATTTTTAAAATAAAACAAATATTTTGTTTTCCTTTCCCAATACTCCTCAGAAACCTCCAGGGCAAAGTAAAATCAACCTCATTATTTCACATTCCATCATTCCAGGATTATAAGAATTTGGCCTGGGCTGCAGTGAAGCCTCCTTTGTTCTCTCTCTGAGTAGACCTCGCACTAAACAAATCAACAGCATAAACAAGCTTGCTGGGAGTTCTATGTCAGCTGCTCGGGGGAGGCTCAGCATACAGCGTACTACGCGTGATGCCACTCCTTAAAGATGTGTCTTAATCATGATTAAAGCAGAACTGAAGGACTGGGTAGCAGCTAGCTCCAATGTCTACAGGCCCTGCCCTATGCTTCCTTTAAAACTCTCCTACAATTCACACCTTTCACTTTTCCTCACATCTCAGCCCTGTTAATCTAATCGAATGTTGTTTGAGCCTGGCATGTTGGCACACTCGGTCATGCTACTTAGAGGGCTGAAGCAGGAAGATGGCAAGTTTGAGGCCAGCCAGAGCTAAGTAGAGAGACCCTATCTCAAGAAACAAAATGTCATTTGACCATGTTCTTTAACACAAAAAGATAACGTGCAGATCTTGTTTATTCATTAGCCTTAAGAAAGAAAGAGGGGCCAGAGCAATGGACCGGCTGGTAAAGTTCTTGCCGTGTCAGTGTACAAACCTGAGTCACTCCCCAGAACCGTGCAAAACGCCAGCCACGGTGACATGCACTGTAATCCCAGCACTGGCGACAGCCTGGCAGATCCATTGACCAGCCAGCCTAGTCTATTTGGTGAGTTCCAGACCAATGAGAGATACCATTTCAGAAAACAAGATGGGCCATCCACTGGAGCATAGGCCAACAACCAGGGGCCACATCACAGAGGAAAACTAACTCTGACTCTTCGACCCCTGTGGTAGGAGGAGTAGTCTGGGAGGAGCTGGGGGACAGGGAGTGGAGGTGGAGTTGATCAGGATACATTGTATGTATGTGTGAACTTCCCAAATCATAAATTATGTGTGTGTGTGTGTGTGTGTGTATGTGTGTGTGTGTGTGTGTGTGTGTGTGTGTACTCCTATGAAGAAAAAACAAAATGCAATTAATTGGGGTGGCAAAGTAGAGAGTGACTAAAAATGATGGTCAAGGTTGACCTCTGGTCTGTACATGAATGAACATACACATACACACCAGAGTCTCAGCATTTGGTTTAAACTGAGGCAACACTAAAAACTGGGGAATGTGTATAAACTCATCAGGTATAGTCAAAGAAGCACTTGTCCTGGATTGTTCACAGATTAATATCATCTGGTCACAGTTTACAATGTTCTTTCATATGCAACCTCATCTGAACATCATGGAACGTACATGAGACCCATAAGGCGAAAACAGGAAGCCATGAGAATAATGGGGCAGAGGCAGAAAGTGCTCTCTCAACAATCCACGTAATCCCTGGGATTTCCCTGAAGGGCATGAGATGTCAGGAGCACTTAGAACCTCCACCTCCCAACTTTTCCCTGTCATGGTGACTACAAACCCCTGCGTGAGGTGCAGGGATTAGGATGAAGGTGCATGGATCCCAGAGTAACCATGGGAAGAGGACTCTGGACAGCACCACCTGAGACACTCAAAGAGTTAACAGCCAATTGTGCTCGAGGGGAACGCGAGTCATGACGCAGTTCTGGCCACTGTATTGTATCTCAGCCTATTCTGATAGTACACAACCTAGTCCTTCCTGTTTCTCTCTTGTAGATGAGGAAACTGAAATAAAACGCATGGGACTGCTGAAAATCTCAGAGAGGAAGAAGTCAGCCTAAGCCTGTGAGCTTCCCCCAAGCAAGACCCTAAGATTGGGCCATGTGGTCCTCAGCACGAGTCTGTCCAACTAGTCTGCAATGCCAAAGAGACACTCTCCTGACCTATTCTTTAATCCAGGTATCTGCCCCCTTCACTCTCAGGCATTGGAGATGAGGGAGTCACTATGCATCAGGGAGGCCCAGAATGGGCTACAGACCTCTGCTGAACACCATTCTTTCTTATGAAGGCTTCTTCACGAAATCAAAAGAGTATTGTTAGAGGGGTGAGTAGTGAGAACAGACTTGGGAACCAGAAAAATGTAAATATAACTCCAATTTTTCTTTCTGCCAAATTCAAACAAACATCGTTTTAATGACCTGGCAGCCCCCACAAAGCCAGCAGCCACCAGTTAAATAAAAAGCCCGTTCATCTAGGAAGAGACACGTGAACACAGGCATTTAGCATGTCAGGTTTCTATAGCGGAGCGACACTGCACATGGTGACAGGCATATGTGGGCTGGAATTGGTCAACTATCAGGACCCAAAATAAATGTAAGAAGTGTGCATCAAACCCTTCCCCTTGTCCTGACCCATCTCCCATTAATAATTGATCCTGGTGTAAATGAAGGCACTTTCCCAGACTTCCAACGGTCTCTACAATTTATCATTCTGGGAGGAAATGTTCCACTAGTGCTCACAGGTAATAAACATGCAAACTACCAACTTTCCTTGGTAAGAAACATAAACGGACACTGGCTCTACACAGCAACCCAGCACATACCACATAAAACGACAACACGCACAGCAGGAGACTCTAAGGACATATCTTCAGGACATTGGAGGACACAAAGATTATTAGCAAGAACACACAAAGCCAAAGACATCAAAGAAAGAAAGAATTGTTGGGAAAGGCAAAGATTCGCCATTTTCTTGTTGATACACATTAATAAGCAGGTGATGAACAGACCACAGACAGGAAGACCACTGGCCACACCTACATCTGAGGAAGACTTGATTCTGTACTATGTGAACACCCTATAACTCAACTGAAAAGGAAGCAAAGAATCAAACAGACATTTTACCAAAGAAAATATTTAAATGGCCGTTAAGACATGAAAGAGCATTGGCCCTCATTTCCTTGGGGAAATGTAAATTAAGTCTGTGATGGAGGACAGAGGAACTGGCTAAGTCTGTGAAGTGCAGGCATGAGGACCCGAGTTCCATCCCCCAGAACCCATGAAAGAAGCCAGGCATGTAGTTCACGCCAGTAACCCAGCACTGAGGAGAAAGAAACAAGAGGGTCCAGCATAATTCAGGTTCAGTGAGAGAATCCTGTCTTAAAATAGAAGATAGAGAGGAGCTGGAGAGGGCCTCAGTGGTTAAGAGCACTGGCTGCTCTTACAGAGGACTTGAATTGAATTTCCAGCACCCTCATGGCTGCTAACAACCATCCATAACTCCAGGTCCAGGGGATCTGATGCCCTCTTCTGATGTCTGCAGGCATCGCAGAACGTGGGTGCACTTACATACATGTAGGCATTACACTCATACATGTAAAATAACAATAATAAACATTTTTTAAAAGATGGAGGGAAGTAGAGGAAGACACCTGACGTCACTCTCTGCACCACTACCCCACACACACTCACATGTGCACACACACACCACACATAAAAATTGCAATGTTACATTCTACCATTATATGCCCGCCACAACTGCTTAAATACAAAGACTGGTAACACCAGGTATTCAGACATTGGCAAGGGTGTTGAACTCTGAGTTGTTTGGTGCTGCTGGTGAGTGAGTGGCATTTAAAGCCACTTTTATTAACTATTTACAGATTGAACTCCCTTAAATTTAAGTTTCGGATTTTGGATTTCAGATTTTTAGAGTAAAGATACTCAGTCAAAGTATATGTAAATACTTTGATATCCTAAGTAAATAAATAAATACCTCCAAAATCTAAAATCTTTCTGGTCCCAAGCATTTCAGATAAGGAATGTGCTAAACATAGCTCTATCCTATGACCTAGCAGTTCTCCAGGCTCTAGGAAACAGGACGATATCTCTACAGAAAGATTTGTTCTTAGCAGCTTTATCCAGACAGACACAAGCTGGAACCACCCAAGTGTTGGTCAGCAGTAAAATGCACTGGTAGAGTCATAGAATAGAATACCACACAGCAGCCAAAATGTTCAAATAGCAGGGACATGAAATAAGATAGATTTCCAAAACATAATGCTGTGTGCTGAGAGAAAAGACTGTATTGGATGTAACCAGACACAAAAGAGCACATACCAGATAATACCATTTCTATGATCCCATGTATATATTTATACAGCTTTAACATGGGAAAATTATATATGGTGATAGAAATCAAACTAGTATTTCCATAACCACAGAAATAAAAGGAGGAAGAAAGAAATAAAAGAAGGGAGGGAGGGGAAAGAGAAAGAGAGAGAGAGAGAGAGAGAGAGAGAGAGAGAAGAAGAAGAAGAAGAAGGAGGGAGGGAGGGAAGGAGGGAGGGAGGGAGGACATGAAATTGTTTCCAGAGTGGGGAGGGGGTTAACACTTCTTGAGAGAGAGAAAATATTCTATATCCTACTGAAATGTCTGTTATGCAGGTATATGCTTTTGTCAAAATGAATGAAATCAAACTCTTAAAATGTATACATTTGGGTCTGGAGAGATGGCTCAGAGGTTAAGAGCACTGACTGTTCTTGTAGAGGACCCGCATTCAAATCCCACCACCACTTAGCGGCTAACAACCATCTATAACTCCAGTTCCAGGAGATCTAATGTCCTTTTCTGACTTCCTCAGGCATGACATGGGTAGACTTACTTACATGCAGGGAATAGATTCACACATGTAAAAAATTTAAAAATCATTGTTTTAAAATTCAAAAACAATCTATACATTTTACTGTATGTAAATTATACTTCAATTTCTAAAAGGAATTATCTTTTCTATATTAGGCTAAGATTAAGGCCAGAACTATGGAAGCGTGCTGGGAACATTAGACTACAAAATCCCACCAGAAAACAAAGGCCTCTTCCAGACGGGGAAGGTGGCAGGGTGTTTATGTTCAACTAATTTGCGGTCGTGCCCACAGGCAAGCTATGATGACAGTAGGCAACTTCCATGGCATTCATTAGGCTGAGCCCAGTGTCAAACACGACTGTGTGTGTCCTCTGATCTCAGTCCACCTCCCTCTCCAGGCTCCGCTTTGACAACCAGTTGCCTGGTCTGGGCTCACTCAAGGGCAGCCTGACCTAGCCCCAACCTCTCACCTTCTGTCCTGGGGCTTCTCTGGCACCTCAGTGTGGGATGCAATTGATGCATAAGTATGGGGTTAGGGGCCCTGGAGCCACCTCAGCCAGCTCAGATGCGAGCGGTGGGCCCATGCAGCCCAGTTCGTCACTTGGCACAGTCACTTCTAAGGACCCCTTCTTCCTAAGGCTCCTCGGGAGGTGGATGGAGTGACTATTAACGTAGCTACACATCTCCCTATTCACTTGTTCCTCCCCTCCCCTCTCTCTCCACTTCTCCCTCTCGTCTCCTGTTTCCCAGGACCACTTTTCAAATAAACCATCTGCACACAAACTTTAGTCTTAAGCTTTCAGAAGAGCTAAGGCTAAAAAAGGTTTGTGGATACAGACACACACAGAACCGCACATCTGCACAGATGCTTCCCTGGGTGCCGAAGCCTTATATAACACAGATCCCTGTTCAACTGGCTGCTTGCCGGGATGCTGTCCCTTGTATAAACGTGAAAGAGACCGATGGCCTCCTGCTAACAGAGTCAGCTCTGGATAAGGTACACTCCTTGATGGGAAACATAACACTATCATGACCTCATGCCCCCTCCACAACCACTGCCTTTCTACATAAATAAGGAACCCATCACCGGGCTGATGAACGTCGGGTTCCTGTTGCTATAGATTATACCATTGACTCTACTGCCAATCACCAATAATTGAACGATGGATGAGTGATTATCACCACTGGGGGAGGGTACCTAGCCTGTAAAAACAAATGAACAAACATGGAAATTTATAATATTAATTTTTGAGTAGGTTTTTTTTTTTTTTTTGCATACTCAGTGAATTATGATGAAGTACCAAGACACGATAGAAAGAACACTGGCCGGTGTGCTCAAGCATCACAATTTCTGTCAGTCTCATTGGGTTCTGTGATCTGGCTGCCCCTCCAGACCCTAAGTACTGTGGACTGGAGAGTCTGGGCCCCAGAGCTCACCATTCCCTCTCTCCATCTGCTACATGGACGGCACAGACCACAGGGCTTCCGGCAGGAATTTCGTCCTTCATATTTCTCTTTCTCTTGGGCGGTAACTTGACTTCCTTCCTTCTTCCCTTCCTTCCTTCCTCTCTTTTTCCTCTCTCTTTTTCTGGGGGTGGGAAAGGAAGCTTAAGAAGAGAGTGGTTAAAGACCTAAGTGTAAATATGGCAAAACCCATATTTGGAGAGGAGAGTTCATTAAAATCAAATGGCTTGTTACAACAGGCTTTCAGCTGAACTGCTGAATGCAGTTTATAACTCTCCACAAGGCATCTGCCAACATTTAACCAGAGCGGAGAGTTGGTGTGTTGGTTTTCCTCCACAGGGAAGATTCGAGAAAATAGTAATAGGATATGAAGACAATTACTTACAAGCATGTTGATGAAGCCTGGAAAAATAAATGAGGAGCTATTAACTGCCACAGTGGAGCCAGGTTCCAGCTGCAGTGGAGGCAGCCAGGCTTGGGCTCCACAGAGGCACACTGAGATCTGGGCCATGCAGAATCCACCCATGTCTGTCCCCATCGCAGCCACTGCTCTCAGTTCCACACACTTGTCAGGTCAGAGGACAGACAGCCTACAGAAATGCAATCTGTATCGAGAATCCAGAGTATGTGGAGGGCGGGATGAAATGCTTCCCAACTTTGGTCCTGTTTTCTCCAACGTATAGATTAATCTTAAGAGACTCTGGGTTTCATTACGACAGAGGACACACATCTGTGTGCAAACTGATCAGGACACAAGCTGCTCAGACTTGAGTTGTTAAGAAATGGTCCATCTGCCCATGTTCCTGCAGCTCGAATCCCATCCTCCCATCCTGGCTGTTCCTGTGCACACGAGGAGGTTTCAAGGCCCCAGGCATTCGGTCATCCCTCACTGGACCTGCAGTATCTTCTCGTCTCTTTCAGGCCACAGCACATGGGCCAGCTTCTCCAAGCAGTTCCCAGCCTGAATACTTCTATTTTGAGCTGAACTTGTCTCTTCTGCCGTTTTCCCACTGTGCCCCCCACATCTTGCCATCTTACCTCCCAGAACACCGGAAAGTGAATTCCTTGGGAGAAAAGGTTCATTGGTAAGCAGGCATAGTGGTGCATACCTGTAACCCAAACATTTGGTAGATGAGAATTTGGTAGGAGAATCAGGAGTTCAAGGCTAGCCTCAGCAGCAAGTTCAAGAACAGTCTGGAGAACATGGGACCCTGTCTCAAAAATAAAGGAAAAAAATAAGTTCTTTCAGACAGGCAAGATTACTCAGTGGGTAAAAACACCTGCTAAATTCTAGCCAAGGGACACACATGGTGAAGAAGAGAACTGACTCCTTCAAGTTGTCCTCTGATCTCCATGCATGCACCTTCACATGCACATGCACACATGCACAACAATAACAGCAAATAAATGTGATAACAATTTTAAGGTTTTATCATGTTTATTTCTACACTTTTGCTGCAGAGACAATATTTTACTCAAAGTAATTTCATTCACTTACTTGAGAAAGAAAATGATGGAGGTTTGCTGCCTCAAACAGGATTTTCAAAGATTTGAGACTGTATTCATCTAAACACTACGGAAAATTGCACCCCAAATCTTGATAACACTGTAGAGAAAATGCATTCTTTAAAATCTGTAAGCTGGGCCTAAGCAGATGGCTCAGCAATCAAAAGCACTTGCTGCTCTTCTAGAAGATCCTAATTCAGTTCCCAGCACCCACATCAGGTGACTCACAGCCTCCTGTAATTCCAGTTCCAGGGGATCTGTACTCACATTCACATACCCACACACAGGCACATAATAAAATAATAAAATGAATACTTTTTAAAACTGCAAGCTTTGCCTACCCAGGTGGACACAGACTTCTCTGCAAGCTCTCCTACCTGCCCGATTTCCTTTACTGGTGAAAATATATACCGAATTTCCCAAAGCAAAGCTCTGAGGAAAAAATATTCTATCATGGATAGTAAGCAGGGAAAGTTTTCAAGTCAAGATTTCTCAAACCTGGGGAAATATTCCTCCTGGAAGAATCTTTGAGACAGTACAGCGCTTTGATCCTAAGTGTGACCTTGCTCGGAATCTGGAGGGTGGCTTCAGAAACCTCAGGGTTCCTAATGACTCCCAGATCCACACGTTCTCCACACTCTTTCCATCTCTTCCTGTCTTCCTCACCAGGGAATGTTTACACAACAAGACTCACTCAGAGGCAGAGCATTTACCTCTAGCAAATTTCAGAGACAATAGGGGAAAGAGCCAGAGGAGAAATAGAAATAGTTTAGAAATACTTTGCCTCCTACCAGGAGAAGAGGCTAGCTATTCTGATACATAACAAACAACGGATTCTTGCAATTCATCACAGAGCTAAATCTGGGCATCTAGACCTCTAGACCACTTCACTATTGCCTTGCCTTGATAAACTTACAGGCAAGGCGGGGCCAGTTTCCCAGCAGGCTGCGGGGTGGGATCAGCTCCACACTCCATAGGGGAGAGAAAGCTAAATCAGCTGGAAAAAGGTGGAGCCACACAGTTCAGTAAGCACGCGTGCAGACAAGCGTGGTTAATTTTAACTCCTGATACAGCTGGACTGACCACTAAACTGTCACCTCACATTGAGCTTGTAACTGAGAAACCACAATTATCCTTTTGAACACATTTACAAGGAAGCCCGGGAGCCTGTGGTGTTGTGGGTAAGACTCTTTAGAACAGGTGGATGGGACGAGGACAGAGGATTGTCACATGTGGTTCCCTGCAGAGATAGGGAACTGAAAGCCAGAATGTGGCAGCCCTGACTGTAAAAGGAACAGAACAGAGAGGAAGCCAGGATGAAATGGAAGTTCAAAGCAGAAAAACAAAAGAGGCAAAAGACGTCCCGACTTCTTTACGCTGACAGGTCATTGAGGCCAAGAGGCGACGGGAGAGATGAGAAAGTCTGTTTCTTTTCTTTTGTTCCTTGCACAGAAAAGCTTTCTCGAAGCTAATCTGACTTTCCTGGTCCTTTCCAACTTCTAAGCCTCCGGCAGCGACACGTGCAATTTTATCTATAGCTGGATCCAATATTTAACCGCAACTTCAAAATATGATCTATTTTCCTGACACTTGCTGACATGTTTTGGATCATTAAGATAATGAATCATTTACATTCTGTGAATTCCTTTCAAACTTCTCCAAAAAAATAATTCATGGGTACAGACCCCAGTTTGGGAAGCACTGTACAATCCTGTGTCTCATCATCCCTGGTAACTCCCAGCTTATGTTTAGAAAGATGATCAGGCAGTAAATTCTTCTGCAGCTTTTACTATGAAACTGGGTCTCACTTCTCTGGTCATCAGAGAGCCCCCAGAGGTTTCACCTTGATTAGGCTTACATTTTAGATACAATTTTGAATGACAACCGATAACCCAAGATACTAGTTTGTTTTACACAAGCTGAGGCATGACAAAAGATTCAGGTGCTCATTTCTGCAAAATTAAATGTATATAGTATCAGACATTTTATTTTTAAATATTCTATTTGTTTTTATTTTATGTGTATGAGTGTATTGCCTGGATGTATGTAAGTACACCTGTGTTGTGCAATGTCCAAAGAAGTCAGCAGAGGGCATTGAACTCCTCCTGGAACTGGAGTCACAGATGGTTGTTAGCTACCATGTGAGTGCTGGGAATTGAACCCAGGTCCTCTGCAAGAGTGCTCTTAACCACTGAGCATCTTTCCAGCACTGTGTCAGACATTTTTAAAATGCGAACAACAAAAGCAGAATTCAGTTCTAAGAATGTGTCATAGAGAGTCAGTCTACAGAAATGGGAAATTCCTATTGATGGGTGAGGTGCCAAGTGTTAAGGCAGAAGAAGAAGGCATGAAGAGGCTGAGAGGTGAACTCACAAACTGGGGAAAATGAGGCAGAGGGCTGCAGCCATAGCTCGGTAATGAAGTCCTAACCACCCACACAAGAAGCACTAGGTTCAGTCCCCAGTATTGAAAAAAAATAAAATAAAGAAGGAGAAAATAAGATAGTACAAACCTCAGGAACCCATATCAAGACTACAAGCAAGCATGCTGTTGACTTCTTCCTTACCTAAGTTCTATTTAGCTCTCCCAGAGATTTCTACTCTAAGGGAATACCTCCAAACCTCCACACTCCCCACATCCCTCATCCCCACTACAGTTCAGATCCAACAAGCCATGAGATTTCACTTGCACAGGAGTGTCTGTATTCACATTTAGAATAACAAAATTGCATTAGTCCCCCCTTATCCAAGCCAAATACATTCTAAAACGTACAACAGATGCCCAAAACCAGAGAGTACCAAACCCTACATAGACTATACATACTTGCTTTAATTTATAGATTAGGCACACTAAGATATTAATATCAATAACCAATAACAAAGTAGGGCAATTATATACCATAATAAAAGTTATATGAATGCGCCCCATTGTGTTGTAGATTGTAACAGCTTCCACATATACTTGTTTCTTTTCCCCTCACTATTTCACATAAAATAAGCACTTTATGGCTTCTCTTTGGCATATCCAAATTGTTTTTGCTTTGGAGTTCTGACTAGTAAAATAAGAATGGCTTGAATACTCAGCACTATGGTACTGTGATGGTTGATCTGATATTTTAGATAGCATTTAAGTGACTATCAGGGAGGCAGTATATACAACATGGACACACTTCACAATAGAACGAGGTATGTATGTCCTGTACAGAACACAGGGATGCTATGAAATTTCATCATGCAACTCAGAATGAGCGGCAATTTGAAACCTATGAAGCATTTATTTCTAGAACTTCCCATTTCACGTTTTCGGCCATGGACTACCTCAGGTAATAGAAACCATGGAAAAATGAAACTGTGGGTAAGGAGAATGGAAACTCCCGAATCTTTCAAAAGATATTTCCGAATGGGACAGAGAGGTAAAACATGTCCCCTATGAATTGGCTCTCTTCCCCTTGACCTCAACTGACAAAGCCTCTTGTGCTTTTTGTCTTCCTCATTGGTTCTTAAAATGTGTTCCCAGGACCAGTAGCAGCAGAATCACATGGAAACTGATTGAAACACACATTCTCAGGACTCTTCTATCCATGCTCAACCCAATCACAAGTTTGCTGTGTGCATATTCAAAGGTCCTTTGGTTATTGTGACTTGAAAGTGTGAGGGCCACTGCCCCCAGATGACTCCCTCCAGAGGACCTGCACCATCCACTGTCCCTAAGCTAATTCCTACTCCCTCAAAGCAACAGAGAGAGCATCCAACCCTTCTCTTAGCAGTTGTCTCCCCTTCGTTCTGTTCATGGGTCCGTTGTGTTCTTCCTGTGTTTTTGATGGGTATGTGTTTAACTTAGAAAAATATTCCTCTCCAACAGCATGAACATCTCGTGGCTAAGGGTTTCTTTCTTTTTTTTTTTTTTTTTTTTTAATTTTCAGCATTTCAGGTAATAATCCCCCACGTGGCCTGTAACCCGCAGAACTCTGGTGAATGTGCAGACTGTTTTGCAGACAGGAAGCGACTGCAGCATTAACACTCTCCAGAAGCGAGCAGTGATAAACTCTGGTACTGCCACAGAGAGGGAAAACCAGGCCCAGAGGTGCAGCAGCGAGGCTACACTCTGCAGCAGAGAGAGAAGATCCACAGAAACTCAAAACAAAGCCCGTTCAAATAAACCTCATCTTTGCCATCTGTAAACACAGGGAGTTCAAGAGAGACTCTTTTGGCTGCAACATGAAGCATGGACCGAGATAAGATGAGTTCTCTTTTATTTTCGTGTGCGGGCTGCAGGGAGCCCCATTATAAAGGCATTTCAAATATCTGTTAATGATTTAATTGACTGAGTCTCATTCTCCCCATATTGGGTTTATCTGGGCAGAACTTCCTGTTATTATCTGAGCCTGTGGCGGCTTAATGAAGGTTTTGTGTCAGCAAACACTGCTCTTCTAAAAAAAAAAAAAAAAAAAAAACACTCCAGGATAAACTTACGAGAAGCAAACGCTCTATGTGATATGGTAAGGCTACTCGTGCCCTGACTTGACTTGCATGTCTGACACAACTGCGTCAAGAAGTCCACGTGGCTGGAGGCGATGGAGCTGTTAAATCATGTTGGTGGAGGACTTTCTTCTGGCTTGAAATCCAGTCTGGATAATGAAGTTGCCTTCTTCAGACCCCAGGTATGGGTCAGCGTATCCAACATGAAAACTCTTTTGTGCTAAATATTTTCAAATCTATATCCTATCAAATCCCTGCAGGAAGCCAATGTTCGGATTTGTTTCTCCTGAAAAGGCACACTCCCTTCCAGTGTGTTGTGACAGAACTGAACTGTGAGACCTGACTGTGTTTTCCAGAAGGAATAATTGGAATTCACTCTAACCCGACCAAACCCCTTTTAACGAGTTCGGGGGAATCAGCATGTTTGTGTTGGCCTGCCTGGCTTTCGAGGCTCACAGAGCTGGCCAGCACAGGCCGGATCGGCAGCCGGAGAAGGCATTAGTCCCCCCCACATCGATACCCTGCAGGCTTCATGGCCAAGAGTGATACCAGGGATACTTGCTTTAGGGAAACAAAAGCCAGCAGCCCAAAATCAGCGTCCCCAGGAAAAGGTCAATAATCCTCCATGAGGCAATGGATGAGGCAAATATTTAAACAAGGATAATGTAAAAATGTCATCAGTCATTTTGATTTATTTCCAATCACTTGGCTTTCACTCCGCCAAGTAGTTCACAAATTCAAACTTGATTTCTGCTGACTTGATTTTGAGCCGTACAACTTCTATTTTCCTTCCTCTACATGCCTTTCAATCATAGCACGCAGTCCCTTCCAAAATGGACCACAAAGTCTAGCATAGAGACAGTCTCCGTCCATCAAGTGGCTACATACTATGCGGTTTGTAAAGCAGAGAAGCTGAGCCAAGCTTCTGTACAATGCAGGGAAAAAGCCAAGCCCTAGACAGACAGATCCAAGGCCACAGAAAACAGCCTGACTCAGTTAGCTCCCCACTCTCAGAGTAGCTTTTTCCGCTTCCGGGGCATGAGTCCCACAATGGTAAAGAAGTGAGAAGTGCCTTGAATTCAGAACTGCAATGTCTCCCAACTGGAGGAAGGAACTGAAAGAGGGTCCCTGTATCAGCTGCAGGAAGCAGAGGCTGCACCTGAAAAAGTGGGCTGTGCCCAAGACTCTCAGCAAGTGACACTAGCAAGACAAGACACAGAAGGTGGAGACTCAGCCGAGAATGCTCTCCCTCTCATCTACCCAGCTGCATACATTAAATGTAATCCAAGTGCGAAGGACAGAGGGGCACTTCTTGCAGTTCTGCTGGGCAGTAACCCCCATGCCTTGGGGCTTCTCTACACAGAGCGGTGTATGTGGGACAGGAGGAGGGGCAGCAGGTCGAGATCCACCCTGTAGACTGGTATTTGTGTCCAGCACATCAGTTCCCATACACGCTTCCTGAGGAAGTCGACGGGCACATGTACTTGTCTCTTGCTGTTTCACTTGGAGAGGTTTTCTTTGGGTATGCCAGGACCCCTTCCAAGGTGCTGGCTTCGTCCTGGCTGCCGTGCTCACAGTCATTCAATAAGATCTTGTTCCCACAGCCCCTTCTTTCATGAGCACAAGCTACACAACAAGAAGTACACTTTTCCTCATTTGATCCATGCAGCATTGATCAGTTGTAAGTCTTACAACTGTCCTACGGAGTACTTTGCTTCACTGTACCACTATTATGTTTAGTTTTTGTCTTTACTTTGACTTTCATGCAGAATGCAAGTCCTACAATAGAGGGGACACCCCTCATCCCCGCCTTTCTCATCGGCAGCTCTATCCAAGGCACCTATATCAATGGCACTTCACATACTCAGAAGCTACTTAATAAGCACTTGCCTGATGAATAAAAGTCCTCATGGCATGAGTAAAGAAACTTGGTCTTTAGGAAGTGAATTAATCTATCCAAGGCCAACAAACTAACTAAAAGAAAAGTTGTCTTTTAAATGCAGATGCATATTTTATAAATATAATTAGATTTTTTTAATAGGCAAGGGAACTGGAAACTGTCAAGCTTTCATAGGATTCTACACAAGACCCATAGAGCACAGGCCTTCTTCCCAGTGGTCCTGACCTCCCTGGCCCTTGAGCTTGTTGTAGTGAGAAATAACAAAGCATAATGCTTTTACTAAATGGAGCTTTCCACTTTAATGGTCTCTTTTGACTACTCAGGAGACTGGTAACTTGCTGAGAAACAGTGTGTCCAACTAACCTTCCCTGATTGGCAAAGGCTAAATCAACACCAAACGTATAGAAAGAACACTGGCTTCTTCAGATACATAAAGTTTGATGACAACAAATTCCATGTGTGCCCACCACAAGGAAATAGGTTATCAGGAAATCTGCTCATAGACCTAGAGTTACAACCTTCCACGGTAGTATTATGGTCAGACATGTTGATATAACAGAAATTGATGAGGGACCGAAATAAAGACCGCTTGGGGAACAGTTAATAGGCTTTGAATTCATGAACATTTATTGAACAAAGGATATTTTCCAGACGCTGTGTCTTCGCAGAACCAAATATTAACTGGAGTTGAGCACTACAGTGTGGAGAGTGTGCAATAAAGTAAAAACTCCCTCATGAGGAGTCACATGGTGGTAGGGGGAAATATTATGTCCAAAAGTTTTAGGAAAATAGAACCAATAACACCTGGAGGCTGTGGCCGATGCTTATGGCAGGAGTTAAGTGAGCTAGCTCATTATGGGCCCCAGCAACATTCAATTTTTTGTTTGTTTATTTTTCACTTTAGGAGACAATAAAGGCCACTTTGGAAGAGAAAGGTGCTGGTATTTATGTCACCGGCCTTGTGCCATGCTACAAATAAAATTTAAAGGATCGAACAGACTCTTAATAAAAAAAATAAATCTTCAGAAGTCATTATCTGGGAACCCTGGACATCGTCTAAGACCCTGGTTACCTGTGACAACCTATATTTGCCTGGTGGGATTGCCAGGGGGTCGGATATCAGCCCATAAAGTTGCTGCCATAATTGGTCCACTAGATGGGAAGCATCAATCAGAGTTAGAAGTCTGTGAAGGAAAAGCAAGCAGAGGCAGGGGGTGTGGACGCCTGCTTAGATGTCCTGATTCTGAAAACAGAAGGTCTCCTTGGAGTTTTCCTGTAGGCTACAATGGGAAGCCAGGTAACACCAGGTGTTAGGAACAGGTGATGAGCGCCAGCTCAGACTCCTTTAAGAGAAGGATGTGGACTGCTGGCTTCCTGCAGATTGCAGCAACTGGAAATTTACTGCCTTATTTCAACGGGAACTTCAAAGGAAGAAACCACTCCATTTAAGTTGTCAGTGTTTGGTGGCACACAATAAAAGAAACGTACATGGACACAAAACGTAGAAACGTGCTGTTGATTTGCCTTGCTTTCTGAATTTGAAAGGCAGACAACTGAGTTTGCCTTCTGCCTGAGTTCATGGCTCAGTCTCCTCAGCAGGTGAAGAAACAGCCTTCCCTCTTTCTAATTTTCTCATCCCTCTTCTCTCTCACGGACTCCAAGGCATTTAATATACATCCTGAAATTCATAGGCATCTCCACGAAGCATATTGCTGTTTAGTTTAGTTATGTATCTAGATTTTGATGTAAATCAGTAGCATTGGCCTAAGGACCTCATGTTTTTCTCTTTTAATTTTTAACTTATTTATCTTTGTGTGTATTCCTATATGCTGTATCTCTTTGTGTGAGTGTGTATATGCGTGTGCCACAGCTCCCTTCTGGAGGCCAAAGAATAACCTTGGGTATTGGTCCTCACCTTCTACCTTGCTTGAGACACGGTCTCTTCTTCGCTGATGCTTCTGTTGGACTGACCGGCACACGAGCTCTTGGAGATCTTCCTGTCTCTACTTTCCACTTTGCCATAGGAGAACTAGGCCTTAGAGCCATGCACTACCACAGCATGACCAGCTTTTAGATGGGTTTTGGAAATCCAAATTCAAGTGCAGTGCCTATCCACAGAGCCACCTTCCCAGCCTCATCTTTCCTTCCTTTTAAAACTCAGTACTGTTTCAGTGATCTGTTCCTGTTGCCATGAGTGCATCAGCTTTGAGGCTTATGTCTACTGAGGACTACTGCACCTGCCCTCCCTACATTTTCTTTTATTTTTCCATTACATTTAGTGTGTGTGTGTGCGTGTGTGTGTGTGCGCGTGTGCACATGCGCGCTAGCCCATGCATGCTGTGATGTACAGGTGACCAGATGACAACTTTCAGGAGTCAGTTCTCTCCTTCCACCTCAAAGGCTGGAACTCTGGTGGTCAGACCTGCAGAACATACCCTTGCCCGCTGAGCCCTTTTCAGTCTAATGGAAGCACACTGACTCCATTTCCTCGTGATGCAAACTAAGCAGACTTTTCTCCGAGATTATGCCAGTTGATTTTCTGGACACCAAACCAATTCCCATTCCCATTCCCATCAAAAAGGACACAGGGTTTGTGTTATTCAAGACACTGCCAACATACAGGTGCAAATTGGATTTAATTTTTCCAGTTAAAGTATGTAGAAATTTTATCCTGCTCACGTTTTAATCTCTGAACATTACTGAGTTTGCATACCTCTTTATTTTTTAATTTATTTATTTTTATGCATATGAGTGTATTCTCTGCATGTAAGTGCACCCATCTGTACAGCGTCTATAGAGGTCAAAAGAGGGGATTGGATCCCCTGGAACTGGAGTTAGGACAGTTGTTAGCCTCCATGTGGGTGCTGGAAACCAAACCTGGCTCCTCTGTATGTGTAGCCAATGCTCTTAACCACTATCCCTCCAGCCCCAGTTCTTTATATTTTTGTTAGTAATTCATGTGTCTCTTCTGTGAAATGCGATTCTTAATTTTTTCCATAATTTCCTAAAGTTATCTTTCTTGTTTTTTTGTCAAAATTCCTAACGTATTGGTTATTTGGGCTTTTGTGGCTCTGGGTGTTTTTTGTGGAGAGAGGGGGTATTTGGTTGGTTGGTTTTGTATATTTATTTCTTGGTTGCTTTTTAGTGAAACAGGGCCTCACTGTGTTGTTCAGACGGGCCTCCAGCTTGTGATTTTCCTGCCTCAGCCTCCTGAATACTAGCATTGTAGATCTGTGCCACAATTTCCAGCTCTTTACTGCTCTGGAACATTGCAAATGTTTTCCTAGTTTCTTAGCTGTCTCCTAACTTTGTCTCACCTTAACTTTCTTTTTTAATAGGGCTGCATATGTAGCCCTGGCTGCTCTGGAACTCACTATATAGACCAGGCTGGCCTCAGTCCCACAGAGATTCATCTACCTCTGCTTCCCAAGTGATGGGATTAAAGGTGTGTGCTACCAGGCCTAGCCCCGCACCCCCCCTCATGTGTGTTGGGCGGGTTCCACTTCTCTCACTGGCCTCCACTTAGGCTAAGCTGGCCAACAAGCCCCAGGGATCCATTTCAGTGCCCTTCAGAGTTGGAACTACAAACTCGCTCCACAAAGCCTGGTATTTTTACCTGGGTTCAGGAGATGGGATTCAGGTCCTCATGTTCACACAGCAAGCACATCACCCACTGAGCTATCTCCCTACCTGGGTTATCTTTTTACAGACATAACTCTTAATGTTGGATAGATCAGATCAATCAATTACTCACCTAGGGGTTTCTTGAAGAAGTCAGCTTTTCCTAGGCCCACTCTTCTCTCTGTTAGCATTCTAGATTTCCTTTGCTCACTTAGCTTCCCACCCATCCGGGGGCCACTGTGTAGCATGTGTAGGGCAGGGCTGTGACTTTTTCTTCTCTGTATATCAAGCCCATTTTCCCAACATTTCAGTTAAGAAATTTTTTTAATTGCCCATTGACCCTCATACCAAGTTATCTAAAGGGATGAGCCGATCAGTTCAATAGCTCTGCTTCCCTCTTTCTATAAAAATAAGACACTGTTTTCTTCCAATCGTCTCATGCTGCTGTTTTTGGTCTGTTTGAGACAGGGTATCCCTGTACTCCTGGTTGGCCTGGAACTCATTAAGTAGACCAGGCTGGTCTTGAACTCAGAGATCTATCTGCCTCTGCCTCCTGAGTGCTGAGATTAACATTGCCACACTCTTCAAAAAGGTGTCCGCTGGGTTTTTTCAAATCACACCGAAACTGTAGATTCATTTAGAGAGCACTGACATTCTTTCAATGTTCAAGCATCCCTTTCATAAGCATGGAGTAGCTTTCAACTAATTCATATTTTCTTAAAATGCTATCTACGATATATATCCCCATTAACTCAAGATAACCTTATAAGTTTTGATGCTATTGGGAAGGCATTGTGATTTGTATTTTCTGGGTTCTCTGGTGGAATGGGGATATGCTGTTGAGTTCCGTGGCACTTGAACCCCCGTCACTTCAACCCGACGCCTTGCCCTGGGACTCGAACCCAATGGTACCAGGGCTTCGGGACTTGAACCCTCAATGGCCGCTTGCTCTGGGACTCGAACCCAAAGGCAGGGCCAAGAAGACCAACGCCAGATGCAAAAGCAAGAGGTTTTTAATAAAACACTTGTACAAGCGGGCGCCCTGCTTCGGGACACAGAAGCGCGCAGGCCTACAGGGGCCTGCTTCTTTTAAAGCATAAAACCGCAGGCGGGGATTTATACAAACATTCCGAGAATTGGCCAACACTGGCCAACACAATGCATTCCGGGAACTTACAAAGTTTCACAAGGAACAGATGGTATCAGCTTTACAAGAAACAAGGTTTCAAGGACACATTTTGTACATTCTGTGGTTTGAGACACACCTTGTGGTTTACAGAGATGGAGCAAAAACAGTTTCAAGATAAAGTACACAGTAATCTTTTCCTGGGGGGGCGGGGTATCTCAGCTTGGCTCTTTGGACTCCATTTTACTTTTCATTCCCCCCTGTCCCAGTATTAATCTTAATACTTAGCAAGTAGATTCTTCTTCTTGTTTGAGGGGTCTATAGCCCTGGGTTAGTACGAGGGCCTGGATAACTGAGAGCCTTTCTCTAAAAAACTGCAAGAGCCTGTTAATTATACAAGGTCCAAGGGTTATCAGCAGTAGAAAAATAAGGAGAGGACCCACTAGGGTGGAGACCAAGGTCGTGAGCCAGGGGGACCGGTTAAACCAGCTTTGGAACCATCCTTGTTGGTTTTCAAAATCTTTTTGTCTCTTATTGAGACGTTCCCTAAGTTTGGTCATAGAGTCTTTAATGACCCCGGAATGATTGGTATAGAAACAGCAATCTTCCCCCAAGGCAGCACAGAGACCGCCTTGCTTTAAGAGAATAAGGTCCAGTCCCCGCCTATTCTGTAAGACCACCTCAGAGAGGGAAGTTAAAGACTGCTCAAGAAGGGAGATAGATTTTTCCAGTACCTGTAGATCTTCATTCATAGCAACCTGGAGCTGATACATGCCCTGTGTTTGGACATAACTGGAAGACCCAACTGCTAGTCCTGAAATTCCAATTCCAGTGGCCAATAATAGCCCGACAGTCAGGGCGGTAATAGGTTCCCTCACCTCTCGGACTAGGGGACCCAATTTAGTCATCATGTTGCTATCATCATAGTATCTAATCCGGGGCACCAACTGAATGAGGACGCAGTAGTCCTTACTTTGATTAAAAGCAGTGCCATGTATGCATGAGGTTAGACCAGTGCTGCATGCCCACCAAGTATTGTTAGGGGGAATCAGATAATAATTTCCTTTAGTAATGCCTTGAGTCTGATTACAAAGGAATTCATGGGTAGGGGGAATGTTTCCTACGCAAAAGCCCGAGCCTCCCACCTGAGGGAGGGTTATTTTATGCCCGAGCCTCCCACCTGAGGGAGGGTTATTTTATGGGGGGCCATTGAGGCGCAGGTGGGGGGAGGAGCAGTGGTATTAGTAAAGTTCCCTAAGAGAGCAATGGCCTCATAAAACGGAGGATGTGCAGTAAGGCAAAGCCAGCAGGACTGGGTCCTGTCTGGCTGGGAGTCATTGAGGGCCAAAAAGGCCCCTTGTACCAGTTGCAGGAGCCGGTCCTCCGTAGAGGAATTGCTCTGGGCATACACCAGGTTAGGCCCTACAACCTCAGTTGGTAAGGGCTGCACTTTTAATTTGATTTTAAAAATGAGGCCTATATCATAATGTTGTTTGTATATTCTTAATCCCCATTGGTATCCTTTGACCCAGTCGGTTTTAGCTTTTCCCTGGGCGGTAAAGCTAATGTTAAGGGGGTTACACCAGCTACCATTAGTTCGAGTTCCACATTCTGCCCGGGTATATCCCTCAATTCCTTTTTCAGCTATTTTAGCTGCCCCCAATCAGGCCTGGTGTAGTTGGCCTTTACAGTGATGTAATCCCAGCTAGAACTGGGATTCCAATACGCATCCCCTGTGGTTTCGCAACCCCAAGCTGCACAATAAAAATCCCCTATGCCTCCACATTTAGGTGCTATGTGGCAAGGCCGATGAAATCCTGGGCAAACATAAAAGTCAAAAAAAGGCTAATCTAGACCTAAGTCCGAGTCCTTGACATCCTGCGGCAGTTGTGTTGACAGGTCCCGTTCCTAGGTTGGGGACGGGGCTATTCATTTCCAATCCCTGCACATCCCAAGCGGCTCCAACTGCTAACCGGCAAAGGTCGGGGTAGAGATTAGGCCACCAGGTATTGAGTGTATGATTACCACTGATGGCCCAAGCAACCTCTCCTTGGGCAGTAAGCACTTGCCAGGTTAAATTCATGACTTGGTGGGGGGAGCTAGTAAGGGCTAAGTCACAGAGGGAAAGGTTAAGACACATGAGAGTCAATATTTTAGCAGTCTTATCTTTAAGGGGTCTTGAGTGCGCTGGACTTTCCATGATCCCGCCGGTCCCGAGGCCTCTCCTGTGTCTGCCGGCTTCACGTGGGAGGCGTGAATCCAAGTAGCGATCCCGTCAACCTTCACCGCTGTGGGAGTCGTGAGTAGTACTGTGTGGGGTCCTTTCCACCGTGGTTCCAAGGTCTCTGCTCGGTGTCTCCGAACCCACACGTGGTCCCCAGGCTGGTACCGGTGAGGGATTACACTTAAGCCGGATGTCTGGTAGGCATCAGCCAACGGTTTCCAGATTTCCTGCTGGATAAGCTTAAGAGCTTGTAAATGCACCAACAAGGAAGGGGAAGCCTGTGGAGGAATTTCAATATTTGGAGGGGTAATAAGAGGTGGGGGTCCCCCATATAAAATTTCAAAAGGGGTTAATCCATGGGGCCCCGGAGTATTGCGGTCTCTGTACAAAGCTAAGGGAAGTAGGAGGACCCAGTTCCTAGTTTTTTTCCAGTCTCCAATTTTAATTTGGTTAGGGTCTCTTTAATTGTTCTATTCATTCTTTCTACCTGTCCTGAACTCTGGGGGCATAAGCACAATGCAACTTTCAATTGATCCCCAGTGCCCTGGCCGCGACCTGACTTACCCGGGAGGCAAACGCAGGTCCATTGTCTGATCCGATTACCTGTGGAAGTCCAAAATGGGGGAGGATTTCCTCCAGAATCTTCTTGGCAACTACCTGGGCCGTCTCCTTTTTGGATGGATATGCTTCAGTCCATCCTGAAAAGGTGTCTACAAACACTAGGAGATATCTGTAACCATAGAGGCCTGGCTTTACCTCTGTGAAGTCTATTTCCCAGTGGGTTCCTGGGCGGCATCCCCTAGCGCATACCCCGGTAGTATTGGGGGGGTGAGAAGCATTTACTTGGGTGCAGGGGGCACAGTTGCTGGTAATCTTTCAGATAAGTTCCGATTTGGGGGGAATTGCATAATCAAGCTTATGGTCATCAAAGAGTTGAAGCATCTTCCGTGGGCCGAGGTGGGTTAGTTCGTGGACAGTTTTAAGCAATTCTTCTACCTTATCCAGTGGAAGTAGGGGCTTGCCTTCCAACTCCCAGATACCTTGGTTACTTTTGGCTTTTAATTTTTTAGCTATTTCTTCATCTCCCTGGCTATAGACGTAATGGGGCTGGGTCTGTTCCTGGATTACTAACGTTGGGATGTGGCCTGCCCCTTTCAGGGCCATCTCCTTGGCTACCTCATCTGCCCTCCTGTTTCCCTTGGCAACTGGAGAGTCTCCCCTCTGGTGCCCGGGGCAGTGGATGATACTAAGTCTCTTCGGTAGAAAGAGGGCCTCCAGTAGCTGCAAGATCTCAGGTTTGTTTTTAATGTCTTTTCCTTCTGAGGTCAAAAGTCCTCCTCTCCTATAGATTTCACCATGGGCTGTAGCAAAGGCATACCGGCTGTCAGTGTATATGTTAGCCGTCTTTCCAGCCGCCAACTTGAGGGCCTGGATCATAGCTATCAGCTCTGCCTTTTGGGCAGAAGTTCCGGGAGTCAACGACTCGGCCCAAACAGTCTCTCCATCTTGGTCCACTACAGCCGCCCCAGCTATCTGTTGGCCATTCGCCACCATACTACTACCATCAGTAAACCAATTTACCTAAGCCCCAGGCATGGGCTGGTCCTGCAGGTCAGGTTGGGTCCCTTGAGTTTCCACCAAAATCTGTTGACAGTCATGTTGTCTGTCCATCCTTGCTGAGGATTGTCCAGTCGGAAGGGGGCCAGGTCCCGGTGTAATGCCTCATTGGAGAGGGTTGGGCTGTTCTTAAATCCTTGTGGTAGTCTCGTCCAGGTGAGTTAACCCGACATTCCGCCCTCAGGGTCTTTCCATTCGAAAGCAAAAAGTGGCTGGCTTTGTGGGGCCAAGCGGAGGCTGAAAAAGGCATCCTTTAAATCTAGTACAGTATACCAAACATGGCTCGGGGGCAGAGTGCTCAACAAGTTGTATGGGTTTGGTACTGTAGGGTGCAGATCCTCTACTCTTCTGTTTACCTCCCGGAGGTCCTGCACCGGGCAGTAATCCCCGGTTCCAGGTTTCTGAACAGGAAGCAGAGGGGTATTCCACGGGGACTTGCAAGGTTTAAGTATTCCCAGCTGCAGTAGTCTCTGGATGTGAGGTTTAATTCCTTCCCTTGCTTCTTTAGACATAGGGTATTGTTTGATAGAGACAGGGGCTGGGCCAGGTTTCAAAGTCACTAGAATGGGGGGCTGCCCCTCGGCCATAACCATTCCTCCTGTCTCTGCCCATGCTTTGGGAACTGCCTGCAGCCATTTTTCCCCTGCCCCTTAGGCCTCTTTGGGCAATCTAGGACCCAGTGTCCCTTTTCTTTACAATAGGCATACTGATCTTGTTCCAGTTTTGCTCGTGGTCTTCCGTTGCCTCCCAATCCTTTCCTATCTCCCTGCGGCTCCTTTCCTTCCACTACCACGGCCAGGATTTTGCTAATTTTTCTACTTCTCTTCTTGTCTCGTGCTGACTCCCTGTCCTCCTGTTCCTTTCGGATTCTATCTTCTCTTTCTTCCCTCGTCTCTCTTTTATTAAATACCTTTTCTGCCTCTTTAAGGAGATCCTGTACATTAAGGTTCTGCAACCCCTCCAGCCTCTGGAGCTTGCTGCGGATGTCAGGGGCAGACTGTCCAATGAATGCCATAGCCACACTGCCCTGGTGTTCGGGACTCTCAGGGTCAAATGGGGTCTACCGGCGGTATGCTTCCATAAGTCTCTCAAGAAAACTCACAGGACTTTCCTCTCTACCCTGCGTCACTGCTCTTACCTGGGCCAAATTGGTCGGGCGTCTGCCCGCAGCTTTGAGACCGGCCAGGAGAATCTGGCGATAGAGACGAAGTCACTCCCTACCAGCATGGGTGTTGTAGTCCCAATCAGGTCAATCGAGGGGTAAGCTGCATTAATCTTGTTGGGCAGGGTGGTCGGGGATCCATCGGCTCCTGGGACATTTTTCCTGGCCTCCGTAAGGACTCTCTGTCTCTCTTCAGAGGTGAGAAGAATCTGCAAGAGCTGCTGGCAATCATCCCAAGTGGGCTGGTGGGTTAGTAAGATGGACCCAATCAACCCTGTGAGAGCCACAGGATCCTGGGGAAAAGGGGGATTATGGGTCTTCCAATTGTACAGGTCCGAGGTGGAAAAGGGCCAATACTGCATGACCACATGATCGGGACCGTCTATGGCTTGTAAGGGGAAGAGGGCGGAGGTCTCAGGGAGGCTTCCTCGCAAATGGCTGGCCACGGGGCTCGAGGCAGGGTGTTCCTGGTCAGCCACAGTGGAGTCTGGGGAAGCCGCTGGAGGTGGAGGGGGTGCCGAAGGAGCAGAGGCCTGTTGGGGAAGGCCGGGAGGTCGGTACAGGGGAGGATCAGCCAGAAAATCAATTAAAGGTTGTGCCTCATCCAGGACTGGCTTCAATTTCTTAGGCTCATCTTCCCTAACAAGGACGGGGTATAGGGAACTCTGGGGAGTAGGGGAAGGTTGCAGAGAGGTGTAAATGGGGTTCCGGGCCACCCAGGCAGCCGGCATCCAAGAAGGGGGGTCCTCTGCCAGGTCCTCCCAGATGACAATGTAGGGCACCTGGTCGGGATGGACTGCCGTCCCGTGTCCAAAAATCTTGGACTTAACCTGAGAGATAATTGAGAGGTTAAAAGAACCCTCTGGCGCCATCCAACTTGGAAAGTAGGCCATTCGGAGTGGCAGAATATCTGCCACTTACCCTTTTTGATCTCTAAAAACCGGTTACCCGCCCGATGGCAGACTTCCCTCCAATGATCTAAAGTTAAGGACAAGGGCGTAGACGGAGACTGTCCCATGTTAAAAATTAGAAGCAGAACAAATAACACAGACAAAATACAGACAAAAGCTTTAACAACTGGCAGGCGAACGATACACAACACAGAACGAGAGGGCCGCGACCAAGAAGGATCCCAAAGTTCCGGGAGGAGGACGACAGAATCTTCGCCCTCCTTCTTCCAGCCAATCCGTGGGGCGTCCCCCAGGATTACGGGATGGCGGGCGGACTCGTCAGCCCCTACCGCTCGTCCCTATGCTACCTATGAGGTGGCCACCAAGAAACAGTAGGGTAAGAAAAAAAGGGAAAAAGAAAAACTAAAAACAGCCGGCAAAATCTTACCTCCTGGCGTCTCCTGGTGCTGCGCAAGGCAGATGGGAATCCCGGACGAGCCCCCAAAATGTTGAGTTCCGTGGGACTTGAACCCCCGTCACTTCAACCCGACGCCTTGCCCTGGGACTCGAACCCAATGGCACCAGGGCTTCGGGACTCGAACCCTCAATGGCCGCTTGCTCTGGGACTCAAACCCAAAGGCAGGGCCAAGAAGACCAATGCCAGATGCAAAAGCAAGAGGTTTTTAATAAAACACTTGTACAAGCGGGTGCCCTGCTTCGGGACACAGAAGCGCGCAGGCCTACAGGGGCCTGCTTCTTTTAAAGCATAAAACCGCAGGCGGGGATTTATACAAACATTCCGAGAATTGTCCAACACTGGCCAACACAATGCATTCCGGGAACTTACAAAGTTTCACAAGGAACAGATGGTATCAGCTTTACAAGAAACAAGGTTTCAAGGACACATTTTGTACATTCTGTGGTTTGAGACACACCTTGTGGTTTACAGAGATGGAGCAAAAACAGTTTCAAGATAAAGTACACAGTAATCTTTTCCCGGGGGGGGGGGGTGTATCTCAGCTTGGCTCTTTGGACTCCATTTTACTTTTCAATGCAATTAATTTTTCAGTGTTGGTCTGTGCCCTGCAAATTTCCTGAACTCCCTAATTCTAATCTTATATGGACAGAGCTAAGTTTCCATTCATGTCATAGCATCAGCAAATGCAGCCATCTTGACCATTAACCTGTCATTGCTTTGTTTTCATTTTGTGGAGTAGACCAGGACTTTCCATAACATGTTAAACAGCAGCAAGAATGGCAGACAATATATAATCCTTAACTTTGCGGGGGATGCGTCCAGAGCCTAATGTTTGCTGTTTGCTGTTAGAAGCAAAAGCCTTCCTCTTCACTTCACAGATTTCTATGAGATTTTAACAGAGCTGACATCAAACTTCATAAACATCCTCTTTGTTTATATCTAGTATGTGTGTGTACATAGTCTCTACGAATGTACATGTGGGTACATATGCAAGCATGTGGACATGAGGTTTGTGTAGATGCATGTGGAGGACAGAGGTCGATGTCAGAAATCTTCCTCAGTCATTCTACACCTTATTTTTTTCATCTCAGGGACTCTCACGGAACCTGGAGCTCACTGACTGTCAGCCTAGCAAGCCGGTGAACTCGGGAATCCTCCTTCAACTCCTCCCCAGCCTGGTGGGATTGCGTGTGTGTACCCTTGAGCTTATGTGGATGCTGGGAATCCCAACACAGATCTATCTTTATGCAAACATCTTCTAAGATGGTCATCTGACTCTTCTTCTCCTTTGAATTAATGTAGCAATATATTATCCGCGGTTAAACCCTCTTTTCTGGTCTAAACTCGCCATGGCTATCTATTCTTTGCATCTTTTTATATCTATTCAGCTAATATCTTATCTTGCAGTTTTGTAGCTATGTTCAAAAGCCAAAAGGGCCTTTATGTTACCATCCTTGACATAATTTGGAATTTTAAAAAAATGCCAGTCTCAACATGATTTCTACTGTTTTTCCTGTCTTTCCGTTTCCTAGAGTTATCTGTCTATTCAAATTTCATTCAAACACACCTACAAAAACCCTGGGTCTGTGACTTTGGGAGGAAAAGGCTTTGATTGCAGTTTTCATGTTTTAATGGATTATCAGTCTATTTAATATTTTTCAATTTTTCTTTCGCTGGTTGTGACATTTCATAATTTTCCAGAAGTAGTTTTCACGGAAAGAGTTCCATGGAGTTCTATTTGTTGTAGTCTTGGGAAACCTACAGATGGATAATTTGTATACTATTCTTCATAATACTTTTCTTAGCCACGTCTATTTTATTTCCTTCTTTATTATGATTTTTATATTTGTCTCCCCTCTCTTTATCAGTCCTGTCAGGAAGGTGATGACTGTGCTTTCCAAACACTAAATTTGGGTTTCGTCCATCTGCTATCACTCTACTGTAAGTTTTCTATCATGAATTTGTGGTTTCGCTCCTTGTCTTTCTAGGTTTATTCCTCTTTTTCAACCTCTTCATTTAAATCTTCTTGTCATTCACCTTTCTTGTTTCCAAACAACTGTTTCTAAAGATAAGCTCTGCCTTCCTACAGCACTGTCTTAGGAACATCACACGTTTTAAAAGCTTTCCTGTTTTGTTCTGGTCCATAATTTTTGACTCCCATTTTAACTTGGGTTCATTTCGTTCCAGAAATCTGGAGCGACTTCTTTACTTTTTCCTTTGCATAAATCCCTAATTTTATTATTACTATTATTACGGAACATAATTTTCATTGACTAGGATACACAATACCAGATAAGACTCCTTGGAAACCTACTAAACAGTGATTTTGAGTGAGTGATCTATTCTCAAAATACAAGGTGCCTCTTTTGTTTGTTGGTTATAGAATTCCACACTGGTCAGATGGTGTGATTCAGGGATGGCAGATTCACCTTAGTCTGATTAACATGTCAGTCCAAGAGCCCTGCTTTAAGATTTCTGTACACAATCGTGGGGCTAATCCCTTGCAGAATTTTATCGTTTGTTTTTAAAGCAGTATCATCAGGCCCCACTGTGTTTGTTTTGCTTAGACGTGACCCTGTCTTCGTACTTCTTACGGAACTTCTCCCTCTGGCTTTCCATGGCTGGGTCTTTCGTTTCATCAAGTGGAAACATTACTATTCTAGCTTTCCTTTGCTTCAAATTTGCCTAGCATGTCCTTTTCAACCTTTTGGGGTTTTTGCTGTTGCTGATGTTTTCTTTTGACAGGGTTTCCTTGGTCTCAGTCCACCCAGAAATCACTATGTGGACCAGGTGGGCCTAGATCTTACAAAGATCCCCCTGCCTCTGCCTCCTGCAGGCTGGGATTAAAGGTGGGTACCACCACACCCTAACAGAATTTTTTTCCTCTCCCTTAAAAAAAAATGCTTGGGACTGGAATGATGACTCTGTGGTTAGGACTGCTCTTGCAGAGAACCTGGGTTCAGTACCCAGCACCCACATGGCAGCTCACAACTGTCCATAACTCCAGTTCCAGGGGAATCCAACACCCTCTCTGACTTCCATTGGCACTGCATGACATGGGTGCACTTACATACATGTAGATGATACACTCATACATGTAAAACAGTTACAATCATAAATAAAATATTTTTAATTTCTTGACCCTGGGTATTGTATCTCATCTGAGCGCTCCTGTCTTTTGACTGGGGAGTACATACGAATCGCAGTTACAGGTACTTTAGACTTTATTTCTGCCTTCTTACTTTACTCTCCCATTTCTCAAATATTTGTGGCTTTCCTCTCCTTTCTTACCTCCGTTTGGCCAAACTCATTGCCTGCTTTTCACTTACTCCTATCTTTGTCTTCTAATGGTTGACTCATTAATTTCCATAATTTTGTCCCCCCCCCCCCCACATCTCACACTGAACAAGGGCCTTGGCATGGCCTCACCAGCCCACTCTCACCCCTGGCCCCAGCTGTCCTTCCTAGGGTCAGTATATCTTACAGTTCTCAGTTGTCATACACATCAATGCTGGGGACAGGTATCAGTTTCCCTTCTGGGGGTGGGAGACTTAAAAGGGATTTTCTAGCCTCTTCCTTCTTGACTCAAATAAACTTGAAAGTGTATGTCAGAGAAGAAGCTGCTTTCTCCTTGTAGAACCTCCTTGTAGAGTTGTTGACTCACAGGCAATTATAAACATAAGCTTTACCACATGAATGAACATCAAATCATCACAAACACCAGCCTTGGAAGCCTTGTGGATGGGAAGGCCGCATTTCACCATTCCCAGGAGACGAGGATTCTACTGCATTGCTTCAGCCCCAGGTGCTGAGGTTCCCAAGTCCCAGACTACACCCTTCTGCACACCCAGCACCTGTGTTCACAGAGGGTCCCCAGGGAAGGTGCCCATTAAATCAATGTACATAAGCCGAGACACACCCGTCGCCTAAGACATGAAGTTATGGGAGAGGCATGGAGAAGCGTGATTCAGCTACAGCCAAGCCCTGGATCTTGGTTTAGATATGGCTGGAGAATCAGCTATGCAGAGGATTCTTTCTGTAGCTTCTTTTCCTTAACAAATTATGAGTATTATTTTTAAGATTTATTCTTATTTTTGTGTATATGTGTCAGAGTGAATATATCCTATGTGAATGTAGATGTCCATCAGATTTCCTGGAACTGGAGTTATAGACGGTTGTAAGTCACCCGAGGTGGGTGTTGGGAACCAAGCTCCGGTCCCCCGAAAGAGCAGGAAGCACTCTGAACCACTGAGTCATCTCTCCAGCCCCAAATGAGGAGTATTCTGAGGGTGCACATTTTATTCAACTAATATTTTTGAGGCCCTTTTTTCAGGTGGGAAGGCATTCCCTGAAATACCCATATGTGGATTCTTCAATGAGAGCTTCACTGTGGCGTTCTATGTGTTTTCAATGCTGTGGAACTCCATAGAGCTGCTCACTGATGCTCTGATTTGCTTCCTCCTAGGCACACCCTGGGATTACCCCTCCCCATCCTTACAAAGCTACCATGGCTTTGTGTCTCTCATTCGACCACTGAAAAATTGATGGAAAAATGATGACTGTTCTTTCGTAAAATTCCCTGCCATGAAGATCTGACACGCCACCATCAAGGCCACCACGGAGAGCAGTGTCATCTCTGCGCCTCCCCACACCTCTATGGGACATGAGGCATGAATGAGAAATAAACTGATGATATATTTTGCTACTAAGATTTGGGGGTGATGTTAGCGTAGCATAATACTGTCCATCCTCACTGATACAAAGGAAGAGATATAAAGGAATTGCTTTGGGACCTGTAAAGTCCTGTTGCCTTGCAGGACTCTAGGTACCACCGTCCACGCTAGGTCCTTCTGCTAGTGGAACCGCATGAGCAGCACACAGTCATTCCCTGTGTGTTTGTGCCCTGCATTGGGGCAGCTCTTTGATCCTAAATTAACAGAAGTATTTCCCAAGTTCTCTGTCAAGTTGAGCTCCCGAATAGCAGTATTCTTTCTGGGGTATAATAATGTCGTGCTTAAACTAAAAATATTTCAGCTTATTCTATAGACACTTTTTGAAAGATCATCAGAGTTCTCTAATTTCCCATACGAAAGAAGTTCTCAACCAGACTGGAGATAGAAGGAATCTTGCACCCAAGGCAACATTTAGAAATGTCTGAAGGCACCTTCAACTGTCTTCACCTACAGAGGATGCCACTGGTTTGTAGTCCTTGGAGGTCAGGGATCCAGGGGAACGAAAGGAACGATCCTACTCAAAGGCCCCAGTAATGTCACTGAGGCCTGACTGAAAAGCACAGTCCTCCTCAGGCAAATGGTTCTCCTTCCTAAGGACCATTGGCAGCAGGGAGGAGAGGCATTAATACTGATTGTCAAATTGACAGAATCTAGGGCAACCAGAGTGATAGGCCTGTTGGCATGCCTGTAGGGGATGATCTTGATTATGGGATGTGGGAAGACGCATTTTAATTGTGGGCAGAGCCACTCATCCTGGACAGAGATCTTGGACTGCATAAAATGGAGAAAATGAGTGGGATGTTAGCATGATTCATTCCTCCTGTTCTCTGACTGTGGGTGTGATATGACCAGGGACTTAGAGCTCTGCTGCCTCGACCTCCCCACTATAATGGATTGTTCCTTGAGCTGTGAACTCAAATAAACCCTTTCTCTTTTGAGTTGCCTTTGTCAGAGCTTTATCATAGCAGCAGGAAAAACGACACTAAAATGCTCCCTAATGCAATTTCTTATCAGGTGTCTGATCACAGCAAGGCCAAAAATAACTCCACAGGGGAGGAAGGTCTAATGGAATAAAGCTCCAGGAGTCAAAGCACAGCACTCCTCTGGTGAGGTGGGCCCTGCTTCCTAACGCTTCTCAGAGCACAGAATGAAAGGCTCCAGGAAGAGCTACCAGTGTCACAGTAGAGAAGCTGCACATGTCGCTCAGCCAGGAGGTCAAGGTTAACATCAGTAGCTCAACAATGATTACTTGTGTTAGCAGTGAACTCTTGGTATGATGTGATGAGACAGGTACTTCACCTCCTCAGATCTGCAACCCCTATCTGATCATGAAAAAAAAAAATGTAATTGAGCCTAAGGAGATGTGTTCACTAAATGGTCTCGGGGGTTGGAGGGACCACAGAGATGGCTCAGTGGTTAAGAGCACTGGGTACTCTTGTGGAAGACCCTGGTTCAGTTCCCAGAACTCACATAGGAGCTCACAACCACTTGTAACTCCAGTTTCAAGGGATCTGACATCCTCTTCTGGCCTCTGTAGGCACTGCACACATGTGGTACAGTTACATACATGCAAGCAAATATTCATTCACATAAACAAGTAAATCTTCAAATGATGCCAAATGTTGAGCTGCATGCCTTTAATCCCGGAACTTGGGAGGTAGAGGCAGGCTGATCTCTGTGAGACTGAGGCCAGCCTGCTCTAAATAGCAAGTTCCAGACCAGGGAGACTCTGGCTCAAAAAAAAAAAAAAAATCTCTGTGAATGGAATCTGGACAGGAAATAAAAAGGACAACGGGTTAAAAAAATTTAAATAAAGGATAGTCTTATTTAGTAATAATATGTCAACACAGATTAATGCATTGCAGTAAATGTACCAGCCTGATATAAGATATTAATAACAGGAAAATGGGAATGGAAAGATAAAAACACTAATTTTTTTTGTTCATTTGAAAAATGTTATGCAATGAGATTCTATTTGTTGTTTTTGAAACAGGGTCATTAGCCCAGGTTGGCCTCAGAGTCCCTAGTCCAAGATGACTTCGGACTTTTGATCCTCCTGCTTCCACCTCCCAAATGCTAAGATGACACGCATGTGTCACCATACTCACTTGTGCAGTGCTAGGGATGGAACCCATGTTTTTGTTCATGCTAGACAGGCCATCTGACAGCTGAGCCATGTCCCTGGCCTGCAGTGTGATGTGAATTTCCAGAAAGATCACACGAATGATGTAGGAGAACTATGATGAATTTTCTAGTTGTTACAAAAGTCAAAGCTTCATTGTTTATAAGAAACATTACAGGACTGCGTAAGAAGCTGGACAGGTGATCATCCATCATGTCTAATTTACAATGGTCCTTTCTGAAGACAAGTGAAGAAGATAAGCCTGCTTTGTTAGTCCACTGTCCAAAGCTATGACAAAATACTTGAATAAAAAAACTTAAAGCAGGAAGGGTTTCAGTTCACTGAGAAGGAAGGGTAAGGCAAGGCAGAAGCTCATCTTATTGAGACAAGAAAGCAGGGAGAGAGAGAGACAGAGACAGAGACAGAGACAGAGACAGAGAGAGAGACTCTGCATCTACTACTTTCTCCTCTCCATCCTAACTACATGAGAGCTCCCAGTCGATGGGAAGTGCCACCCAGATTCAGAAAGAATCCTTCTTCCTTAGTTGCTGTAAAACCCTCACAGACACACCTGGAGATGAGTTTCACAAATCTCCTAGGTGCTTCTCAAGCCAATCAAGTTGACAAATCTAACCATCACCTGTCACTGATTAAACACATATGTGTACAACATGAGAAATTTCTGCAAACAAGGGTGAGCTGTGATGAGATTGTAATCTATCACACTTACATAATGGCATTGAACAAGACTAAATAGTATGTGGTAAAATACTGTGAACAATGGTTTTCAAATTGCCTTCTATTGAACTAATGACCCACCAAAGTCTGGTCTAAAGGGACTTACATTTATTTCAGCTATTTAAAAACCTATAATAAAAAAAGGACCACAAACTCACAACTCTCTAAAGTCTAACATATGGGCCACTGGCTCAGTGGCTAAAGCCCTTGCCACACAAGTGTGAGGACCAGAGTTCAAATTTCTACATATTAATGCTAGGTGCTCATGGCAATCTGGCCACTGGTAATTCCAGCCTTAGAAAGTGAAGATAGGGGATCCTCAGGACAAGCTAGCCACAAGACTAGCCAAATCAGTGAACTCTGGGTTTGATTGAGAGACCCTGCCTCAATAAAGAAGGTTGCTGACAACCCTGGGCCTCCTCATGCACATACACACACATGCTCATGCACCCATGCACAAGTGTGCCTAGACACATGCAAACATGCATACACATGCACACCACACACACACACATGAAAATACAAAAAGAAAATAAATAATCCAAGACAAGGAAGATCAATAATGCATATTCACAGAAAAACGGAGTTCTTCCTGCCATCTCTGAACACACCCTGGAGTGTCATAGACAGTGGTGCTGTGAGGGATAACGCTTCAGGCTCGCCTTTTTCTAACATCCACTGCTGCACATGCACCGATTGAATGGTGCACGTGAGCAGACTGTGGCCCCAGCAAACATCTTTCTCTTACACTCCGTTTCATCACAGGCAAAATTATCGGGAAAGAATCAAGTGTTTGGGAAGGTAAAAACGCTGCCTGGGGCCCAGGGAAGACCAGTGAATGTGTGTTTGCTGGGTTTGTTCCATGGGCTTCTCTCTTCCCATTGTACTAGTCCCAGCCTGTCCTCCACAGCCTTGCAAGACGACTCGTTCCAGAACAACCCATGCTGTTCACTCTTCTACCTGGAGCACACACCCTTCTCTTCCAGAACCTTCCATATACCTGTCCCCTCCAGCAATCCAGACAGGGAGTACATCTGCAACCTAGGGTCACATATTTCTTACAACCTCCATTAAGCCATGAGTAATTGTTTGTTTTTTTAAGATAATGTGTTTTTATTGAGGCAAGATTGACATTAAAAGTGAATCATTTCAAACATATGATTCAGGGACATTAAGTACATTGACAATGTTGTTCATCTATCACCGTGAATTCTAGAATTTCTCATGGCTCCTAACCGATTCCCTGTTCCCATTAAGCAGTCATTCCTGTTCCTACCTACCATCATCCCTGGAAAACTTCAATGTTCATGTCTCTGTGAATTTACCCATCCTCAGTATTTCATGCAGATACCACCATTCCATGTGCAGCTCATTGTATCTGCCTTTTTCACCCAACATGTTGGAGCCTGTATCAGTATTTTATTCTTTCTCTGGTCAAGTAATATTCCATTGTACAGGTATGCGATATATTGCTTCCTCCATCTTGATGGGTGCTTGGGATGTTTACATCTTATGGCTCTTGTAAGCAATGCTGCTATGTACATTCTTATATACATTTTGTTATAACCACATGCTTTTGATCCTTCAGGGTGTATAAAGCAGTGGAATTGTTAGGTCATGTGCTAATTCTAGGTTTGGCTTTTTAAGGACCCTCCAAATTGTTTTCCATAACGGCTGCACCATTTTACATTCCCTTGAGCCGTGCATAAGGGTTTTAATTTCTCCATCTCTAGTCAACATGTTATTTCCGGGTATCATTATTATTGCTGTTATTATTATTATTATGGCCCTCGCAGTGGGTACAGAGTGGTTTCCTGAAGGTTTTGATTTGCATTTCTTTAATGATTAAAGATGTTAAGAAGGATTTCTGGATGTGTACACTGGCCATTTGTGAAGCTTCTTTGGAAAAAAAAAAAAAAATGCCGGCATCGGGTTTCCTAATAATCCTGCCCTCCAGGTTGTCAGGTCAGTGACTGCACAGAACACTCCTCCTGCTTTGAGCCTTCACTGCAAAGAGACGCCCAAACCCACAGCTGACTAAGGGGGAGAAACAGCCCTCATTTCAAAATGGGCCTAAATGAAGTCGTGACCTCAAGACTTGAGTGAAGAAAGGACCAGAGGGTCCTGCTAAGGGCAGGGGCTCTAGGAGTCAGGGTGGGAAAGACTCCTTCCTACAGGAGGAAGTAGTTAGCACACCAGGCAGAGGGCTTCATCCTAGACTTGAAAGTGCACAGGGACATAAACAGAGGAAAAATGACATATATGTGTGAAAACAAGAGAATGAAGCCCAGGACTTAGGCTGCTAATTTAAACACTTTTTTAAAAGGAGAACAAATTTCTAAGATCTGGAAAAGAAAAGAACAGTGAGCAGAATTTGTTTCTGAGTCCATACCACTCTGTGACATCACCGGCAATTTGTTCATGAAGATAACGATCAGATCCTGAGCTCTGTTGCTAGGATGTGGAGCTAGGCAGCTGGGAAGGCTCCTGAGTGTTAGAGAGGAGGATGCTGGTCCCAGAGACCTCACATCTATCACACTGGGGACGTGTCGCAGGTCCCCACCCTGCTCAGGTACCTCTGAGAACCCGGCGTGGTTACTCAGATCCAGGATCCCAGTACCATCTCTTCTCCCCACTCCCTCCCCACAACTGCCCGCCTTCCTCTCTCTCTCTCTATACTGTGTGAAGATGAGAACAAGAAGAGAGACTCAAAGGACTCCCTGGCTTATGAGAAGCAGAGCGTCAGACGTGACTGCTTTTTCCCTTTTCTTTGCTTTCTTTTACTGTCTTCCAAATTCAGACCCCAAGAACTGGAGCTGAAAAACTGGCCACAGCTGTTTTGATTGTTTAATTAGATAGCCACAGGGATTTCAAACAAAGGATCTTGGAATTCTCTATAAAGACAGTGAGGCTCAACCCATGATTGTTAGTAAAAGTGTCCAGGCATATTTGCACATACTTGTTACCTAAAAAGGCCTTTAACAAACAATCTCATTTATTCTTCACAAGAGCCTGTGAGGTATTCAAAACTGATCCTAGTAATGTAGACAGGTAAACTAATACACTAAAGTTCTGGAAGATGAGGTGAGGGGCCCAGGGGATAGCTTAATGGATAGATGCTTGCCAAGCAAGCGTGAAGATAGGAGTTCAGATCCCTGGAGCCCACATAATGCTGGAGAATGTGGCAACCAGCCCATAATCCCAGCATCAGGGAGGTTGGCCAAGCTGGCAAGCCAGACTAACAAAACACTCAGATGAGCTCTGGGGTCAACAAGAGATCCTGCCTCAATACATAAGATGGAGAGCAATCAAAGAACACACCCCACTATCAACCTCAGGCCTCCACTGGCCCACACACACATGTAAGCTCACATATGAACACACATATACACAAGAAAGCACACCACACAGATACATATAAAAAAATGAAATAACCTCTCCAAGTTCATGTCACATCTTGGCCCTTTTACTTTTAAAGCTCTAGATACATTTCTCCCTATGAAATTCTAGTACAGGGACAAACTATGTGTTATTAGTAAGATAGCTATTCGGTGTTGCTATTCTTTAACAGGTAAGAAATAGTTAAATTTTCATGAATGAAGTTCCCTGCCTTGGTTTCCAATATTTTTCACATTTAATTTTTGGACACCAGTTTCTTGGCAAATAATCCTCACAAAATTTCAAACCCAAGCTGTACCCTTGATTAAATGACTCTCTTTTTTCCCCCCCAAAATAGTCCACAAGCAAACTGTTCCATGTTGCGCTCAATGACCAGGGACACAGCTGGAGAAAAGCACCATAGAAAGTTTTTCTATTTGCTGAGATGGTTTCATGCTTGATCCTAGTGGATTGCTCTTAATAATTTAGTCACGCACTCCTCGGCAGGATAGCGATTCCACAATGCTAATTTAAACCATGTCAGTGTGCTTGAAATATGAGTGACAATAGCCAAACTTTAAAAAATAAAAGAATTCATTCTTCAAATTAAATATGTACTATTCATCTGTGAACCTCCTGCCTGAGTTGCTAGTTAAAATTTTTCTTCTTTCTGTCTTTCCTCCTCCTCCTCTTCCTCATCTTCCTCCCTCTCCATCTTCCCTCTTTCTTCTCTCTCTCTCTCTCTCTCTCTCTCTCTCTCTCTCTCTCGGATAATTTCCAAGCGTCTAACATACACTTTACTGAAACAGGCTTCGTCAGACCACACACGCGCCCAAATGGCCTGAATAAGTCGGGCACATAAGCAACAGTCACTCGAGTGCAGAGAATGTTTAAACTTTAGAGAAAAAAACAATAAATTCAAGCCGAGCCTTTCTTCTCAAGTGATTCCTTATTGAGGCTTCTGCTCTGAATTAGAAGGAGGTTGTGTCAGGGTGGTGGATATATCTGGGGCCCACCCTGAAATCTCTCTTTCTCCAGAACAAGTGGATCTACAGGGAGGGACAGCCCCAGGAAACAGACTGCTGGGATTGTGCAATAAAAGGAAGAATCGGAGCTCAGGCTACATCGTCTTCCCAGGGCAGCCTTTCAGTCCTCTGAGAAAGGCAAATCTCTGAGGTTTAAGGTCAACCTGGCAGGTTTTTAAAGCTGTTCTGCCCCACTGGCCTTACCTGCAAGCAAGAGCTACCAGACCCAGCAATTCTCCATTCTTCTCATTTCAAAGGCCAGATTTGTCATTGTGTCCTACAAGGTCCACAAGTGCCTGTCTGGATCTCTGGGTCTGCTTCCTGCCTGCCCACAGAGGTCCGCACCCCCGGCCTCTGTTTCCTCTACTCTCCCAAATCTGTTCCTATCATTGGCCCTCAGCCCAGCTGGGTGCTAACTGGTGCTATTGGCTTCTGTCTCTTTGTTCAGGACTTAGCTTAAATGTCACCAATCCTTAGCATTTCCCAAATCTTCTAAGGTAGACTTGGTTACGTATCTCCATTCTTGTTCCCTAGCAACAGGGTTCCATGTCCACACCCTCGCCAGGTGCCTTTGCAGGGCCTCTTACTGTGAGCAGACACTTCCTTCTGGTGATACTGTTCTTGTGATTCGCCTTGACATGGGACACATGGGTGTCAGTGGCAGGAGACTAGGACCAAGCTACAGCTCCAAGAACAATGACCTGTTTACACACAACCCCTTGCTCTGTTGAGGTCCACCAAAAGCAGTACACGCTGAGATCACCACTGGTACAAAGCAAATAACAAACCCACAGATACATGAGGAATCCCCAGAATAAGCCTCCAGTTTCATGAGTCACTAATATTTTAATATTACTTGTTACACAGCAACAGAAAAACTAACACACAATTCACAGTAGCCTCACCAGACTCTGCTGCCACCTGCTTTGTTTTCACTATAGAAGGCAGATTCCTAACATGATTTTCTGATTTGTTCATGTTTACTTCTTTCTCTCATAATGTGAGTTCCGTGCAGGAACTGTGCTTTCTCCGACCCCCAAACAGTGCCTGACTCATGGTGGGGACTCAGAAGATATTTGCTAGATGAGTGAAGAAGCTCTGGATTCTTATTCTTAGAAGAATTTGTCTGTTTAACCATCTGCAAACTCAAACCCTCTCTGTCCTGCAGCAAAACCACTCTTTCTCTAAAATTTAAAAATAAAATAGGGACCAGCAAAATGGCTCAGTGTATAAAGGTGCTTGCTACATAAGCCTGGTGCCATACAAGCCTTGTGACATGAGTTCTACCCTCAGAACCCAAGTAAAGGTAGAAGGAGAAAACTGATTCTACAAAGCTGTCCTCTGACTTCCACACACATGCTGCAGCATACATGCTGAGACATGTGATTGCACACTCGCACATATACACAAGAATAAGAAAATAAAATAAAGATGCACTTGGAGACTTATAACCTGTAATCTTAGTACTTGGTAGACTGAGGCAGGAAGATTATGACCAGTTCCAAGACAGTCTGGGCTACAAAGTAAGACCCTGTCTCAAAAAAATAAAGGAATAAAATAAAATAAGCAATATAATATCAATGTGGTGTTCTGGAGGAAAGGACTCTGCTCAGACAAAAAAGTTCTGATCAGTGATGAGAAATGGAACTGAGTACAGAAGGGGCGTGACTCGCCACCCAGTCGGAAGTCACTGATGGAAGGAGCAGGCAGAGAAGTGACCTGAGCAGACAGAGCAAGAGGGACGATGATCCCAATGAGGCCACAGAGGACCAAAGAGGCCAGCTCAACAGGAGCCAGAGCAGGGAGTATCTGAGGCATGAATGAGACACTACAAGTAGAGAGGACAGTGGCCAGGGCTGAAGGTGTGTGTGTGAGCATCTGTGTACACATTTGCTGTGGCATGCGTGTGGAGGTCAGAGGACAATATGAGGTGCTATCCTGACACAGGGTGCCTTTTGGTTGTTCACTGCTGTGTATGACAGGCCAGCTAGCCCCCGAGATTCTGTCTCCTCCTCCCATCTCCCTTAGACGTGCTGAGATCACAGACACATAGCTCTGAGCTATGGGACAGCAGGGCGAGCCACCTAGAGAGTCTCAGAACACAGTCACCTCTCCAGCCAGAGATGCTGAGTAGTCATATTTGGTGTCTGAATGCAGGACACTTGTTCAAGCCATAAATGGTGTCAAGTGGTGAGCTCCCACCCCATTGCTGGAAACCCACACAATGAAAGCTAATTCATTACGGCATGCCAATGTAATAATGTGCCCTCCTGGGGTCTGGATTTGAGAGAAGTGGGGCCAGGAGGAGGAAGACAGGAAGTAGAAAAGACCATGAAGACCAGTTCAAGTCCAAGTCCTTCACTGAGTATCAGCTTGAGCAGCCCCTTAAGGAGCCCACAGTGTTTCTATCCTCAGAATGGGTGAGTACCACTTTCTCAGGGTCCTGGTTTGAGTACTGTATGGAGGAATGCAGGACAGCTGCCCCTGTCAGGGTGGGGCGCTGTGAGTGGGACTCATGTGGCCCCCACTCCTGGCAACTTCCAGAGCTCTGCATCTTCACATGCTCCGGGACTGCAGCCATGAACAGGTGCCAGGGTGTTAAAGGCATCCATTCTTCATCCTTTGGTGTAAGTCATCCAAATAAGGGAAGCCATTTTTTATCCTACTCTGATGGCAAGAGGATAAAACCAACAACTAAGTGTGTTGTGAAAGAGAGGGACTATGGAAGCAGGAAGCCCGGCTCTGGTTGCTGGTTCCGCCTGCCATGTGCTTCATAACCTGGAGGCAGTAGCCTCACTGACTCACAGTGTCCTTGAAAGTGAATGGGGATAGATTACTAGGTCAAACAGCCCCTCTCTGTCACTCTGTCCATTGCTGTGGTTTTCTTCATGTTATTTATCACTCCCTGCAGACACCTTATTCCTATTAGTTATGACCTATCGACTGTCTCTTCCAAGCAGACCATGAAAGCAAGGGGTGCCCCAAGTCTTGCTCAGATACATTTCCATGGCAGAGATGCTCTGGGTGTTTAGGGATAAAGAACACAGCAAGGAGCAGATCCTGTTGGAAGCGTTAATCTTATTTCACAGCTGCAATCAGAGGCTCAGAGAAATGAAAGGCTTCTTTAAGGTTAAGCTCCAAGAATATAGAGGAGAGATTCCAACCAAGCCCACAGTTCCTCCAGGACATGACTCACAGGCCAAGAGGAAGTTGGAGTCCACATGTCTGTGACAGGTACAGCACCTCCCTCCGGGAACAAAGAAACCCAGGTTCCCACATGGCCTCTAAGATCCCGCCTGTGCTGCCCTGCCTCCCTCTCCCAGTTCAGCTCCTAGCCAGTGCGTCACCCCGTAGGCTCCAGCCACAGCGGCCTGCAGGTTCTAGTGACAATAGTCTCGCCTCTCCCTCCAATGCACAAAGCTTGCTCGACCCAGGGTCTTTGCTCTCTGCTGGACTTTGAGCACTCTTCCCCCTGGACTTCCTGAAGGTGGTGTTTTCTTATCATTGGAATCTCAGTGCAAATGGCAGGTGGGAGGGGCCAGGTGGGGCAAAAGCATTCTGGGACAGCCTAGTCACTGAGGCGCTTATCTCCACCTGCCCCCTTGAATTATTCTCTGGTTCACCCACCTGTTCTAACTTCATTACAGTGTTTATCGAGACCTGAACTTACCTTGTCTCCACATGCTATTGCCTGCAACCCCTGCCCCTCTGCAGTCTTACAAGAGACCCGTGTGTCTGCCTGCGGCAGTGGGAGCAGCAGCTGTCAGACTGTTGATTGACTCATTGTGTGAACAGTATTGTCCCCAGGATGACTATTACTACCGCTTCTGCTGTAAAGAAACAGCTCTCTCTCTCTCTCTGTCCCCTCCCTCCCCTCCCTCTTCCCCCCCGCCCCCCCCCCCCCCCCCCCCGCGCCTCCAGCCTCTCTCAATAGAGTCTCACTGTGTAGCCCTGGCTGGACTGAAATTCACTGTTTAGACTAGGATGGTCTTGAACTCACAGAGAGCCACCTGCCTCTGCCTCCTGAGTTCTAGGATTAAAGGTATGAGCCATCATGCCCTTGGTAAGGGCTCTTTCTCTTTTCAGCAGCAGTTGCTGCACATGGAAATGAGGATGAACGGATGACCTAAAACGTTGTCACTCAGAGATAACAGCATCCTGTTTAAATCTGAAATGCAGATTTATCTGCATTTATCTCTAACATTTATTGTGCACTCCTGTCTTAGAGCCCAGGTTATGGTCTTGAAATGACAGCTCCTGACCTCACAGAGCTTAGAGTCAAATTTAAAGACAGCCATGTTTCAATCTGAAACGACCAGCTAGCACGGCAAGTACATGTTTGGCCAGCACAGAGCAGGGCCAGCCAATCTATGGCAGGAATCCTGGGACGGTGGGGGCAGAGGGAGAAGTGAGGGAATGTTGGACAAGGGGGCAGCCGGTGGGAGAGGGAGGAGGGCGCTTAGGATGAGAATAAAATGAAGCCACAGGAAGGGTTGCTTCTACCAAGGGACTCAAGCTTGACAGGAAAAATGCAAGTGAAATCGGAGGCCCAGCAAACAGTGGCCACTAGAGCCGAACCTCGGAAGCACACCACAGTCCGTGTGTTGAGTGCGAAGCTCTCCAGGGAAATCACCTATTAATGTTCCCACTTTTGATAAAGACATGGGTGGAGAGATGGTTTTCCCTATCCATAAAGATTATCAGTCCTAGGAGAAACTGCACAACTTCAGAGACAGGGAATGGTGGGGACTGTGAGCGGGAAGAACAGGCCCAGGGATCAATGTTGCTCTTTTGAATTTTCAGGACAAGATAGAAATTCTGATTTTTAAAAAATAATCAGTTTATTATGGTGAATCACAATTTTATCAAAGCATTCAGGGAGGGTCAGACAGGCCTGTGGATGCATAAAATGGAATAACAGAAGCACCTCCACCTGCTTATTTTGAATTTAATAGCATTGACAATATTTGAGATATTTCCTTTACTACTTTTATTTGTGTGAGTGCATTGCCTGCATGTATGTAAGTGAACTGATGTCATGTAATAATCATGGAGGTCAGAAGAGGCCATCAGATCCCCTGGAACTGAAGTTACAGACGGTTGTTAGCTACCATGTGGGTGCTGAGAACTGAACCCGGGTCTTTTGCCAGAGCAACCAGTGCTCTTAACTGCTGAGCCATCTCTCCAGCCTCATAGAACTGACAGTATTTGAAATCACCATTCACCTTAAAAGTGCCCATTGGGCAGTCATAACAATAACTTATTCAGTAGGAAGCAGATAACAAGTGGGAATTGCATTACAAACTTTAAATAATGGCATCATTTTGGTCATCTAGAGCTTTACAAAATTCCTACAATACAATATCCACTCACAGATTAAATTTAACAATTATTAAGCTTCTAATGGTAAAAAAAAAATGTTAATGTTTTCAAGTTTCTAGTTGTAGACATCACATTTAGAGGAAGTTAAATATGATGCAAAGTTAAATAGGATCTGGAGCTCCTGAGTCAATAATTAAACCCGCCCTTCTTTCTTGGAATGGGGGTGGTCTTTTTCTTTTCTCTGTTTTGCAAGTATGAATTCTACAGAGCAAATGGTTTCTATTCAACTGTCCAACTCCAGCACCCTTGTCATTCCTCAGCAAGAGCTTTATTTAGAAGTTCCCAGAGACAGAAAGTGGGAAACCCGGGTTCATAAAGACAGGGGATATAAAGAGCTCCATTAATGCAGCTGCTGGGCCTGGAAAGTCAACAAAGCCCGATAATGTGTTTTATTTGGACCTGTCCTCCACGGTGCAATGATAAGGAGGTACTTGGAGCTCAGACACTCACTGTACTGCCCGAATTCAGCCCTTATTGATTCGGAAACAATGCTCGCTTTCAGATCACACCCACGGCAGTGAATGTGAAGGAGGCAAAACAGGGGAGTCAGGGAACTGGGCTGAACATTCAGAGGCAGCACCCAGGGCTCCCGCTTCGGGGGCACTCACCACCCCACCATCTTCGGCATGGCTGACTTACTGAACCTCTCCACGCCCTCCACTCTATTTGTAAAATAGGGCAGGAACACTTGCTGGCAGCTACGTGACTTAAAAAAAAAATCATTGAGTAGACATAAAAAGCTCTACATACATAATGTATGGAGTTTAATGAGTTCAGGGATAAGAATGCAACATGGCCAGATGTCATGGTGCACACCTGTAATCCTAGCACTGGATGGAGGATTCCAAGTTCAAGACCAGCCTGAACAATATAGAGAGACCCTATCTTTAAAAAGTAAACAACAATAACATAAAGAAATACACCATGAAACTATTACTAGCCAATCAAGGCTATAAGTACATCTGTCATCCCATGGTATCCTCAGCATCTTATTGATACTGTTATTAATAATTAATGCCCTTGTCCATTCTGAAACAATTCTGTAAGACTCAAGGTCTCATCGGATGGAAACCTTCATAGTTAGTTCCCATCTAGCCTTTGCAGACACCATATAGTCTCAGAACCAGAGTTGGAAGGGATCCCAGCAGGTACCTAACCCAACCTTGGGTCCCACCTCCATAGCCTATTCTAGGTACCTCCAATGACCTCCACAACCTGCTCCCAGCCCACTGCTGTGGTGTCACCTGTCTCATTTGCCCACTCCTGCTATAGCCATAGTAGACTTCTGGAATCTTGCAGCCTCCTGGCTTTTCTAGTCCTTATGTAAAAAAGACTACTCCCTTGAATATTAGAGTTCAACCCTATGTCCCCTCAGTGACCTTCCCTCACATCCTGTGCCCTTCCCATCCACCACATTGCCTCCTATTGCTTTTCTAGAGGTGCACATTTCTCAGAAATTACCTTGGGAATGATCAGTAAGGTTTGGCTTCAGTTTTGCCCTCTATCACAAAAGCATTATGAGAGTAATGCACTTGCCTGTGTTGCCCACAATGGCACTGCCTGGAGGTGTGCATCAGAGATTCCCGAATTCCTTCCGAAGTTGAAGGCAGCCCCAGTAAGGAAAGGGGGTGGTAGTCTCTGAATCCCTGTTCAACAGGAAACATTCAAGCTGCCAATCATGCAAGACACATTCAACTCAAACACTAGGGGGCAAAGAACCTCTCTACCCCCAGCTCCAGTTTGGCAAACGCAGCCCTTGCTGAGCCAACGAGGGAGGCGGGGCTCGTAAGCCCTGGGCAGACATCTCTCTCCCCAGGGCCCAGTGCCCTCCTAGGTTAGGTTTAGGTTTAGAGGTTTCTGTTTTCAGGCTCTCTGTAAGCAAATACCTTGTATCACAACACCAGCAGGGTTGCTTTCACACTTGCCCCCAAACACAGCTACCTTCCTTCAGAAAACACCATTGAAATTTTAAATCAAATTTTAATCAAGGAAACAAAAGAGTTCAAGCTGAAAGAGTTCAAGACTAGCAGTCTATTTAAAAAAAAAAATCAGTGAAGGGAGGAAAGGAATATATTGCCTGGTTTGCCCCTCAACATGATTTATCCTCCGAATCCCATTTGGGTTAGGCAATCAGTGGTGAGAAATTTCTTCTCTAAGTCTAAGAGCATGTACCGGCAAATGTCTGCTACCCAGGAGCACAGACTCCGTGTCAACTGGGAGTACAACATTTTGCTCTAGGTCACCACAATCAATGCCATCACCATGGAGATCTCGGCAATAAACTTTATACTCACCAGGTGAACACATTCTAACACTGGACTTGGGGAAGGTGGAGGTGCAGGAAGATGACATTTATGCTGAGAACAAAAGAAAGAGGTAGGAAGTTTCTTCTGGCACAGGAGACAGGTGCAAGTGGAGGCAAAAGCCACACTGGGCACCGGAGAGTGACACGCAAAGCAGAGCACTCTGCGTTTTGCTAAGCATATGGCCATTGGAGAATCCCCTCTACTTCTTAATTATTATTATTTGCTTGTTTTACGTGTTTGAGTGTATTGTCCTCACGTTGGTAGGGGCACCCATGTGGTGCAATGTCTGTGGAGGTCAGAAGGGGGCATCGGATCCCCTGGAACTGGAGTTACAGGTAGTGTTAGCCTCCATGAAGGTGCTGGGAACTGAACCCAGGTACTCTGCAAGAACAGTCAGTGCTCTTAAGTGCCGAGCCATCTCTCCTCGAATGCCCTATATTTCTACTTTTCTAAAAATCTGTGTGTGTTCCTGTGTGTGAGTGTTCACGTGTGTGAGTGTTCACATGTGTGAGTTGTAGGCCTCTGTGTGCCACAGCATGTGTGCGGACGTCAGAGGCTACCGTTGTTGGTCTTCACCTTCCACCTTGTGTGAGACGGGGTCTCTCTGTCGCTCGGGTTGCTCATGGCTTACGGACATCTAGGGCCTCTCCTGTCTCTGCTTCCCATCTCACCACAGGGACACTGCAATTACAGACACATGCCACTGTGCCAGGCTTTACATGGGCTGTGGGAATTTGAACTCAGGTCCTCACACTTGTGCAACAAGCAATTTACCACTGCGCCATCTCCCCAGCCTCATGTTTTCCACTGCGTATGGAGACAGACAGAATAAATTCAAAGAAAAGAAATTCATAGTCCTCAAGCATAGTTCTCAGATTCTGAGCAGATCTGAATGGAAATTTCCTTTTGAGGTTGGAAAATTGGGGCATTTCTGTAGCTCGGGAAAAAAAATGGAAAAGTAGAAGTGTATGTCATCAGAAAGACTGTTCACTCAAGGTTTTCTGTTCAACCTAAACCAAAAAGCTATGGAAACACATCAGAAACGGGGCCTGTATGTTTCTTTCCAGTTTCCACTGTGGTTGGGTCCTTTTATGTAGGCACAAACCTTTAAAGTCTTGAGGTCTGTCTGTTAACCCTCAGTGGATCTTCTACCCACTAACCACTATGGACCTCAAAAGTGGAATTCATCTTTTCACTTGGGATCTTGGTCCACATTTCTCAAAGCCGGCGTGAATGTGAAGAGGCAAGGTTAACTCACTGAAAATGCAAACACTGCTAACACAATAGGATGGCCGCCTTCCCACATACTCCATCTGGTTAAGAGGGGGCCGGGTGTCAGCCCTTTCCTAAGAAAGAGGAGAGATGACTAAACCCGGTTCTGATCTGCAGGCTTCAGTCCGCTTCAAAGCGATGCCGTTCAGAGCCTGCTGTGGCCACTGGGAACAAGCAGGGATTTCAAAGGTCTGAAAGAATCAGGAGCTCCTAGGATCAGGACTACCACTGGCTGACAAAGCCATCAACCCATTTCATGGGGGACTCGATGTGGATTATGCTGTGTGCAGCAACCCTCCCCCTTCAACAACTTCCTTCCCTCTGGAAACAAGGCTTTAGGCAGAAATGCAAGACTCCTGGCAAGGCTACGGAGACTTCGGCCTTCTTAGAATTTCATTGTTCGGCCCACTTTAGGGAGGTCAGAGGAGGATTCAGGGGGGCATAGGCCTTGGAGTCACAAAGCCCTCGGCCCCATTGTTCCCAGGACTGGCTCCCTCCCTGCTCTCTTCTGAAGTGGTCAATCCCCAGGCTCCCTGAGGCCTTTTGGTCTCTGAATGCAGTAGGAGGAATATTTAGGTTTCCTGACACAATGGTCCAAACAGCTCACCGCCCTCTCTCCAGGACTGGACAACAGACAAGAAAAGGGACCAGCATGTCCCAAAGCCCTCTTCTCAGCAGCAGACTTTTCAATAAAGTCCTCTGGTGTCCCAGGCCTTTGCCCTTGTTTGGTCAAATGGGTTAAACATTATTGGTGTCTTTATTACAGAGTTATGGGAGCCTGGGCAGCCACCCACAAGGGAGAAGTGGAGAGAAAAGACATAGAACACGGGTGCACTTTACCTCCTGAGGGTAAAAAAGACATCTGGAAGAGGAGGAGTGTGGCTGTGTCCCTACTGTCACTCAGGTTTGTGAGAGGTGGTGGGAGGGCTTTGAATGCACTGAGCCTGCCAATGGGAGCAGAGGCTATAAACCTTTCTACAGGGCCCAGGTCATAAAGAGAGGGCACATCTAAGGTTCGCTTTGGGAGCGGCTTCTTGAAGATTCATACTGGGTTTGGGTCAGATGCTGGAAGTTGGATCAAGTCTTTGCAGATTTTAGGATTAGAACTAGTTGCTGGCTCCTGAAAGTTTGTCAGCGTCCATTGCTAAGCAGGAAGAAATACCTAGTATGTCTCAAGATTTTGTCTCCAGGAAAAGAGGAGTTCGGCAGAGAGAAAAACGCATGTGCACACGCGCGCACACACACACACAAATCCCCAACTTAGGATGGCTCAACTACTTTTCACCTTCATGATGGTGCCTATCGGTGTGCCCTGCTGTGGCGAAGGCACACAAAGGGTCCTCTGTAGAACACTGGGGAGTAGCCATGATGCTTGACAGTTTAGAAGTATTCAATGCATTTCAAATTACAACATTTCCGGTTTTCTGCTGAAATGTCACTAAACCCCTCACAGGTGGAAGGATGTACTCCAAGAAGCACCTGCGTGTCACCTGTCAGGTTACAAAATCCTACCGCATGACAGAAAGACAGTCACCTCGCGTTACACACAAACTGCGCAGTCAGGACCACTGACTGGCCCATCGAGGCAGCTGACTCTCTTCCTGAGGCACCCTCCAACTTGCTTCCTTTATTTGAGACAGACCTTAAGACTGCCCCTGAGGTGCATTCTGAGGGAGTCTCTTGGAGTGTGAATGGACTCAGAGCCTGTGAACATCCCCCAGAGCCTTCACCTGGAGCTTCTCTGACAGTGACCACCTGCATGCATGACCTGAGTGCCTAGTGATGACACCAACCCAGCTAGACAGTGAATGAGAGGCAGGTGGAGAAGAGCTCAGCGCTCTGATGTGAGTGGCCAGCATGCCACTGAAAATGAACCCGGAGCCACGTAAATTGGTTACAGAGATGCAGTTCAGGGGGAGAAAGTCAGTCAAAGTGATCAAAGGCAGGAGGGCTTCAGGCCAGTGGACACCTCAATAAAACAGTTGGCAGCTGAGAGTCTTTGCACACGGCTGGAAGCTGAGAGGAAGACCACAAAGATGGCCCTCTGCCGCTAGGGTGGCTTTTCTTAGTCGGCTAAATGACAATGCCTTTATTTTAAAAATCAAAATCACTTTAAATTTGGGGAACTATCCAGAAAATGCCATCTCTCCGGTATCTCTACACCGTCCACATTAGCCCACAGTTTTAATCACAGCCACCTAATTACAGTGGGACAGGTGTTTCAATTAGGAAAGCTGAACCCATGAAACAAACATTGATTTCATTTTGAATTATCTGATTATCTGGTGTTCTCTAGAAGGGACGAGGTGGAGGGAGGGTGCATATTCAGAAAACCAGAGCCCTCACTCCCCCATGACAATTAGGGCTGACCTTATTTGGACCCTGGGTAGCCACTTCCGGGAGAACAAGCCCACCCAGCCATGTGAGATGAATTAACTGTTTATGGCAAAGGAACCTGATACTGTTAGTTTCTTCTCACACCAGAGCAGACTGTCAAATTGGAGTTAAGGGCAAGGCAATGGCCCGTATAATTTAGAGATGGGGGAGGCAGATGGCCTGGATATATATTTTGTGCCTAAATATCAAACAGAGGCTGCCATCCAGGGTAGCCTGGAGCAGCCTGAAATGAGCAAATTGAGAGAGTTTCATGAAGCCTTCTATTCTGAAAGATAATGATGTCTTTAAGGAAGACCTAATCTGTTGACTGTAGACATCAGCACTCCAGAACAGTGACTCAGCCTGCTAATTTTAAGACCATAATCCATTTCTGGGAAGACAAACAGGTCTTCCTTTCCTTGGGAAGACTGTTGTCCTTAAAAAGAAGCCCAAGGAAAAGTCAGTCATTTCTCAATTTCATGAAGACAAAGACAGCACCCTGGGAAGGGACTGTGAAGCCAGCAGGGACAGTGTCCGGGCCCCTCCTCGCTCCTTGGCTGTGTTTGCGAACCTATATATTTTCCACTGAACTGGTGTTGCTCCTCTGTAGCTCTCTGCCAGAAAGAGACAAGAGACGCTGTTGTGAGCCCCCTCCTTCAGCTCTGCCTCTCCATGGGATGAGGCCTGGATGACTTCTCCTTTAAGTTGCTGAGTTACTTTGAGCATTTTCTAGATCAGTTCTGTATCTCTTCCCCCAACATAATGTGCCACAGTCCCTTCTGTACACTTACAATTCCTTCTATGAACTATACAGGTCACCTGATCTCTCTGAGCCTCCGTTTCTTCATCTGTAACATGGAGATTATGCTTTATAGAAAGTACAAGGAAAATAGAGCACATGAGAGATGATGAATTACTCCCCAGGGACATTTGATAAGCTTCCTTTTATCTGTGTCACTAGTGTAGAATGTAGGAGATTAGTTTAGTGTGTGTGTATGTGTGTGTGCGTGTGTGTGTAAGAGAGAGACAGAGATAGAGGGAGAGAGATAGACAGCAACAGAGAGACAGAGAGTCAGAGGCAGTGAGAGACAAATAGAGACAAAGAGACTGAGACAGAGACTTACCAGGCAGCCCAAGCTGGCCTTGAACTCACAATCCTCCTGCTTCTCCCTCCTGAGTACTGAAATTATAGGTATACACCACCATATTTATCTTGTGATATGTGTATCACTCTGTTATTTTACCTGTTCCTCAAGATCAATTCGTTTCTCAAGGAAAACACCTTACTCACTTTTGTATCCACAGAATCCAGAACAAAGCATAGAACATTGTCGGACATAATGCTCAATAAATGACTTATAGAATAATAATGATTTGAGACTGATGAATATGCATCAGACAACTACTATGTACCAGGCAGTTTCCAAGGCATTGCCCACACAAGGTGAACAAGGACTCTCAGGAAAGCGATAGCCTATAGTACATCTTGGATTGTGGGTAAGAACAAAAAAATAAGCCAGCATCCCATGAGCTTTCATTTGCAGAAGGTCATTATTATATACAGTGCCCAGGGATGGATGAACAGGAGGATGAATGGATTGACTCACAGGTAACAAAGAGAAATCCTTGAGTGAGGTTAGAAACAACTCTTCCAGGAATCCTATTTAGATCAAGGAAGCATGACACTATAAATCTGGATCTTTTCTTGCATGAATTGGTACTTAACTGACCCTTTGCATCACTGCCTTTGAAGACTCAAGGTTCTTATAGCCATCTTTTTGGAAACACAGGCAAACACCTAGGGCTGAGAGCTGCCTGCTTTTCTGGCCTTCCTAATGCTACCTCTAGAGCCAACCCTCTCACCTGCCCAGGCTTGAGGAGGCCTTTGGCACGTGCGTGGTGGCTCTTTCCTGGCTCAGGTATTTCTCTTGCCTTCCCTCAGGACCCTCGCTAGGATCCAGTGTGCCTCTTCCCACGTGTCCAGTTTGAAAGATGTGACTGGTATTTCATTCCCTTTGAAAGATGTCTGTGACAGAATTCTCTGGGTACCAGCACAGCTCTAATTTGTTTGGTGCTAAGTCATCAGACACTGGAGGACTCACCACAGACTCACAGCCCCAAATAAAATAAGAAGTGTTTTGTTTTATTTTTAAATAAATGAAGCGCCTTTTAAGTCCAAGATTTCTAACTGTTCTTTGAATATGTCATATTTATGCCTCTATGTACGGGTTTTTTGGTTAGAGGCAAACGACAAGCACGAACAGTTGTGGCTTGACCAGGAAGCCGCTAGCGTCCTTAGCAGACCTAGGAGAGCAGCTCAGCCCAGAATGCCTGACCTGGCAAAAGTCTCACCCAGTAAGACCCTGGCAGACCTCTGACCCATAGCTCCACTCTGCCCTTCCGCTCCACTAACCCATCCTGCAGGACTGCTGTGGTCTTCTGTCCCACTCTATTCTTGGGAACTCCCCTACAGTCAAATGGAATTGCCAGCACGCCTCCAACGCTCCGCAGTCCCTCTGCCCACTCACTTCTCCTATACTCTGTTTCCCCTGAAAAAAATTAATTTCCTCCCTCATCTCTGCCTAAAGCAGGGAGTCAAGGTCACAATCATTTTATCTTTGGAATCTTCTCCAGTCTCTCAAACCAATTTACCCTTGTAGGTAGCACTTGAGCCAATTACAAAGCACATTCCGATTTGTTTTGCGTGTGCACCACTAACATGATGTTCCCCGAGTCCTCAGTAAGAACCCCAATGTCAGAAAGTCTCATCCAGACTTTGTGGTGATAGAACACAGAGGTAGGCCTTGCACAGTAATGTTTACCAGAAGAAAGAAAGAAAGAACGAATGGATGAGCAAGAGAATGGCTCGGTCATTACTTGGCAAGGACTTCACTTTGACACAAGTTTTCTTCCACCACAAATCTAGCAACCATAAAGATGAGGGAGTTAATTTTTTTAAATCTTTGCGGTTTAATGCTAAGTCTCTCGAGCTAAATTTTCTATTAAAAGTCCCCTAGGTTTTGTTAATAAGACTAATGGAAAACTCATTTCCAGTATTGCCACCTTCTAATGGAATTTTCTAGAGGTACTTTTCTTTCCTTCATTGCTTTTTCAGGCAAAATACTATTTTTCTTTTCTGTCAATAACTTTGAACATTCAGAAATTCTGATTCTAATGCATAACCCAAGCCAAAAGTGTCATTTAAGAAATCTTAAATCTTAGAGACAGTAAGAGAAAAAGGTTTCGTGCCATATCCCTATAATTAGGAGATTTCCGATGAGTAAGGTATTTGGCAGCTCTTACAGAGATGTGTAGATAGATTTTGCTTCTGAAAATTGAGGCCAGGTGAGCCAATCAGTAATTCACATTCAGGTTTTAATGCCTAGAGACCATCTCAAGCCAGCACTACAGGCGATAACTAATGCCTTCATGACATGGGAAATTAAAGAACCAGAGAAAGGCTTGATAAAGATGAACTCCACAAATCCACAACACAGTCCCTAGGGGCAATCTTTTCATTGAACAGCACCTCTCCACTATATTATTAATTTTATTTATTTGTATTTTTACATGTACGAGTGTTTTGCCTGCTCTTGCAGAAGACCTAGGTTCAGTTTCCAGCAACCATATAGTGGTTAACAGCCATCCATAACTCCAGTTCCAGGGGATCTGACACCCTCTTCTGACTTCCACAGGCATTGTATGACATGGGTGCTCTTACATACATGCAGGCAAAACACTCATAAACATAAACTAAAAATAAATATATCTTTTTCTTTTAAGAAATCATGGCATGTCCATATACAGATTGAGCACTCTGTAGCCATTAAAGTAATATTCTCAGAGACCATTTCAGACTATAAAGCAATGTTCACAATATATAACTATATAAAGCGTCACAAAAATTTGGGTACCCACAACTAGCTTGACTTTTTTTTCCTTAAAAGTACATGTAAATGGTACATTGGCAAACGGCATCTCCAAACAGCACAACTATAGTCTCATTGTTTTTTAATTTTCTGGAATTCTCTGTATATGACTTTTAGTATTAGACAAAAGTCAACAGAGAGCGTGAAACCAACAAAGACATACATAGCTACTGAACCTGTTTATTCCCCGACCATGCAAAGCCCATTCACTAATCTGGGAGTTTCTCAACCACACCAAAGCCTGCTCATTAGACGTACAGTAGACAAGCCCTTACTTGCATTTTCCAAATAAAATATAGGCTCCAGTCATCTTCAAGAAAGAAGCAGCAGCCACCCCCGCCCATCCTCCCTCTTCCACCGTGATACCTCCTTCTCCATGTCTCCTTATGAGTGCTCACCTGACTTCCCAGGCAACCCTTCCTCCCCTCCCACAGAGTCCTCACAGCCTTTGAACCCTAGCTGCACTTTTTCTGCTGAACATGAACGTGGTGTTTCCCTATCCTGACTTTGGGAATGAGGAACTCAGACATTATGTCTTTGTTTGGTTGCTTACTACATCCTTGAGAAATGGACAAACGGGGAGAAAGTCTTCACAGTTAATACTGTGTGCCTTTAAAAAGCTCTTTGACGGGAAATTTGGAAAAGTAGAAATTTCTTACACCCCATCTGCTAACGGACCACTCAAGGAATCCAGGTCAGATTTCTGTCTTACTGCTCATTTCTCCTCCTCAGGTAATCTAGCCAAGTTCTAGGTAGATTTGGCCAAAATGGTAGAAATGAGGTCTGTGAAGCCAAGTATAATTCCTGGTTTCTCATCTGGAAATCCTTTGGTAAAGGCCTCAGGGATGGTTTCTGCCTGAAAACTCAAGAAGAGCATTTAGCCCTAGGATCTGAGCAAGAAGAAAGACTTTTTTTAAATCTGCATAACTGAAGGAATATTCATAGAGATGTATTGACATGGCAGAGATTTTACTGACATGAGGAAGTGTAGCAAGACCAAACTGAAATAGGTCTGCTGTAAATCTTCCCAGAAAACCAACTCCAACATGTCTTAGGCTTTTGGAGGTACTCCAGCACAATCAGTGGTAGACACAGGATTACAGAAACAGTGAGACAGAAGCCCCCACCTACACACTCTGCAAAGTGATTTATATCAGCAGTAGGCTTAGAATTCCTGTTTGGGTTTGGTAAAAACAGGAATATTTTTATTAAATTGCCTTAAGGATATTTGATTTTCCAAAGTAGAATCAGAACTTTCACCAAAACTGAAAGCGGCTCCCACCCTCTTCGTAAAGGGTAGGCAACGGCTCTCCTTGAGAGAGAGCTTTGTTGCTCATAACCAGCCTCCTGTTCCCCTGACCCAGTCCCACTCTGGCTTGCCCACATCCTTTCTTTTCATGTTTGGCTGTAGATCAAGTTAAGACCTTCACAAGTCAAGCTCGTTTTACATCGTGGACCATGCACACATCCTTCCCTCACCCTGCAAAGATTCTCCCCATCTTAGCCCTGTTCCACTTCATCTCCAGGAACCAATTTAAATATTACTTCATGGACAGGGGGTGGGTGGAGCTCCCAAAGACCCCCCCCCAACTCTGGCAATCTAAGTAAGAGCCCTCCTAGGCTTAATGTGCATAGCAGTTACCACTGTTTGTAATTAAATATTTGTGTGGTTATTTACTTGAAGTCCGACCCCTCCACTATGATGTGAAGCTTGCAAAATCCGGAAGTGTGGCTGTTTTGCTCATTGCAGAAGGTGGCTTGGTAAATATTTGTGGACTGTCTGTGTGCTCTGGGTGGCTCTCTCTTTCTTTCTCTAACAGGTAGTTTCTGACCACTCCATTTCCTAACCTCCCATTCAAAAGGGAAGCCAAATTTAGCCCACCTTATATGGGCACTGAAAGGACTCACGGGTGTTTACTGGGAAACTCTGAGACATGCAGAAGTTAAGTTACTATTAACCAGCTTTCCAAATTTCCCAAAGAAAACTACAATCACATGGAGTGGTGTCATAGGCGTGTGTATGTTGGAGCAGAAATACTACCCTACTCCCCATGGTGTCTGTTTATTTCCTGAATTTTATGGTTCTTTTGGAAATTCAAATGAGCAGTGAGCTGAATGTGGAAATGGCTTCTCCATTGGCTCCCATCAGAGGAAACGGGACTGAGCCACAAGGAAGTTGAATCAAGGCCCTGATTGTCACTGGAAATCCAAAATGGCTGCCACAGGAAAGGCCAAACTGAAGCTATCGGAAGCCAGGTTTAAAATGACTGTTGTGTTTTTTTTTAAAGATACTTGTGCTTTTAGCCTCCCCCCTCCAATTTCCTACATCTCCGGTAAATTAGGCCTTTCCATCTGGGGCTGACAGTTCAATATTCCCCCTGTTAATGTTCTCAGGTGTCAGCAGATAAGCATGGTTGCTTTGATCTCAATGTACCAACTGTCGTCAGTTGCCCATGCTTTGGAGACATTCCCCTTGGAAGCCCATCCAACAAACTGGAACAGTTATAGGGCTAGTGTTTCAAATGTGGTCAGACTCTAAGGCCCCTGCCTAAAAATGGGCCTAAATGGCTTCCACCGAATAATGCCAGATTCCTGACAAAAAAATAATAACAAGAACCCACCCCACCTCTCTCCTTCATTCCCTCCCTAACCTGTGCTCCCACCCCTCAAAAAAAAAAAAAGAGTTCGAAGCACTGCCAAACTTTTTCAAGAACCATTCCAAGGAGACTCGGACAGCCCTGGCTCTCTAAAAGGATACCATTGTAAAAGCCAGTGCTCATATTACAGTGACATACGTATATGTCTCGCAGAAACCAAGGTTTATGTGTCTCAGGATTTCTCCTTAGTTAACCACAATTGCAGGGAAATGGTACCACGTTCGTTGAGTTAAATGTGGTAGCAATTACTCTGCTGGCAAAGGAGAAAGAGGGTCTTGATGGCCTGAGTTCTATGAGTCAGGATTAAATAAACGTGTCTTTTAGAGTTACACTGATAACTTGGAACGTCCTCCAACCTCACCCTCATAGCTGTGGAGAAGCCAACATTTCTCATAGACAAGCCCATTTGGGCCTGGCCAGGAGGCATGTCAGACAACTTCAGGGGAAAAAAAAAAAAAAAAATCAAAGATAAAAATTAGTATACATGTTCATGCCCATGTGCGTCTCTGTACATGAGTGTGTGTGTATGTGTGTGTGTGTTCATGCATGTGCATGGGCAAAAAAACTACTTCTGAACTGTCAGATTACTGAATGCTTTTAGATACCAGGAAATAACTTGAAAATTGCTTTCCTGTATCATATTTACTAAAATGGTGCTATCATATGCTTTAGGGAAGAAAAGATAGGGGTCAGGTAACTTGAGCATTGTTTACTGGTCACTGATTTTACTAATGGCCAGCCAGTCTTTTGGATTTCATTAGAACACAAGAATGCGATAAGATTCCTGTGCGTATGTTAAAGCTAGAGGCTCTTTTCAAATGCGATGTGGTTTATGTTTAAGGCCCCAGTTCCAGTTGGAACTGAAAATGATTCTCTTCCTATATCTTTTCCCCAGTGGCTAAAACACCACATACAAATGATTTAGACATAGTTTCACAAGTCAAAATAAATATAAACAGGAACAGAGGAAACCCCCCCACCCCGTACCCGCCACACACACACACACATCCCTCTTCTATCACTAAGATGTGTCAGCTCCCGGGCTAGAAGGCAGGGCCGTTAATAGGACACAGCAATGCACCAGGTCCGGAAGGAAGAGTTTTTCTAGCATAAAAAATGATGAAGTCAGATGTTTTCTTCTAATTGGGAATGGCACAGATACAGAGTTCAGAAATCCAATAATCCACAAACTCGCCAGGGTGTCTAACAGCTTGGGCCAGCCAGCTCTACAGAGGAATCTCTAAGAAAAACACCCCAAAGGAATTGACTGAGGGGACTCTAAAGGGAAAGGAGTATTTATACAGCAGAGTGAATTTCTTTTAAGAAAAAGAAATTTCCTGAAAGAGCAAAGTAGATTTGGTTGGATTAGGGGATAGATAGACAGACAGACAGACGAACAGACAGTAAATGGTAGGTCAATAGATGACAGATAACTTATCTGCTGACTTAGAGAGAAAGAGAAGCTAAAGACAGAAATGTAAACTTGATTCCCTTCCATTTTATACCAAGTACATTCAGAAATGTGTTTCTTCCCTATAGATACAGAAGTTATGTTTTCAAAAAATCTATTTTCTTCAAGTTTCCTTCAGAATCAAGTGACAGCGGACCAACCTAACATTTGTAGAGTAAGAGTAACATGGTAGCCAATATATTGTAAGTCACAAGGTCTCACATAGCCCAGGCTGGCCTCAAATTCACTATATATCCAAGAATGACCTTTAACTTCTGATCTTCCTGCCTTCAAAGTACTGGAATTATGGGTGTGCATCACCATATCTGGTTTATGCAATGCTAGGGATTCATCGAACCCAGGGCTTTGTGCGTGCTAGGCAAGTACTTAACTAACCGAGCTACATCCTCAAGTCTAACATCTTAAAGTTATAAAGCATAGTAACAAGTTAAGTAAAATCTGTTCAGTCATCCTTTAGCAAACACACCTCTAGAATGCTTGGAAGACCAGGTTTGAATTAAGAATATTCACACATTCTCCAGAGTGTCAAGGAAGACTCAGCCCTAATCTACTGCCTGACCTGGTCTTCCTCCTCATCCTATAACTGCAATGCCATGATGGCCCCTGTGAGCACACATATGGATCCCCTAGGCCAGGCTGCTCACATATGTCCAAGCCCAGCAGTGTTGTTCCGCTGCAGGAGAGCAGTCCTGGAGCTGATACTGCCAGGTCCAGCTCCTGGAAGCAGTTTGGGTATTCGTGGGCAGGGATCCCGGGGAGCGGGGTAATTGCCATGTGGGGGACATCAGGCAGTGCTGACTGTAGTCCTCTTAGTCCAGAAAAGTGACTCGCCCACAGAGAAGCCAGAGTAAGCTTATTAAAGCACAGACCTGGGACAGGACATCTCTCACCTGAATCTAAGGCCAATACTTCAAGCAGCTACATTCCTGATTGACCAGTGTAGGCATTAGAGAGAAGAGGAAAGTGAATAATGAAAACAGGTAAATTATCATCTAAGTTATTTCTCTATCCCTGAAACAACACTGGCAGTTTTAAAACAGTTAGCATCTTTTGTATGAGATTTCCCTAGGCCAGGAGATCTGGGAGTAGCTCAGCGGGGCAAGCCCCCTCCTGAAGTTTCTACCAAGCTCTTGGTCTAAGCACCAGTCTCACCCAAAGACCAGGCCAGAATTCTGTGTCCAGCAAAGAACCTATCTCCAGGCTCACCCATGTGATTGTTGGCAGGCCTCAGTCCCGCATAAGCTCTTAGCAGGAAGTCCAACCCTCACGGGTCTCAAGGACCTCCTCAGAGAATGGAGGACCAGAATTGAATGTACCCATTCTTTTATTTTTTGGTGGGGCTAGACTATTTGAACCTAGAATTCTTCCCTATGTCTCTAAATGTAGGTAGAACCTCATAATCTAGGTAGAATTCTTCCATCCCACCTCCTAACCTCCATTCCCCCAAATTATCTCAGACAGTAAGAGTCCACCCAAGATGGACTCAACTGGGCCAAGCAGCTGTTAGTCATACCCACCTTGAAGTAGAGGCAGAGGAGACTACACAAGGGTGTGGATTCCTCTTCTCTGTGGGTAGACTACTTCTATGAACAAAGAACTTTTCTACAAATCTCTTTTGAGACCAAGAGGCCATAACTAACTCTAACATTTATGTGACTTGAATAAGAGCAAAATAGACTCCTATACCATGAGTCTAAATACTCTGCAGTGCTGGGGGTCATACATAGTACCTCACATATGCTAGGCCAATGCTCTACCACTGGGCCACACCCCTCCCAGTCCTATGTCTGAATATTTAAAAGCTATAAATCACAGTAACAAACTGTGTATTCTACTCACATTTGACTTAACTAGCTTTGGTCCAGAGAAACTTTCAATACGTACTTTTGGAAGAACATAAGAGAGGGACAATGACAAGAGTGGGGGTAACTGAGGAATCCTGGTGTTCCTTTGTACTCAAACCCAAAAGTTCCTGAAAGTCCAAAGAACACTCCATGTCATTGCAAGAAATCCGTACCTAGCACTTAGAGGTGAAACACTGTCCACCATCTCCTCCCTGGCAGCCTTCAAACTGCCACCCATCCCTCCACCCCAACACAAACAACCCAGGGCCCATCCATAAACAGTATCTTAGCTCCCCTCAGAATCCCAGTTGGCCACATTCTTCCCAGTTACCGTGACCCTTTGTGGCCTTTTCATATTCTATTGTAATTGTTTTATTTCTTTCCCTTTGTTTTTCATTTTTCATAGAATGTCCAGCTCTAAGGCTCAGCTCTTGAGAGCCAATGGAGGCCTTTCTCACAGTCCCATTCACATCATGAGCACCCTCCCCACAGTGAGTTCCATCCCACACCATCCCCGCTGGGACCCAGGCTTCACTTTCCTTTTTTGAACACGGCCAACTCTCCAGAACACTTTCCTGTCTGTTCATCCTGAGCCAGGCTCCCCAAGCCCAGCGGCCCCAACCCCCCCTTGAGAAATTCCAATAGAAAACTAGCCTCCTGCCCACCCCAGTGTCATGGAGGAAATTTCAGCCTAGAAAGGAGAAGGTACGTACCGCTTAGCCTCAAATTCTCTTCTCCATCCAGCTACATCCCTCTTCCTAAATCACACTTGAATACAGCTTGGAACTTCATGGGAGTAATACTGATGATGGTATCCTTATCTGGGTTAAAAAAAAATCTTCTAACTCTGCACTACAGCATTTACATAAAAATTTTCAGTTGCACATAGAAGACACTTTAAGACACATCTCTTATCACTATGGCCTTTAGAAATACGGTCACATAAAGTCTTGCATCCCAAGAAAGTAATAGACCATGGAACAAAAGGGATCGCATACTATTGGGACAAATGGCTAACACGCTTATTGAGTCTCTACTTATTTCCTATTTCATTATGTCCATAAAATCGGTTATAACTTTTAATATAATTAAATTTCAGACAACTTATGACTACAGATGATAACCTAGCAGTTAGTAAATCATTTTTTATTTCTAAGGATCACTTGAAGTGTCGATTACATGGGAGCAGATCTCTGTGGGTTGAAGTTGAAGCAGGCCAGAGCCATGGCTGGCCCTCTGGTCCTGGCCACTCGACAGTGGAATGCAGACTTCTAAGAGCCGTGTCACATCTGGTTCATGTTGCTGATGGTCCACAGTGGCCCACCTTCATTACCATCTAATAACCGCCTGGCCTCTGTCAAGGCTGTCTTGAATCCAGACTACAGCCTGACACTCACATCTGCTGTGGGTCTCTGAGTCTCTGAATCACTCCCCTTGTGACCTCCTGGCTGGCTGCCGCAGTGTCAAAAACAGTAAGTCAATCAGCCAGTGCCTGACTTGAAGTCACAGATGTGAATTCTGAAAGTGAGGCTGTAGATCACAGGGTGAACCTGCCTGTCACAGCACGCTCATGTTCTAAGCACAGGGACAGCGATAGCTACCCCTTGGAAGAGTCAGTGAGTTTATGATGCCCTCAGAGTAGATCCTCGCACCTTGGAAGTGTCACAACCGTTTGCTGAATGAATATGTAAGTAAAAGACCTTTCTTTCAGATATAACCGTGATTCTGGATATTTCCTTCCTAAGTTTGAGGAACTCATTTATTTATTATTTCTTTCTGCTTGTTTGGGTCTCCCTATAGCCAGAGCTGGCCTGGAATTCACTATGTAGCTCAGCTTGGCCTAAACTCATAACTATCAATCCTGCTTCAACATCTAAATAAAATCTTACCCATGAGTCTGGAGAGATGGCTCAGTCGTTAAGAGCACCGACTGCTCTTGCAGAGGACCACAGGGTTCAATTCCCAGCATGCACAGGGCAGCTAACAACCATCAGTAACTCCAGTTCCGGGGAATCTTGTGCCATTTTCTGACCTCTCTGGGCATTGCACAACCCCGGTGCATTTACACACATGCAAGCAATACATTCATACAAATAAAATAAAAACAATAAAGAAAATATTTTTTAAAAAAGAACCCACAATAATTCTGACAGCAGCTGCCTGCATTCAGTGGAGCCTCACCATACACACACACACACACACACACACACACACACATATGCGCAAAACAGAAAAGCAAATGCTGGAATCACTTCTAGGTCCCTAACTCATACTTGTGGGGACTCTCGTCAACTGCACTGCTGGGGTTTTATGGATTGTAGCAATCCGTGTTTCAGACCACCCAACAGGAAAATAAACTTAACTGCTAATTCTTCTAGCACACCGCCAAACGAAATAAAGCCGAAGAGAACGGGCAGGCAGATCACTTGTTGCAAGGAGCAGTGTGTGTACATGGATCGCAGGGTGCGGGGGAGGGTACAGTGGAGGTCTGTACTGCAGGGGAGACGTTGGGGGAGGGTCACACAGTGGGGAGTTTGCATTGCAGGGGTAAGAGCCGGAGCCCCGAAGTAGAGGCTGTGCACTGCACAGAGCCTTGGAGGGGCGCACACTGTGGGAGTTTACCCTGTATGAGATATGCAGAGGTCCCACACTGGGTTTACAATGCAAGAGGCCATGTATAGGGGTCACACAGCAGGGGTTGCCCTGCAGGAGAGATGTGTGGCTGGGCTTGCTCCAGGGCTGTAGTGTTGCACTTCAAGAGAAATATGAGAGAATCAGAGGGAGATTACACCACACAAGGAGATGTATGGGGTCATGTGGCGGGGGAAGGGGGTCTCAGAGTTAGGGGTTTACTGTGGACAAAGGCTGCCCTCCTCAGAGGCGGCAGATGGACCTGGCCCAGTTTGAGCCCTTACCTGTGACCTATTGAAATCAGACTTCATCTTAAGGGGTGACCGAAGATTTATTCAACACTTGTCTGAAAATCCATTTAGTCTAATGCAGTCCTACATTTTTTCTGACTACCCAATAAGTCCAAAGTAAAGACAAAAGTGAAGACAATAAATGAGAAATCGCTTGCTTCATAAAGTTTTCAGTCTAAGCGCATTGTCACACACCAAACCAAAATGACATCTGGCAGTGCCAGGATCTCAGAGACACAATCAGGTACAGAATATGTGGTATCTCTCAAGAACTAACATCCCAACAGCAAGAAGAAAAAAATTGTCTCATGGAAAACTTAAAGATGAACATTCTGGAAAGAGGAACAGAGTTAAGCACTCCTCACAACCCATAGTAGATACATAAAACACCTGTGAGTTATCAGAAAACATTCTCTGATCATGCAGGAAGCAGCCAACGTTCCAACCTTTAGAAAGTATGGAAGATGGCTAAGTGAGTAAAGGAGCTTGCTGCAAAGCCTGACGACCTGAGTTCGATCTCAGGACCTACATAACAGAATAAACCAGTAAGTTGTCCTCTGACCTCCACACATGTGCTATGGCATTTCCTGCCCCCCCACCACACACAGACACACACACACAGATACACAAATACATAAATAAATGTAAGTTTTAAAAAGAAGATGACTCGAAGTACCCAGTGAGGATGATGAGTCAGTGCCTAAAGACTAGGAGCCATGTAAGCAATCAGAAGAGCTGCTGACTGTGCTCTACAGCAGGGCTAGAAAAGTAGTTCGACTCCATCTCTTTCCTTGGGACATTCTGTATCTGAACTGAATGCGCCCCACAGGAGGCAAGTCTATAGATGCCAGAGAAGACTTCATAGCTGTCCTACCAGACACATACAGATGAGGCTCCAGGCTGAAGCATGAGTCCTTCCCCATTTCTAACACTGCTTTTAGACAAGCTCCATTAGGAAAACTGGAAGATAGAATCACTAAAAATAGTTTATTACATTTGTATTTGTGTGTGTGTGTGTGTGTGTGTGTGTGTGTGTTTTCCAGTGAGCATGTGACTGTCAGAGGACAACTTGCACAAGTCAGTTCTCTCCTTCCGCTATGGGAGAACCAGACTTTGAACTCAGGTCTTCAGGCTTTGTGGCTGGTGCCATCTCACCAGCCCCCTAGAAGATAGGATTTTATGAAATAGAACTAGAGACTGAGACAGGAAGATTGCTGCAAGTTCAAAGACAACCTGGGCTACAATAGGAGATCTTGCTTTAAAAAAAATAATAACTCAGGGCTGGAGAGATGGCTCAGCAGTTAAGAACACTGGTTGTTCTTGCAGAGGACCCAGGCTCGATTCCCAGCACCCACATGGCAGCTAACAACCTCCATAACTCCAGTTCCAGAGGAATTTGACGCCCTCTTCTTATCTCAGTGGGCACTGCACAATGCAGATGTACTTACACACATGCAGACAATAAATACACATATACACATAAAATAAAAATAATAAAATATTAAAAATAATAATTCATTGGGGTTTTTTTTGAGACAGAGTCTCCCTATAGTCCCATCTGGCTCTCTACATAGAGCAGGCTGGCCTTGATCTCACAGAGATCTGTCTCTACCTCTCGAGCCCCAGGATTAAAGGCATATACCACTACGCCCAGCATCATTGACTAACTTAGCATTTTTTAAAGAAAGGGAGCACAGCCAGCACAGCAGGGCTAATAGAACTCTCTAGATTTAAAACCTGAGGAAAGATCTTTACTCCAAAGGATAACGTATTTCCATCTAGCTATTTGATTATTGAAACAAAAACCATCTTCTAACTCCTAGGACCACAAACTGACCTATCACAATAGTAAGCTCCTGCCCACACTCTTGCTATCAAATTCTCTAAGCAAGGGAAAGTATGCAGTCAGGGCTCAGTCATTCCCTAAGACCGGAATCACATCCTTATTCAGTGTAGATCTCCCTGTAGACCCTGACCAGAAGCCCAAGAGGGCTGGGAAATTCCAAGGAGCTGCAGCTGGTGCATGGGATTTGACTGAGGGCTAGATGGTTGGGAATAAGAGAGAGATGGAGACAGAACACGAGTGAGCGCATGTTCAAAGTGCCTGTTGTATGATGAGTATTCCTGACACAGGCAGGAGAGCTGTACAGTTCTCCCTTCCTAGAGGGACAGCCACCCCACTGCTCTGACAAAATCCAAAATGAATCCAAACAACTTGGAGAATGAGAAAGCATCCCTTAGCTCTTTTGGCATTCACCATGTTCCCTGTTCTCACCAAAGCCCCAGAAAGCATCTTGTGAAACCAAGGCTCCACTTGAAAACCCGAATGATTTAGATAAAGACACTGAAAGGTCAGATGCTCCCAGAAGCCTAGGAGACCAGAGGTGGGAACACCATCACCTTTGGGATCAGCTTTAAGATCCATCCTCCCAGCAGTTAAGACCTAAGCAGACCCCCGTCATCTTGACTCACTAGAACCCGTGACCTAAGTTATGGATTGATAGACATCCTTGCCTGTAAGCAGCTTTTATTTTGAAAGGATGGCAGGGGCTGATATGCTAATGGAGTATGAAAGGATTTGGGAGAGATGAAAGCAATAGATTGAGCATTTATAAGCACCGTGTCCCTATTCATCTGTACAAGGCACCTGACAAGTCTCATACCATTTTGTGAGGCCAGTAGTGTCATTCTCCAGTTTTACAGATGAAGAAGAAAAAGCTAATGGAGACTGCAAGTAAATCACCGAAGAGACTCAGTTTGGACACTGCTGAATTCTCAAGGCAGTGTCTACTAAGTTCCACCCAGGAGTTACCACAAGTTCAAAACGCTTCAGCCAGTTCGGTTCACTCCACATCCTGAGCACTGTCCTTTAAGGACAATAGGAAATAGAACCCATGAGGTCACTGGTAGTAAATTGTTTGGTTTTTTTTATAAATCACTATTGTCATTCTTCTGTGCCATTAGGGAAGAGATGTGACTTTTATTTTCTTTATTTTATTTATTTATTGGTCTCTTTTAGACAGGGTCTCCCTGTAGTCCTAGCTGGCCTGGAACTCACAGAGATCTGCTTGCTTCCACTTCCGGAGTGCTGGATTAAAGGTGTGTAGCAGCATGTTTTGTTTTTTGAGACAGGGGCATGGATTCTTCCCAGTGAAAACCTGAAGCAGTCCTGTAGTCCTGAGGGACACGGGTCATGAGCTCATGCAAGTGGGCGGGAAAGGGGAGGGGGCAACACCTTTCCCTTCCCTCCCCAGCCTGTCTCCCTTTCGAACTGACAGTTGATAGGGAGAGAGGGTCTCAAACATGAGTTACTTAGAGAAGAGTTTCCCCAGCCCAGCCAGCCCTTTGACTTCTTTTTCAACTTTACTTTTGTTAGTGGTGTTTATGTGGTGGAGAGTCTATGGAGAGACTATTTCAGAGTCTTTATATATGTGATTGTTAGGACTCCTGTCCCTCTGGCTTGCTCAAGACTCCCCAAATTCCAAAAGTCTTGATGACCTTAAAAAATAATTCTTTTTTTGTTTAATTATATATTTTTTAAGACACAAATTTTTAAAATGTAAGTGTATCACCTGGACAGAGACTCAAAAGTGGAAGGCAGAGGAGGAGTTGGGAGATTCCTATATTTCTCCATGTTTAACAAGAAAGTCACAAGTTGTCCTAAAGGGCAATAAAGTAAACCATAACACAATTTTTAAAAATAACTTTCTAAGAGCTAGCAAGGTGACTCAGTGTGAAAAGGCACTTGCTACCAAGGCTGACAATCAGACTTCAATGCTCAGACACCCAAACTGACTCCCAAAAGCTGTTGTCTGATTCTGAGATCAGGCACATGGAAAGGGGCTGGTGGGGGCGGGGTTAAATTAGCACTAGCTTTTACTAGAAAAATCACAGGTGACTTCAACCCCCAGAGGCTGCTCCCAGGGAGAAATCTCACCCATTACTGAGTTGAAACTGGTCTTTCAATAGCTGCGTCCACTTGCCGTGGTCTGTCCTTTGACACTAGTGAATGAAGAAGTTTGGTCTCTCTCCTGGAGGGGTAGCTCTTGATCTCTGTACCAGGATGGAGTCAGCCCAGTTGGGTGTGGAAGACATCTCTGGTTCAAAGTAGATATGAAGGACAGTTTTACAAATAAACTATTGAGGAAGGAAAAGCACTCACTTATCTACTATAAATCATTTACCCCAGTATCTGCTACAAACCAGAACACCAAAGGCTTGATAAAGCCTTATCTTCTCCCATATCTAAGAGATTAAGCTCTGTTTGAGCCCTCAGTGCATTCCTTAGAAGGTTAGAATATCAGAGCTGAAAAGAGAGATCACAGAGCCCAGGCCACACTGCCTAGAGACTGAAGCGTAGGTGCCAAATGTCTTGCCTATGGAGGATGATGACCCTGGTGCCCGATCAGCTGGGCCCTGTGACTGACAAGCATAAGTGAGCTTGGAAAGGTGATGGGTCTATTTGACACTGGAGTTCTTCCAAACAAATCCGAATATGGCTTTGCACTTGAGGGATAAGACAATAAACTATGCTTTCCCACATACTCAGAGGACTGATGTCAGCTGCACAGGGGTTGATAACACAACCCACTGTGAAAGAAACCATGAATCATCTCTGGCAGATTAAAAAAAGAAAAATTAGTGGATAGGGATGGGGAAAATATCCACTCTCAACCTCTGGCCTCCACACACATGTGCACATGCATTCATATGTATGTAACATGTGAATATCTACACACACGCACACACAAAAACTAGCAGCCTGGAAGGTTGTTCACACCTATAATCCCAGCACTAGATTAACTATAATCCCAGGAGGCTGAGGGAGAAGGATTATGGCCAGTTTCAGGCCAGTCTTAACTGTATAATGAACTTCAGAATTGCCTAGGCTACAGTGTGAGACCCTTCTCAAAAACAAACGAAAAATTAATTAATTTTAAAAGAATTAAGCTACGGTATCCAATATTCCATTAGAAAATGCAATGATGTCTTTCCATTAACGTTCTTCCTCGTTAGTTAACAGTACATGCACAGAGCACACCAGGTGTTCGTTCAGGGCTGCGTTTCTTGTCCCTGCTTGGTGTTTGTAACTCGGTCTTGAGCCCCACCTTCAGACTTTCTCCCTCCTAAACAGATTGCCCCAGAAAGACAATGGGTAGATAGAAAACAAGAGGGGAAAGATAAACCTATGCTGGGAAGTAAAGGCAGGAGAATCAGGAGTTCAAGGCCAGCCTCAGCTACGTAAATCTGAAACCAGTCTGGGCTACATAAGATCCTGTCTCATTTTTTTCAAAGCACGGGGGGTAGTGGAGGAGTAAGGAAGAAAGGAAATGAATGGGTGGAAACAACTCTTGAACCCCCAGTGCCTGGCATGAAGGAGGAACTAAGTAAATGGGAATGTTTTATTTGAGATACCATCACCATCATGAGTATCATCACCATCACCATCACCATCATCAGCATCATCACCATCATCGCCATCATCAGCATCATCACCATCACCATCGCCATCATCATCATAGAGACATCAGCAGACTGAGGACTGAACATTAAATATGCAGTACAGAGGGAAACACAAGGTCAGAGGTGGAGGGAGCCAGAGGACAGCAGAGAGTCCAGCAACCTGAAGCTACGAAGCCGATACCCACAGGATGGAGCAGGGATCCTGGAAACATCTTCACAAAAGGACGGAGTGAAGAATGAAAACACATTCAGGGCAGGCTTCTTGACAGTGTGAGTGATGCAGACACCCACAGTCCTGAGGCTGGATCTACCATCTTAAGACTCTCACTACTTTCAGACAAGAGACCCCTCATTTCCTTTCACACTGGGCCCTCCAGAGACGCAAACCATTCTGAATTTACAGCATTGCTTTTTCCACTTACTCTAGAAAGACACGAATGCATTCAAATGTGTGATGTATTTATAGAGCCTCATCACCCTCTAGACTGAGTAAACCGATTGAAGTAATGTTTAGAAACGCAGCCGTCGCTAGGAAGCAGGGAGGGCCGATGGACAAGGAGCAGTTCATAGCAAATGGAATCTGATTTTCCTGGAGAGGGGCCTTTCTGCAGGAAAACAGCTTGCTCCAGGTGACAACTGGGCTATTGAATATGAGCCAGGATAAGGCTGAAATCTCTGTCACGGAATGAAGACCACAAGGTTAGTTATTTGGTGACAGTCCAAGAAATCATAAAAGAAAGCTTATTCCAATGAGCAGCCCGTAAGGGGTTAACTTTTTTTCCATGCCGAACAGTAGGGTCTCAAAGAGATTTTACATTGAACAAAATATGTATATACAACCTGACAGCTGGGGGGCCAGCTTTCAATTCTGTGTAAACACCAGGGCTGACTTTGGAGTTGGGGAACTCGTACTTCTGAAAACTGTGTGTTTTACTTTCAAATGGCATCCCCGTCCCCACCAAGAGGTCACATTTTCCTCCTTCTTTAAATAAGCAGCAAGAGTAATGGCAACTGCAAACAAATTTCATTTCTTCTGTTCAACTTTTTCCAGCCCAAACACGGCCTCCGTGAGGCCAGATGGCACCAGAGCCATTGCCCGTAAGTCAATACATCTGGCGACATTCCTGAAATGACAGATCCGATGGAGCAGCATCCAGCTCCTACACAAAGCCTCTTTTCAGAGCGTTTTCACTGGTACTTGTCTGCCATAAGCAGAGCCTAATGTGTGAAAACAAAATAATATTGAGGTCTTTTGCCGCCCTGTGCTGGAGTTTCGTTTTCTCTTCTCTTGCTAATGCAGTTCTTTCTCTCCTTGTCCTGACTCTGCACCTCAACCTGAGACTGGCGAGCCTTCTGCCTGACACTGAGACAGCCCTGAGGTCTCTGAGCACTGACTGGATTGCAGCTACCGAAGGTTCAAAACCAACTGCCATCAACCTTGCTTGTCAGTCCCAACGCCCAGGCTGCAGGCCCACTTAGGACAAGCTTTGTGGAAGAGGAGAGAGATGGAAGTCTAGCAGACATGGGGACTACCCCCGGAAGCAAGCCTTTCACCAGTGAGTTCATGAGCCAGACATTGTCACAAACCTTACCCTCTTCCCAAAGACAACAGCCCACAAAAGCCCAGGAGATACAGCCAAAGGGGGAAGGACTGGAATTTAGAGGTTTGTAAAAGTCACTTCCCAAAAATGACTGAGGTGGATGCGCCCCAACCCTGCCAGCTGCCTATGCTAAGTGCCAACTGTTAATGAATTGGTAGCCTGGTGGAGATACCACTGTTTCATATACATTTTGAGCCAAAATTTTTTTGTCTTAATTCCATTAAACTAAAATGAACTGGCTATCAACAAGATATTCAGCATCCGCATCTAATACAAAGCAATGTGGCCATGATTTCTTCTACTGGAAGGTTACTTCTGTGAAGTAGATATTTATAATCAACTTCCTCTAGTAGGAGACAGATAACAAACAAGAAACAGTGGCATGTACTTGATCATTCCAGTGGGGATAAGCCCAATGAAGAAGATAAAGAAGCGGGGGACAGAGGGAGTGTCTAGAGGGGCTCTGGGAGTGTTAGGGGAGGCCTTTGGCATGAGGCTGAAGGCTAAGATGGAGACAGACGGCCACTTAAAGCCCAGAGCAAAGATCTGTCCATGCTAAGCTGTTCATCTTGAACAAAGCCTCGAGGAGAGAAAAAGGCTGAATGAAAGGAGCCAGGGAAGGCAGCTGCAGAAGTCAAGGAGTTCGGTTGTCCCAGATCGAGATCTTACCCACATGTTCTTAATGGCAACACTTGTGGTTGTGATGAACAGGGTGGTGGTGCGGCTGGGTAGAAACCTGGGAGAAGCTGTCATTCCTCAGTGCCAGAAGCAGCCCCACAGCAAGTCTGCAGTGGCCCATACTCTCAGTGGGGCTAGTGTTCAATAAGCCTTCTAGAAGAGTGGAGGATCAGAGACTGAGTCTCAGAAAAAATGGCCCAGTGTAGCCAAAAGAAAATACTAGAAGTAGGAGATGGAGAGATGGCTCTGTGGTTAAGAGCACTGACTGTTCTTACAGAGGACCTGGGTTCGATTCCCATTACCCACATGGTGGCTAACAACTGTCCCAACTGCAGTTCCAGGGGTCTGGATGCATTGCACAACACGGGTACGCTTACATACATGTAGGCAATACATTCATACACATAAAATGGAAATAATAAACAAAATATTTTTTAAAAGAAAATACTAGAAAGTAAAGTATGATAGGAAACTCACCTGCAATCACTGTTGAATGAACTTTTCCTGGGGAAGATGTGAACACACACTCACCTCAGAACACCAAGGACAGATCAAAGGGACAATTCCTCTCAAGGCCAGCTCGGCTGAACCAATGAGTTTACTAGATTGATTTACAGAGTATGGATGAGAGGGTTACTTACAGGAGCATGGGTAACCCCGACAGTCCCATCACCAAACCCTCACTGCGGAGGGATGACTTCCCCGCAGCTTTATAGATGGAGTCCACATCTGAGGATGAACCTTCCTCCTTCGTGCTCTACCACCTGCACAGCTGAGACGGGATTCCAACAGCTGGGAGGGCGCAGGAGGGAGAGAGTGCTGGAATCTCAGGTGAGAGTCTAATAACCCTCACCATCCCCTCCAACAGTGGACGGTCAACAGGCCCGACTTTGTCGAGGGTCTCTTACAAGTAATCATAATATGCTCTCATTAACCCCTCCAAGGTTCAGAGACCACCGAGGAAGGGGGGTGCAGAGAGACTGAAGAGCTGGAGGTCGGGTGGGAGAGCTGTGAAATGCGCCTTCTGGACATGACATGGCTGTTGCACTCATGAACTCACAGAAGCTGTGGTTACCCACGTAAGATTGGGCCTGTGTGGTTCATCATGGGTCGGGGGAGGGCTCATGAGGCCATACTCCTCCCTGAACAGCTTAGACAGTTCATGGTTTGCTGGGAGAAAGTCACATACATTCCTCATCAGTGTAGCTACTGGGAGGTCGTCTGCTTTAGTATATCACACACACAAACACACTCACACACATACACACACTCACACATACATATATACACACATATATAAATACACACACACTCACACACATACACATGTACATACACACACATATATAATTACATACACATACACACACATAGGTACACATGCATGCCTGCACACACACCATCCATGTTCATAACCCTATTAAACTCAGTAGGTCACATATACACATACATGTGCACATACACACACACACACACACACACACACAGAAGTAGGATGGGACCTGTTGGGAAGAAGGCATTGGCAGAAGTGGAGGAAGGACACAGAAGTTAACAGGAGGAAATATGATCAAAGTATTTAAGAAATTATGAAAGAAATTTTGGGGAAAAAAGATAGTAATGGCTGCAATGCTTGGAGTATTGCACAATCAGCCTGATACATTAGCTTGCTGTAAAGCCTTTGTCCTCCTTTGGAAGAAAGTCTCTAACATCTCAGTGGCACATCCCCACACCCAAAATGTCCCCAAGAATAGGTACCACCCAAGTCCAAACTCCCCAGGGCAGCAGGCAGCTGGGCATCGCTGCATTTCTTGATCAGCCTGGCCATCTTGGCAAATATGGCCTCACTTCCCAATTCTAAGTGACTCCTGAGCTCCACATGGGTTGAGACTGATGATGAGGTAAAGGCTGGGCACACGTTCAGGTTCAGAACTCTCCCTAGTGGTGGGCTGAGTCCCGGCAGTAATCAGTAATCACAAGCAGGAAGTGGTTCCCCGGGCAGAAAAGCAAGTGAAAAATTCTGACCATGACCAGGCACAGACTCAGGACTGTGAAAGGCAACAAGAGTCACTCTGAAATGTACTCATGCCTAAACAGCAGTGATGCTCTGTCTCCTTCAGGAACACACAGGTATAGAATCACGCAATACCAGCAGGGCCTATTCATCAAAGAAGACAAAGATTAAAAGTGGCATTTCTATTATGCCACGTGAGTTTCCTTCTATGGCTATCAATTTCCCGTTCCAAGTTCCTTCCAAGCTAATTCCATTCTGTCTTATGGCTCTTCTTTCTAATTCCCTCCATCATAAAATATAGAATACATGTCTCATTAATATGTACTTGCTAATATCCTGCTATGGAGGCATTGCTTAATCATTTCATGTGGCCTAGTCTAACTCATGACTAGATTATAAATTCCTTAAAAGTAAGAACTCTATCTGAACAACTTTGAAAGGGTTTCCATGTAGCTGGACCTACCATTCTGTCTCCCAGTCTTCAGTTTTGCTATAAAGGGTTAAACTATAAAATGGTCCAGATTTGTTTTATTAACATGAAATATTTCTGTCTTTGAAGTCATCCACTAGAAGAACTGAACAAAACATGTGGGGTATTTAGCATCTTAGCAAGAAATGAAAAACACATTAAAAAATGGGAACAATTGGAGATTCGGATTATGAACCAAGCAAAATTAAAGCTATGCTATTGAAAAAAATAGGGGCACAGAGAAGGCCCTGCATAGCCTTGGCAACGTTGGGAGGCTGCTTGAGAGTCAACATGCAGAACTGGTAATGTCTGCTCAAACTTTACTAAATGCAAATGCACCAATTCATTCTTTGACTTCACAAAGATATTGAAGGTCATTTTAGAATGGCACTAAACTCTCAGCCCAAAGGTGCTAACTATGGGGAAGATTAACTTAGAGAACAATCTGTCAATACTTGGTAAAGCTGGAGATAAAGTTATACATTCTGCATACCAAGACTTCCATGTGTGTAGTCCTACATGTGTATACCACCACAAGAGGTGGACCAAGATGTCTCTTATAATACAAATACAAACAACTGTCACTCGGTATATAAATAAATGACTCATGTTTCAGTCATTTAATAAACTTGATTTCACAAGGAGAATGAACTAGGTAAACCTACACACATCAGCACTGTTTATTTTAGTTTCTAAAGCGAAGGTTTATGCATTGTTTATGAATACACCCATGGCCTAAAATATACAAATATAAGATGGGTGTGGTAGCATGTGCCCTGTGGTCCCAGTCAAGAGGTGGAGGCAGGAGGATTGCTGCAAGTTCAAGACAAGCCTTGATTACATAATGAGATTCAGTTTTTAAAACACCAAAAATAGCTCGGCATGGTGACACACTCCTTTAGTCCCAGCACTTAGGGTTGAGCAGAGACAAGCAGATCTCTATGAGTTTGAGACCAGCCTGGCCTACATAGTGAGTATTAGGCCAGTCAAGGCTATATAGTAATATCATCTCAAAATAAACAAAAAACTCACCAAAAATAAAAAATACAAAACACACAAATGATATAGATCCAATCCAAGAGTTAGAAATGGTATGCAGACACTGAATAATGGTAACAATGTTGCTATTTTTTAGATGTGGATATGTGAATTCACCTTTCTGTGTTCAAAGTATCAAGAGCCATTTTCATATTCTAAAAGAATCCAACATGTGTTATTCCTATGAGTCAGTGATTGTGAAGGCTGAGTTTTCCTTTTAAGTCCATTGACACTTAACACAATAGGAATCAGACATGAAGAACCACTGAATACATTCATCATATCAACCCACTTTTTTAAAAAGTGATTTTTAAAAAAAATTCATCCCAGAGTGATTGGCTTTCTGATCTGAAGTATACCCCCCTTTTCTTTTGTTTAAAACTGTGTCAAATTATATTATAGTGTTATTTAATATATAAATTGTACTCCTATACATAAAATAAAGTATGATTTTATTTAAAATTTTAAATGGACACTTAGAAAATGTGTCAACTAAGGTGCATGATTAAGGCTCAGGGTCAGTCATATCTGTCACATGTTCTTTGTCTTTTCAATGGTCTCTAAAATTAAGTTGATAATGATTCTTTTTCATGTGGGTAGGATAGTAACTGCTGTCTTCTATGCTCTTATTTTTGTTGAGATGAAATATGAAGTTTTTAAATGTTTTTAAGTTGAAGCTAGACCCAAGTTTTAAAGACTTGGATTTGGAGTTTTTAAAAATCCTATGTGTATGAGTCTATTGCCTGCATGTATGTAAATGCACCTGTGTCATGCAATGCCCACAAAGGTCAGAAGAGGGTGTCGGATCCCCTGGAACTGAAATCAGGGATGGTTGTTAGCCACCCTGTGGGTATTGAGAATTGAACCCAGGTCCTCTGCAAGAACAACCAGTGCTCTTAACCACTGAGCCATCTCTCTAACTCCTGGTTTTGGGTTTTTGAGAGGATTTTGCTACATAGCTTAGGCTGGCCTCAAACTGGTGACAGTCCTCCTGCCTCAGCTTCCTGAGGGCTGAGATTATAAGCACACCAGTTCAGCTTGGTTGGCTGACCATCAATCCCAGGCATCCTAGATTATAGGTATGAGCCGCCATGTCTATCTTTGCACATGGTGCAGGGAATCTGAACTCAGGTCCTCATATCTGTGCAACAAGCACTTTACCCACCAAATCCCAACTCTTCTAAATTGCATCTGAAATCCTGTAGGTAACTATTAAAAGAAGGACCGGGCCCAACAGTTTTAGACCCAGCAGGCTTTCCAAAAAAAATGCCATTAATTTCTTTCTTTAGACTCTCTCAAAATCAAGGGGAAGCATAATAGAAGGACTGTGTTTCACAAAAAGCTTGCAATCTATACACAAGAGAGTTACAATTTTGTATAGTTTCAGGCTCTGCTTTTCAGGGCTAGACAGCTGACATGGAGGGACGCTCATTCATGAGGCCTCACGCAGGAAGTGTGACTCGGCACATACTGACCTTCTGCATTACCTACTCTCCAGACGAAAAGATGAAAAACTGCAATGATCGGTAAGCACTGTGAGACAGCTTCCTCACACCACCTTCTCGAATCTTCAGTCACTGCAGCCATGATGATCTTTGAATTCCAGATCCACACAGTGAAACATCACTGCTCTGGGCTAAACTCCTGCTGAGAACAAAGTAACCTGAGTCAGTCTCAGTCCCAACAGCATGACTCACCTAGAGTTCTCCTAAGAAACAGTTACTGCCACCCCAAGGCTCCACCTCATTTGGGGCCCGGTGAGCAGAAAAATCACTATCATGGTTCTCAGTGGAATAGAAGCCTTCCAGGGCTATTCCACACAGGAAAGATCAAGAGAAATGGGTCTGGTAGTGACCACTGGCACTTGTCAGAACAGCAGAGATTACAGTTCCATAGTCTAAACACTTTTAAAATTAGTGTCTTCTTGATATTTTCTCCTGTCCCTAATGAGGTGCTGGGTTATTATGTGAGAGAATCTTTAGCTATATTCAAGCTGTGGACTACATTTTTTGCACCCAAAATAGACTCTGGGTGATGTTTCTAAATGGGATTATTGTTCCTAAGAGATACTTTCCTGATATCTCAGCCATCCAAAAATGCAATGTTTTTTCCGTGAAATGCCATGGAAATTCTTTCTTCTTAGCGAGGATTAAAGGGGTCATATAATGAACGCAAGGGGCTGGTCGAATCGCTCCTTTCCTGGAACTCTGCTCCCAGCATCTGTGAAGCCCGCCTGGCTCCAAACAGAATAATCCAAACAGAACTTAAGTAACTCATGTCAGCTCTAGGCACCAAATAAAATGTCCACACAAGAAGACCACCTGCCCAGGGGTAGCATCTCCCATAGGGGGCTGGCCCCTCCTACATCAGTTGGCAATCAAGAAAATGCCCCACAGGCCAATCTGATGGAGGTAACTTCTCCACTAAGCTTCCCTCCTCCAGGTGTGTCAAGGTGGCTACAAAGATTAGCCATCACAGCAACATTTGCCTGGGGTCTAACCTTGTGTCCTGGTTGACTTTAACTGTCAACCTAGAGTTGCCTGAAAAAGGAATCTCAATTGAGGGCCTGCCAGGATGAGAATGACCTGTGGGTGTGTATGTGGGGATTGTCTCAACTGCTAGTTGAAGAGCAGAACCCAGGCCACTTGCAAGAACCGTGGGAGAAAGCCAACAAGCAGCCTTCCTCCATGGCTTCTGCTTCAAGCTCCTGCCTTGACTTACCTCAAGGATGGACTATGACCTGGAAGGACAAATAAACCCTTTTCTCCCAAGTTGCTTTTGATAAGAAATTTTTTTAATGACAGCAACAGAAAGAAACCAGAACATCTTGGAACCTCACTCACTTCTGAAACATGGAATCCTTTCTTAGTCATTTGGCTCCTCCCCTAGACCTTGAGACCTTAGAGCCCAGAAATGTGTTAGTCACTTCTAGATCTGCTCTAAGACCCAGCATCGAAAGGCACTTAATAATGTGCATGCCTCAACCTGGAGAGAAGGATCAAAGGCATAATAGCTCTCCACTGAATAACCCAGAATGTTCCTTAGCCTGCCTTGTCTGAACACAGTCCTCCAGAAATATGTGGAACCAAATATCTCCCCATCAACAAAATAGCTACCCTCTGATTAATACACCAACTTTTAAAAACTACGAAGTCCAACATTTTTCCTCTATGTTACTGTATCAAGAGCTACAAGTTCTCAATAAATATACGTCCCGAGTCTGGTGCTGATGTTTTAAAAAGTCATTTTGAACTTATTTTCAAGCTAGGCTCCCATTTTTCTGCCACCTGCCTTTAAAACAGAGCATCTCCATTTAGTTTAGGCCTCTGTCCTAAAAGCAAAGCAAATACCAATAACAATGAAATGGACACTGCACTAATTGCAAAAGGAAATGAGTTTTAAGCAAACTTAATGCTGCAGGCCATGAGCTGCTCAGCTGGGGCTGTGTCTGAGCATTTCAAAGGGCAGAAAAGAAAATTGGAAAAGATCGATATCAAGATGGGAGTGATGTGTAAGGGTAATAAATAAAGACGTCTTTCAAGGCTCATTAACTACTAATCACAGGTTGGATCAAACTAGCAGAACAGTTCCCAGGGCTGCCATTTGGGTCATCTCGAAATGGGAGAAGCAGCTCTGGGTTTGAGTCCTGTTGACAGAACTCCCATTGCCTGCTGCTGACTAGGGCAACAGAGGGTCTTGAAGGTGTAAGTGAAGGCAACTTCCAAACCCTATCAGGCAGACGCTATGAAAATAACAACAGGAAACAAGAGACTTTCATTCCTTAAAAGAACCTGCAGCAACCACCCGTCAAGTTGCACCTCCCTGCAGAGCTGGGTTTGAAGGACTTGAGCTGTCATGTCACTCCAGGTCTCGTGGGTAAGGCCCACCTAGACTGGGCAGACTGCAGAGCTTTAAGGAAGCACCCGCCACCTCACCTCAGGGTATTCATTCAGTGGGTTCTAACAGGTGGTGGTTCAAGCAGCAGATCCACAGATTGCTTCCAGGAATGGTGCAGCCTTGTTGCTCAACCTGTAGCCCACAGGTCTGCAACAGAAATGCAGATGCTCAGGCCTTGCTCAGCCCTATGGAGCCACTAAGTATATATGAGAGTCACATGGCACTTGGGAGGTGGAGGCAAAAGGATGACCATGAGTTTGAGGCCAGCCTGGACTATATAGCAAGACCCTATCCAAAAAAAAAAAAAAAAAAGAATCATCTGGGAAGTTTAGTGGCAGGTGTGTCATAGAGTCTGCAATCCACCACTGACGCCTTCTGCGCGTGGGGGACGTGGAGACCACAGGTTTTCTTGTTCTTGTTTTGATTTTTACTTTCCTAATTGCCTAGAAGATGTTAATACCTGTGGGACTGGCCTAACTGAACCTGATTTGATGAAGGAAGAAGCAGCAGAAAAGATGAGAGAATTTAAACAGGGCTTTAAAGAAGGTTTTCAAGAGCTAGGTCCCATTTTCCTTTCTCCTTTAACAACAGCCCAGCATGCAGCATCAACTCTTGGTTACATCGTTAAAGTAAAAACAATTCTTTCCTGTATCAAGCCAGTTTTCTTTTGGCCTTAGTTTCTCATCTACACAGAAGAGAGCAAATGCCCTGCCCTCTTAGAACAGATCCTCAAAAAAAGCCAGATGGAGAGGGGATGTTGGGGGGGTAGCTAGAGAGACAACTCAGCCGTTGAGAGCACTGGCTGCTTTTGCAAGGACCCAGGTTCAGTTCCCAGCACACACATGACGGCTAACAACCATCTGTAACTCCAGTTTCAGATATCTGACACCCTCTTCTGGCCTCTGCAGGCACTGCATGGCACAGGTACACTTACATAGACGCAGAAAACCCCTTCATATGCATTAATAAATAATCTAAGCCCAAGGTGTCCTCCAATTCAAAGAATTGCAGTGCCTCGGGCCACACCCACACCTGGAAGCCCCACAGTCTTAGTGTCTGTGCAGCATAGTCAGTAACTGGCTGCAGAGTCAAAAAGCAGATCCTTCTAAATTGCTTATAATAATTGGGTGTGTGCTGAACTGTCATATGAATCCCATGAGACAGTGGGAGAGATGATCTGTTTCTGAGTCAATAACTTATCCAGCCTGTTCCTGCCTAGAAATCTAACTTGAGGTGAGGCAGGGTTAATCTTGGCATAGAAAAAAGCTTTGTTTCTGTGATTCAAGTCTAAGACAATAAAGCAAAGCCTCACACATTTGTATATAAAATTAAGAAAAAAAAAAGATTTTTCAAAAATGTGTGGGATTATTTGCTGTATAAAATCAGTGGTCAAACTGTGCACAATAGACAATGGACTATTATCACTAATATACAAAGATCTCTTAAAATCTGTGTGGCGGAGGACTAAAATCTAATAGGAAGAATGAAAAAAAGACAAACTGACAATCTGAAAGGGCAAATCAACCACTGACAGCTAAACAAATAGAAAAAGATTCAAAATCGCTAATCATTAAACATACTCAAACATTTCTAGGACAATCATCCACGAGATGGGGAAACATTTCAAAATATGACATGTTCAAACTGTGACCATGGGAATATTCACTTTGGACATTGGTAGGGTCCATCCTGTGGGGTGGGGAGGATTTTTCAGTATCCAGTAAATGAAATTACTATGTAGACATGCCTTTATGCTCAGCCATTCCCCATTTTGGAAGGTTGCTTGAATATACTTTTCCAGTAATATAACAGTACATATGCTCATAGTCATTAATTATAGCACCTTTTGTGACAGCAAAATCTTGCAAACAAGCTAGTGCATCTACACAGGAGAGAGGCTGCATGAACCATGTTCACGCAGTACAGCGTCATTCAGTTTTCATAAAAGAAGGAGGCAGATTGTGGATGGAGTGATTGTCAGGACTGCTCCTTCAAAGAGGCAAATCAAAAGAATGAGAGACTACACAGACCACCCTATTCTTTGAGAATATTATTTTCTTTAGTGACTTCATACATACATGTATACAGTGTGCCTTGATCACAGTCACCCTAACTCCTATTCCTCCCAAACCCTCGAGCACATCACCCTCCCACCTTCACATCCAATTAGTGCTGTCCATGTGCACTACTAGTGGCCACACACAGTCTCCCAAATGACACACCCTCACCCAGTAGCCAATAGCTCCTGTTAGGGGTGGGGCCTCATGAGGCCCCCCCCCCCCCCCCCCCCCCCCCCGCCATCCATGCTCAAATCTTGACTGGCTTGATCTTGTGTGGGTCTGCCGCAGATGACCACAGCTGCTGTGAGTTCATCAGTGTAACCTCCACACCATGCTTAGAAGACAACATCTTCTTTGCCCCCTCCCCATCATCCAGCTCTCACACACTTCCCATCCTTTCTTCCATGATGTTTCTCAACCTTGTAGGGGCTTATAGGAGGATGAGACTCACTGTCATATTTTTGGAGAGAAGAAGGTATATTCATTTATTTGGGCTGCTGAAACAAAGTATTACAGTGATTTTAGATTACAGACAGCTTAAGCAGTGATTTTTGTTTCACAGTTCTGGAGGCTAGAAATCCAAGACTGAAGTGTTGGAGTCCTCCAAGCCTCAAGAAAGAAATTGCTCCAAGCATTCCCCTCTGGTTGTGGTGGTGTGCTGGCAATATTTGACGTTCCTTAGCTAGTGAAAGTTTGACCTCACTCTCTGTCTTTGTCTTCACAGGACATTTCTCTTGTGAGTAAGTGTCTTTTATCCCAATTTCCTCTTTTTGTAAAGATACCATTTATACTCTAATGACCTCGTTTTAACCAGTTATATCTGCAGTGCCTATCTTTCCAATCCAGGTCATCTTCTAAAGTACTGAAGATTAGGAATACAACATAAAAATGGAAAGAGAAACATTATTCAACCCTTAAAAGGGACTGTAAGAAAATAACTATGGAATCTGGAGGAATGGCTCAGTCAGCAAAGCACTTGTCTTACAGACATGTAAAAATCCAGGTGTGGTGTGTGCTTCTAATCCCAGTACTGGGGAGGCAGAGACAGGAGAATCTCTGGGACTTGGAGGCCCTCTAGCCTAACCTAATTAGTGAATTCCGTTGAGAGAGGCTGTCTCAAATGAGATGGACAGCATTTCTGAGAATGACACCTGAAGCTATCCTCTGGTCTATACACACATACACAGAAGAATACATGTACCAATACATACATATGGACTGTAAACACACCAACATACACACACACATATACATACATACATATATTAAATACATGAATAAATACTCACCAGTGAAAAATAATGGTGATGAGGAAAGGGTTTAACCAGAAAGCCAGAGAGTGAGAAAGAATGAGGGAAAGGCAGAGTGCGGGGAACTGGGTAGAACGAGGGTGAACTTTTTCAGTGTGGCCCACACCATGGCCACTATTTCAATGTCCCTCTCATCTTGAAAAAAAAAAAAAGTATAAGAAACCTCAACTCAAATCCAGATTGAAGAAATCAGCCTACCACAGTCATGCTGAGGGGCTGGGGGCGGGGAAGAGCTAACCTAAGGGGCTCTGCAGAGAAGCACCCCCGGAAGCAGAGACGCCAAAGGCAAAACAAACAGGTGCAATCCAGTTAGCGAATGCGCGTCTCAGAGGCTGTGGATTGGTGGCTGAAGGCTACTTCATGCATGCACTAGAGCGGAACAAAGAAGGACGTCGAGGGAAATGAATGGCAGACTCCTTGTTGTTGGGGAAGGAAGCGACAAATAAGGAAAGGAGGAAGCTGGAGTAACCCCTGTGGTGTTGGGTTAGAGGCAGGATTAGCAAGAACTGACAGCATTTTATGTACAGGAAGATGCATGTAGATATGAGAGTCTAGATATGCGTCTGCACATTGGTCCCATGCACATGGATTCCTAACTCCTGTTGAGAGGACCTGAAGTCGAGATGCAGTGGCCATGGACACACTTGGGATGTAGGCATTGGTGTCAGTCCTGGATCGATTCCAGGAATGACACCAGGAAAACATGGTCAGCCTAGAATGTCTTATGCCAGAAAATAAGGGAGTACCAAAATGATAAATTAATAAGATGGAGACATCACAAATGTGCTATAAATAATCAAGTGAGTACGTAAACAGAAAAGGGGCTGTTGTTCCTCATGACAGAATTCTAATGCATGCAACTAGAAATCAGGAAATGGAACATCATCGTGAGACAAACATCAGAGGAAAGCAGTCATAGACATGAATGTACCTAGTACAGTCAAGTCAGACAGAGAGTAGAGATTCCCAGGAGCCGATGGTGGTGCCAGGAGGAAGAGGGAGGGACTGTTTGTAATGAGTGCAGGGTTTTCAGTTGGGAAAGATGAGTAAGTTCTGGAGATGAGTGGTGGTAACGATTACACAAGAATACAGATTTACTTAATGCCATAGAAGTCCACCTTAAAATGGTAAGTTTTGTTATGTATATCTAACAGTTTAAAAAACTGAGTTAGAGTTGACGAGATGGCTCAGCTGGTAAAGGTGCTTGCTTTCAAACCTGAGTTCCTAAGTTCAGTCCCCAAGATTCACATGGTGGAAGGAGAGAGAACCAACTCCCACATGCCATCCTCTGACCTTCACATGCACCTGTGACTCGAATACCCGCCCCCACACACACATGAAAAATAAATTAAAATGTAATTAAAATTTTCTAAATCAATTGATCATATCCTTTTAAAAATACCTTATTGGTTTGAGTATTTCATGTAACTATTTTGACCACATTCAGAGCCATCTGCCCGTTACTCCTTGCCACCTCTGCTGCTACTTTTCCTCTTCTAAAGGCCTAGCTAGTCTAACCTGTGATCCCCGAAGGCTCTTGGGTGTGGGTTTTATCCCCTGGAGCTTGGTCAACCTACCGTGAATTACACCCCTAAAAAAAAAAAAAAAAAAACTGATTCTTCCTCTTCCAGCAGCTATAATAAATTGCCAAAAGATCCTCAGCTAGGGCTGGGGCTTCGGGCATACCTCCCTGCTTCCTGTCCATGCTGGGTTTGTCTAACGGGCATGAACAGTTTTGTACATGCTGCCAAAGTGGGTTCATCTGTGTAACTACAATGTGGTATCCAGACAGCATGGTTCTCTTACATTTATCTAACACTTCTGGCTTTTCTAATCTTTCTACCCCACAATACTTCCTGAGCCTTGGGAGGAGAAGGTGTGATACAGGTATCCCATTTAGGGTTTAGCACTCTCAAGTCTCTTATTTGCCATTATTCTTTTACAATTATTTAGTGTGTAGATACATGAGCATACAGGGGCGGATTGTGCTACATGATACATGTGGAGGTCAGGGGACAACTTTGGGGAGCTGGCTGTCTCCTTCCACCATGTGGAGCAGAGGAGGTAACTGATTGAATTCAGATCATGAGGCTCAGCAGCAAGTGTCCATTGAGTCATCGCATCAGCCCAAATGACCTTTTTTTTTTTAAAAAAAAAAAAAGCACAAACACTACTAAAGAATAAGCACTTCATCAGCTCAATTATTAGGGTGTGTTTAGAGCTTCAGTGTCTGTTACCTGGATGATTCTGCCCTTCAACAATCTCCCCACAACATCATGTATTCCTCTCACATTGACCCCAAAGGACACTTCCAGCAGGATGACCGTGGCCAACAGCCCAAACCCACTTAAAAGCTTTTGATGGCGTTGGGTGCTGGTTATGTCTCTACCATGAGTTTTCTGTGATGATAAATCTTTCTTGCTCAAGTCTTTCCGCTACCTGATCTCCCATAGAATAGGAAAAGACAAGAATTAAGTCAACACATTCAGTATGAGAGTCACAACCTTTCACCAGACAAAGTGCAACCTACCCGGGCAAGCTTGCTCTCTAGCCCTTGCTTTCTACCCTCCCCCCGACCCCACCCCACCCCCCCACACATTTATTTGAAGCATCTTTTCTTCTCCCTTGATCTTTCAGTCCCAGGAAGATTTTTCTTTTGAAAACCGTTCCCAACAAGCTCTAGGCAGAGATAACCTTCTTTGCTCCTGGTCTCCCTCATTTCTTCTACACTGTTCTTTGTGACTGATAGCACTCAACCTCTTGTACTTTGTCTGTGTGCTGACTTCCCAAGAAGACCAAACTCTGTGGAGCCTGACAGGTCTGTCAGACACAACTGAGCTTCAACAGGAGATACCTGTGTTTTCTGGTCAGACACGCACAAGAGTTTTAGCATCCAGACAGGTTTACCACTGGGCTGACCAGACACGTAGACTCTGGGGCTAATGCTTGGTTTTCAACATCTTTAGCCCCATTCTCTCCATGATTTCTCTATTCTGACCAGGCTTGACTTTCTCTTTAGTCCAAGTTTCTTCCAATTTCCAAGTTTTCAAGTCTGTATTTCAGTAGTCCCTTACTTTCAGGATTAGAACCCTGTCTCTAAGGCTGAGAAGGAAGCTCCCCACTGTTTTCCTATCAGCAAGGCCTGGGTGCCCTAGCCTCTCTGGACTAGCCACTTGCTGACAACAAACAAACCCTTCCCATTCCCATCTCCCACTGCCTACCAATGTCCCGTGCCCCATTCTTCTGGATTAAACTCTGTATAGTAATCGGGCTTTATTGCCCAAGTCTACCGGTTCATCGTTTCCATAGAATGGAAACTTTTAAATTAATATAATTGTAATTATGACACATTTATTTAATAATATAATCCACAACTAGCATTGAATACTAATTTATGTGACTATGTGCAACCTCTGTGATGTCTCCTATTCGACAAGGAAGTCCTAGACTTATACAAGCAAATTATGAGAAATTCAGCTTCTGGGGCTAGAGAGATGGTTCAGTGGTTAAGAGCAATAGCTGCTCTTGCAGAGGACCCAGGTTCAAATCCCAGTACCACATGGCAGCTAACCATCATCCTAACTCCAGTTCCTAGGGATCTGATATCCTTTTATGATCTCCACAGGCATTCCATGACACGGGTGCACTTAACACACATGCAGACAATACACTCATACACATACAATAATAAATAATTTTTTTAAAGAAAGAAAAGAATATCAGCTGCTACTAACAGCCTATGGCTCTTCTTTCCATCTGCCCTCTCTGGGCTCCACGGCTGTTGCGGCATCCATGAAAACTTAATAGTGTTCTGAAGTATGGGGCAAGGGGAGGATCCAGGGAAAGGACTTATAAGAGCCACTGGGGGAAATTCATCTTGGAGGGGGCTCCAAGCTGTATAAATTAATTAAGTCAGATGGCGTTCTTCCTGCACTCTAACTAATTGAGATTGCCTGCACCAAGGGAACTGGTGTTTCAATATGAGATGAAAGATGAGTGTGATAACTCTGGTTCCAAGATCACCGGAGAGGCCAGAGTGGGCCGGATAAAGCGCTGCCATTGGAGAGTTAGGTGATTGCTGCGGGTGTTAAACAGTCAGACACAGAAGTATCCAAAGGGGTTTGCAAGCGGCACAGGAGGGTTGACAGACTACCAATGAACTTGGGAAAGAGTCTCATCCTGAAACCCCTGAAAAAAGTCTCAAAATCTAACATCAAAATGCAGTCTGGCCCATGAGCTAGATTCCTTCACACTGAAAAGATAAAAAGTCTGGAACTTGCAGCAAGCCTTGCCCAAAGGCCACAGAATCATGAAATTTGAGGCAGGAAGAAAAGGCAAGGAATAGACTTTATCCAGTGGTTCTCAACTCGAATAAAGCACTGATTTTTAATGTGAGAAAACTTCACAAGATGGGGAGCCCATCAGCATTCTAGCATGGATGGGAGAGGTGTTCACAAGACTCTACCCGTCCTTGAGGAGTCAGAGGCAACTAAAGGGTGCCAGGGGAGGGGAGTCATATTAGACAGGGTGTAGCCTCTGATACGTTACCGTCACTCAAGTAAATAACATCCCAAACTCTGTGCCTTGTTAGCACAGTAGGTAGCACATCATCTTCATAAGAACCCCTACCCATGTCAAAGTAAGCCTGATTAAATGCAGTGAACCACACATTAAAAAAAAGAAAAAGAAAGAAAAGAAAATATGAGGGGACTTGGGAAGAAGAAAGAGATTTGGTGGGAGGAAGAAGAGGATAAAGGGTAATGGGGCCTTTGCTCAAAGAACTTATATATATACATATATATGTATATATAATGTATATTATATATACATATATATGTGTTCTTCATATTCACAAATTCACAGATACATGTGTGAAAGAATAATTCTGAATGTGAAAAAATAAGAGACTATTTAGTTAAAAAACTGAGTACAATAGAATATCCAGAAACTGAATTGCTTTGCACACTTAGTCCTGAAAGCACGCATATACATGTATGCACAAACTAGGTGTACATGAGGAATCGGATTCTTTTTACTCTAAGACTCTCCACTCCTAGCTCTGGGATGTCTCACACCTACCAGCCACTCACGGTGGAAAATTTCACGCAGGGAGTTAGGGAAGCTCTTATCCTGACCCCAGTGCATCTGCGGTCTTCTTTATAGCGCCAGTAGGTTATTCTCTAAGAAACAAAGCATAACACAGATGCCGGGATGGAGAGATGGCTCAGCGGTTAAGAGCACTGGCTGCTCTTGCAGAGGACCTGGGTTCAATTCCTGCCACCCACATGGTAGCTAACAACCATCCTAACTCCAGTGCTAAGGGATCCAATGCTCTCTTGTGATTTCTGCGGGCATTGCACAACACAGGTGCATTTACATACATGAAGGCAATACACGCATACACATAAAATAAATATTAAATAATATATATTTTTAAAAAGACCACAGACGCTAGGCTTTGCCCTCAGTGAGAGAGGTGATAGACCACAGTGGTTTCCCTGGGAGCTAGCCCAGCAGAACACAGAATTACCTAAAGCAATTTCTCAACTGCTGACTTTTGGGACAGAAGAGGTTGTTGGCATCCTGAGGACATGGCGTCTGCTCCGTCTTCCCTCTGAGATTTTTCCAATTTTTCTTAACCATGCATTTTGCTGTATACAAGACACAAGAGCACTCCTTCTGCAAACAGCAAAACGACTCTCCTGAGACCATCTAGTCCCTGGGACACATAAGGCAGTGGGCCCTGCTCACAGGGGCCCTGGCTTTATCAAAAGAAATACTTTGGAGGGCTCACTCAGAACAAAGACAAAGAGAATTGGTTGGTCATCTCGGCTAGAGTGCTAAAGTGAGGCACCCAGGCCTCCACCTTACCTGCATCTGTAACAAAGGCCTCGACTGCTTCACGAGCTGCCATGGGCCCAGGGACCTTCTTTGCCTCTTACTCATGCTAAAAATGTTCTTTTGTTCTTAATATTTGATTTTTTTTCCTATTTTTTTTTCTTTAAAAGGACTGAAAGAGCCACAAAAATATCATAACCAAGAAAGGAGAAGCTGTGTCTAAATGCAAGCTTAGTCGCACAAGGGCAGAGTTGGTAGAACCCAGTAAATCATAAGGAGTGAAAATGACTCTGAAAGCAGCTGTCTGCTTTGTTCAAATATCAAAGAACGAACGCTCTGCAGACGGGCAAGATTTTGGACTGTGCAAACACACTTAAGCAGGACTGGAAAACTGGCCTGAGGTGACTGCAGGCTAGATTTGTGTCCTTATTCTAAATCTCAATTTCCTCTTCTATGATAATGCTGATAAGAATACCTTCACTGATAATTTGCTACAAAATGAAATTATACAACGCAGTAGACAGTAAGCTTGCAGCAACCGCTGATTATCAGGGTATGGGAGAGTGTTCTCAGTGGGACGGCTGGTTGGTGCACAGGGTCACAAGGCTAGTTTCCTGCTGTTCTTGTGTTGCTTGGGATGGGTGTTTGTGTATGGTATATGCATGTGTGTGCACATGTGTGTGCACATGTGTATGAGGTGCACACACCTATTCATGCAAGTGTGGAGGCCAGAAGTCGATATTGGTATTTCCCCTATCATTCTCCACTTTTTTAATTACTTTTATTTTATGTGTATGAGTATATTCCCTGCATTATGTAAGTGCACCTGTGTCATGCAATGTCCCAAATCAGACTGGACATCAGATCCCCTGAAACTGGAGCTATAGACAGTTTTAAGCCATGTGGGTGCTGAGACCCGAACCTCTGCCAGAGCAGCACGTGCTCCTAACCACTGAGCTATCTCCCAGCCCCCTCCACCTTATTTTTTGAGGCAGCATCTCTCACTGAACTTGGGGCTGACCAATCAGCTAATCTGGCTGGCCGCCGAGTCCCAAGGATGCTCTTCTCTCTGCCTCCCAGAGCCGGGAGCATGGCATGTACAGCCACATCCAGCTTTTTCATGGGTGATGAAGATTCAAACTCAGGTCTTCATGTGCAGCAAGTACTTTACCCACCAAGATATCTCCTCGACCCTTTGTTTTATTTTTGTGAGACATGGTATCATTCTGTCGCCCAGACTATCTGGACTCACTGAAATTCCCCATGTTAGCCTTAAACTAGAAAAAATTCTCCTGCCTCAATTTTCATGCTTTTGGGAATACAGGTGTGAACCACCATGCCTGACTATGATCTTTTTTAATATATTACTTATTTTTTATTTTATAAAAATAAAAAATATATGCATGCATGTAAGTGTTGTACAATGCCCAAGGAAGTCAGAAGAAGGCATCAGATCCCCTGGAACTGGAGTTACAGACAGTTGGTAGTCGACATGTGATGCGGAGAATTGAACCTGGGTCCTCTGCAAAAGCAGTCAGTACTCTTAACCACTGAGCCATCTCTCCAACCCCATGATTTTTATTCTTAAATTCTGAATCAAGAGCTATTAGTGAATCACAATTCCCAGAGTTAGGATCTGACCATGTACATTGACTTTAAATACCTCAAGATTTTTCTCATTAAGTTGGAGAAACAACAGTGGACATACTCTTGTCTGAAGAAGAGAAGCCACAGGAAACAGCAGTAGCAACCTTGGCACTACACATCAGACAATGGAGAATGCTGGTCTTTGCAAAACAGAAAACGAACAGTGTAGTCCTACAGCTTCCTGGAGAGAATCCGCAGGGTGTGGGGAACTGAGGAAGAGCTCACAGACTCCTTAAGTTGAGGAGGAGATGTGAAGCTGAGAGTCTAGGGAAAGCCAGGAAGCTAGAATTCATGGCACAGAGCACCAGAGAGAACCAAGTGGCATAGAGAAGAGACCCTGGAGGTCTGTAGAGTGTGTCTGGAGCACAAAGATGGGTGAGTGGGCAAACAGAGCGCGGGTGTAAGGACCCCAAGAGGCCAGAGAAAGAGCCCACAGAAAGGTTCAAGGGAAGGATGCAGCATGCTCACATATAACCAAGGATAGGACTAGTTCCCACCAGCCAGCCTGAAAAACTCAAAATTCAGGAGGCATTGTGCAAAGTGCTCAGGAAGGTCTTGCTTCAGTGACGGGAAATAATTAGCCCTAGAAAAGGCCCTGCTCCCGCCCAGCCTAACAAATCACACACACACATAAGACTCAAAGAATGTCACTGTTTCCAAGTAACTTAACTGTACCCTAGAACAAAGCTCAAGAGTGTTTATAGTAACACAGAAACAGCACCTACCATGGTCAGATCACAATGCGTGGCATCCAACCAAAGATTACCAGGCATACAGAGACAAAGGAGAAAGAATCCATAATGAAAAGAATAATCAATCCATAGAAACTAACCCAGGACTCAGATGCTAAAATTAGCAGAGAACGTTAAATCTGTTATTAGAACTTTTAAATTTTCTTATTTCATTTTTATTTTATGTGTGCAAATACATGTATGGTGTGTGTATGTGCATGTGTGTGTGTGTGTGTGTGTGTGTGTACATTCACACCATGGCCCATATATGGTAGTTAGAGGATAACTTACAGGAGCCAGTTCTCTTTTTTAATCCCAGGGCTTGAACTCAGGTCACCAGGCTTGGCAACAAGTGCCTTCACCCAGTGATCCATCTCACCAGCCCAAGTTATTAGAACTTCTGAACATATGAAATGCAGGTAAGTGGAGTCCCATCTACAGATTAAAGGTTGCTATATGGAGCTTATGGCAAAGAAAACATAACAGATGAAGAACTTGGTAAACTTGAAGGCATAAGAGCAGTAACTGTCCAGTGTGAAGAGCACTGTAAAAATCATTAAATGAATAAGGAAGCCACACATCCGTACTCTGAGAGAAAATCCTACATCACCCAACTCATGCATAACTGGAGCTCCCAAGGGAGAGGGTACAGAAAGATACTTGAAGAAGTACCCACTAGAATAACTACGGGCAGAAATTATAAACCAATGCTCCCAGAAACTCAACAAAACCCAGAGTAGACAGGAAGAAATAGGAATAACACTGAGATGACTCAGTGGTTAAGAACACTGGCTGCTTTTCCAGAGGGCCCAGGTTCAAGTCCCAGCACCCACATTGCAGCTAACAACTAGTTCCAAGGGATCTTGGTGCCCTCTTCTGGCCTCTGTGGGCACTTCACACACATGGTACACTTACATACCTGCAAGGATAACACTCATACACCTAAAATAACAATAAATAAACCAGAGACTGGAGAGACGGCTCAGTGGTTAAGATCACTGGCTGCTCTTCCAAAGGTCCCGAATTCGATTCCCAGCACCCACCTGGCAGCTAACAACCATTATAACTCCAGTTTCAGGGGATCTTGACTCCCTCTTCTGGCCTCTGTGGGCACTGCATGCACATGGTGCACCTTACACACATACAAGCATAACACTCATGCACATAAAATAACAATAAATCAGAGACTGAAGAGATGGCCCAGTGGTTAAGAGTCCTGACTGCTCTTGCAGAGGACCTGGGTTCGGTTCCCAGCATCCATATGGCAGCTAACAACTATTCATAACTCCAATTCCAATGCCTTCTGACCTCCATGATCATTGCACAACATAGGTGTGCCTACATTCATGCAGGCAATACACTCATACACATTAAAAAAAAAATTTAAGTTTTTTAAAAGATGCATCATAATTAAATTGATCAAGATGAGTAATCAAGTAGTCAGAGAAACGAATGTGTTAAGAACAGGGGAATTCTAAAAATAAGAATGACTTCACAGGCAATAGTGACACAGGTGTTTCATCCCAGTACTTGGGAAGCAGAGACAGGCAAATCTCTGTGGATTGAGGCCAGCCTGGTCTACATAGTGAGTTCAAGGGGTACAGGGAGACCCTGTCTCAAAAATAAATAAATATAAAAATAAAACAAGAATGGTGGCATATCTGTCATCGGAAGCCACACAAACAGGAAGATGGTCTCAGAACACCAGAAAAAACATCTGCCGCCGCGGAAAATTACATGTCTGAAAAGAATGCCTTTCATGAAGCTCGCAACAAAATAAATAATATAGATTGAATTTTAACTTAAAGCATAGCAAGATACCCAAAAAAATTATCCTGATGTAAATGTTCAGAGAAATAAATGGGGAACAACTGACAAATTTCCCATATGAAAGATTAGTCAGTGAAATCCAACTCTTCCTCCTCCCAAATGTGAACTGCACAGAACAACTTCCTTCCCAGGAGCTCAGTGAGGAAGGGAAGAGAGGAGGTCATGACCCCAGAGTGGATCAACAGGTAGTTCAGCCAGGTGATTGCGGCTGCACCAACAGCAACAGGTCATGAAGACGGACATGACCTTGACACAATGGAATGGCGTTGGCACTTACTTTTCATGGTTTTTCTCCTAAAAAGCCATAACTAAGACCGCATTTCAGGGCATCCTGTAAAGTCGGCTGATTGGTATACCTCAAAACCGTCTCAGATTTTTGTTGTTCTTTTGACCTTGAAGCTGTCATAGTCAGAAGCAGCCTGAGACTGCAAGATGGTTATCTGCACGCTAGGATCCAGGATGGGCTTCTAGAGTGCAGAAAGGACATTAAGTTAGGAGAAAAAAGTTAAGAAAATACAAACTAAGATTATCGTTAATGTTGGACCTTAACCTGAAACAAAAATGCAGCAGAAACATAGGGTGCTGACAGTGAGGAGCTGCACAGGAACATGGGAACGCTGTACTTTGCGACTTTGAGGTCAGTTTAGACTTTTTTTTTTTTTTTTTTTTGTCTTTTTATTTGAGACAGGGTCTCCCTGTAGTCCCAGCTGGCCTGGAACTCACTCTGTAGACCAAACTGACCTTGAACTCACAGAGATCCTCCTGCCTCTGCTTCCCAAGTGCTGAGATTAAAGGCACGCACTACTACATCCAGCAAGACTCATTCTAAAATAAAAATTCAATAGAAACAAAATGATGGTAAGACAAGAGCACTCTCAGATCCACCCTGAATAAGTGACGACTGCTATAGAAGCAATGCTAAAAGATGCCCTTTGGGTGGATGGAGAGGGGACCAGATGATAGACTTTAGACACAGAGGAATGCAGACACTCACAAATGGTACTTACTGCATGTGTAAGCATGTCAGAGCTCCTTCCTCTTTAGATCCTCTTAAAGGATAACTGGCTCAGCAGGATGTGGCGGTGCGGGCCTGTAACCCCAGCATCTGTAATCCCAGCCTTTGGGAGGTTGAGCCAAGAGGATCACCAGCAGGTTGTGCATTACAAGATCCTGTCTCAAAACAACCAACAAAGGTAGGCATGGTGGCTCACACCTTTACTCCTGATACTGGAGAGGCAGAGGTAGGTGAACTGAGGCCAGGCTGGTCTACACAGCCAATTCCAGGCCAGCCAGCCAAGGCTGCAATTATAGCCCCTGAATAAAACAACAATTTTTTTTTTAAACCATCACCAACAAAACTCAGATAATTGATTCAGTTCTCCCACAATGGGGCAGGACCTCCCCAGCCCGCCTCTGAGCTTCACCCATGAAATTCCCTTTTATAACTAAAAACTACTGCTACAATCCCAACTGGGAAAGGAGGAGAAAACAAGCTCAAAGCAAGCAGAGAAGGGCAGAAGTCAATGTGGCTGAAGGCAGGAAAACCACAAAAGTCACTGAAACAAAAAGCCAGATCCTTTTGTACCTGTTTCAGAGCCGGGATAGAACCCAGGACCTCATCATGTCAGGCAATGTTACACCGCTGAGTTACAACTCCAGTCAGAAAGCTGCTTATTTTGAAAAAAGATGATGATGATGAAGATGGGGTGGGGGGAAGAAGGAGAGGAAGAAGAAAAGGAAGAAGAGGAAGAAGAGGAGGAGGAAGGAGGGAGGAAGAAAGTTTACAAACTTTCAGCAACACTGGAAAGACAAAAAGAGAGAACATCGAAATCTCTGACATCAGGATGGCGCTAAGTGACGTTGCTGCGGAACCATTAAGAGGAAATTAAGACAAGCAACAGAGAGTCTTTGACGATGTAGAAAAAATGAAGCAATTCCTTGAGAAACCACAAACTCTACTCCTCAGAAACCAATATGAAACACACAACCTAAACAGGTTGTGATGAATTAAACCAGAGTAAGACATCACCATACAGCTAGCAGAATGGCTGAGATTTTTTTATTTTTAAGTAACAGCATCAAATTCCAGCAAGAATGTAGAGAAACTGGACTGCTCCCATGTTTCTGGTAAGGTTACAAAATGGTAAGGCCACTCTGGAAAAGTTTTCAGTTTTATAAAATGAAACATGTAACTATCACCTGGCCTGGAAGTCCCCAGCCTTTATCCCAGAATACTGAATCATGTATTCATATAGGGGTTAGAGAGATGGTTCAGAGGTTAAGAGCACTGACTCCTCTTGCAGAGGACTTGGGTTTGATTCTCAGCACCCACATGGTGGCCAACACATACCCATAACTCCAGTTCCAGGGGATCTGACATCCTCTTCTGACCTCCATGGACATTGTGTAACATGGTTCACCTACCTACATTCAGACAATGCATTCATTTACATGAAATAAATGTAATAAAAACATATATTCATATAAAAATCCACACACAATCCAGAAATCTTTCAGTAGATGAATTGTTAAACAAACTGTGGTATATCCATTCCATAATTAGTTAGCACTAAAAAGGAATGAATCATTGATGAATCATTGATGCACACAGTGTCTTAGATGTTATCTCTAGGAAATTGTGCTGATTTTCTAAATATAATAATATATTTTTAATATAATAATAATAATTTTAAAATATATTTGTAAAACCTGTTCTTGAAGGTTATAGTCTGTATATGTCCATTTATATAACATTCCTGAAAAGACAAAATTATACAGACGGAGAACATATTAGTGCCCAGGGTAACTAATAAACAACAGAAATTTATTTCTCATGTATCTGGAAGCTGGCAAGTCTAAGATCAACGTAAGGTCCTCCTCCTCTGAGAACTGTCCATCTACTGAGATCTCGGAAGAAGGGGCAGGGATCTCTCTAGGGTCTCTGTTGTAACACATGAATCCCATTCATACAGCATATGTATGTTACATACCTGTCCAAAACTTTAAAACTTTAACAATGAGAAAACAAACAGCCTAATTTTTTAATGAACTAAAGATTTTAAAATACTTCACCAAAGATAATATATGTATTCGCACAAAAGGGACACGATATCATTAGTTATTAGATAATTACAAGTTCATACCACAACCAGGTATAATTACCTACTAGAATGGCTAAATTAAAAAGACTGACCATACAAGTACTGGCAAGAATACAGGAAAACTAGAGCTCATATCCACTACCTTTGGAAATGGAAAGTGGTACAACTACTTTAGAAAACAATTCGGACGTTTCCTAAGAAGTTAAACAATATGCCTACTAGATGCGTAGCTATGCCAGTCCCAGGTATTTACATAAAAGAAATGGAAATATTTGCTTGAACCAAGACTTACTTGTTCATGAATATTTATGACAGCTTTTTTTTTTTTGAGTCAGGGTCTATGTAGACCAGTCTGACTTTGAAGTCACAGAGATCCACCTGCCTCTGCCTCCCTGACATTAAAGGTATATGTCATCATAGATAGCCTAGCAACTTTATTTATAAAAAGTCATAAATTGGGAGTAGCAGTTCATCAAAAGATAAAATAAATCCTAATTATTCATCAATAGAAGATTGCTCATCCACAAAAAGGAAGGAATTGTTGCTAACACAGCATGAACGGATCTAAAATAATGATACAGAATGAGGACCAGCAAGATGGTTCAGCAAGTAAAGGCACTTGCTCCCTATCCTGATGACCTGAGTTCAATCCCCAGAAGGGAATCGTGGAAGGAGAGAACCAACTACCGCAGGTTATCCTCTGACCTCCACATAGGTGCTGTGGGGTATCCACACCCACACACAACAAATGATAAATAAATAGTTAGTAAATGTAATACAAAATCAAGGTAATTATACAGAATGAAAGTCAGCAAAACAGCATGCCACATTATTCCATTTATATGATGCTCTATAAAATGCAAATTAAGCTATCACAGCAGAAAGCAGATTAACAGCTATCAGTGGGAGCATGAGGGTAAAGAGAGATTGAAGGAATTACAAAGGGAGACAAAGAAACTTCTAGAAGAGGGATATACCATAGTCATGGTTTCAGGATGTACCTATGTGTCAAACAGAAGTATGCATGAGAATTGGGTGACTATACCAATCATATCTCAAGCTGCTATAATGTTGTTTAGAAAAAAAATGAATTAGAGAATAGTACTTAGTACTTATATTCATATGCACTGGATTTGATTATTAGTTATTATGAAGTGAGATTATTAGTTATATATTACGGAGTTTGAGGCAGGGCCTCACTATGTAGCCGAGGCATGTGACACACGTAGCTGTCAGTTCTCTCCTCCCACCACACAGGAACTGAGGATGGAACTGAGGTTGTCAGGCTTGATGGCAAGTGCTCTTTAAGTACCCATCTTGCCAGCCCTAATGGACTTTTTAAAATTTATTTTTATGTGTATGAGTGTTTTATCTGCATGTGGGTACAGTACCCAAGGAGGCTGGAAGAAGACATCAGATCCCCTGGAGCTGAAGTTGCAAACAGTTGTGAGCTGCCATGTGGGTGCTGGGAACTAAATCTGGGTTCTCTGTAAGAGCTGCCAGAGTTCTGAGCCATTGAACATCTCTCCAGCCCTGTGGTGGACTTATTTTAAAATAACTTTAAAAATATCAAATCTTCATCAGTTTTATTTGTAATGTGGTGAATACTGATAGATACCCTCAAAGGAAGGTCCTCACCTTTTAAGAGTATAAGGAGTCCTCCAACAAAAAGTTTAAGAACTATTCTTCCTGCGCTGGATAGCGTTAGTCGTCAACTACACCTAGGAAGAGGGAACCTCAACTGAAGAATTTCTTCTATTGGACTGGCCTGTGGCCATGTCTGTGGGGCATTTTCTTGATTTTTCAGTGATGTGGGAGGGCCTAGCCCAGTGTAGGTGGTACCACCCCTAGGCAGGTGGTCTTGTATAAGAAAGCAGGCTGTGCACAGGTCAGGAGAGCAAGTCAGTAAGCAGTGCTCCTCTGTGGTCTGTGCTACACTGTCTTGCCTTGGCTTCCCTCAGTGATGGACTGTGACCCTGGAGATGTAAGAAAATAAACTCCTCCTCAAGTTGGTTTTGGTCAGAGTGTTTTGTCACAGCAATTTGAAAGCAAATTAAGACAGTTCCCAAGCTGGAAGAACGAGGTCCTGTCTTTGCTTTTCTGTTTGTTCCTGTTTTGTTTTTGTTTGTTTGTTGTTGTTTTTCTTCTTTCTCTGGCCTGCACAGATAACCCAGTATGGGAACATAGTATGTCCGTTGTCTGTAGAGTGACTGAAGGATGTTCTCAACCATCAAAAACTCACTCTTTCTCCTGCACTGGCTAAGGAGATGTGCGAAGAAGTCGAGTCTCTCTTCTACAGTGGGAGGAAACCCTTGTTTTGTTGAGGCATGGCCTTATGTTACAGGTTGACCTCAAATTCACTAAGTAGCCAAGGATGCCCTTGAACTCTTCTACCTCTCAGGTGCTGGGATTATAAATAGGGACCGCATTGCTCAGCAGGAGACACGCTTTGAACCTGTTTCTCCAAGCCTTCTAAGGGCACTCTGTGGTTCTGATTTCTGGAAATTGCCACGCTGCTCCCTCAAGACAAACAAACTGTTCTACAGGAAAGTCAGAACTCCGCCCAGACCAGCACACAGGTTTCAGGAACTAGTCATGGCAGATTTTTAAATTATTAATTTTTTTTGTATACCTTCACTGTACATCGATTCCATGGACAAGTCCTTTCAAGTATAATGTGCTCTGACCGTACTCACCCCTCCCTCTCCCTTCCCTCTCCTGTTAGGCTCTTTCCTTCCCCCAGCCTCCTTTCTGCTTTCTTCTCACATATATGTTATATATAGTATCTATAAAAATCTAGGATGCATAAATGTGAGAAAATGTGATTATTGTCTCTCTGAGACTGACTTAATTCACTTAATATGATGATCTCCAATTGCATCCAGTTCTCAGCAAATGCAGTGATTCCATTCTTTATGGCCAAACCTGGGTCCTCTAGAAGAGCAGTCAATGCGCTTAACCATTGAACCATCTCTCCAACCCATTTGTTTACTTAATGACAGCTATTCTGACTGGAATGAGATGGAGTCTCAACATGACTTTAATTGCAGTTCCCGGCCTTTTTTGATATGAAGTTGAATTCAGTTTGCAAGCATTTTGAGAATTTTCTAATCTATGTTCATCAGAGAAATTGTTCTATAATGTTCTTTTGCTGTTATGTCCTTATCTAGCCTTAGTGTCAGGGTATATTTTATACAGTAGTTTAGGGAACATTGATGCATTTCTTCTTTAAAGTTCTGTTAGAATCAAGCAGCAAATCCAACTGGGTCTGGGCATATTAGCTGGGAACTTTATCCCTACCTGAATCTCACTTGAATTATTTATATTCTCACCTTAATTTTGGTAACTTGTATATGTCTAGAAATTTATGTTCTTCTAGATTTTCCTGTTTATTAGAATATAGAACTTTAGAGGCTGAGAGGTGGCTTAGCGGTTAAGAGAACCGACTGCTCTTGCAGAGGACTGGAGTTTAATTCCCAGCACCCACATGGTGGCCAGCAACCATCTGTAACTCCATTTCTAGGGTTTCTGATGCCCTCTTTTTGACCTCTGTGGGCATTGTATGACATGGGTGCACATGTATACATGCAGGCAAAACACTCATATACATAAAATAAAAATAGATAAAATATTTTTTTAAAGAAAGAATATAGATCCTTCAAAGTACACACCAATAATCATCTGACTTTCACTGCTTGATCTTGTTTATCTGGTCAAAGCATCAGCTCTCCATCACTATTCTTTGTATCGTTCTTTTCATTCCGATTCCATTCATTTCTGCCCGATCTTTATTATTTCTTTCCATTGACTGTTTTGAGGTTCAGCTTGTTCGTGTTTTCCTAAGACCTTGATGTGTGTCATTAAACTATTTATTGACGCTCTCTCTGATTTTTTAATGTGGGCATTTATAGTGATAATCTTCCCTCTTAAAGCTACTTCCGTTGTATCCCGTGGTTTCCTGTGGGCGGTGCTTTCATTTGATTCCAGTAATGCTATGGTTTCTCTCCTGATCCCTTCAGTGACCCATTCGGCGTTCAATACTGTGTTGTTCAGCCTCTCTGAGTTTCTGCGGTTTCTCTTAGTACTGAATTCTACCTTTATTCCACAGTGACTGGCTAGAATACATTATTTCAATTTTTTTTGTTGTTTGTTTCTGAAGAGTTGCTTTGTACCTAATATGTGGTCTATTTTAGAGAGAGTTCCATGAGCCGCTGAGAAGACTGTATTCTACAGATAGGCAAGGCAGTTTTAAGAGCTCCTGAGACCCCCAAAAGCAAAGAAGCATGGTCAAAACATCTCATGTCTGGAAACCTTGAGACTTCCTCCAACCCCTTTGGGGACTGGCCTCTCCATTGCAGCCCTCCAGCAGAACCCATCTCCTGAACAGATAACCAGAGCGCTCAGAACTCTGGCTCACTTAATGCAAGAAAAACAGGCAGACCCAGTAGGCACATTGCCTCAGATTGTAAAGTGCTCCCAGACAGGCCGGCACCTAACAAAGAAGCTGTCTGTTCCCTTGGGAGAGCAACCTCTGACATTCTGCTTTTGGGCCACAGTCTAAATATGTATTGGATATTTAAACGTCTCTAGGATTGCTGCAAGATCATGTCCTTTAAACCAAGTGGTTCTGGAACCACAGATCTAGAGGGTAGATTGTCTGCTCTGGGTGGCTGCTTAACTCTGGGGAGGAGAGAGATGAGAGAAAGCAAAAGAGGGAAGAGGGAGAAAGAGAAAAGAGAGACAGAGAGACAGAGAGCTTCATTATGGCACACAAGCCAATTTGACTATTACCATGTGCATAGTAAACTGGGAAACCACACTGACTCTCGATTTCAGGGCTCCTGCTGATTCCCTAAAATGCCTGGTTTGAGGACCATGGAGCCTATCCACCTGGTGGCCATCTCTCCTTACACTCAAAAGCCAGCTTCCCATAGCTGCTGCAGACACAGTAGTGCCTTGGATCACCCAGCCTGCACCTCTGTGCCTCTTGGAGCTCTGAGCTGTGCTTAGAGATGTCTGTGCTAAGCCTGGCTGGCTGCCATGGTTTGCCCCACCTAGCTATCTCTAGGAGAGGAAGCTGTAGAAGAGAAGATTAATGAAAGCTCAATGTACTGGTACCCAGGGTGATGATCAAAGAAAGCAAGCCAAAACCAATCTGAGCCACAAATGCAGATCCATCTGCATTGAAGGAACACACACACATATAAACACATTGGCCCAGTGTGCTAAGAACACATATCAACATCCCACATTTCAGAGAAAGGCCTGGGGTGAAGGGAGCAGGGGAGACGTGTTCAACAGTACCTGAAGGCAGCAAGACTGGTCGGGGGATGTGGGTTGACTTGAAGATCATGATTCCCACAGTCGTCTTGCAGGCAGCAACAGCAGCTGCCTTAGAAACTTGGTAGAAATGTCCACCCTCAAGGCTCATTGTAGACCTGCTGAACCTGAGTCCAAGGCTGGGCCCACTGTGCGCCTCACCAACCTTCCACCTGAAGATAGCAGGGGGCCCTAGCTGCAACTATCTATTGGACTCACCTGGGGAGCTCTCAAAGTCAAGGCAATGACACTGGTCTCAGTGAGAGATCTTGATTTCAGTGATTGACTTGTTCAGTCTGGGCCAATGCCACTTTCCCCCACCCCCCATTAGCATTCCAAGCTCAGCTGGGGATCATCCAGGAAGGGGAATCACAGTTTGGTGCTCTATTTTATAATTCAGAGTCTCAGAGGGGGCTGAATATTCCTGTTTCCAATAGGTGCCTCCACCCAGGTGATTCCAATGTGCTTGCTGGTTTTAAGGACCATTCCCTGGAGAGATGATAGCTCTGTGGTTAAGAGTACTTGCTGCTCTTAAAGAGGACCCAGGTTCAGTTCCCAGCATCCACATGGCAGCAAACAACCATCTGAAACTCAGTTCCATGACATGCATGTAACACACTCATACACATGAAATAAAAATTAATTTTTTAAAAATATAAAGAAAAAGAACCATTCCTTAGGAATTTGCTTTCTCAGCATCACCAAAGAGGCCCCCACATCTAAGTCTGGACCCATTCAACCAAAGTTCACTCAGTCACTCAACAAACAGCATCTTATGTGCCTGCTCCACCTCTACTTTGATCCTTTAAACCATACAAAATGAAGCAACGTGAATCTGCCAATTGGCTACATATAACCCTGAGAGTACAAGGATGGGGTCACAATCAAACAAGAAGGGGGCGCATAAGGAAAACATAGACAGGTACTTTTTTTTTAGCACAATACGCATAATAAAAGGTGAGTCAATCAAGGGTCTCTTTGGAAATACCCAGGAAGTTTTGCCCACAGAACAATAAATGTGTCCCACAGCACCACTGGCTCACTTACTCCTGGCCCACTTATTCCTAGGGAGGTTAAGCAAACCATTTTTGTCTTTTCAAAGGGGGTGTACATCTCCAACACTGGAGGTGGGGGGAATTAAACAGCAGTGAGCCCGCTGAGATGCTTCCAAGAAAGATGGAGTCCAGAAAAAGTGGACAGGATGAAGAAGGCAAAGACAGAGATTAATCCGTGGGCAACTGCCGGGTCCAGCAGCCAGGGCCGGGAGGGTGAACCCAAAGGCAGTTGCCAGGGCCAGGGGAGACCTGGCTCTCCCAGTGCTAAGTCAATAGCTCCCAAGCATTGTTCTAGATGGAGCCTTAGGCTCTCGGCAGCCTGATAAATAGGCGTATTGTAATTACTTGTTTACACGTCACTGTCCTCCTAGACAAGGGCTCTTGGAGAAACTGGGCTGTCACCTAGCCCCTGGCTCCCAGCATCTGGCACAGACCACCTGGCAGGAGCCACCTGGCAAGTGACTCTATGAGACATTTTCTGAGGCCTTACATAAACAGCCTATTCTTTAGAGGGGATCTCGGATGTTATATAAGGTCCCGGCTAAGTTCCATCTACTGGGCTGGCATAGGGAGACTGGTTACCTGCAGGCCTAGCACCTCACTCTGAGTTGTGTGGTGAGTTGCATGGTGTGTCTCCTCACCTCACTAATATCCAGGTGGACCTAAGAATGGGACCCTATTTGGAAATAAGATCCTTGCAGACATAATCGAGGTATGGGTGGAGAGGATATGCTAAGAGAGAATGAACCCCAGATCCAAAGAGAGGACATTGTCAAGGCCCTAGATCCATTGTCAGGACAGGACACAGAGACGGAGAGAAGCCACAGGAGACAGATGGAGGGGTATCGCCACATGCACAGAAGCACGCAGGGGCTGACACTACATTGCATGTTTGAAGCCAAAGCAAGTTGGCAAAGGTTTGTTAGGTAGGACAGGAATGCGAGCTGTAGGTGCCATGGTATGTAAATCTCACAACCACAGTGAAGGGGGGGCAGCGTGTGACTTTACGGGAGGGAAAGTGATAGGAGGAACTGAGTGTCACTCAAGCTGATGCAGCCAGGAGCACAAAGGACCACAGCCTGCCTTCTACTCCAATAAAGAACATGTCTAAAGGAAGGGACAAGCAGCAAAGGGAGCACAGCCAGGGTGGGAGCCCTGTGGACGCCGTCCAGGCGCCTGGTCTTCACCACTGAAAACCAGGCAGCCCAACCCGGCTCCTGTGAGCAACACCACCCCATGTCTCGCAGGACTTGTGTTTATGAGGAACGCATCAGCTTTTCAACTACAAAGACCTGCAGAGGCAGGAAGCACAATCAAAGGAGCACATGAAAGAGGAGCCATGTGCTGAACATACTTAGAGAGAAAAAACAACAGGCCTTTTCCTAGAGTGGATGTCTTGTGGTTCTGTTTTAAGATGATAGTAAAATACTTTTGTAGCTGACATGGGTGTGTTACCATCTTGAGAAAAACAAAAGGAAGAGAGAAATATACACATACCTACACATATGCAAACACATACACATGCATGCATACATACAGATACACAAAAACACATACATGCATGCAATGTGCACACAAACACACACATCTCTCTTCTTTCTTCTTGCTCTTGCTGGAACTTTCCTTGAAGAGTCTCTGAAGAGGCAGAGCACTTAAGCACAGCCTTCCGTATTCAGAATTCCTTGTTCTCTCCTACACGATAGAAAATGCTGGGAACTGGCAATGGCGACCCCATTTGCCCCTGGGGTTTTCTTGAAGATTGTAAAGCTCCTGAAATACAGTGGATGAAAAAAAGAGACAAAAGAATCCCACTTGTTGATACCAGCTTCCCTGCCTCCTGCTCTGTGCATGAAACTGGGGGATCTCTCTCATTTAGCATTCAGAAGGCGGTGGGTGGTTAGACATGGCATGCATGACTTCACATCCCAACTCACTGGAACAGACAACCACGAGGGACTTTTATTTTTAAATAATTATTAAAGTACACCTCTGTGTGTTCTGGACATTCCTCCCCTCTCCTTCATCCCTCAGCATACGCCAACTTCCATCTCTCTCTTTTTTTTTTTTTAAAGACAGCCTCTCTGTAGCCCCAGCTACCCTTGAACTTGCTCACTATGTAGACCAGACTGGTCTCTATCTCACAGAGATCCTTCTGCCTCTGCCTCTGCCTCTGCCTCTGCCTCTCCAGTGCTGAGATTAAAGTTATGTGCCATCAACTTACACAAAGCCTTCCTTGGACGGAGGAGCAGCAGGTAATGAGCAAGACCAAGCATTTCAGAAGAGAAGTGCAATGTGGAAATGCCCACAGTCCAAGATCAAGAGCAAAAGGAGCCATGGTGGCAGGGAACAGGAGGCAACTGCACCCTGTCCAAGCCCTAACCCAACCTCAGGAGCTGAGCCTAAGAGCAGAGCCGCCTAACACCCACACACCCACTACCTACACCACATAGACTGCTCGTGTTGGACACAGGGGCAGACATGTAGTGCACACAGTCACTTAACACCTACCACGAACTCCAGCGTCCCACATTCTACAGCCCAGAGCTACCAACAGACACACGTGACTCCATTGCTTACCAATGACGTTCTGCGCCCACCCCCGAGAATGGAGACTCCGAGGTGCTGGAGAGCACTCTAAAGGAGTTGCTGGAAGGGTGCTAGCCGCTGTGTGGTATGGATGCTACTGTTAAAAAGAGCCACATCAGCCTGCTCTAATGTTAGAGACCAAAAAGAAAGAAAGACACTCCGTGACTGCCTATAACACAGCGGCGATATGCTGTCCCACTGGATCACTGTCTCGTTAAATCTCCCAAATGCTGAGTCAGACCACGAGCTAGCCACGGTCACCTGGACAGCAGTAGATGCTAGCCAGAGGGGCACGCACATTCACACTCCAGCACCCCATCTCTTCCAGTTCCTCTCGCAGGATACCTGGTGCACCCTGACTTAAAATTCCAAATCCATCCCTGAGAATGGAAGGGGGCTGGTCAGTTTCCTCAGAGCCAATAAGAGGAAGGATCTGGTCTCTCCTAGTGGGGTTTTAAATGTCTTACAAAATGGGCTTGGAACCCTGGGTGTTGGCCCACACCTTTAATCCCCGCACTCAAGAGGCAGAGGCAAGCAGATCTCGGTGAGATTAAGGATAGCCTGGTCTACATAGTGAGTTCCAGGCTAGCTAGCTGAGGGAGGGAGAGTAAGTTTTCTCCAGGACTAGGTCCCTGACAGTTTATCTAATCCCAAGTGGGCAGCCTTGAACACAAGGAGCAGTGCTGAATGGACTCCACATATTTATATTTATAAATGTATGTATATGTCACAATAATAATCAAGGAAGAGGACAAGAGATTGTCCTTGGGAAAATTGGGTCATCCTCAGTACCAGAGCAGCACTGGGAGCCTGCACATGAGGACTGTGCGTGGAGAACTCGCAGGGAGGAGTCGGAAGGAGACTGAGACACGCAAATAATGCAAATACTCATGTGTGAAATGCTCAGAAAATACCAGGAAGCTGCAGGAGACAGGAGGGGACATCGGTGGCGAAGGGGACAGCTAGGACCTTGACCCCTGCACTCAGTAAACATCTGCTAGCCCTGGCAGGGACCACAGGAAAATGGACAGACTCCAGGGCTCAGAAAGGAGGGAGCATGGAACTCGTCATGGCTGCCTGTGGGGTTCATGGCTGAGATACTGGGGACCACCTCCTTTAACTGTGTGATGACTGGGGACCACCTCCTTTAACTGTGTGATGACTGGGGACCACCTCCTTTAACTGGCACAAAACCAATGCCACTGTTCTAGTCAAAACCCCATCAGTATTTTCAAATGGGAACCAACAAAAGATTATGTTCTGTGAATTTTAAATTCTTCCAGTGGGACTTTCAGTCTAAGTTTATCATGCACAAACTTTGATTGGGGAAAGCAGGCAACCAGGAGAAGCAATGGACTGAGTTTTCCTTCTAGCCTCCATGACCATCACACCACCAACCCTTCTAAGAGTCAGCTCAGCAAAGCCACAAGAAAGCCCAGCGAGTTCTGATACGCACAGTCCTCATCTGCAGGCTCCCAGTGCAGCTCTGGTACTTAAGATGACCCACATTCTCCCAAGAGACCCTATCCTCACCCATCTACAAAAGTCCAAGCTAGACAGAAATGTTTGCTTGGGCAATGCATTAGGAACAGCCTCCTGACCATCTTTCTATGAGCCTGCTGCCCCGGGCCTCTTGCACTAGAGTGCTGGAGATGGGTATCACTGCTCATCCCTGACCATCCCTAACTCCCATCCATTTACAGCATCCACACCACATTTGAGGCTCACATCAGATAAGGCACTGTGGGTCTGTGACTAGAAGCTGAGCAAGAGCAGGACTGAGGACCAATTCCAAGATGGCCCCAGGTGCCTGCCCATGGCTGTCATACTGTGTATCAACCCTCCCCTTGAGTGTGCTGGGAATAGAGCCTCCCGTGAGACAGTCACTCCCTGCTTAGGTTACATTCCACAGCAAAGGACGTGGAGCAATCCCTCCTAACCCTGAGTCTAGCTGAGACTCCTTTTTGGCAGACTAGGTGAGCTGCTATATTCTGGGGGACCCAGCGGCCTCAGATAGCACTGCACTGCACTGTGTGAGACCTCTTGGACATCTAGAAACCAACAACGGCAAAACAAAGCTCTCAGTCCTACACCCACAGGAGCTGAATTTTTCAGGCAACCACCCGAGCACCAAGGGGAACATAGAATTCTGGAAGAGGATGCTCCCAGTCCACCTGCTTGACATCTGGCTGCAGCTCAAGGGACCCTGAGCAGCAGAGGTCCCATTGAGCCATGCTGGTTCTCATGGCATGGAAACATTGGGAAATCACAAATGTGCGTTGTCCTAAGCTCCTAAATGATTTGTCCCATGGCCACAGAAAATGAACACAGGGACAAACTTAACGTGGTTAATGCAAAAGGCTTTGGAAGAGCCATATTGCCCAAACATCTGCTTTTTTGCAGTCTGTGTTCCTCCCTCCCCGACCTGGAACTGTTGTGCGGGTGATAGGAGTCGGGGACAGAGCCTTTGTATCAGCCTCGCTCCAGCAACCACAACAGAAGTCAAAGCTTGGTGACTTGGTGTGTTCATCTCATGATCTCTGCAGACCTGACCCGGCTGCGATGCTTCCTGCAGATGCTAAGGGTCTCCAATAAGCAGAATTTACAAAAATAAGCAATTCACTAGCTGTGAATCTGAACACGTGTTTATGTGTCACCTTGCTGTCATAACCTGCTTCTTCGCCTGCTGTGTGTCCCAGGTCACAGAGGACACTGTCCCACAGGCGACAAGGTTGCCTTCAGGGAAGGTCTTTAGGGTCTCTACTGGGCAGAATCTAGGTCTGTGGCACCCTCTGCTTTCATCTGACACAGCAGAATCAGTCCACCAGCTGTCTGTCGTGAAGTTTTTTGCCACTTGCAGTAAAATATCCAGCACGGTAGCTTTTTCATGTCCCCAGCTTGTCCTTAAGGCTCCTGGCAGCTAAGCCAGAGGCTGTGTGCACTGGTCCACTTTGCATGTTCTGGCATGTGATTTAAATTATGGACAGGATGAGGCTGGAAGGGTGTCATGAGACTCCCCTGCATTCAGACCTGCACATGGCTGGTATTCTCCACTCAGGAAAAGCTGGGCATGGTGGCTCATGCCTGTAACTGCCAGCACTAAGGAGGCTGAGGTCAGCCTGGGATAAAGTAGGACTCTGTCTCAACTCCCCACTCCCCCACATACACACTCCCAACAATTGACACAGTAGAGAAGAAAGCTGATTGTTGATGTTTATGATGAAAGTTAAGGGTGTGTGATGTGTGTTTTTAAAAAGGACAGATGGCTCAATGAATTAAGGCACTTGCCACCAAGCCTGATGACCTGAGTTTGATCCCTGAGACCTACATGGCAGAAGGCAAGAACCAACTCCAAAATTCGTCCTTAGGGCTGAAGCTGTTAAGGGCACTGACTGCTTTTGCAAAGGACTCATGTTCGATTCCCAGCACCTACATGGTGGGTAAGAACCATCCATAACTCCAGTTACAGGGGATCTGACACCTGCTGACCTCTGTGGGCACTGCACAACACAGGCGCACTTACACACATGCAGGCAATACGCTCATACACACAAAATAAAAGTAAATAAATAAAACAAAATTTGTCCTCTGACCTCTACATGCACACACCATGGCATGAACACTTACACAAATCAACACAAAAATAAATAAATTTAACTTTTCTGAAGGATAATGCTGAAGAAAAAAGGGATGTTAACATAAAATGGGTTTTAAGGGCTTATTTATTCTTTTTTTCATCCAATCAATTCCAGAAAATTCTAACTTCTTAAAGGACCCAGAGGTGCAGGGAAAATAACTTGGGTGTTTGCAACCCTAGATTCACCCAGTGTCCAGGAATAGTCTCCAGTTTCTTATGGGAAAAGAGGCTTGTTGGCATTCTCAGCCTGTGAGGTGAGATAGGACAGAGGTCAAACTGGAGCATTGCTAGGGACTCACAGAAAGCATAAGACTTGCTGGGGCTTCTGGGAACTCATCGTTTGACTCCTGAAGCTTTAAACAATGCGGTCTGTGAGCCTAAAGGTGCTGGCAGCCTTGGGGCAGCTGCTTGCAACTGATGACCACTCTCAACTCAAAGAAGAGCATAACAAACTGATAGAGAAGGACCAAGACTTAATGACATTGCTTCAGCCCCGACTCTATCTGAAACTAAAAGGTCCTGACTCTTATTTCCTAGGTCAATATATTTCTTGGTTGCTTTGGGGGCTGTTTGTTTGTGTGTTTTTGAGACAAGGTCTTCCTGTTATCCCAGCTGGCTTGGAGTTCTCTATGTAGACCAGACTGGCCTCAATCTCACAGAGATCCACCTGCCTCTGGCCTCCTAAGTGCTGAGATCAAAGACAAGCAACACCATGCCCAGCCCTCTGAGTTGCAGTGAGTTTCAATCCCTTATTAAGATAATAAGTTCCGGAACTGCAGAGCATTTGCTGCTTTTCTGGAGGATGCACTTTGGAAAGCTCAAAATCACCTGTAACTCCAGCTTCAGAAGATCCAATCTTCTGGCCTCCAAAGACACCACACACACACGGCATACACACATGTACATTCATTCACATATGTAAAGATTAAAATAAATCTTAACAAACATAAGAAATCCCTTCAATGTTTAAAACAATGCTTTATTACAATATTAACATCATTTATTAATGACTATGGGATGAATCAAGGTCTCAGGACACACCTTTCCTGTAAGCTAGAGTTAACTCTCCTTTCAGAGAATTAGTCAATCTTCCTCCTTTGTTTTTGACAAATTAATGATTATTTATTTGAGCTATAAGTAACAAAATACCTAGCTAAAAGCAGGTTAGGCCCTTAGTCTCCCCTAACAATGGGCGACAGGTCAGCCATCCAAGGTCTGTTAGCTAGCTCAACATTGCCACCAAAGACTGAGCTCTTTCTATCCTTCTATTAAGCCTTTCTCACATGTTGATGAACCTCCCTTCTGAGTCACAAGATGACTGCCACAGCACCAGACCTCAAGTCCTTGTGCCAGTGTCCCATCCAAGCAGAAAGGAAAGGAATCGGAGCAAAGGGCCTTTTCTTTATAATACTCTCTACTGTGTTCTATCAGAAAGGAAAGTCTTGCCCAAAATTTCTCATAAGTTCCACATCACTGGTTAAATCTGTGCCTCAAGTTCCCTCATAAACCACCTCCAGCCAAAAGAAAACTGGATAGAATTTCTATAACTGGCTTAGACCATCTCAAGTTGGGCTCCATCAAGAAGAATGGCTCTGGAGAGATGTCTATCAAAAAGATATCGTTCATCTCTCTTTTTGAACCAGGATTAATAAAAGAAAGAACACCAGGCAGGTGAATCCCAATTTTGCCCAAGCCACACACACCTTCTTCTTTACCCTTAAAGTACGATCACACGGATGCAGAGGGAAAGGTATGGATGTGGAAACTATATTCAGATGCCCCGGAGCTGGAAGAGATGAGCAGAGAGCCACAGGGCTGGGCCAGGTCCACACACAGCTTTACCTGCCTCTGGCAATGAGTTCTAAAAATACAGACCTTTGACAGTCATCTATTTTAAATAGGAAACTCCACGAATATACTTTCCACTCCTTCCTTGCTGGGTATTAATTTTTCATGATGAAGGAGTGACAGGTAGTTTGCTTTATCAGAACAGGGAACGGTGGCATCTTGAATCTTGGAGCTCCAGTTCCCTGGCTTTGTGGCCATGGGCAAGCTGGTATTCTTTCTGTGTACCCACAATGGGAAGACATTAATAATATCCATCTTGTAGGTGACAGCAGCAGGCTGGTACAAGTTCCTCCTCCAATGTAGTGATGCAGATAGAGCCTGCTCTCCTCCCCCACCCTCGCTCTGGATTATAATGAAGGCCATTCTCAGACAGAACTCTGTCTCAGCATTGAACACTGATTAGGAAGCTGGAAGCAAAACAGTCATGTGACCTGCTCTGTGCCGCTCAAAGACTCTAGGCTGACTTTCCTTTTGCTGCATCTGTTGCCCTTGCTTGAAAGGTTCCCCCAAGGTCAGAGGCACAGCATCCAAGCTTTGGGTGCAGCATCAAATCCTTCAGAGGGGCTGTTGAGAGGGCTCAGTCAGTAAAGTGCTTGCCTTGCAAGCCGAGGATGTGAGTTTGAGTCCCAGAACCCATTTTTAAAAATGATTTTGCTACATACAGTTTAAGATCTGCTGGCTGTTCTTTGCATTTATTTCATTTTATTTTTTTTGTATGGATGAGTATTTTGCCTGTATATACATAAGTGCACTTGGGTCACATAACGCCGATAGCTGTCAGAAGGTGTTGGATCTCCTGGAACTGAAGTTACAGACAGTTGTGGGTGCTGGGAACCGAACCCAGGTCCTCTGCAAAAGCAGCAAGTGCTCTTAACATCTGGGCCATCTCTCAAACACCCCTAGAACCTACTTTTAAAATTAGTAGGGTGTGGTGATACTGCTGATAACCCCAGTGCTGGGGAAGTAGAGACAGGCCGATCCCTGGGGCTCTCTGGCCAAGCAGTCAGCCTGACCTGTTTGGTGAGTTCCAGGCCAGTGGGAGACCCTGCCAACAAAAGGGGGGTGGGGATAGATGACACCTTGAGAATAACACTCCATACTGTCCTCTGACCTCCACAGGCATGCACACGCATGCACACATGTGCAGCTGCACACACACACACTCAGCTCTCTTCCCTTCCTGCCATCTCCATCTCCATCTTCATGGACCATCGCTACGTGCATCCTGCGCTCTTCAGAATCCACCTTCCCCACACTGCCTTCTAACAACAGAGCTTGGATTTCTGAGGCCCTGATCAGAAGCCACCCAGGGCTCCCACTGCCTCCTGAATTAAGTTCTAACTCCTCATCACATTGACATAGCCTTCCATGTGAAATAATGAACATCTTAAGGAGGGGGAGCAGAGCGACTCATCTCGCTAGCTGACAAGTGTCCAGAGACTAAACTCGGGACCGGACTCTTAACTGTCTGTGTCCACTCTGCTTGAGATAAGATACAGGGGGAAGCAAGTGGGAATAAGCCATCAAACAACAGCTTCCCCCCGTGTCCCATTCTGTTTTATTTGGGAGGTGGATGCTGGCGTATTGGGCTCATCTTTTGGTGGATGTTTGTTCAGTAGATACAGAATCTTGTTCAGTCAGAGACACCCAGAACACAGAGCTGCTCCTCAGAGAGACCACAGGACCTCATGTGGCACCTCCTTTCCACATCTTCTAGAGACAGGAGAGGGCTTGTCCCTGTAGGACTCCTGGGACCAAAGCACTGAAACCCTAGCCTCAAAGCAAAGGCACGTTTTGAGGGCGACCACTTCCCCACTGGACTAAACTAGACTGACAAGTGGAGTTGTGCTTCCAGGGATAAGAGCTTAATTCAAGTCTAGTCTTTTAAAATGCAAGACATATGGAGTGTGTAAGGGGTGCCAAGAAAGCAGCATCACCCTCTTTCCAGTAATCTTCACCAGCTACCAGACGGTGACCCCCTGACCCCAGTTGATCCAGTTACCCGAGGTCAGCTCACACATCATTAAAAAGAGTCAGTTCAAGCCATGGGCACTTTCCCCTGAAGACTCGATGCCATTCTGCTGCAGTGTAGCATGGTACTCAGAATCCTCTGGGCTTACTGGAATTTCTCCACAGCATTTGATTCCTCAGGAATAATGTGAAAGGACTAGAATTTTAAATCGCATCCTTCAAGAGGCAGTGACCTCTAGGTGACTCCCTTCTCTCCCCCAAGCCCAAGTCATGTCTACCTGAAACAGCCTGGCCAATCATCTTAAAGCAGGCTGTCAACTCCCATATGAAGAAGGGCAGTCAGATCAGGGTGCGCATGCCTGTTCAGCCCACATCAAAGCCAAAGGGCAACTGGCTGGGGCTCGGGAGCACACACTCTGCAAATCTCTTTCTGACTCTAGGCCCAGTGACATCACTTAGGTAACTCCAAGTCAGCCCTAGCAGGAGCGTTTCCGTGATGGAAATCAGCAGACCCACAAGTCTCTGCTTCTCCCGTCCCACTCCCATCCCAGTACTGACAGTTAGAACTTACCAGAACAAGATTGTTGATTTGCAAGTCTTTTCCCTGTGGCCTCATCAACACTGATCAATATAGATCCATACAGCCCATAATTTTTGCTTTGTTGCAGTTATCGCAAAACTTCCCTGAATTCCAACAAGTTAAAGAATCATCTCCTGGTGAAAGCTCAGGCCTCTTTCTTTTTATCAAACTGTCTTCTAGAACCATCTCTCATTGCATCCATTTGGGTAGTTCCTAAGCCTTTTTTCCTTGAACTGTGCCATAAAACAACTAGTCTTCATTGCTGCTCTCTCTAGGCCTCCTTGAAATTATATTTTCCAGCCTAGAGTGATCTCTCTCCACCCCAAGAAAGCCTGCGAGAGGGGTGCCAGTTGGATCAGGGTTCACTCAGCGTTTTCATTTGCAGTCTTGCATGAACTCACATTCAGGAACTACTTTGCTCTAAGAAATACCAAGCTTTTGTAAAAGATGTCAGCAAGAGCTGACATTGCTTGCTGCCCATTCCCAGTCTTTGTGGCTCTTCTCTGAAGAACACTTGGCTGTGTTTACAGTACCACACATGAGTTTCCTCCCACTGAGTGGACTTTAAGTCCAATGAGGTAGTGGTTCATTACTCCCAAGATAAAAGTCCCACCACTGCACCAGTGTGTGCTGTGCTGGTCATTGATCTGGTTATTAGGCCTTGAAGCTGGGGTTGGACCATTGATTGATGTTCTCCCTTAGCAGCTTGCATAATGCTCTCCAGAGCTATAAGAGCGAGCCTTTAGGGGAGGTGGCTTCCAGGTGAGTTCCTCCTCCATTTCTCCAAATCCTGTGTCTAAAGTATGTCCTGTCCTCAGCAATAGGGTCTTACCTTCAACTTCTGAGAGGACTGCAAAATGGAAGCACTAAAGAGACAATAGGCAGGAAGTCAGACCTGGTCTAGGTTCTCGACAGAGTGTGCTTAGTATCTCCTTCCTGCTTCCTGTGACCAGAGGCCTCAGGTCCCTCCACCTGACATGCTCAAGCCGTGAAAAAACAGTGCTGATGTGGAAGCAGGATGCTCCATCTGCACTCTCATTTACCCAGGTGTAGCTTTCCTCATAGCTGCTTGCAGAAGCAAAGTGAAAGGCCGGCAGGATGGCTCAGCAGGTGATGGTGCTTGCTACCAAGCCCCACAACCTGAGTTCCATCCCCAGCTATCTGGTGGAGAAGAGAGCCCAACTCTATTCCCACAAGTTGTCCTTTGACCACACACGCATTCACATACAAGAAAAAAAATTTTTATTTAAAAAAAAAGTAAAGCAGAGTCGTGTTCCCCCTTCCGTCCCAGACACACTGCTACCCTGTCCCAGAGTCTGCCCAGGAAGGCACTTCTTCATAAGAAACTCCTGGTGACCACAGAGCCTTCAAAGTCCAGGAACGGAGCTCAGCAGGTGGCCCTTAGACAGGCAGGTAGTTACAGACAAGGAAATAAAGAAGCCAAGAATCTCCCCACACTGCAACTGTGCGCCACAAGTGATCACTGGCTCCAGCTCTTCAAGATGTGTGGTGAGAATCAATCATTTAAATCCCAACAGCAGGGAAACAGAATGTGCACTTCAGTCCGTCAGAACCAGAACGCCAACGTGCTTTGAATTCAAAAGAAAACCCCTGGGAGCACCCTTCCCTGCACAACCCAGCCAGCAGGTGTGGGCCAGGCCATCCTCGATCTCACTTCCAATCAATAAGCACTAATGGTGGTAGCCGGGATGGAGAGGGAGAAGGCAGCTGGGGATGTGCATACATGCACACACACACGTATGCATGCATGTGGAGTGTGCCTGGGTAGAAGTATGTGGGTGGGCATGATCCAACAGGAGCTGAGCCGATGGGTGGATGAAAAGAGACAAAGAAGTTGCTCCCTCCACAGTGAATCATCAGAAGTTGCTCCAACTGCGTCACCAACCAAAAGAGGTTAGAAACCTCTAATACAGAGAAAGCCACAGTGAAACGATCCTAAGCCTTGCTGGAAACCAGCTTTTCAGTAAAACCTTGAGTAGTCATGGGTCTCTGAACGGTATCCAGACCCATATTTTTTTTCCATTCAAACAATTTTCAAATCCATTTCCTTTGGTGAAAATCATTTGAATGGGGGCATCATACATGTATTATGTGGTGGTACAGGCTTTCTGATGTGTGTGTGTGTGTGTGTGTGTGTGTGTGTGTGATGCCAGGATGCCCGGCCTTTTTCTATGCCTGAAGCAACCTTTTACGGGCATAAGTACATAAGCCAAGACTCAATTTGGCAGTCCCAGAGAACAGCTTAGCACCATGATGTACCCACCCAGTTCAGTTTTGCACCACCAGAAAAAAAGTAGTCTGCGGCTCTGCACTGAGCTTTTGGATGAAAGCAGGAATCTTCTGACCCACAGGACAGTCTCAAAACCACACTGACATATATAGAGACTTAGTTGATCACCCCCAGTTGTTAAAAACATTTTTTAAATAGAATACTGATAGCTAAAAGAACGTGGCTATTATACAACACAACGATCTGTGTAGCTAAGCGTTCAGTTTTCAACAGCTGTGGCCCAGGGCTATGGAGATCACCTGTCCTTAGTGGTCAGACCCCGGGTCACTGCATGTTAGCGCTGAGTGGACCACAGTGGTTGCCCCTGGGGAGGCACCCCAGGAAGGGATCCAAGGGTGCTAAGTGACCTGAGTGGCACTGGCACTTACAAACCCAAAAGTTTGCTTTGAGGAAATTTGTGTGTCTGTGAACATTCCTATTTCTGTGCTATTTTTGTTGTTGTTTGTAAAGAATACTCTAGTCCCAGCCCTACCAAACTTTGTTCCTCCCAAAATTTATCCATTAAAGATATGGCCATCAATGTGACTACATTTGCAGAACAGGCCTGTCTTGGTCTGTTTGGGCTGATATAACAAAATACCTTAGAGACCAGGAATCTTATGAAAACTGAAATTTGTTGCTAACAGTTCTGGAAACCAGAAGCTCAAGATCAAGGTGCCTTTCTGCTTCAGGGACAGTCCCCTGCTACGTGTCTGTCTCATGTTGTAGACAGGGCAACAGGTCCCTTCAGCACTAGGGACACTAGGGCACTAATCCATTTCATGAGGATTCTGTCCTCATGACCTAATTAATTACTTCCTAAAGGTCTCATCTCTTAATAATATTACATGAGAGAATTAAGCATCAAGATAGGAAATTTGGGGCCAATGAGATGCCTCAGCCAATAAAGGCACTTGCTCCCAGGCCTAATGACCTGAGTTAGATCCCTGAGACCCACATGGTAGAAGGAGAACATTGATTCCCAGGAGTTCCCTGGCTTCCACATGTGTCTGCTGACAGTACGCGCACACACACACACACACACGCACACACACACAGTAATGATAATAATAAATAAATAAATGTAAAAAAGTACGGGATATGGGGAAACATATTCAGACTCTACTATACAGGTGCTTAAGGTTGAATGAGAACAAGTCCTGACCCAGACGGTTGGTAACCCCATGAGCCAATTCAGAGAACTTTCTCTCTGTACATGCTCAGGGGAGCAGAGTGTCTATGTTCAAGCTGAGCCCTCACCAGAAAGCACTGTGAGGACATAAACATCTCTTGAAGTCCTTCAGCCTGTGCGATTTTGCTCTGGCAGCCTCAGAAAACCAAGATACTTCCCTCATAGGAGGTGAACTGAGGTCCACACCACCAAGCTGAAGGAGCAGATAGAGAATTAGAATTGGGCACCTTTGTTACCAATTTAGTTCTGTGGCAATCACAACACAGCAGTTAATATTTGGGGTAAGAATTAAATGAACCGAGTATTTCCAAATGGACTGGAAGCATCCCACACTTCCTATCACTCATAAGCACACACACACACACACACACACACATATACACACCTGCACACGTATGCAATAAGAGCAAGGTAGATAAAAGCCTATAAGCCCAGCTGACCATCCATCACTCACTGTAATTGGTACAACAGAGCCCCAGTGCTGGGAAAGCTGCTGCTCTTGAGCTCACTCTTCCTGTTCTGTCTTTTCCCTGGGATAACCCATCTGCTGGTAGCTCTTCTGGTCTGGGGAAGTCAGGTGCCTGCTTTGTTGCACTCTCCACTGGCTCCTCTGGACACCCTTGCTGCCCTCAGTAGGAAGCTGCTCACACTGACCCAGGCTCTCCCAACCCAGCCAAGGCCTATCCATTTCTAGGACTGAGTGAGGATGAGGACAGAGAGACAAAGGGACTCAGGTGAGTAGTGATAAATCATTATGCCCAACGACTATGTTGGACATAATGCAGGGTGGGCCTAGCCAGGCCACCTGCCTGGAGGAATGGAGGAATGGCTCTCGTGGGCGTGGTGTTCCGCACCTGTTAGTTGTGAAGCCAGTTTCTGCTCAGCACCTGGAAAGAACCAGGTTCACCTGGGAACAAGGGACCCCACCCAGTAAGTTGATTGACTAACCAAATGTATAAGATACCACGTATTTCCTGAATAAATTGAGTTTGCAGCATATTACCACTGCTGGCTTCCTACTCAGCTCCCGGAAAATCGTTGTCTTGATTATGCACCTACTCACCCCCGACCACGGAGACCCTTTGGTCCCTCTCAGGCTGGTACTGAGTACGAGGGACCCCTAACATGACTGGGGCCTGAGAAAATCAAAAGCTGAGATAATAGTGAGATCAAGGTTGAGTAAAATAATTAAGATGCTGGACCACTGGGAAACCTCTCAAAATTCTACCAACTATAAAAATGAGAAAGCACAGGACTGGGCATAGTGGCACATGCGTTTAATCTCAGTTCTGGGGAGGCAGAGGCAGGTAAATATCAAGACCAGCCTGGTCTCTACATAATGAGTTCCAGGCCAGCTGGGGCTACAGGGAGACCTTGTCTCAAAATCACTGAGATGGGGGAGGGGGGGAGTGGAGATTGCTTAGGAAAGCAAGAAAAAGAGGAGGACAGGGTGGTGATGGGGAGGAGTTGGTTGACTCATGAACCCCCACAGTATCCAGGAAGGAGGGAGCTGGACTGCCAGTTGGCTGTGGGCAGGAAAGGGAATCAAGCAGGATTAGCAGTCAGCTGATAGTCAGGATCTTCTCCTCCCTTTCCTGGGATTTCTTAAGCTGAATTCATTCCTCAATGCCTTTCTCCAATGTTGGGGGAGCCAGACTGGATGGACTTTAAAGTCTTGTTTACTATCTAAGATTATAAAGAGCAATCATGAAAATGCACCTTCCTAGAGAAGAGCTTTGCCCTGCTATAGAGAGCTTCCTGCCCCATAAAGTGTATTCCTGCAGCGTTAGAAAAGCCTCTTGGTATGTCATGCAGAAGGAAGCTGACTGCCATGAATATGGCACTTGGGGGTTCTCCAGAGCATCAGTCTCTCATGAACACCCTGATTAGACTTTCTTAAACAGGTGACCTGGGCTTAAGAATGTCACCCAGGCTACTAGGAAATCTCAACAGAATCTAGATGCTAACCTTGACATGTATAGTTGGAGAAATGGCTCTAGTCCCTTGACATGTCAGAATGACAGAATCCAGGGTTTCACATTTGACCTCCACAGAGTCAAAGACCAAGGACCCTGGGTTCCAACAGTGCAACTCAGCTTTCAGTTTAACATTTGAGATTGTTAGTTCTGCTTTCTACGTTCCTAAGAAATCCATAGACTTTCCATTTATAAATCTTTGCTTAGTTTAGGGAGCAGAGCCATCAAACCAAACTTGATCTTGTGAGGGTGAGTAGGTCTGAATCCAAATACAGCAGTCCTATATACCTATCAAGATTTATTGTCTATTTATGTCCACATTTGCAAGGACAGAGATTTAACGGCCTGTTTTACCAGAAACCATGCAGACTCAGATACTGTGGTTTTGACAATGTTGATATTGAAAAGAAATATGTTATTCTCCAATGCTGCTCTGGAATGAAGCGACCACATGTGAATGTGTTTCTCATAAGTTTAGAGGCTGCTAAGTGTGACAAGGGGGCTTGTCTGGTCCCCTGGTTGGCAAAGGAGGGACAAGCTTGAGGTCACATCTAGTCAGTAGCAAAGGGCAGCCAGAGTCTTGATCCAGAGTACCTTACACTAAAGCCCGCTCCATCTAGGACAGGAGGTACAGAGAAGGATGCATCCAGAGAGTGTGTCCTGAAGAATAGCCATGCTTCCCAGTTGGCGGAGACTGAACAGGATCCAAGAGTTTGACTTCCTACCTCATCTAAGCACTCTATACCTCACAGGGAACAACAGCGGTTCCACTCAGAAGCACCATTCAGCATCCTCCAGATGACCCTCCCTCTGAGACAACTCTAGTACAATGGATTGGTACTCAGCATCCATTGGTAACCAACACCCATCTTCTTACATTCCTATTTGAGTTCCAGAGGCTAGACAACCAAAACTTAACTACATTTCCAAGACCTCTCTGCAACTAAAACAGCAGCTATGATTCAGCCTTAGCCAATCAGATTCAAGCATAATAATTAGGCAGAAGGAATGCTTCTGCTGACTCTCCCTTCTGATAAATTTTGGTCCAGAAGAATTTAACTTCTCTATAGCAGCATCAGTGTCTCTGGCTTTATGGGTGTCAAGAATGGAGGCCGTCCATTTGGCTGGTGTTTATCACAGCAAATGTGGCTGTGCTTTGGAGCTGGCTGTGGCGGCCTTCCGCTTTGAGTGGCTTCTGGGTTGCAGAACACATTGTCTTCAATTCCACACTCTAGATTTGAGAGGTCAAACAGCCAATCTAGAGTCTGTTTCCTCAGTCTTTTCAATAATCTATAAAGCATTTGACATTTAGGGGAAGGTGATTGTGGTGGTTTGAATGTCTCCCATAAGCTCCCAAGTATTTGAACATTTTGTCCCCGTGGGTGGCGCTGTTTTGGGAAGGTGTAGCCTTGCTGGAGGAAGTCCAGCGCTGGGGGAATGCTTAGAGAATTCTTTAAGCCTTGCCAGATCCCAGTCTCTCCCTGCTTCCTGTGCCTTCTTGAAGGTGTGAGCACTCCACTTTCTGCTCCAGCCATCTCTGGCCACCATGCCTCCCTGCCATAATGGACTGTGAATCCTCTGGAACCGTAAGCTCAAATAAACTCTTCCTTTTATAAATTCCCTTGGTAACAGCGTTTTATCACAGCAACAGAAAGAGTAACTGATACAGTAACTAATACAAGTAAATAAAACTGTACTCATTTAAACCATGTGACTTTGTTCTCTGCGTTCGTCATCAGGAAGTTAAGTTGGCAGTCTAGGTAACTGTCTCGCTTTAATCCACACAGATGATAGGGATAAAGCCACAAGACGTGAGTAACTTCCTCAGGTCCCACTGTGGTGGAGCAGCTGATGCAGATGAGGGGGGTATACCTTTGATGTCTTTTTCAGGAGCATCCTTAATGCTCTGGGGATAGAGTGCAGAGACACAAAGCAGACAGCCTGAGCTCTCAGTCCCAGCCCTGTTGCTTATTAGAAACAACTTAACGTCTTTGTACCTCGGTTTTCTTGCCTGTAAGGAGGCAATGGAATAACACATATGCTACACAATTACAGTTAAGATGAAAGAAGCCAACTTAGAAAAGCACTGAGGCATGACACATGGAAGACACCCAAGACACCCAGCTACCACCAAGGACTTTCCCATCCAAAGAAGAAACTGGACATGAAGTGGGAATCAAGGAATTTGCTGACATCTCTCAGAATAAGATGGTAAACTGATAAAATAACCTGCCAATATTAACAGATCCAGGTATCAGCCACAGAGGCTGATACAATTAGGCATTTGAGTTAGAGTCTCTGGATCCACACGTGGCTCCCAGTTCTGTATCTTTCTAGCTTGGGGACACTGATGCTAGGTTTCTTAAAATCTTGGGATTTTCTCCCAGAAATCGTCCGTATGTGTAGAATTTCATATGATTTCCAGCTCACAGTGTGTTTATAAGTTAAAAGAGAAGAAAAGGCCTGCTTTACTCTAGACAAAATAGTCTTCTCATCAGACAAATACAAAATGCACTGGGTGCTAGTTTGAGAGGAGGGTCATACACAGATCACAGGAAGTGGGTTGGGGGTGGGTCATACACAGAACACAGGAAGTGGGTGGGGGGGTCATACACAGAGCACCAGAAGCATGGACAGGAAGCTGGAATCTCTTTCCCCGTCTCGGTCCTCCACCAGGCTTTCCACGCAAGCACATTTTTCTCACTACAGACTTGCTCCTAACTGGGAGCTTCTGACCCCAGTGAAACTGGCTGTGGTGGTTGCCTCCAGCCTAGGTACTCAGCTGCTTGGCTGGGGACACAGAAATTTTTGTGCCAAATTTGGAAACCTCCTAGGCAAAGGGGGATAAGTTAGCCATCCTACTCTGTCCCCAGAACCCAAGGTCTGGGTCAGAGATCACTCAACATCCACCATCCCAGGCCAACAATGCAGGTCACTCAAGAACATGTTGATATGTGCAGTCACCATGTGAAATTTGGGGTGGGAGAAGCCCCCAAGATAATAAAGGATGGAGATAGTAGGTAGAGAACCTCATAAATGCCCTCTGTGAATCCCAAATAGAGACCCAATGGAGGGTCCTATGTTCCTTCCTTTAATGTACTTACAAAACCAACAGTGTGCCTTTTTGTGTGACACTGGTCAGAAATAAAGTGGGTTCTCTGTGAGTCCAGAACAAATGAATGAATTTACATATAAGATTTAGGTTTCCATGTCAGAACCTGAAGTAAAACTCCTGTTTCTCTACCTGCTTATATCTAAGCCTTGTAACCTCACTAAGCTCCACCAAGTGAGGTCACCAAGGATGGGATCTCGTTTCATGGTAGCATAATTGAGGGGCAGGGAAGGAGAAAGATGGGTGGGACTAGAGGCCATTTCTATGGAGCAGATTCTCACCCTCCCTCCCAAAGTGTCTCTGTGGCTTCTTTGGGGGATGAATTCACTGGGTGAAAGGTAATGGAATGATCCATGCAGTCAAAATAGCTTTTTCCACTTGCAAGTTGCAATGTAGTGTTCTCAGATTGTAGAGGTTATGAAATGTACAGAAGAGATTAAAGCTCATTGACCTTAGGGGGACAAACATAAGTGTCAAATAGCTCTCAGTCTTCAAAAAGCAAGAGCATTTGGGTGGATATAATGAAGTGTTGATCCTCCACTGAACAAAGGCACTATTTTTTTTTTTTTGGTCTTTCATAAAGAATTCTTAGCAGCAATCTCATATATTCTTCAGAAAAAGTCACCACAGAAAATAAGGCTCTACTCACAGCAGTGACCATGCGAAGCCCATTCACCTGACTCACAGCAGTCCTGTCTGCACCAGGCTGGGCCAGTAGTAGAATGCCTGCAAAAGAGAGGGAGCTGATAGTGCCAAGGGAGGGTGTAATCAGAAAGGCATCACCGCGGTTTCCAGTCCTCCCTCAGCAGTCGCTGGGGAAGCAGGTGTCTCCTTCAGGCTGCTCGGAATGTGGCTGAGCTGCTGCTTTAGCCCCATGTACCTAAGCAGGTGGGAAGGAGGTTCCCGTGCACTCCTGACCATCTCCACTTTGAAGTGGTAGCCAGACATGAAAGCTAATTCTATTGAGACTATTCCCTTCCGTGGCCTCACTGCAAGGGAAATCTTTCAAAACAGACACAGCAGTGTGGATTCCTTGGGAACATCCTTCCGAAGTTGTCAGCCACCTTCTTCCGAGTTCAGGTAAACAGGTACATTCCACCCATCACTCCTGCTTGCTTCAGTGACAAACAGCCAGTGCGGTCATTCCTCCCTGGCCCTCTTCCTCCCTCCTGCCCTTGGAAGGAACGCTGCACTGCAGATGGGTGGCCCTCCCCGTCCCACCCTCGAATCCTTGACCTCTCTTTCCATAGACCTCGTTCTCCACTGCCACACGGCTCCCTGGTGACCATCACCACAGTGATCAGATTGGGCCATCCTTAGACCCAGCCCGTCTCCCCACGTGGCCCCGGGCTCTGTCAGTTTGCCCTGATTTTCACCCCCTCGCCCCTTGCTCCTTTACTTCCCTCCATAGCCAACTTAGGTTCCGGTCCCATTGCTGATTCAAACATTTTCCTTCAGCATTCTAAATTCCCGTCACTCTCCCAAGGTCTTCACAAGGGATATATAACTTAAATGCCAAATGCAGGGCTGGAGATAGCTCAGCGGCTAGGAGCGTGGGCTGCTCTTGAGACCAGAAGACCTGGTCTCAGTTTCCAGAACGCACATGGTGGCTAACAATCACCCATAAATCCAGTTCCAGAAATTCAACGCCCTCTTCAGGCCTCTGAGGGCACTGCATGACATAGGTACAGTTATATACATGCAGGCCATACACTCATACATATAAAACAAAAATAAAAAGGGTGTGAGTGGTTACAAGGAAGCTGTTGGGGGTGACATAAGTCTTCTACATTTAGACTGGAGGAATGATTGCCCAACTACTTAACATTTATAGACACTCAAACTACATATTAAAAATCGATGGTATGGAATTTATATCTCAGTAAACATATACACACACACATACACATAGGTATATGTATTATTTAAGTCACAAACTAGAAGGAAAATGTCATATTCAAGCAAGGGATTGAACAGAAATGAGATGAGACCCATCCTTGACCTAGGATAAAGATTCCCGGGTTAAGAGACAAGGAGCCAAAGGGGAAATTAAGTCAGACAAGCATAAAACGGAGTCCCAACCTAAGCGTGAAATGTGGTGAAGACTGAGTTTTAGAGCCCTGGAATGGAAGAAGAATCCATACATTCTACCCTAGGCGGAGCCCCAGGAATGAGGCTAAAGTCCGGTAAAAGCAATGCCACACTGAGACTGGGTAGGGAGGGCCTTATTCCCTTCGGAAGGCTCTGTCCTGGGTTGTGTGACAACAGCACGCATCCTGTAACAGAGCGGCAAGAACCATCCTGCTAGGGGAACTATCCTGCCTGGGGAAGCACCCCACCAGGGGAAACCATCCTGCCTGGGGAAGCACCCCACCAGGGGGAACCATCCTGCCTGGGGAAGCACCCCACCAGGGGGAACCATCGTGCCTGGGGAATCCATCGTGCCTGGGGGCCCTCTTGCCCTAGGGGAACCATCCTGCCTGGGAGAGCTTACTGAATAGAAATGAAGACACCTCTGCAGCAACCTTCCTGGCCTCGAAGGGGAGTGTGCTATTCCACAGTCATCAGCCTGCCCACGTGTCTATCCAGCCTGGCCTGCCACCTTTATAAGCTTGGTACTTCATCAGCTCTTAGAAAAAGAGAAGTTCTTTCAGTTGCTAAAAACTTGATTTCTTCCATTCTGGGCTCAAATTTCACATTGAATTAAGGATGTAACTGAATGAAGAATTTCCCATGTGGGACACACAGAGAAATAGTGTGCCACCCAAAAGGGGACAAAGGACACAGAGGCCCAGAGGAGACTACACTGGTCTGGATCCTCAGTGACTCAAAGCCAGAACTTTATTTTTCTTGGAGAAAATCTGTAAGGCCCTCACAGCCACAGAAAGAACCAATGCTTAGTGCTGTGGAACTTCCCTTGTCTTGCCATGGCGGGTTTCCTACCATTCAGAGTGGCGCATGGCTGGGAGGGGAGCAGAACCTGGAACACTAAGGCCAAGCGTGGGACAGTGGAGCCAGAGTCAGGAGGTGGCCTCTAGGCTCTGCCCTGGCCTCAGCCAAGGAATCACAGGAATCTTACTCTGCACCCATACCTCCCAACCAGAAGGCTCCTCAACCCCTCGACCCATGGACAGTCTAAGAACAGAATGTCATATAGAGGACCAAAAACACCTGCCACACATGCAGGAGGCTGACACAGTCATTTCCATCTTGCTGCGTCTCTTCCTTCAATTTCCTACCGATAGAAAAAAAATATCCCAACACAAGCAACTTAGGGACAAAGGGTTTGTCTGGGTTCACAATTCCAGGGCATGTCTATCACTGCGGGGAAATTAAGGCAGCAGGAACGGAAGCAGCTGCTCACGTCCACAGTCAAGCAGAGAGAGAATGACTGCCTGTACATTACTGCTCAGCTTGCCTTCTCCATTCTTACATGGCTCAGGATCCCCTGCCGAGGGGACCATGCCACCCACAACGGGTGGGGCTTCCCACGTCAATTAATATAGTCAGGACCATCCCTCACAGACATTCCCACAGACCAGCCTGGTTTAGACAATGCTCCCTGAAACTTTCTTCCCAAGTGATCCTAGAATGGTGTCACATTGACAATTTAAACTAACCAGGGCCCTCTGAGACCGCAGTTCATTCACTGCAGTGGGGAAAATCAGGGACTAGTTAAGGCAGGATTCTTAGGAAACTAGTTAAGACAGTCTCGCAGTCCCCTTACTCTGGGCAAATGACCATACCTCTTAGCCTCCCTTTCCTCCTAAAGCCCAGCTGACTAGGATGGACAGGGCGATGGTGACAAGGATTAGTAAGATTCCTTGAAGCTGAAACTCTAATTTCATTTCACACATGGCAACCCAGCTGCAGTGGAAGAAGAGCTTGTTCCAGACACGTTCCTCCTCAGCATCACAGCTCCAAGCCCTTGTCCCATAGAACATTCCTCCCTCTGCCACCTTCTCAGTCACTTCGGAGATGTGCCCAGGCTAGCAAAACAAACACTATCTCCTCATTTCTTTGAGAACGCATTGATCCAAGGACCTGCTTCTTCTGCAAAAGTGAGACACAAGTCTCAGAATTAATGGACATTAAACTGAAATAACACAAAACCCGAACTGTGTGGTCTCAGCTGATAAAAGCAGTTCCCCCGATGCACAATGTCCTCTTTCTGATAGGAGAGCATCCAGGAAGCACAAATCCACACCCTGGGCCTTGGTAGGTCCTCACCAGCACCTGCAGTGCTTTGGCCCCAGAGATTTGAAACATCAATAAGGAATCAACAGGTTGTGCTATAGGACTGCCTTAGCAAGGAGAGAATTAGTGCGGGCTGATACTGGGGAGCAGGCTCCATTCACAGTGCTCATTCTGACGGCAAACCCGGCTCCACACTGCACATTCTCAGCTGCCCTTGCTCTCTTTCTTCCCCTAAGTCTTTGCTTTTTTCAAACCTTTTTTTTTTTTTCCTATCACACTTGGAATTTTTCTCCAATTTTTCTATCTCTCAGAAGCAACTGTAACAAAACCTCACAGTAGCTCGGGGCTCCTTTTCTGGCCTGATAGTGGCATGATTCCATTCCAATTGACTCAGTCTCCTGAAGCTGATATCTGAAATGGTCTGTCACCCACTTCATTAACAGGAGGGCTAATTTCTTTTGAAGAGAGTTTAAAGCAGCCAGGACTTAGATTCTGGGGTTAATTGGTCTGTTTGCCACTGTTTGTCAGAACAGTCTTTAGAGAACATCTTCAAAGACTAGTTCTGATACTGGCTCCCACATGGTCTGAAATGCCTCAGATGTCTTTATCAATGCCAAAAATGCAGTGAGTGAAAAGGCTTTTTTACTTGATTATTTCTGAAAACCAAAAAAGGGGAATCCATGTAGACAGATAATGAGAATTGACACAGTGAAATTAAAATGCATGTTCAGGCAAGGGGAGGCCAGAAGAACTCCACGTTTCCCTACAGCAAGCAATGGGGACCTCCACCTGCCCCAGCCTGCAGCCCCCAGCCCCACACATAATCAAGGAAGAGTTTTCTTGTCTCTTGGAGTAGTTTCTATTAGAAAACTGCAGCTGATTGGATTACAACAGTCACTTAGCCACCCATGTGCCAATTGAATTCAGTTTTAAAATGTCAACATCTGCACAGCATTCCAAGTATTTTTAATTCAAAAACTTACGTCTGGAGACAATGAAGAAATGTATGTCTTTAAAAAATAAAACAAAGTTGTATTTCCTTACACAGTTTCTTCTTACTGCCTGTCCGTAAGTAACTCGTGGACTATACTACAGTTTTTTACAACCTCGGGTCTTCACTCCTATCTCCTGTGTCTTTTGTGAATAGAAGAATAGAAAGAACAAACTAGGATGTTTCTTCAGGCATCCAGCAGCAAAGGAAAATGAACACACATCCCACTTTACACACAATTAGGAACACCAGAGCAAACGGAAAGTATCCTTTTTTAAATCATTTTTACTTTATGTACATGGGTGTATTGCCTGTGTGTGTGTGTGTAAATGCACCCGAGTTGTGCAGTGCTCATGGAGTCCAGAAGAGGGCATTGGATGCTCTGGAACTGGAGTTATGGATGGTTATTAGCAGCCATGTGGGTGCTAGGAACCAGACTGGGTCCTCTGCAAGAGCATCCAGGGTTCTTAATGGCTGAGCTATCTCTTCAAGTCCAGAAAGTATGCCTGGACCTCCATTTCACTGAAAATTACAGTTCCTGTGAACCTGAGTTTGCACACTTATCAGATAGCAACTAGGAGTATACAGACCACCATTCTGTGATGGGGTATTTAGCCCATACTAAGACATTATTCATGACATTTGGAGAACCCAAGGCTGCTTCTTCTTCACACCTCCAATACTAAACTAGACCACCAAATTGAAATCAGAGAAATCAACTTGAAGAGAAACTGAGACATCCCACATCAACTAAGGAATTAAACTCGTGATCTCTTCAGCTCACCTTTGAGGCCCTTGTTCTCCACTACTTGGAACCTCGACGTCCTGGGGGTATACCTTTGCTGTGATATGCCTCAGGAATCACAACTTCCAGTTCTTGCTTGTCACTGTTGAAATTCCCCGACACCAATATATTTGCATGTTGTTTGGGGGGAAAATGCAACAGAAACCCCCAAAGGGAAATCAGATTTGGAAAGTGCTAGGCAAGAGGGGTGGGAGACGGGGACAACTCCAGAATAACACCTTTCTTTTAAAAAATCCGAAGGACCTTGCAAACTGATGCTATTGCTCCATTGGCTTGCTGGAGTGAATACATTGCCTTCGTTCCTTCCAATCTAGAGGTCAGGTTACCTGTTGGAAAAAAAAGGAAACCCTAAATCATCAGATGCAAGAAAAACTAGCCCAGAGGGACCTGAGCAAAGGGACAATGTGGGGGGGGACTGGCTCCCAGTGAGGGTGGGGTCTCCTTCATGGACACCAAAGAAGCTATGGCAGGAAAAGTAAAGTGCCAGAGGCTTGGATAAAACAAAAACACATACACACATTTCCCTCACCTTTCAGCAGAACACCCCAGCCCTTAGTGAGTTTGGGCCATTCCTTTCTTGCCCAGAGCAGAGATCTGATTACTGTTATCTCTGCTTGCATAACTACAAATGTTATCATTACTTCTCTGCTGATATGGCTCTGTTTTACAAACACAATGGAAGGCTGTATGTACTCTTGCCCTCTCACCAGTAGGGCTGGTTTAAAAGAAAAAAATAAGAGAGTCCAGAAGGAAGAGGAGGGGGGCTGGGGACCGAGAGGGGCCCCAGCTGTTGAATGAGCCTTTCAGAAAGAAGCCTGTGATTGTGTGTATGTGTATGCGCTTTTTTTAAATGCTGCAGCTAAAGCTCACCATTGAATGGGCATCATGTCAGAAACAATGATTTATTTGGCCGGTTCATTTTCAAACAAGAACTTTCTCTTTCCTCCCGCCACCCTCCTCTGAAATGCGTTCTGGGTTTAAATCTTTAAAATACAAGGAACAGAAGTTATGCCGAGAGCAGGGTCTGATTCAAGATAAACAGAATCAGTTATAACTACGACACTGGCCTCCAAAGAACCCCATCTGTTTGCCCAGACTGCAGATATTTTCCCATCCAAAAAACACACGGGGCTGGAAGTGGGGTCCCTGTGGCCAACCCACCCTGCTTGCCTGTCACCTGTCGGGGCAGAAAGAGGCCTAATCATGGAGCCCCTCTAAACCAGAGCTTGAACACACATCCTAAGTCAAAGTCAGGGGCTTCTTTAATGCCCGGTTCCCATCCCAGAAGGCTAACTTGCGTCTGCTAACTCCCACTCTTTCTCTCATTTTTTCTCTGGGATGGGAGTGGATTGTTCTGGGCAGGGAGGTAAGTCAGAGATGAGCAGGCCTACTCCCCAAGAAGACCATCCCCTCTTCAGCAACTAGCAGGGTTTTCTGCCCTGAGGCCCTTTGGCAACATCACCTATCCCTTGGTCACACTGGTGCTCAGCACTATGGGCACTTAGCACTTAGCACTATGGGTACTTAGCACTTAGCACTATGGGTACTTAGCACTATGACACAAACCAAGCTTTTCTTTGGTTCCTCTCTTGTTTAGACCCCTATCAGAACCCTGGAGCTGATTTTTCTTTTAGAGCAGGGTACACCACAATACCCAGTATGATTTTTGTTTGTTTTAAGACAATGCATTCTTAAAGATTGTTAAAGATTTCATTGTAATTCTGTATATGTATCCGTGGTGTGTATGTGCATGTGAGCAGAGGTAGCTACAGAGACTGGAAGGTGATGTCAGATCCCCCAGAGCTGGATTTATAATCTGTTGTGAGCTGCCTCATGTGGGTGCTGGGAACTGCACTCAGGCCCTCTGTAAGAGCAGCGCATGTTCTAACCACTGACCCATCTCTCTAGCCCCCAAACAATGCATGTGTGTGTTTGTTCATAAGGGGTATTTTGTTTTGTTTTGAATATCCACTTCACAGGCCCTACATTTCTCTTTTAAGCACCTGTGCATAACCCTAGCACTTAAAAGGGAAAAACCATAGAATCGGGGTTCAAAGTCAGTCTTGGCTGCACAGGGAATTTGAGAATAGCCTGGCCTGCATGAGATCCTGTCTCACAAAAACAAAAACAAAGCACACAAAAGGTCACCCTTTACAAGTACACAATCCAATAGATTTTAGTGTGTTTATAAAGATCACCCCAACGCCAAAGGATTTCATCAGCCCCAAAGAAACACTACCTATCTCTTGAAAGGTTTTCTGAGGAGGCTCCCAAGTCCTATAAACTGCAAGCCCTATAAAAATTAAACCCACCCCTGGATTCTGCCAGTCTCCCTCAGACCAACTCCCCACAGATAGGCTGGCTGCTCCCTTCTGAACAAGGTCCCCCAGGAACTGGAGGCTCAGTTCCCCCTGGAACAGGGATTCCCTGGACCTTCCTAAGAGTTCTGGGAGTTAGGGTATAGCCAGCCCCAGGGCACAGGCGGGTTACAGTCCCTCCTGAGAGCCCAGCTGGGCCTAATCTGTCTCCCTTTGTCCCACCCCACCCCCATCCTGAAAGAGTTGAGGCCCAGTAACCTATCTCTTCATCAATTTCCCCTTTTAAGTTTAAAAGACAAGAATTTGACTCTTGTTCACTGAATTGTGTCATGCTTCCCTGAGGCTGGGAAGGGAAAGAGGTGGCTGCCTCCTGAAAGGTCACAGAGCAACAGAAAGTCATAGTTTCCCAAACTGCAGGTTAACTCCTCCAGTCATCCTCCTGATGCCCCTGGAACTGCAGGCACTGCACTGCCCAGTGGCTTTCCGCGTGGAGGTGTGCTTCTCCCAAAGGCTGATGCCCCGTCTTGAAAGAGGGAAAAATGAGGAGATGGCTTCAGCAGCCATTGAAAAACAAACAAAAAAAGAGCCTAAAATTTCTGTCCCCAGTAGCAAGTGAAGTCAAAGATTGTGGCCACATGGATGGGCCTAGCCTGCAACAAAACCATCATTTGTGTCTCTGCAATCATTTTTACACTCTAGACTTCATTTTATTCTGTAAAGGCACACTAACTCTGATTTACAGGGTGCCTACCCTGTATAATCTCAGCTCGAAGCTTCACTCAAATTTTTTTCTCTTTTAAGACAGGGTCTCCCCGTAGCCTCAGCTGGCCTGGAATTCCAAATGTAGACTAGGCTGGTGTTTGTATGACAGCTAATTAAAAAGTTAAGGGGGCAGGTAAGATGGCTCATCAGGTAAAGGCACACGTGGGCAAGCCTGATGACCCCAAGTTCAATATTTAGGACTCACATGGTTGAAGAGAGAAAACCAATTCCTCTGCAAGTGGTCTGACCTACACACACATGCCACAGGGCACATGTACACATGCACACACTACACACATATGCGTACAAAATAAATAAATGCAAAAAATTAGTTTTTTGAAGTTGAGCAATGAGCAAAAGTTAAGTGATGGATAAGGCACAAAAAAGCCCAGAATCATCCTATAGTGACCAAGGCCAGACTCAAGGAGTCACCTGAAAGAAGATGGTCAAATAAAAGAGCCAGTCCAGGTGACAGAGCCTGAGGTTACTGCCTACACTGGGAAGAAAGGAAAGAACCCAGCACTTTCTAGTCTTTTCTGTGTCGAGGGCAGGTCTGAGGTTGGGGCTATCAGAAAATGATGATGATGGTGATGACAGCAATAGCAATGGGATGGCAGCCATCCTTTATGCCCCCTGCACCCCTGTGCCAGGCAGTTTCCATACAGCAGGTTGCTGGCTCCACCTCGCCAGTCTATGAGGAAGGTAAGCTATTGGTTCCATTTAGCAGATGAGGGAACAATCCCACTGAAGAGGTTAGAAGACTTCATCAGGACTGTACAACTAGCTGTTAAGAGTGAAGAATTTCTGCCCTATCAGTCTCTGGACTCTATGCTTTCCTATGCAGGAAAACCAAGAACAGGCAACAGGCCATCCACGTAGGGATGCCCTTCCCAGCCTGGACAAAAACTAAAGTGGGTTTTGGTGTACCTCAGAGTAGAACTAAACTTCCTGCGTTGTCTGCTGGGGGAAATAGAGGACATCTAACCTGAAAAGCAACTCCAGTAGGGTGTTGTGGCTCATGCCTATAATCTCAATTCTCAGGAGGCTGAGGCAGAAGGATCACTGCAAGTTGAACACCAGCCAGCCTGGGCTACATAATGAGTTCCAGGCCAACCTGAGATACAGGGTGAGATCCTGACTCGGAGAGAAACAAAGAACTACTTCAATGATCTCATGGAGAAAATGTATCCGTACCTCACACCATATGACCAAATAATTCCAGCTGTTTCAAAGGTTAAATAATACATTGAAATCATAAAAATACAAGATCATGATGAAACAGTAATATTGGCATGGGAAGGCTATTAATTCTACATAACATCTTAACTCAAAGGTCTTTAAAACTAGAACACTTTACATGACTATTTTTTTGTTTCCTGTGAAGAAAAGCAACACTATTAAAAAAGCTCAAGAGCAGATGAGAAACATACTATAAACACAAGCCCCCTTTGCTTCATAAATGTCCTCCACAGAACAAAGAATAAAAGTTCAATATAAAATATAGGTGAAGACTATGAAAGGGCTATAGCCAAGAGATGATAAATGTCTCAACAAATTTCTAATAAAAACTCACCATGGGTTGGCAAAGGTCTACAAGGATTGATGAGTGTGGGCAAACATATCCTTAACCAGGGCTAGAGGGCACACATATCCTTTCTGCCTCCAGCAAGAGCAATCAGGCAGCCAATATTTGATGCCGCCATGCTACTTTTAGAGATTTCATGCACACATGCTTACGTATGTAGGAAGCAGTTTGTACAAGTATATCACTGTCTCCTCATTCTAAGTAATAAAAGATGAGCAGTAAGCTGGGCACGCCTTTAATCCCAGCACTCGGGAGGCAGAGGCAGGCAGATCTCTGTGAGTTCAAAGCCAGCCTGGTTTACGTAGTGAGTTCCAGGCCAGCTGAGGCTACAGGGAGATCCTGTCTCAAAAAAGACCAAAAATAAAAATAAAAATAATTGGAAGTAAGCCAAATAGTACAAAAGAAAGAGAAACTAGTTAAACTTCAGAATAGAAGTGTGTCTGTGTCTGTGTCTGTGTGTCTGTGTGTGTCTGTGTGTGTATGCCTGTGCCTCTTCCTCTGTGCATATGTGTCTATGTGTGTATGTGTCTCTGTGTGTCTGTGTCTGTGTGACTGTATCTGTCTGTGTGTGTATGTCTTTGCGTGTCTGTGTCTATGTGTCTGTATGTGTGTGTGCGCCTGTGTCTGTGTATATGTGTGTCTGTGTATGTGTATGTGTCTATATCTGTGTGTCTGTGTATGTGTGTCTGTGTGTCTGTATCTGTCTGTGTCTATATATATATATATATATATATATATATATATATATATATATATGTCTGTGTGTCTGTGTCTGTGTCTCTGAATATATATATATATATGTATATGTCTGTCTGTCTGTCTGCATGTGTCTGTGTCTGTGTATATGTCTATTGTGTGCGTGTATGTATTTTATGTGTCTCTGTGTGTATCTGTATCTGTCTGTGTGTATGTGCCTGTGCCTGTGTGACTGAGGCCAGAGCGTGACTTTAGATGTCCTTCCTTTATCACTCTCTGCAGTGTTGTCTTGAGACAGGGCTCCTCACTGAACCACCATTTCAGCCTGGCTGGCCAGCACGCTCCTTATATCCATCTGTCTCCCCCGAGGCCCTATCTCACTGTCATTGCTGGGTAACAGCTATGCACAGCCACAGCCTGCTTTCTTATGTGGGTTCTGGGGATTTGAACTCAGGTCCTCATAGTGACACAGCAAGTACTCTTGCCCAATGAGCCATCTTCCCAGGTCCTGGGACAGAATGTTATACAGATATCAAAAAGAACGAAACCAAAATAATTAAATTGGATCCTTACCTCATATTATGTGCAACAGGCACGCATTCTACCACTGAACTAAAGTTCCTAACCTCTCTGACACCTTTCTAAAAATAAGATAGAAACAAAGTTTCATGGTCTTGGGTTTGATAATCAACAAAAGAAAAATAGGTAAGTTGAACTTTATCAAAATCAAAACTTCTGTATATCAGAGACTATTTCAAGAGAGTAAGAAGACAAATCTGAGCATCATGGTACATGCCTGTGATCGCAGCCTTGGGAGGCTGATCATGAGTTCAAGGCCAGCCTGGACTACTATAGTGAGATCCCATCTCAAAAAAAAAAGAAAAAAAATTAAGAAGCGTGTGAACAGATGCTTCTCCAAAGAAGAAATACAGCCAATAAGCATATGAAAGGGTGTTCCGCATCCTTAGCAGCTGGGCAATGCAAATTAGAAGCAGTGAGGAGTGAACTGGGATGACAGAGACCTTCTTTTTGAGGTGATATGTGTCCCAACTAGAGAGTGGTAATGCTCACACAACATTCTGAATGAACTGAAATGCACTGAAATGTACACTCTAAAAGAGTTGATGTGGGCTGGAGATGTGGCTTAGTTGGTAGAGTGCTTGCTTGGCATGCAAGAAGCTCTGGGTGCAATCACTAGCACCACTTACTACTGGGTGTGGTGGTACACACCTCTAATCCCAGCCCCAGGGATCAGAAGTTCAAGGTCACCCTCTGCCACACAGCAAGCTCAAGGCTTGAAATCCTGTCTCAAAAAAAGAGAAAGAGAGAGAGAGGTTGAATTTTGTGTTATTTACATTTTACCTTAAGAACAAAAAAAATTAAGTTCTTTATGTACCAATAAGGCTAATCCTCAAGATATTTAAGTAAAAATAAAAGCAAGTCTCTGACTACAGTACAGTCCACATATGCTATCATTTATAGATCATTTATTATAATGTCTTTATTAATATGGCTCACCTTCTTAGGAAGACAAGCAGAGAAACAGACCCACACCCGAGCCACCTCCAAACTCAGACTGAACCCACTCCTCCCAGGGGTATGCCGATGCTGAGCCATACTTTCCACTGGGCCTTGTTGGTAAGAGTCAGCTTGGCTGTTCCTCACCCACATTTGTCCTGGACTGAGTCCTGGCAGCTTCAGGGCTGAGGTTTGCATCCTCTGGCACAGCCACCTCCTTTATGCCCAGCCATAACTGCTGAGCAAGGTACCCGGGCAAGCTGCCCAGCCCAGAACGCCATGGGACCCCATATGCTATGATGTACACTTCGTCCACAACCAAGGCTAGGTCCCAGGTCCCCCATCAGTCAGCAGAGTTGAAAATCACTTCTGTTATAGACCAGACTCCATATTCAACCCTCCTCCCTTCGTATGCTGAAGGCCTAACCCCAGTGGCATGAAGAGCCAGGCCTCTGAGAGCTGATTAGGGTTAAATGAGGTTCTGGGATAGGGTTCCTAAAGTGGGATTAAACAAACTAGAGTTGGCTGTCTGCCTTATGAGGGCACTGTCACAACATAGCTGTCGGCAAACCAGAAAGAACCTTTACTAGGCAGCACATCTTAGTACCTGTTCCTAGCCGTCTCACTTCTACAACTGTGAGAAATAACATTTGTTCTTTACGTTTGTCCCTCTATGACCATAAGCTTTGCATTGCTATGTCAAAATACCTGAGATAAATGACTTATAAGAAAGAAAGTTTCACATTGGTTCGTTGTTTTGCTCCACCGCCTCTTGGTCCCATTACTTTGCGCCTGTGGCAAGGTCAGACATCACAGAGCACATAACAGAGGAAACCGCTCACAGTAGGGCAGCCAAGAAGCTGTGAGATACAGGAAGGGGCCGGGTCTCCTTCAAAGGCAGATCTCCAGGAACCCACCTTCCTCTGTAAAGTCCCAGCCCACCATGGGCTGGACATCGTGCCACATGGGGAACACTTACAAAAAACACATCTCCATCTATGGTGCCTTTTGATAGCCCCTCAAACTGAGAAGAGAGGGGAAGAAAAAGTAGAGGGAAGGAGACAGAGAGAGAGAGAGAGAGAGAGAGAGAGAGAAAGGTTTTCAGTGCTACATGCCCAGCACAGGTGTGCAGCCAGCAGGGATTGGGAGGACCTGCCCTGCTCTTGGCTCTAGGATACCCCCGCTGTGAGCGTCCCACTGCATCATACCATTTTGTATTAAAAGTTAAACATTTTGTAGAGTATTACTCCCAAACACATCAACTATTATACTCAGTGCTCAGCCGAAAGAAAAACACAAGATCAGTTCCCACGTTGGATGAAACGCCAGCTAAAAAGAACTTTTTGAAAGACAACATGATGCTTTACTGTGTGGGCAATTTCAGGGATTTTCAGGGGTAATTTTGACCATATGTGTGTTTCTCAAATCACAGGATGACTTTAGACTCTAATCCCCAGTTAAATGTAATTGTTTCCTAAAAGGAAGGCACAGCCAACTTTGTACTGAATACAAAAACTGAGACACTGGGACAGCTGGATCACCACTGTCCAAAGTTTCCTCAAAACATCTCTCACCTTCTCCTGAATGTCTAGGCTGATCGTGTTTGTTACACAGGACTCAAGTTAGGGGCACAGGTGCTCCAAGGGATGTCACCCAAACTTAGGGTATTTGTAAAAGAATTGTGTCCTCTTGAGGGAGGGGAAACTGAGGCTTAGAAAGGCTACATGATTATCCCTAGTCACGTGGCAGATTCGGGGAACTGGAGTTCTACCCACTTCGCTCCTCTGCCTTCCAGTTCTGGCTGAATCAGTCGCATTGTCTCGGGTCACCTGCTTCTTTCCCCAGCACCAATTTACATCTTCAGTCCTCATCCAGTTTAGTCCCTTCTACTTGCCCACAAAGCCTTCCTTGGGAGATCTTAAAATGCCCAGAAATGCACTGCCTTCAGCTCCCACACAAGTGTCCATGACACCCCTCAGGGTCCTGAATGCACGCCATGGCCTCACCGACTGCCTGCTCCGACAGCTCCTTCACCATCCTACCTTCATTTTGAGTCTGTTTCCAGCCCCTTGGTAGCACAAATACCAATTGCTTCCAAGGCTACCTGCAGCCCTTGTTATTCTCCTCTCATTGATTCCGTGCTGGGGCTTCTAACCACCCAATCCAGCTTCCTTCTTCTCATTTCTTTTTCTGTCCTTGGAATCTGAAGCGTGTCCCAATTTACTACCATCTGCTACCCTAATTAATAGGCTGTTTACCTCCCCTGTAAGACCTTGCAGAGATTCTCTTGGACTCCATCCCTAACTCTGAACTCGTTGCAGGCTCTCATTAGTGTTGGTTCATAATCCAGCCTTCAATCTATCTGACAGCTCTCATCTCCAAGCCAATTTGAATTACATTTTTCTCATAGGATCTCGTAAGACACAAATGCGCTTTATTCAAACCTGGAACAAATTACAGCTACAACATTCCCTCTGTCCACTCCTTTTTATAATTTGAAGAGAACCAAAAGGCAGAGAGAAGACAAAAAGAACATTAATCTGGTTTGTTTGATACAAATTCACAGGGATCTCAGTACGTTGAAGTCTCTGGGTTTTATCTGCAAGGAATTCTTCTTTCCACATAACATGACTTGGTTCCTTCTGCCTCCCTCCACGTCTCCCCTCTCACCAGCAGACTGACAATATACCCAGTGCAATCACATACAAATCTATGGCCAAAAAATAAATGAAGAGAACGACTGGTTTTCTAACCTGAACTGCCAACACCCTTTACACTCAAAGATGGCTGATTTGCTGTTTGGAAAGAAAACAACTTGTGTTTCGAATTTTTGTTTTGGTTGAGCTGGTAAGATGGCTCAGTGGATGAAACACTTACTAGGGAAGCATGAGGACCAGAGTTTGGATCCCCAAGAACCCACATAAAAGCCCAGCTTCGTAGCATGCACCTGCCAATGGTGAGTCCGGAGGCAGAGACAGAAGAAACCTGGAAACCTCTAGAAACCTGTTGACCAACTAGCCTGACACAGGGAGTAGTGAGCAAAGTCAGTGGAAGGTGCGGTTCAGCACCCTAGGTTATCCTTTGAGCTCTACAGGTGGGTTTTGCATGGGCAAGCCCACATTCACAAACATAAACATAGTCACACATTATATACAAGTACCAAGACATACTTGTTTTCAAAGAAGACTTGCCATTGTGTGACATGGCCACTGTTGCAAGTGTTCTTTGGGGAGCAGCTGTCCTCTGCCTTTCTTCACAGAGTAATAGGGAAATGTGGCTTTGTCAAGCCCTATCTGTGGAACAGATCCTGAGTGTGGGGTTAGCACCTCAGCTCTCGGTGATGTGTTTCAACCAGCTCACCCTCTCCTAAAGATGTTGGTAAAGTTACAGATCCCCAAGGCTCATTATTATATTCTCTAAGTTAGTCTCGCTGGGCACTTGTTTAAGGACTAAGTGAGTTGGGGAAACACCAAAATTTCAACGCCCCAGAAATGGCAATCTCCACACTTTCCGCCAGCATTTGCCAATGAGGTAACTAACACTCAGCTCACTTGCCCTGTAACCCCAAACCAGGAAGTTATAAATCTAGTACTAAAGAGAGATCTACAGGTTTCTGAAGTTCATACCTTCTTCATGATACCAGAGCTCCCATTGTAATGAGAAGCTTCCTTTCTCTGTTTGGTTTTTGGAGATACCTCATTTTTATAAAACATCATTTTTATAAAAAACATCATTTTTATAAAGTGAGAATTCCTTTTGAGTATTGTTAAAAGATACTGGTGTGTGTCAGCTCTCAAACCAGTACTACTCATAACAGCCAAATGAAGAAACCCCAGAAGCCACAGCAAACAAAAGTAATAAAATATTATTTGCCTATGAAAAGTAATGAAATTCTTATATAAGCCACAACATAGGGGAACCTTGACAGCACTCTGCTAAGTGAAAAAAGTCAGGTGTAGAAGAACCAATGGCTGAACTTTGATGAGGTAACTAAGACAAACAGATCCACACAGACGGACATGGCATGGTTGTTGCCAGAGACCAAAGGGAAGAGAAATGTGGAGTTATCATTTAATAGGGGTGGAAGTTTCTCTCTAAGACGATAGGAAAGTTCTAGAAATGGGTTGTGGTCCTGGAGTCCATCCCTCAGTTCTGGGTCCTTCCTCCTTTTTTCCTAGGTCTCTACAGGGAGTCTCTGACTATTAATACACAGTTTGACTGCTAAGATATCTTCTAACCATCACCACCACCATTCTTCTCTTAGATAGTATTGCTGTGTAGCCCAGGCTTATGTTCCTGCCTTAGCTCCCCAAATGCCAGGATTGTAGACATACCTTCTATTTGTATTGTGTTAGTAGTGGTGGGAATAAATAAATAAGGCCAGCAAGATAACTTAGCAGGGAAAGGCACTGCCTCACAAGCCTGACAACATGAACTGAATCCCCAGAACACACATAAGCTTGGGAAGAGAAAACCAGCTCTACAAAGCTGTCCTCTGACCTCCACACGTGTACTATGGCCCACACACAGCCCCCACTCATAATAATAATAAATAAAATTTTGAAAAAGAAGAATGAATAATTAGGTAAAAATAAATACACATGTAATTCCCTGACCCCAAAAACATCATCCCACACCAGTGAATCAAATGAAAATTTCCTTTTATGAACAAAGCATCTCATCTGATAAACGGGTAGCTGGCCAACCCGGAAGCGTCTAAGAACCTTTAAGGCTGCAGAATTCTCCCATTCAAAGAACAGATGAGAACAGGAGATAAGAGGAAGAGAATCATGGAAAATTTGAAATAATTAATGTATGCTTTAACTTTGGCTTGAGGAATTATTTAAGAGCATTTTCCCTGCTCTGTGCTCTCCTCTATGATCAGTATCTTCAAGGAAAAAATGTGACTGCCCCCTCCAGATGAAAGGAGCTTCAGCAGACAGCCTATAAAAGAAGACCGTAGGCACACAACGGTCATGACATGTGCATGTCAGTGGACAAAGATGTGACCAGTCTATGTTTGGGAAGAAGACGGAGGAAGGGGAGAATTTCTCGTGTAGCCTGGCATTGATTCCTAGCACAGGAACTCATGAGTTGGGAAGAAAATAGACATAGTTCAGTCGGTAAAGCTCTTACTGCATAGGCATGAGAACCTGATTCAATCTCCAGCATCCGCGTAAAAAGCTGAGTATGTGGTGGCATACACTTGTATTCCAGTGCTCAGGAGAAAGAGACAGAAGTTCTTTCTGGGATTTGCTGGCCAGCTAGCTGAGCATACTTGGTGAGCCCCCGGCCGGTGAGAGAGCTTGTCTTTAAAAAGAAGGTGAATGGGGCCAGAGAAATGACAGCCAAGGTTGTCCTCGGATCTCCACGTACATGCACATGCACACACACACACACACACACACACACACACACACACACACATGTCCTATGACTGAAAATCTGTTGTGCCACTACTTCTGTGAGGAGCATCCAGTCCACAGTAGAAAATGAGACAGCTCACTTACCATCACAAAGAAGGAAAATGCCATTAATCTTTGCCAAGAGTGAACTGACAGCAGATCTCCTGAGAGGCAGAAAAAGAACATGAGGCTTAAAGTAAGACAGACCTAAGGAAGCGGTGGAATGGGGCAGGCCTTAAATAAACTGCAGGTTGTTAGACTTATAGACTTACTTTCTAGCCTCTTTAATAGTTAACCTGACCCCAGCTCAGGAACCCAAGATAGTGAGGCATCTATTGTGTGCCCAGAGAAAGCTTTGCAAAGCCGAATGCCTTGCAGTCTTGGCTACAGCCATTGTCCAGGTGATGCTGGTATGGTCCTCTCTTGGATCCTGTATGTAGCCCTCCAGACCCACACAGAGCTTATCTCTCACAGGAGACTCAAGGATTTGTGATTTTAAAACAGAACTTGAGCAAGTCTCCGTCTTATCTGGGAGCAGAAGTGGTGTCACTTGCCAGCACAAACGCTCTAGTACGGGGTTTCCCTCCCACTTAGTGCCCCAACTGCTCCTTGTTGCCCAGGTAGGCTCCTGCTGAGATAAAAATACAACTCATTTAGGTCAATGATTAAATTGAAAGTTATAATATTACCTATTGGGTCTGAGCAAAGAGGGAGGGGGAGAAGAAAGTAAATTCTTTGAGAGGGTCATAGAAATGCCTGTCCTCACACACAGTCCCCAGAGAGCCCCCGCCCTGAAAGATGAAGGTCTCATGAAAGCGCTTAAGGGAACCTCCCCCACACCTTGTCCCAGGGTCTCCACTTTCAACCTCTGAACAACTACTTATTGTCTCTTAAGCATTTTTTTTTCCCTTTAAATCTGAGAGTCTCTGTGTTCATTGGGCTGTGGAAGGCACTTTCCAGGCTCCAGCACATGAGTCTGAACCTGCCCAGCTCTGATGTTAGTGGGAAAGAAGGTGCAGGCTGTGTGAAGAAAGTCAGGAGATGACCACATGGCAAATTATTTAGAGTATGTAAAACTGGGATGTGATAAACACAGGTGATGGTGAAAGATAAAGTAGCCAAGGTAAAGTGTAAAATAGGACAGGGCCAGGACTAGGGCACACCTGGGGTAAGAAGAGACACACCTTGAGTACTCACTGCCTTCCTCTCAGGGGCCAGAGCCATACCTGAACAAGCTCCAAAGTCAGTGTCTCCCTGTAACAGAAATCCTGGATACCTGGGGCTGGAGAGATGGCTCAGCAGTTAAGAACACTGGCTGCTCTTGCAGAGGACGAGTGTTCAATTCCCAGCACCAATAGACAGTTAACAACCGTGCCTAACTCCAGTTCCAGGGGATCTGACACTCTGTTCTGACCTCTCTGGGCACTTCCTGACATGGATGCACTTACCCACGTGCACATAAAATAATAAAAATAATAAATAAAATATTTTTAAAAGGAAACCCTGGGTACCTCTTGCTGTGGTTTCATCCTATCCCTGTCACCCACAGATTTCCAAGAACGGCAATAACAGGTTTCATTCTCTCTGCTGAGTTTCAATATGATGGGAGAGGGAGGACCACTCGAGCAAGCCAAAGCTTGTCTGCTCGCCTTGACCATCAGCCAAGAGTCGCTACATCTTCCTACCCCTTCCTACTGGTCCCACCTTCCTGTTGAATCCTAGCCACAGGAAGTCCAAGTAGCCTAGACAGAAGGGGTGGGACACCCTCCAGAGCTCCCTGAGAAGATGGGAAGCCATAGAAAACGACAGCCATGGTCTTGCTTCGTTATGCCCTGGAGCTTAGCCCTGAAATGCCAATGGATGGGGGAGGGAGGGTGTCGTCCTCATTACACAAAGCCAACTATCTTTAAACAGCTCCTCAGTAACTAGTCAAACCACCGGAAGAAGGCCTCAGTCTTAGTTTCCACCACTGTAGATTCTGGGATGCTAAAGTTGATGAGAGAAAAGTCCCAGAAGATCAGAAGATTTTGAATCTAGGGGAATGATGTGCATGTCAGGGAACCAAGTGGGAGAGGGACAGTTTCCCTGTGTAGTTGCCCAGTCAGTACATTGAACCACTCAAGCCCTAAACCACACAGGGCCTCTGACTGGGGCCCAGCTTGACATTAACCTTAGTTTTGGGATTTTTTTGTTTTTGTTTTTGTTTTTAACAGTGTTGTCCAAGACTTTTGGGTTTTTTTGTTCTTAGAAAATACCAAGTTCTCTCACCATCCCATGTCTTCCATTATTAAATCTTACATTGTAATGTAATTTTTTTTTACAATGGATGTGCCAATACTGAACCGTAATTATTAACTAAAGCCCATTGTTTACATTAGGGTCTATTCTTCATCTTGTACAATCTATGGGTTTCAACAAATGAATGCTAACATATATCTACCATTACAGGATCATACTGAGAACTCAAAACCTACCACAACTCCCACTCTACCGTGTCATACTCTCTGTCCCTAAATTGGCAGAGGTATATTTTTCTTCTCCAATTTTGCTGAAAAGTTTTATGTGGTGGTCTTATCTTTCCTATAACATAAATGTTTTTTATTGATTTGGGTCATAGAATCAATAAAATGACAATAAAGCTGAGTTCGCAGAGTGCCACTAAGTCTGCTTAGGGACATCCAGGACATCCCTGGCCCACAACCCAGCTCCTGTCTCTGTGCATAGAGAGCAGCAGTCACTGCCCCATACAGCAACTCTCTCCGGGATCCCACCACAGAGCTGAGCTCAGTAGCTGCGCTAGTCTGACCATAATGATGAGGACAGAATGTGGAGGCATCATCTTCAGCCCTTGCATTTGAGAAAGTAGTTGGGCACACATGATGTCCAAGTTATGCCAAAAAGAATGGGCAGTAAACATCCGGAAGTGGTGAGAGCCCAAGGACAGACAGAACTTAGCAACACCAAGCCACAGTTCTCACAATGCCACCCAGGCACCCACTGGGGGCTCCTTTTCTAGGGCTCATGAGATTATAATGATTTTCGGCTCAATACTGTGAAATACTATTTCATTCTTATTCTCAAAAAACTACGCAGCCAAGTTTTCCAGTCTGTACGATATGCTGTCTCCCAACAGACTGAATGCATGAGCAGATACAACGCCCCAGCTGTCTTCTGTTAAAGCAGACAATAAAGAATTCTACAAAAAGAAAAAAAAAGCCACCTCTTCCCTTCTGTATATTTTTATTACATTTATTTATTTTATGCCCCTATATGTGCGGGCATACATGTGGAAATCAGAGGGCAACAAGAGAGTCTGTTCTCTCCTTCTGCCAAGTGGGTTTCAAGGATCAAACCTAGGTCATCAGGCTTGGCAGCAGGTGCCTTTACCCACTGAGCCACCTCACCAGCCCCTCTTCTGTTTGTGAGAGTCTGAATGAAGGCTGAAAAGTAAATATGAGAGAGTCTTTCTGTAGGACAGACTAGCCAGCCTGCCCCTGAACACCCCAGTGCACAGCCATGTGCATACGGTTGCTGAAGGGTAAGCACTCAGAGATGTGCTTTCTTCCGTGTGCAAAAGTAATCACATCCAAATTCAAGCTTCACAAGCAATTATAGTTAGGGAGACCATGAGACATCACATGAATACACAGTTACTGACCATGATCTGGGATGTTCCTCAACCTTTGCCCCATCCAAAGATCTGGACATTCACAGAACCCACACACTTAGCCACTGGACACCAGGCATTTATGGATTGCTCATCTCTGCAGGACCTTCATAGTGGGAGGCTTAGAGGACACCATGGAAATCCTGAAAGACCAAGTTTCCTCCCTGGCAGATGTGCAATACATGGAAAGACTGTGCTTTCACAAGATACGGTAGAGATTTCAACTCCAGATGTGGAGGAAGAAGGAAGAAGCCCTGTCTGAAGGCTTCCAACCACTCACACAGCACCAGGCAGCTCTGTCTGGCAACCACTCCAGCTCTCTCCAGAGACAGCTCTACCTACCAGGACTCCTTTGCCATCTCCAGCTCCCTGTAGCTGATGGCCCCATTCTTGGGCCAGAGAACAGGAATGAGCCAGTTCTCAGGGCACTCTTTTTTCACATATTTGAAAGTACTATCTTATCTCTGAAGAGGAATCAAACTGAGGACAAGACTTTAATTGAATTTGTGTTATTTCCTACAGAATATCTCAATCAATCTTAATCACCTTCATACCCCGTTCCCTATAGGCACCCTTCCATACCTCCCAATGTGATTCATACATTCTGTCATTTGTGTTAAGGTCTATTGTGTCAAATTAATGTACCCAGACATTCCTCAGTGAGTGCAAGTTCATCCACTGAGGTCTAGTCAGTCTATCTAGAGTCCCTCCCTTTAGGAAAGTCAGCTCTTCCTCATCCAGCAGTAACCAGTTGCCAATATTTCTTCATCTAAGATTGGGACTGATGTTTATTTCCCTAGTTCTATGCTGGGTTTTTTCTAAGCTTTTTTAGTACCAAGTTTTTATTCTTTCATCCTTCTTTCCTTTCACTTCTCTATGTTTACCTGCGTGTGTGTGTATGTGTTCCTGTGCTCTTTTGTTTTTTGAAACAGGGGTCTCATGCATCCCAAGCTGGCCTTAAACTCACTGTATAGCAAAGGATAACCTTGAACTTCTGATCTTCCTGCCTCCACCTCCTAAATGCTGGGGTTACAGTGATATACCACCATGCCCAGTTTATGTAGTACTAGGGCTGGAACCCAGGGCCTCAAGCATGTTAGCCAAGCACTCTACTCACTAGTCTATATCCCCAGTCTTCTGAATGCACCATCTTGCTCTGGGAAGGCTTGAATCTCCCCTGACCTACCAGTCTCCTCATGCTGTTCTGCACAGTTTCTGCTTCTGCTATTCCAAATGCTGACTGAGGCTGCACGTTTCCACCTCTTTCCTCACAGGGATAACTGGGCATAGATAACAGGAACCCTTACAGCTCTGTGAGGTGGGGCCAGGCTTCTCTGTGGATGGGGAACTCTCCTATGAAAGGTCATCGTGGCTTTCTCAGAGAACAGATAACCCGGCTCAATGGGGATCATCCCTGTATGCTATCTAATCAGTTCCTGTCCTGGCCTTTCTCTTGGATGCATGCAGGTTTGTAAGAGAAAACAAAGACCAAGGTTACAGAATTCCTTTTTATTTCCTTTTCCTTTCTCTTTTCTTCTTTTTATCACAAAGATTGGGCTCTAAGGGTGAATCATTCTTTTTGTCAAATGGATCCTATCAGAGGTCCTTACTATATGCAAAGCGCAGCCAAGCCCCTGAGCTTGCCCCAGGCAGCACTCCACACTATCTGCAGCAGGGGCTCCAGGGACCTTTGTGGGAAAGGCTGCCAATGTGTTTGTGTTGGAGGTGGGGGACTCCAAGCTGGAGCTTGGAGGATGACAAACAGAGGAAGCCAGTGGGGTTGCTGAGCTGCAGAAGAGGCCAAGGCCCAGGTGGAAAGGTCCCTGCTAGAGAATCTTAAAACCCTTCATTACTAAAACCTTTGTCCAAGCCAAAAGCATGAGAACACACATGACCCCGGAAAGCACCAGAACCAGATCCCAGCAACATCTTCTAGGGAGGGAAGGAATGAGGTAACTCTGAGCACAGGTCTCCACCACACAAATCACACACACGCACACCTGCACGTGCCTAGATTCACCCTCCTGCACGCACACACCCACAATTCCCACTGGCTTTCTTCTGCAGCTCTGTATTCCAGATCCTCTCGTGTGACCTATCTCTCCTCACATCTCTTACTCTCTGGACACAGATGGAAACATGAGTCCAGAAAGAAGACATCTGCCTGAGCCCTGAGGAGAACTCTTCTAGCCTGGCCTCCCATTTCACAGAGATCCACCTGCCTCTGCCTCCACATCCAGCAACCTGCACTCGTTTGTACTGGTTGTCACCTGTCTCTTCCTATTAAGCTGTATGCGTCCTCAGGGTAGAGGGTAGATTTCCTGAGTCCTGGTGTGCCCAAAGAGCCACACGCAAAGAAGATGCTTGATAAATGGTGGTTGATATGCTTCATGCAAGAATAGGGTGGTGGAGGGGCTGGAGAGAGGTTCAGCTGTTAAGAGCACTGGCTGTTCTTGCCGAGGACCTGGGTTCCATTCTCAGCATCCACATGGTGGCTAACAACTGTCTGTCACTCCAGTTCCAGGGGATCCAACACCCTCTTCTGTCCTCCATGGGCACTGCACACACAGGTGCACTTACACACATGCAGTTTACTATACTCATACACATAAAATTTAAAAAGAATAAATTTTAAAAGTTTTTAAAAGAATAGGTGGTAGAGTAGTAGTCGGGGAGAGTGTGAGTAAATGGGTGCTGTGCCAGGCACGGAAGTTGAGACCCTGGGCCTTCTCCTAACGGGTCACCAACTGAAAACACAAGCCTTAGTTTCCCTTGCTAAATTAGCAATTTGCTTGTATCTAAGAACCTGGGTTTCCTCCTCATCCCAGGAGCACTTCCTGGCAGTCTCAAAGAAGAGTTTGACTGGCTCCCGACCCTTAACTGGTAGCCTTTCCTGCCCTGGAGCTTCCCAGTCTGGGAGACACTGGGGATTTCTCGTAACAGGTCCCCAGTGCCAGCCTAGGTTAGGGCTCCGGTGAGCAGCACTGGAGTTTCTGAAACCTGGGTCCCAAGCCCAGGCAACCAGTATTCAGAAGGAGGAAGCAAAGCTCTGGGCCGCTTCCTCAGCATCTGTCAGCGCCAGCCTGCTGTACAAGTCATCTCTCAGAATGAGCAGCTCTGGACAGGCTAATGCTGTGTCCCTGGCTCTGAGAACTAGTACCAGGGCTTCTCCAGGTTGCTGGTCCAACAACTATATCCTCTCTCTCCCCGTCTCATTAAGGAGCAGCATCCTGACTTCCGTTGGGGGGGAACCTCTTTGCCACTTGAACACAGTTTAATAGGACCATCATTTGGCATATTTGCCCTCCCCCAACCAAGTAACAGACTCCTGAGCCTCAGCTGAGCCACCTGCACGCGGCCTCCCGGGAACCTGCATCGCGGGCAGAGCCAAGGCAGGAAGCAGCCACCGCCTGTTCCGGCAGCAGCGCCTTCCATCTGCTTCTGCCAAGCGACCTCAGGCAGCCCAGGCTCTGAGCACTTGCCTTAACGACTTGCTCCTGCTTTCTCTCTGATCCTTCCAACTGCCCCATGTTCTCAACTTCCTGTCTGATGCCCACAGCCAGTAAGCACTGAGTCACGCCTACACCCCAGAGCAAAATCAGGACTACAACTGAGGCTGGAGCTCCACGACTGACTCGACCTTCAGTTGCACAGCTTTGGTGTTAGGACTCAAGTTCTCTGAACCTCAGTTTCCTTGTCTTGAAAATGGGAATTTTCTTCCCAGGTGGAACTGGGCTGTGTGTTGATAAAATGCATGGTGGATGCTGGAGAACCTGCAGATTTTCGGGGGTAGAGTGCATTGACCTGCTCAGAATGTCCCCCTTGCTCACCACACACCGATCCCAGGACATTTCTGAGAATCCCAACCTACTTCCTTCTGATCCAACACACTGGAATCACCACATTGTTTTTTGGTTATGCAAAAAAAAAAAAGGGGGACTTTAAGCATAGCCTTCCAAAACCCCTTTCAGGAAAGGTCTTTGTCTGACTTGAAACAAGAGGAGGTCGGTTGCCAAGCTGAAAGAGCACATAAACCTTAGAACCCACAGATTTGAGGGAATTCTAATCTTGGCCCAAACTGGCAGGAATGAGGGGCATGGGGGAGGGGAGGATGAGTCAGAGATTCCGCCCTTCCGAGGGGGCAGCCTAATATGGCTTTCGGGAGCCACAAGAGAGGACTTAGGTATGCTTGGACTTTCAGACTGGAGCCACGGCTTTGGCGGGGGACCAGCTGTGCACCCCACACACATACACACACCTACCCTCTCAGACACACAGGGCAGAGCTTGGGGTAGCAAATCAAAACTAAAGCCCAGATCAAGTTGGAAGAAGACAACTGACTTACTAGCACCTTGACCCAGAGGTGAAAGCAACCAGCCTTCTCCCAGCATGCCCTGGGCTCGGCCCCCTGTGGCCTTGTGTCTTGAGGCATAGTGCAGTCCTGGCCCCCTCCAAGGTCTTTAAAATGCACCTGTTTGTTTCTGTGACGCAACACACAAGCATGACTAATGGGGCGAGGTTCACCCCCATAGGACCTCTCAGCTTATGAACGTCAACCCTGGGAGGGAAGAGCTTCTGCTTATGAACACAGAAGTTCAAGATGGCTCTTCACAGAGTGAGTGGGAATATAGTCTTATCCTGGTTCTGGCTAGACTTCTCACTAGCCAAGTGACTGTGGACATTTGCTTTGATCACTTGCAAACTGAGGGAAGTGGAGAAGCGGGTCTCATCTCCTCTCCAATGTTCCCAAGAATCATCTGCAAAGCAATTGTTCTGCGCTCCTGCTCAACACATCAGGGAGAGGCCAAACAATCTGTATATCCAACAAGCTCCCAGAGCTGATTTAGATCACATGCCTACTGTGGCCAGCCAATGGCTGCATGATCAGCCTGTGCTGACTGACCAGGCCAAGGTCCTGAGTTCCATCCCTGGAAACTAGAGGTGAATCAGCAACCCCAGAACCACATCAAAGCAAGAGTGGGGGTTGTTGGAATGAGTCAGGAAGAAGGAATCACACTGGAGCAATCATTGCCCATCGCAGGGGCAGAGTCAGCATGGAGCCAGGTGAAGCTCTTTTCTCTCCAGCACACCTGGATACCTTCATTTGGACCCTCTGCTGAGGAGGTCAGACCTTGGTGGTGGCAGACACCACCAGACACAGGCTCCTGGTGGGAGTGGAAGAGTGCTGGGAAGACCCCACCTTCCAGTAAAACCTGGTACCACTGTCTAGTTACCTGAATGGTTCGTGTACAAACCTGTACACTATAACAAATGTGCAGAATTATACAGAAGACTGTAACTGTCTTGGGCATGAAGACATTTGTTAACTTTTCCTGGGGAAATATGAACAAACATCTATACCCCCTAGATAGGGCACCAACAACAGACCAAAGTGCAATTCCACCAAAGTCCGTCTTGGCAAACCAATGAATTTATTGGGCCTACTTATTACAGAATATGGATGAGGGGCTTATAGGAGCATGGGTGACCCCAAAGAACCTGCACCACTGAAAAGTCTTACCCCAGCTCCAAAGATGGAGGGTCCGCTTCAGTTAAGCTTCTGTAGTCATGCATTCTGTCCCCTCTCAGGACCATGAGACCAGGAGCAGCTGGGGGAGGAGATACAGGAAGGAGAGGCTGGAATCTCAGGTGAGGGACTAACAACCCTCCTCTACCCCCTCCTTCTATGAAGGAATGTCAACAGGCCTCACTTTTCCAAGTAATCACAGCTGCAATGATGAAGTTGTTAATAACTTTTATGCTTGAAGGAAATCGCTCTACAACTTGTTGCATGAAGTCTGTTTCTGACCTCAAAGAGACTCCTGAATAATGAAGATGATATGATGATGATAATGATGATGATGTGATGGTGATGGTGATAGTGGTGATGGGATTAATATATCTCTCTTTTGTCCTTGGGGCTTTGACACTTCCTATGAGGTATCTATTGGGATTGGAATTTCAGGTGTGGTATGCTTTGTTCTCAGGTCAGCAATCTACCCTCCTTCCTTCCTGAGCCTCCACTGGCTCAGCCATCTCAACTAGCTGTGGAGATAAAGACCGCAGAGATTTAGTATCTGTTCCTCAGTCAGAGATGCAAGTCTCAGGACTGAGAACGGATCTCAGATTTAAGTCTCAAATATATCCAAAGACGATCAGAGTACTTGACTTGAGACTTATTTTAAAATGGAATAATGTCAGTATTCAGCCAGCAGGCAGGCTGTGTGCTTAACAGGCCTGAATTCAAGCAAGCAAGGCCATGTGACCTTGTATAATTCCTGCTACCTCTCTGTACTTCTGTTTTCTCATCAACACACAGTGTTGCATGAGCATCTGTCGCTCATGGGTGGTTGTGAACATGACAATGTGAAAAGCACTGGACCTTTTATCAGGTGCCACTGATAAAGCACCTCCTGTAGGCCACATGCTATCAAAGCAGTTAAAGATCTACAGTCTTGTCCTCAACATGATCACAGTCTTGGAGAAGATAAACTCAAAGATAATCCACAACGCCTGCTGTCACAGAGACTTCCATCTTCTCCACCCAGAAGAGACCAGGTAAGACTTCTGGAAGGTAGGATGTCTGATGAAGGCCTTAACGCAGTTCACTACACAGGGGTTTCTTGAGGAAGAAACTGTAGACAGAGTGAGCAGAATGCGTGATCAGGCCTGGTCAGCCGTGGAGTGATGGTTTCAGGGCAACAGAAATAGAGGTTCCCAAGGAGGACGATATGAGGGGCCTGGAAAGTTGGTTGTACGTCTTGCAGAATTTAGATTTTTCCCTGAGGCAGCAAGACTCCAGCAGAAGTTTTAAGCAAGAAAATGGAATGGGACCATAGGATTTGGGGGGGAACTAAAATTGGCAGTGGAGTGGAAAGTAGGCCAGACAGGGGGACATGGAGCCAGGCCAGCTCGAAAGCCAAGCCCAGGCAAAGCACAGGGACGCGGGCAGGATGGCGGAGAGAAGAAAGAGGATGTGCGTTCAGAACACTTGGTAGAGTGATAAGCAAGAAAGCGGTGGCTGAGGAGGGGGAGTCAGGTGCTAGCTTGAGAGGCTGGGTGGCCCTGCTGCCAGGTGAGGGTGTGGAGAAGCCAGGGAAGGAGGGAGGTGTGAGTGGAGCCCATGATGTGTACTAAGAGCACTCAGATTTTCTTTAGGCCATTTCTTCACACTTACATCATCTCCCATTTCTTTTAAAAATGAAAGTGAATAAAGGACACAGTTTTCACAGTTTTCCCTAAGAAGACCTCTCAGGTTTGGAGCTCTGTTTTCTGATCGTTCTAGATACCTATCAAGGCTAAGCAAGGCTCACATAGAGAAAAACACACAAAGCACAGCCGGAAATACAAACCACTCCTTATTTAGAATTGAATTGTGCCCACTTACTTTCCTCAGCTAACATTAATTAACACACTTAAGCACTTAGGAGACCTCCATTTGGGGATTCTGCCAAAGCCCTGTTTGTGTCTGTCTGCAGCCCGACTGGGAACGTTGGACAGTCTTTCTTTATGTAACCCTGTCCTGATAGAAAAAAAAAAAGAGAGAGAAAATACCAGTCTTAACCATGGAATAAATATAGGAGATGATGGTTTGAAAATTAGAGGTTGCAAGAACAGCACGCAATGAAATCCCAAACCCAGGCAGGGTCTAGTGAGCCGCAAACCACACGGATTTGTACTTCAAGAGTAGAAGGTTTCTTGAAAGGGTTGGAAAGAAAGAGTCCCAGGTTCGGCTGGGGAAGGACTAACTCTCATCCAAAACGCATCTTTATGGCTGGGTTTTCGGGCTGGGAAAGCATTCCTTATGGAAACACTGAGCCACTCTCCACGTCCTACACCAGGCGGTCGCAGCGCGGAGAAAAATCAGACTTTCCCCTGTAAATAGGTCAACTGGGCTGGCAGGCCAGAGATGCTCTGCAAAGTTTGTGTTTTCCAGGGATGCTGGAGAAAGAATTCCTTATGGACTTGGGATATCTCTTTTTCAGTTTTATTTGTTCTTTCACAATTTCATACAGATATAAAAAATGCACTGTGATCATAATCCTCTCATTCCTTTCCCCTCTTGCTGAATCCCTTCTTCCCACAAAACCCCCTCATGTGCTTTGTATGTTTCTTTTCTGTGTTTTGCTGGTGCCCCACTGCGTTTAATTAGGTTGCATGAGTGTGAGAGGGGGACTGTTTAACTTGAGCAAGGGGAACCTACCAATGGCCACCATTAAAGGATATACTCCCACTCCTCCAGCAACCATTAACTTCCAATAGCTCCTTGGGCCAGGGTAGGCCTTATGAGCCCCTCCACAACCCATCTTGTATGGGTCTTGTGTAGGTGGTCACTGCTGCTGAGTTCATGGGTACAACGGCCACATTCTTGGACTGGGATGTCTTTGTTGACTTTCCTTTCACCCACCCGAAGCCCAGTGAACCGTCTGTGAAAATGAAGAGGCAACTGAACAACAATCTCCTGTTGTCCAGATCATGAGCCCAAGAGAACGAAAGACCCTGGAGCACCAAAGTCCACACAGAAGTCACAGGCTCAAGGGTCCACAGGAACCAGACAGACACCTCAAGGAGTGATCCTGGCTGGCCATGTACGCACTGACCACCAGGTGAGCTCTTGTGCCCTGTCTGAAAAAAAAGGAACAAGTTCTAATCATTCCCTGGGGACTGTTGCTGTGAGGAGGGGTACGCCGATGGCACCGACATCTAAATTTCTAAGAGACACATTGAAATACCACAGTCTCTTGAAATCCTCTAAGTTTTAACATTGAGAACTTATTCCAAAATATCTTAGATGCAACATGGGCCAAACAAAGCACAGCTCATTGGCGCCCTTCGAGCTCTGAGCTCTGTTGCCTCCCAACATTATCAAGACAGAATTTCAACATGTCAATGGAAGCAGAGTGAGGCCTTGCAGCATGCAGAATGAGGTACAGCAAGCTTCCAGCCCGAGTCCTGCCTCAGCTCTTTTACCAACTTCTGACGTAGTGCACAGGCCTCAGTGCCTAGTCTGTGAGAAGACGGGAAAGAGCAGGGTGACCTTGAAGAAGAAAGACTGGTTCACAGCCAGGGGCTCTACCTGCGATCAGCAGAAGCCATTCGCTGAGTTATCCTCTGCACAGCACAAGAACGCTTTAGCTTGTGATGGGTCAGGAATTCAAGTAGGTGGAGCCCCGGGGAGCCATGGGTACCATGTTCCAGGTCTCAGGTGATGGCTCATGAGGACTCTCCCTAAACTCTGGGTTGAAAATGGAAGATGAGGCCACACTGAGGCTTCAGAGCTACAGCAACCATCCTGTGTTTGTGTAGGGAGTGAACCTCATCTGTATCTTTAATCCTATCTTTGTAAGAGGCTCCTGACATTGACCTTATCAATGCCTTTATCTGCATTTTGAAGATGAGGAAAAGAGGTTCCAAAGGGTTAAGTTAGGCCTGGCTCCACAAAGAGAAACAAGCAGAACGCTCCGGAAATGCAAATCATGCCTTATATACAATTGAATCATGTTTAGTTACTTTGGTTAACTAACATTAATTTATATACTTAAGAGACATCCACTTTAAGATTCAGTCAGAGCCCCATATCTGTCTTAGGATGCTAAATGGGAATAATGGACAAAGTTCCCATCCTCATAGAAAAAGAAAAATAATATATCAATCTGTTTTTTCTTTTTCTTTTTGAGACAGGGTCTCTGTAGTCCCAACAGGCCTGGAACTCATGATGAAGATCAGGCTGGCCTTGATCTTACAGAGATCCACCTGCCTCTGCCTCCCAAGTGCTGGGATTAAAGGTATGATTGAAAATACCGATCTAAATCAAGGAATACAAATAGGAGGCTGGCTGTAAAGGGTCACCAGCAAGAAAGAAGCCAGAGGAGGCCATAAGAAACTGGGCTGCTCTCTGTGAGGAAAAGTCACCGTTTCTGGGCAATAAATGCCCAGAACCTACAGGAAAAGTGAGACTTGCTGTCCAAAATGGCCATCCTCAGACTCCTCTACAGCCCTTCAGGGAAGGCATGGGGAATTCTGCATTTGATTTAACAAACTCTGCCTCACACCGGACCCCACTTCTGGCTTGTTGGTTTGTTTTTCATTCTTCATCCACATAACACACCCTTCTTCTTCATAACCCAGTTCAAAATCAAACAAGCCATTCTAAAATGAATGAGGTTCTCTCTGTCTTTCACATCACTGGAGGTGAGAAAGATGAACTCTGGTAATGTCTTTCTGATACTGATGAGGGACAGGTCTGTTGGACCAACCTCATGCCTGGGTGTTCTGACATCAGGAGGACTCAGCAAAGGTGCTTCTCTCCCTTGTTCCTAACAGAAAGATCCCTTTTTGCACTCTGAGCAGTCAGAACCATGTAGACAGCTCCTGCTTGCCTCTGGTACATGCACTGGGTCCCGGGGGAATCCACATCCTTGTGCTAAAGCTCAGAGCGGAACTTGAATCAGGGCCAAGATGCTCTTTTCATGGCAGTTTTCTTTTATAGAGTCTTACTCTGTAGTACAGACTGGCCTTGAGTGCTAAACCTTCCAAGTGCTGGGATTACAGGTGTGTGTCAGCACATCTAACCTATGAAGTCATTATTGTGTTTGTCCGTTTGCTTGTTTACAGCCTGGACATGAAACTCAGGACCTTGCACATTCTGGGAAACGGCTTCACCACTGAGCCACATCCCCAGCCCATTCACCCAGGTTTCTTATGTACACGCACCTTTCAGATGTGCATGGCGTTTAGTCTTTTTCCAGGTTTCTCTCAAGGTTACCCAAGAGCAGCCAGCTGGGAAGCCAGACCAAATGTTGGGATCCTGTCCTCATACACTGCTTAGGAAGCCTGGGCTCACAGGGCCTGAGTATTTTTCTAGAGTTATAGGCTGGTAGGAGCCAAGCTGAGTTTGAAGTCCCAACTTCCAGACGTCACTGATGATGAGTTTCCTGGCTCGTGGGTCAGCCCTTCTCACCGTTGGTTGAGGGTGAGGGGTGAGTAGCAGGCAAAGGAGGCAGATGCTGGCTTTGATGCCAGTAACCACTTGTATCTCATTAGCCTGGAGAGCAAAGCGATGGTGCCCACAACTCCTGGCCTGGTCTGTGAGAAAACCCAGGCCTTCATCTCCAGTGGATAATATCTAGAACTAAGAATGACACCAGAATAAAGAGGGAGGGGAAGCAGCACTTCTGTAGAACACTGATAGATTGCCATGTGTTCTTTGAGCTCAGTGAGAAGCAGGCTGTGGAAGTGGGAGGCCCCCTGCCCACTTGTGTGTCTCAAAGTGTCCTCTAAAGCCTCTTGTCTACTCTGACCTTCTAATACTGAGGCGATGAGGAAAGAGAAACAGCAAAACGGCCCAAGCGTAGAAGCATCATGTCCTAGAAAACCGTTTCTAACATTTTGCTACTGTTTATCCCATGATATAAAAGACCTAAGTGGGACTGGAAAGCCGGAAGTTCAGCCATGAGAAGCTCATCCATGGAGAAGAAGCTCAGCTGGGAGGTCCTTCTGACTGCCTCAGCTTCCCCAGTCAGACCTTACTACCTGCTGTGAGTGCTGGATTTAATGATGTTATCTCTCTCCGTGATTATTTGTTCTTTTCTTGAAAGCCTCACCTAGGGAACATTCTGCCTGGGACTCTCGATTGGGATGGCCACCTCAACTTCCTTAGTTGGTTTCTCCTGGATATTTGTCAGTCCCTGATTCAATGATGTCATCTCTCTGCTATTATTTGTTCTCTTTTATGGAAGCCTGAGTGGTGTGTTCCACTCTACCCAGGACATTCTCTACTGGGAACTGTAGCTGACTGCTTCAACAGGACTTCCTCAGTCAAGTTCTGCTGGATATTTGGAGTACCTGATTTGATGATGTTTTGCTATCTGTCATCTAGCTATCATCTATCTATCTCTCGCCATTTATTCTTTTACTTTGGCTTGCTATATATTTAATAAATTCACTCAATCAAAATTGAAAGTCTGGATGTCATGGATCAGTCTCTGGACTGTAAAGAACAAGACTGAATTGAGTGCCTTCCATCAAGTCCATGTATTGTCACTGACCCCTGCTGCACCTGGCTTTGGAGACAGGGCTGTATTAAGCTTTAAAAGGGACCTAAGAGTGAAGTCTTCTCGTAGTCACTTTTTCTGTTGCTGTGACAAAATAGCCCAAAAAAAGCAACTTAAGCTAGAATGGGCTTTTTTGGATTTCCTAGGTGATTCTAGGTCTTGTCAATTTGATAATCCACATTAACCATCACAGGCCTTATCTAAGGGAGTGGTATCACGAGAAGAAAGGGACTCTCTTTCTCTCTCTCTGGCTCTCTCTTTCATTGCTTCTCCTCTCTTTCCTTCCTGCCTCCGTCCATGCACATGTACCAAGGAAAGACCATGTGAGGAAACTGAAGCCCATGGCCATCTGTAAGCCAGGAAGAAAGCTCTCAGAAGATGCCACCAGACTGGCTCCCTGATCTGGACTTCTACCCTCCAGAACCATAAGAAAATAAGCTTCTTTTATTTAAGCTGCCCAGTATAAAATCTTTTAGTCCTGGCAGCCAGAGCTAGAACAAACTTTATAAGAGTCAGACAACACCCAGGGTTCACTCAACTTAACACTTGCCTCTTCCCTATGACCTCTTCTATCTTCAGAGGCCACAAGGAATCCTAGTCTCTCTCCAGCCAAAACACCTTTCCTGTTACGGAAACAGGCTATGCTTATACATTTTTAGGATGTACCATAACCCTTGTCTCTCTCCAGTGTCAAAGCATCTTCCTGGTAAGGGCTAAATGGGACACATCCCTAAGCCTCTCTTTGCCTCTAACTTTGAGGTTATTTCAGCTTTACAAGGTATGTGCTGCTTTGTGGATCGGCCTGGGCCCTCCAGGTGCCTCCACAGGGCACTACAAGGGATGTAGGTAGTGTGGGGAGAAGGGTTTCTCTTTCTTCTCACAAGGATGGGGAGGAGAGGCTTCAGGACTTGGATACAGCTTGGGAGAGGGGATGAAAAGTAAAACTACTCAGGCTAATTAAATACATGGCAGGGTTGGCGAGTAGTGGGGGTTGGGGGAGCTCGACACTTCCTGTCTAAACACTCAGAATACTTACTTTATATAAAAGCAGTGCGCTTGGTATGCAAAAGCAGGTCTCAGTCAAATCTCTAACTCCCACCAAACCTCTTACATGCAGAATTCAGTTCTTCAAATTATCCCTAAAAAAAATTCTAGAACCATCCGTGCCTCCCTATTCTTCACACACCATGTTTTCTCCTTAGCGGCCATGCCTCTCACAGATGTAGAGCCCATCTGAACTCTCCTATTAAGATGCGCCTGGATCATGTTAGGGATCTTAAATAACCAGCTGGCTCTACATGGTGTTGCTACCAGAAGAATCTTGAATGTTCTTACTGTTCTGAGTAGCTGTAAAAGCCTGGTTTACAAGACTGTGCACGCACACGCTCACACGCATAGTCATAAATGCCCTTCTTGGGTTCTTCTCGGGGTCTCCCAGGTCCACAGGTGCCATGTAAATCAGGGGAGCCCAACAATGCGTGCCTTCACTGAGCGCCGTATGTCTCTGCCTTCTCCCTCACACCCACCCAGTCTTTGAAAAGGGTCTAAGCTTTCACCCTGGGGATCTGCCCAGGGCTCAGCTTCCCCCAGAGCGGCTGTTTGTCCTGGATTTCCTTTATGAGGGGACTCCCCTTCATCTCCTATCTCCTGCACTTGACTAAGTTTACTTGCTGTCAGGTCAGGAAAATAAAAGCTACGTGCTCCGTTTGCTTCCAACCTCATTTGGAAGACAAGGAAGAGCTGAAATCGGATCTGAGCACTTTTATTATCGGTCTCCATCACGTATGCACATCTACTGGTTACGTACCTTTTCCTCTGGATCTGTTTACGCGGGGGAGTTGAGTGCAGATTTACGGGGCAAGTGACTCTTGGATCATTTCAAGCCTTCAGCAACCAGAGCTTTATGGATGCTTTTCTGCAGTTACTGAGAAGCAAAAGAAGTCACACCTAATTACATGTCCGGGCGAACTACAGTGACTCTAATACATGTCTGTCCTGAGGGTGGGCTTTGAGTCCCGAGAGGAAGGTGACAAAGGGTGGGTCTGCCTGACTTCTCAGTCATAGAAATCTGATTAAACAACAACAGCACCAGACAACAGCACCAGAATGATGATAAAACCTCAAATGGGCCAACAAGATGGAGAGAGGGCCACTCCCCCCCTGCCCCCACTCGCCCAGCTGTCCCTGCCGCTCCGGACCAGTGGAGAAAAATGGTGTGGTGGGACAAGGAAGCTTGCTGCTTCCCTGCAGAGGTCGGGCTTACTTTCCATCAAGCAAGCGTCCCTCACATCTGAATGTCAGCCTCTCGCCTTCTCACTCCTTCTGGAAAGACTACGCTATTTACTTAGCTTTTGGTTTGTGGATCTCTGTGGCAACCATGTTTGGAAGGACATCAGTGTGTTGCTACAGGTGCAACAGGGAGGAACAGTGCCCACAGGCTGAGTGAGGTTGACACATAGGCCGCTGGCTGTTTCCAATGCACCTTAAAAACACCATATTGGCCAGAGGTCACATTTGGTGGCATTCACCCCCATTCTGAGCTCTCTTCCTTTTTTTTTTAACTTATAAAAAATTTGTTTTTATTTTTTATGTATGAGCATTATGCCCGCGTGTATGTAAATGCAGCCATGTGGCACGGTGCCTGTGGAGGCCAAAAGAGGGCGTCGAATTCCCGGAACTGGAGTTTTAGATGGTTGTTAGCTACCATGTGGAGCTCTTAACCACTGAGCCATCTTTCCAGCCCCAACTAGTTTTGTCTTTCAAGAGAACTGCGTTCTTGAAAGCATGATCCAGTTTCAGTGCCTTGTTATCTGCTCCCCTCTGTGCCCACAAGCCGCCTGCCGGAGCAAGTGGATCCCATTGGTTCCAAGGGCCCTGATTTGCTAGTGTCTGACCTAAGCGTGGCCAAGCAAGCGCTCCCACGGCGCCCACCCTCCATCCAGAGATTTGATGAGGGTTTTGTGGTTGAACATTTTGGTTTTGCCCTTTTCCACACAGCTCTGGGTGCTTTGGGGTGACATCCAGCAAAGAATAAGAAATTTCTGCATTTTGGATTAACCTAAAGGGAGAAAGGTAAACAAAGGGCTGGGCTCCTAGGGAGAGAAGACCACTCCAGGAACGGGACCAGGTTTTCTGTTTCTTTCCCTGTCATTATAATGTGTACAGTCTCTTCCAGAGGAGACAGGAAGTTGTCACAGCACCATGTGAAGGGCCCCCCTGAGTCTGCACAAGCCTCAAACCCTGCAGCCTTTTTACACTTAAAAGTCTGCAGGAGGGATGGGGATGTAGCTTAGTTGACAGAATGTTCACCTATCATGCATAAAGCCCTGGGTTTGACGCCCAATACCACGAAAAGACTGTAATCCCGGGACTCAGAAGATGGAAGCAGGAGGATTGTAAGTTTAAGGTCATCTTCCTCTACAAAGGGAGTTTGAGGCCAGCCTCAAAAATATGAGACCCTGTCTTCAAAAACCACTCTGCAGGAAAGAATGAGACACGCTATGGTCAGTCAGGACCTGGACCACTTTCCACTAACAGGACAGCTTATACCAGCCTCTTCAAAGCCTGCCTAATACATGGCAGTCTGTCCACATAGCCTGAGTTAACATCCACTTACAGAGCTCTTCCAGGCTGCTGCACATGGCATTTCCCTTGTCCTGGGTACTCATTTTGGAACACCTAGGAACTTCCACTCCTGTCAGTCTGGCTTTTGGACTTAACCCATTCATCAGTTTGGTCTATTTCAGTCTCAAAATGGATAATTATCCCTTAAAGATCAGGCAGAGCAGCCATTGCCTGGCTGTTTGTAAACCAAATACTTGCTTTAAAAGGTGAACATAGCAGGTTGAATGTTATATAAACATGATGTGATTGGTAAGGATTTTGATCATTTTCAATGATTTAAAGCATAGTAAATGATTTTGTTTGTTGGTTTTAAAAGAGGGGCTGGCAGATGGCTCCTTGGTTAAGGCACTTGCTACACAAGCCTGGTGACCTGAGTGTGATCCCTGCAAACCGTATAAAGACAGAAAGACAGAACTGACTCCACAAAGTTGTCCTTTGACCTCCACAAGTATGTGCATGCACCTGTGTACACACATACACAATAGTAATAAATTAAATATTTTTAAAATTTTATTATTTTTATTTTATGTGTATGAGTATATCCTCTGCATGTATGTAAGCACACCCATATTGTGCAGTGCCCTCAGAGGTCAGAAGAGGGTGTTGGATCATCTGGAACTGCAATTACTGATGGTTGTTAGCCACCATGTGGGTGCTGAGAACTGAACCTGGGTCCTCTGAAAGAGCAGTCAGCACTCTTAACTGCTGAGCCATCTCCCCAACCCTAAATTAAATACATTTTAAAGAGGTACAGGAGAGAGACATGGCCCTGGTCACATTTACAACTAAGAAGCAATTATAATGACAATTGTATTTATGTTTATATTGTCTTTCTATGTCTTAATACCTTTGTGCATGGAGAAAGAGATAAAGAGAAAGAATACGACAAAATGATAGAATCACCAATATCTGAGTGCCATGTTTGGTTCTCTTCAGATATTACATTTACTCAAAAACCATTTGACATAGGGATCATTTATCACCCCATTTACAGATCAAGAAAACTATTATTTTTATTGTTTGGCTTTACTTTAACTTTTATTACATTTGTGTGTGTGTGTGTGTGTGTGTGTGTGTGTGTGTGTCTGTAAGTCCGAAGACAACTTTCGGGTGTCTATTCTGTCCTTCTACCACTAAACTCAGGTTATCAGGCATGCTGATAAATTCCTTTACCTACTGAGCCTTCTTGTCAGTGCTGATTTGCTTTTTCCTTTTATTTTTTGGTTTTATTTTTTTAAGGTAGACTCTCGCTATATAGGGGAGGCTGACCTCAAACTCAGAATCCTCCTGCCTCAGCCTCCCAAATGCTAGGATCACAGGAACACACCATCACACCTGGTTTCTCCTTTATTCTTAGTTCACCATTCTATATGTTCTGTACCTTTTTAAGTACATGATGATATAAATTTTGATTTATAAGGGATATAGGCAAGATTCACTTAAGTACCCTCAACAAAGGAACTTTGACCAAAGAACCTGAGCAGACAGAGTCACAGTGAGGCAGGGTTCCGAGCATAGAAGAAATTCATTTTTCCACATAAGTATTTTTAAACTAAATTCTGTCCCTGAACCACTTCATGACATGAGAGGCTCCACTTTGGGAACTGGCAGGAATCCATTGCTTCTCAGGTCCTGAGAAGGCTGTTTTCCAATAATTGACCCTGTCTGTCTGTCTATTCCTCTATACTGTGCCTCATGTGATCTTCTGAGTCAGGATTGCAGGGCAATTTTGAGAACCCCAATCAACCTGTCTGCCACAAAGCCCCAGGAAAACAGGAGCCAAAGGGGCTCTACTCAGAATGACACTTAAGATGTGCAAGGCTTTCTACTGTCCCTGCCCAGAAGTCGCTGCCAAGTCACTTGCAGGCTTCCTAGAATGAAATTTGAGAAAAGGTAAACTTTGCTTTCATCTTTAAAAAACATCAAAAAACTAAACAACATCAAAATGCAGGCTCATAAGAAGGACTCCCATATGCATACATAAGCAATGGGACATTGATCGGTCTGCAGACTGGCTGTATTTGGAAGAAACCTGGGGCTTATAAGGTACCGATGCACCAGACGATCGCTCTTTCCCTGGCACCATGTGGGGCTTCTTCCTTCCTCTCTCAGCCAAGAGCAAAAGAATGGAATTGCTCATCATCTCAGTGTTGTGTAAACTTTTTCTAAAGAGATGTGACCAAAATGTCTCCTCACCCCAGATAGGACACCAACAACAGACCAAAATAAAAATTTCACCCAAGTCTAATGTGGCGAACCGGAGTTTACTGGCTTCCTTACCGGAACATGATGACCCCTCCCCCAAATACCCGTATCCCCGAAGTCTCACCTCAGCATGGATAATGATGTTCCCATATCTGCACAAAGTGTCCCTTTCAGTAGTCTTCCACATTGTACAAGGTCTAGCACCTGCCAAGACCATGTGAGATGGGGCAGAATTATATAGAGTTGGGGAAGAGGTACGAGAGAGTGGCTGGAATCTCAGGCGAGGGCCTCTTGTGAGGGGTGGTAGTCACAGTTACTCTGGTTAAGATGGTCATGGCTGCTATAGTAGAAGGACGGGATCAGTAACACTTAGCCTTTCCATTCCATTGGGACTCACCAGGCCTGGGTGTTGAGGCTACCTGCTAAGGGTAGAAGCCAGGTATTCTAGTTTGGTTTCTCTTACTATGCCAAGCACTTGGGGGAGGAAAGGATTTATTTGGCTTACCTGTCCCGATCACAATTCATCATTGTAAGCCAAGGCAGGAAATCAATCAGGCCAGGAACTTCAGCACAGACCACAGAAGAATACTACTTACTGGCTTGTTCCTCCAGCCTGTGCTCAGCTACGTTTCTTATACAACCCAGGACCACCTGCCCAGGGACGGCACCACCCACAGCGGGTGGGCCCTCCCACATCAATCAGCAGTTTTAAAAAATACCCCACAGGTCAATCTGATGGAAACAATCCCTCAACTGGCTTTCTTTCCAGGTGACTATAGTTTGTGTCAAGTTGACAAATACTAACTAGCACACCAAGCCAAGTAATTTGAAAGGCAGTATCTTCCTGAGAAGCCCAGTATGCTAGCATCTTTGACCCACAGTCTGAGTGATACCTCCTCGGCTATGAAACTCTTACTACAAACATTTCACACTGACTAGAATAGAATGCTATACTAAAGACATAGGCATCAGCAAGTGTTAACAAAGATGTAAAATTGGGACATTGCTAGTGGGAACATGAAACAAGGTGAGGTTCATCTGCTGAACTCTGGATGTGCTAGTCCCTGGGAGCTCCCCAAATGTGGGTAACTTGACTGCATAATTTGTGGTAGTTGATGGGGATGGGAGGAATCATACATGAAGTTATCGTATAACCCAGCAATTCCACTCATAAGGATATACCCAAGTGAAATGAAAACACATGGCCATGCCCAAACCTATACATGGATGCTAAAATTAAAAACAGCACTGTCAATAATAGTCAAAAGTAAAAACTACCCAAATGACCGTTAAGAGATGAGTAAAGAAAACACACTTTGGAAATAAAAAGGAATGAGATACTGGTACATGCAGCAATATGGCTGGACCTTGTTAAGTGAAGAAAATCAGACACAAAAGATCACCCACTGTGTAACCATGCACACGAAATGTCTCCACAGAGAGATGGGGGTTGTTAGGAAGTGGAAAGCGACCGTTAACGGGTACTGGATTCCTTTTGAGAATTTGAAATTGAGATTTGAAAAATGTTCTGGAATTAGATGGTAATGATGCTTGCATGAAATTATGACTATATTTTTTGAAAATCATTGAAATGATAAAGAACTATCAGGAAGGCTTTCATCTGGCAGAGCCGCGCTTCTTCAGGTGACTCTTACGGTGAGATCCATAGTGAGAGTTGGGTCTATAGTGGAGAGAACGAATGTCCACATAGAACTTGGGACTTGCCCACCACTACCCAGCTGGAAGAAACAGTCACATCAGAACTCACCTATCAGGTGTCCTGATGCCCTGGCCAAGGCTGCACTCTTGGTTTTGACTATTTCCCAGCTTGGGTGACTCTCAGTAAACCCTCAGTGTGTCCCAAGTTTCTATCTGTACTAGCTGAGCCCTCTGGAACATTCTAGAACCTTCACTAGTTAAGACAAGTTGATAGGCCCAACTCCGGTTCTCAGAATGGTGGCTGGGTCCTCGCTCCATAGCTGCTCACACCTGTCAGTTATTCTCTAAATGTGTTTTCATTTACAATGTCAGTTCAGGAACTTTCCACATCGGATGGAGACATGATCCCAAGGCAGAAGAGCCTGAGAGCAATGGGAATCCACAGAATCCTGGAAGACCTGACTCTCCATCCTCCCCATCCTGTCAGAAGCCATAATCAGCTGGACTTGGATAAGGCCTCCTGAATGCACTCTTCCCACTTGTGAGCAATAGGCTCAAGGACCCACCAAAGACACCTGTCAAATTTTGGTTCTTCACAATTAACTGATCTCATAACCTGATGACACAATAGTTGAATTCCCAAAGCTTTCCTTAGGTCCAGGGAAGTGACCCTAAAACTCCAGGGCCCTCATCAAGCTGCTGTATATATTTCTTTGGGGTATGTTAAAAAAAATGAGGATATATCTTATCTTTTTCATGGAACATCCTGTCTTCTTTCCCTCCATGACAAATATCTCTTTACAAAATAATTCTAAAATTAGAATTGCCAATATATGCTTCAGGATTCCTGCCTACCAATCTCCCTAAAACAGACAAGAATACAGCAACTCTTACTTCCTTGATAATCTACACAGTCATAGTCATTAGTGTCATTTTGATCTCAAGAGCCTGAGCCATGTATCTCTGATCTATCTGCACAGAGACAGACCAGTATTAGGTCCTGAGCCGGGGTTTAAACACTCTGCAGCACCAGCAGGTCCAGCTGGCCCCAGGCCATGGGCATCTAATGGCCAGAGAGCTGTTGTGCTTAGAGGTAACTGTTTTTAGGCTCTTTCACATTCCTTCTTTTCTTAGTGTGCTAGAGATGGGCCCCAAGCTTGTTAGGCTAACACGCTAGCATTACAATACACCTCTAGCCCCACATACCTTATGTTTTGGTCACAATTCTTTGGTGGGATCATAAACTCACTCGACTGATGAGAAACATAAGCACAGACCAGGACCAGATGCCACCCTCCTGAAGCCTGGCAAAACCCTCACTTCACCCATGGCTTCAAACCCAGCAGGGGCCCGCAGGACAGCAGTGTTTAAAGCATGCGGTCTACAAAGCTGGCGTTCAGAAGGGGTCTGTTCCCATCTCCCTGTCTTGGTACAGAAGAAGCCGCCAAGGAAATATAATGGAAGCTTCTGGGTCAGAGATCCACACGTGTTGACAAGTAAAACCTCACCACTCTCCAGAATCTTGGTATGAGGTGAATTCTCTCTTTGTGTATCACAAGGAGGGGCGCCGGAAAGGCTTCAGGCCTCCAGGTTCCCGGTACCCTGAGCATCTTGTCCCCAGTACCTCCCTATTCTGAAGCTACCGTGTGCTCTCTCCCATGCTGTTCCACTTTTGCTCTTCTGAGGAGTAGGAAGACCCCAGAAAGAACAGTGTCTCCTTTCCTTGAAGCGCTGGCCACTATTCCAGCCAGGGTTTGAACTGACTTTTGATTTCCATTGGATCCTCCTGTCCCAGGTACTGCAGCTCCTAGCCAGCCAACCGCTCTGGCATGTCACCCCCATGTGTGGCCAGCAGAGAGCCTCCCAGCTTTGCCCTTTGTGCATCTATGCCACAGAGAACTCTGTCAGCACCTCCAAGTATACAGGAAGCCATTTGGTAAGACACGAGTATTAAAAAAATAAGCTGCGTGACATTTATTTTGTCTTGTTAACATTAATATCTGTAGAAACATTTTTATTGTCAGTATAAAAATTAACAGGTTTTATTAAATACTTTCTCCAATTTCGTAACACACAAAATCAGTGTAATCTGCAATCATGTTGTGTGGCTAGAGCAAAGTGAGTGGGTGTCTCCAAAGCAACACACAATCCTTGAACACGGAATCAACAATGCCTCGGTGTAGCCATTAGACCCGATCTTTCGGTGACATGGTCTTGTCAGTAGACAGAAGCAATCCCTTAAGAAGATGTAAGGATCTCAAACTCAGCAGATCAAGGCTGCATTTGTTATCCTGTGACGGGACGTAGATCCCCAAAGGGTTCTTTGACACTGACGAACCTGAAGCCAGTAACTGAGGAGAATCCAGGCTAATCTGATGAATATGGAACTCAGGCAGCTGCCAGACAGAACTCTTCCTGCTATAATTCCAGCTAAGGTCTGTCCCCAGGGAGTGGGCAAAGGCATCTTGGAATGAGGACACTGGTCCCATTTGTCTTGCAAAGTCGGGTTAAATGTTCTGTCAGCCAGATGACATAGTTTCCTTCAACAGGTTCTTGTGACGTGGGCATTTAGGTGGTTTAAACACAATCATCCGACAGCAGAATTGAAACACAAATAAACGAAAACATCATTCCTCCCCAAATTAGTCATATATTGTAAATATTTCTCTTCTCAAAGGATCTGATAGCTAGTTAAGTCCAAGCAACAGATTAACTAGTCCGTTGTGTTGCCTGCATAGAAATGCCACTTAAATTACAAAAAACTATAAATGATTAATTGTTTTTGTATATTACCAATTCATTAATAAATTAATGTAATACCATTTTCCCTGAAAGCAAAAGTATTTTTTTTCCCACCTCTGTTCGGTGAAAATTAAGAAATTCTAGGAACAGCATTTAGCAAATATCTATTTAAAAAAAGAGAGACCAATTTTCTAGGTACATCGGGACATCCATTTAAAATCAATACAAAAAATAATTCCTTGTAAATATATAATATATATTTATACATAATTTGAATATATTTACATACATCCAGCACCTATATACTGCATTTGTGCTCTGTAAGTATGTGCTGACATATATTTTCTCCAATTATTACAAAATTAACAAGGAAGGCAGAATATGTGTCTGCCTTGAGTCCAACTGGGGTGTAGCCAGTACACAGGATGGGTCAGAGGGTGGCATGGTGGCTTGTAGCTGTCCGCTGATCCAAAAATTCTTCCTCTCCTGGTGAGGGTGACAAGTTTTTCAACTGTATAAATCTTTACACATGTGCCAAATATGTTTCCCATTATTTACTCCTCTGATCCATATATACAAGCAGAGGCCACAAGCCCTCGGAGGCACGGCCTCCCTACTCAGCGTAGGTAGGGTTCCTGGCATTGTCCCACTCAGGGACAGGAAGACATGGGTGCTCATGTTTTAACACTGCCGTTTATGTGTGGGTACTCAGGCAGGCAGGGTTCGTAAGGCATGGGGTCCGGAGAGAACACAGAGTCATCCCCCGAAGAACAAGAGCTTCTCGTGTCGGGGTAACTAGGAGAATACTGTTCGAGAGGCTGAGTGAGGTCCAAGTATTCCTGAAAGAAGGGAAGAGAGACGTTTTATTTCATCTTGGGTCAGGATAACAAGGTGAATACGGTTCGAGAGGCTGAGTGAGGTCCAAGTATTCCTGAAAGAAGGGAAGAGAAGAGTTGGATTTCAAACACAGGCTCCTGATATGTCACTATCAGATTCGAGAAAGGTCAGGGGATCCCCTAAAATCTTCACAGAGGTCCAGCTCACCCCAACTGCACAAAGACCTGCCTGACACCACAACTCTATTCACTCCAGGCTGCCCTTAACTTTTCTCTTGCAATTCATCAACAAATCATCAGCAATGGACAATGCTAGAACCATGTAAAGACGCTGGTGCTGGGCAGTTACCTTGACCCACCAGGGACCCAGGCAACCTACTATACACTTCTTCACCAGACCTCATGGTTCAAGTTTAGGTCCCAGCAAAGCAGAAACATACAACAGCACCCTTAACATAGCCAGGCCATGAATATTTATTTTCTGAATTGCAGTCGAGTGTTGTTTCTAGGATAATTTAAGGAGAATACTTCTTCATTGGGTATATAATGTAACAGATGTGACTCATTACTTTCAGAAGCTCTGAGTTAAAAACGTAAACAGGTTCAAAAAAGGCTTGTATACCCTCATCGATGTCGAACCCATAATAGGTTGTTAAAGGAAAGTTTAGGGAAAGAGAAGTTTCAGAGTTTTAAAGGTTTAAAATTCAGAAAGTTCCTCTGCTCCTCAAAGGATCCACTGCTGAGGCCCCACTGGGTGGCTCAGGATTCCTCTTCCTCTGATGTGGGACAGGGTGCAAGCTGCATCTTTTTTGTTTGGCCCTCAAACTAAGATACTTAACATTTGTAATCGGTGGAAGAAATCAAAATAAGAGTATCTTGTGGCATCCAACAACATGAAATGATATAAAATTCATATGAAGTTTTATAAATTTCTCAATTTCAGGGTCCATAAGGTTTTGGTGGAACACAGAAACTCTTTATTTACATAGAGTCAGGGGCTGCTTTCATGTTATGATGGCAGAGTTTCGACAGAGACCATATGGCCTCGAAGTTGAAAATGTTTACTCTCTGGCCCTTACAGAAAGACTGGCTGACCCTAGTCTGAAGCTAGGAAAGTCTTTTTATTATTTTTATTTTCTTTGAGACAGTCTCATGTATTCAGATTGACCTCAAAGTTGCTATGTAGCTGAGGATGACACTGAACTTATGATCTTTCTGCTTCTATCTCGAGTGCTAGGATTACAGGTGTGCTCCATCATATCCAGTTTATGTAGTGCTGGGGGACTGAACTCAGGGCTTCATGCATGATAGGCAAGCACTCTACCAACTCTGCTACATCCCCAGCCCCAAAAGATTTCTAAATGGAGGTCTTTCTGGTCTTAGTGCCTCAACTGTGCTGGCATGTGGGGTGGCTCTGCTTGCATACCCAGAAACATACAACAGTTGCCAGCAACTTTTCTATGACATGTGGTTTTGCTGAGGGGGGCCAAAAGCGCAGACCACAGCACAAACGGCCTCAGCGTTATCAGCAAAGAGCCCATGGAATGTTGGCGACCGTACATTTTAAAAGACAAAACCCACTATAATTCATCACCGGGGTTGGCAAGAGAAAGAGTCCCCATCCCAGAAGGGGGATGTGTCGGCTCCAACAACATCAACATTAGCCTCACAACCAGAAACAAGCACACCCACCACATCAAAAGAGGACTTTTTGCTTACAATGATAAAAATGAAAATTTGTCCTAAATGGAACCATTTTTCTCAAGCATGTGGTAATGATTTTAAGAAGGAAAGAAACCTCAATTTTTATATCCGTTAGACAATATGGCATTTTGCTTTCTTATTTCAGGATGCTGCCTAGAAATTTCAGTAGTAATGGGACCCTCTTCATACATAAACATCTAAACATATAACTGAGCCTCGACAACGGATCATGAAGAGAACTTTAGTGCTTTTCTCAGTTTCTAAATGAAGCCGTAATTTCCGATCTGATGGCCGGGGGGTTGGGGGGTGGATATCATTGGATTCCAAGCCTAGGGTTAAAGGAACTTATACTAGAAACAACAATTTTGGCAGGAGAAGAAAGCTGGCTTTTTTTTTTTTCTCCCCCTTGAACTATTTCTTTCCTTTCAACTTCTGAAGGTCAGCTGTGTTCATTTAAATGAACGTTCTCCCTTTATCCAGCACAAGCTGCAGTCAAGTACACAAGATACAGTTGCTGCATTAAGGCTTTAGGTCACTATATTTGCCTCCCCGCCCCCGCTTTTTTTAAGGCACTCTATTTTCTTTAAGCATCCCTGTTTTCTAAATCAGAAATTAACTGTATTCCTACCCTTCTAAAATATTTGGAATATTTTTAAAGTTTTATTGTTGTGAAAACAACTGTAAAGCCTTTTTCTCCATGAAGGAATACTGTTCTGCACTCTCACGGAGTATCTTAAAACTCATGAGTCACTTCTGTCATGGATTTCCCTAGACCGCCTGGGTCTATCAGCTGTCCTGTTCATAGAGTAGTCTTTCCATCACCCTAAAGGCCATTCATTCTCCTTTGAAACCACAGACATGGCTGTATGGGACACTAACAGAAAAATGATTTCTTTGGTTGTCATAGATTATAAATATTTTATAGAAAGTAAATACTGTATATGTGTGCATGTGTACATGTGTGTGGAGACCAGAGGTCAATCTTGAATGCTTTTCCTCAGGAGTCATCCACTTTGTTTTTGTTTTGCTTTGTTTATGAGACAGGGTCTCTTATTGGGACTCACTGATAAGGGTAGGATGGCTGGCCAGTGAGCCTCACAGACCCACCTGTCTCTGCTTCTCCAGTGAGAGAACCATAAGATCATATCATACCTAGCTTTTTATGTGAGTTCTGTGGATCGAACTCAGGTCCTCATGTTTATGAAGTGAGCACTCTACCTATTGAACTACCTCTCCAGCCTCTAAAATAAATATTTCCATTACAGGCACCAGCTGTCACTTAAAAATCCTAGAAGTCACTCATTACAGGAAGCTATGTGTGCTTAAATACTCAGAGAAAAAGATGCATGGACAGGCCTTTCCTGACAAGGCTCTCATAAGGCAGTGCTTAGTTAAATACAAGTCGGAATCACAGAAGCTCATTGCCTTCCATCAGGTTGGTCAGCACCAGCAGCTCTCAAACTAACTATCAGGGTACAGGATCAAGGGAACATATAACGAACATCCTCTCTCCTTCCCAAACACACTAAAATGCTATAGCCCAGCACTTCCTTCCCTTTCTCTCTCCTCCACACTCATCCTGGGGCCACAGCACTGCCAGCCACTGTGAGGACAGCTCAGGAGGGCCTCAGTCTCTGGATTCATGAGTCAGAATTCACAAAATGCAGTTCTGAAAAAAATCCTGACTGGAAAAGAACACACCATTTAACTCTGCCTGACTCTTGTGGAAAATGATAAACACTACCACAGACTCCAACGGGAGAGCTCGCATTTAACAAATGAGTGTCTCCCCAGCCAGGCAACCTCTCCGAGCTCCAGGAAGGAGGCTTTTACCTCATTGGTTGTGAGAGTTAGAATTCGATCCAAGTCTTCCACCAGCTGCTTGAATGTGGGTCTCTGTGAAGGGACCGCATGCCAACAGTCCCTCATCATCATATACCTGGAAAAAGAAAAGTATTTCTCTGGTGAATCAACGTCATTAAGTAACGTGATGCACAGATACGGCTAGTTTTAACAGGCAATATGTAAATAAGGACTTCATTACAAAAACCATCCTTGCAACTCAAGATGCCCTGGAGGGCAACTTTGCATCCAGAAAGACACATCTGTGTGTTCTGCTGCTGTCCCTATGACACTATGTCACACTTTTTAGGTTTCTCCAGAGAACGAAGGAGTCACATCTTTACAGCCAGTCTCTAGTCGTCCTCCCTAAACCCACCACCTGAACCAAACCTTGGGTTTTGTTTTAAGCATTCTGTTGACAAAGTTCCCTCAGTTTGAAAAAAAAATGTTCAGAAACCACAACTTGAAGGCTTATATGAACTAATCTACCACCGCTTCACACTAACTTCCTGATTAACTCTCTGATAGGCCAAGCTTCCCGGCCTTATCTTTGATTACGAGTTTCGAAAGACCCTCTATGTTAGAAACAGCAACAGGAACACAAGGCACACAATAAATGCCTTTATATAATATGCTATAAAACGTGGCCATTCATCAGACCTCTACTGTACACCAGAAAGCACTCATGGGATTACAGGTATAAAATCCCCATGAAGCCACACACAATAGCGTGCAGTCTCCAGGACAATGGCATCTTAGTTCACCCCGGGGGAGGGGTGGGACCTCCTCTGCAAAGCACTGTTTCTACTGCTGAGGAGGCATGCACCATTAACACAGCACAACTTCACTTACTGTGAGGAGGGCTTTTCAAGAAACTAGCACATGCCTCTACACTCAGACGTGGTACCCTTCCGACCGCACCAGGACAGATTTTTAGTTTTCTGCTCTAAGAGCTGGGTGAAATGTGAGTAGCCAGACACTGGTCCATTCCTTCTGAGGCAGCATGGTTCATGAAAAGGTAATTCTCTTTGTTTTTATTTTATTGTGTGTGTGTGTGTGTGTGTGCACACATTAGGAAGCCAGAGGTCAGGCTTGAATACTGCTCTTCAGGAGCTATCACCTTATATTTTGAGACAGGGTCTCTCACTGAGATTTGAGGCCCATTACTTTTAGGCTAGGCTAGCTGGCTAGCAAGCCCCAGGGATCTTCCTGTCCTTATCACCCTAGTCTGTGGGATTACAAGTGCTTTTTATATGGGTGCTAGGGATCGACTTCAGGTCCACAAGCTTGCATAGCAAGCACTTTGCTAAATGAGCTACCCAGTAAACCCCAGGGATCTTTCTGTCTCCACTGACACAGCCCGTGAGGCCAGAGGCACATGCCACCACACCCAGCTGTGTATGTGGGTTCTGGGATCCAACGCAGGTCCTCAAATTTGTGTGGATGCTCTTTCTTTCCTATCTATCTATCTATCTATCTATCTATCTATGTATTTACCTACCTACCTATTAAGACAGGGTCTCACTCTCATGGAACCCTCCTGTTTCTGACTCCTGAGTCTGGGATTACAGGCAAAAGCCACCATGCCTGTCTGCAATGGCAATGTCCAAGGATTAGAGGTGTTCTGTTCTTGGAAACACCTATTTTCTACTGGCCCCATCATGGCTGTGAACAACCCTGTATACTCTACAAGGGCAGCCCTGTGGCATTTAGTTTGATAACTGGCCCATGTCACTCTGTGGTACAGCACAATGGCCAACAAGATCACCGGGATGGCTCCCCTCCCACGCGGCCAGACACCCCCAGGATTTAAAGCCCACTCCATACACTTTGGAGAAATACTCATTCTTTTGGACAAACCATGGTTGTCAGTGTAGCCATCTATCTCGGTCCTGGGACTGAGCCCAGACAGCTTTAGCAATCTGTCTACTTAGGTTTAGAAAATGGAGGCCCGAGGAACCCGAGACATGTCTGGAGAGATGGGACAGATGTAGTAGGACCTCTGCTTGGCCAGCAAAGAAGCCCAAAGCCCTTACAGCTCATTGGTGCAGTTGGCTGGTTTGTCCATCCGGTGTCCTTCCTTAAGCAGCTTGAACAGCTCCTCCACAGGAATCCCTGGGTAAGGTGAGCCCCCTAAAGTGAAGATCTCCCACATTAACACCCCGAAGGACCAGCTGCAAAGAAGAGAGAAAACACAGCATTACTAATATACCCAGATCACAGAAACCTAAACATGCCAGTTAAAAAAATAAACACCCACTCACTTCTTCAGTCCACAGATAAATGAGCCCTCCAGCAATCCATCTACACGCCCTTCCCTGACCCCAAGGAGCCTCCCTAAATGAGGATGACATGCGGATGGTCTGATGGAATTTTCCATCAGTAGACAAAGACTACCAGCGTCACTCTTAAAGTTCTTTGTTTCAAATGCCATACAATAGACACAAGGGTCTGGACTCCTCCACTCCATGCCGCTTCGCTCTAACCCCTCCAATCTCTGGATACCTGCCCTAGATGGCAGGGGGGCACTCACAAGGCAACAGCGAAGGGAGCCAGTATAGAGCTCGGATTAGCATGGAAGAGTTTCATGCCCCTCTGGAAAATGAAAACACCACATAGGGCGCTGTTGATAACTGACTTTTCTGACAACTACAGCTCCAAATCAAGCAGAGAATCCTGGGTCTCCTGTGTCTTTGCCACTCATCCATACTGACTAGGAGGTCAGTTTCAACACTGAAAAAAACAGGGCAAAACCAGTCCAGAGCTGCGGTTTGCTGATTGCACAAATGGGAACTGCGATTCCTTCCTTGTAGGATGGCTCACTGGACCAAGCAGGCTGGCTCAGAATCAATGTCCACCCCAGAAATCCTTCTGCTTGCACCAAATACTCTGTTCATCCAAATTAAAACAAAACGACTTCACCCTTCAGAATAATCAAAGGGCTATAGGAACCAGAAAAACAGCATCTTTAACTCAGTTTCCTTCCAATAACCTCTTTCAACTGAATTTCCAAATCTACAATATCAGTTGGAGCCTGGCTCTAATGGTAGTTTTATGTGAGTCACCATAGAAATATCATAGAAATATTGTGTAATTCTACCGTATTTCTAGAAGGTTATCAGAAGCTGACAAGACTACTTCTCTTTTTAAACAATAACCACAGCAAGAAGATCTGGAGGAGATGGAGATCATCCTAGCTGACCACAACTTATCCAGCACCATCCTCTAAAGACAAGCCTGGGTCAGAACTACACACATCTAAAATAAGAAGGACTTTTTCGAGGTTGAGGAAGGGTTTTTTCCTTTTTTTATAAAAATAGGGTCTCACTACATATCCTTGGTTGGCCTTGAACTGGCCACATGCAATTCAGGTTGGTCTGGAACTTATGAACCTCCTGTGTTGGCCTCTTGAGTGCTGAGATTATAGGTATGTGTATCACCAGGCCTAGCTTGGAGTAATTCTTTAAGGGATTAAAGAGTACACCTCTTGCTTGGCAAACGAAACAAAGCTTTGTGGGTACACATCTGTTATCTGTAATGGGCAGAGGATTTGGCAGGAGGTTATTGAAAACAGGCAGATCAGTAACCAAACACTGGGCACCCATCTACCACGAACTCATCCTGCCTGAGTCTCTGACTCCTATGCCCTCTAGGACCATGTAAAACATGCAATACTTAGGCAACTCAACCCCAAGGAAGAGCCAGAGGAAAGGAGTTACTTACACATCACTCTGATGAGTATATACTCTATCAAAAAGGGCTTCAGGAGCCATCCACTTGACTGGAAGTCGCCCCTGCAAATGTAGAAGAAAATGTAGATAGCTACAGGTTAAAACAAGTGTACGGCAGCTGGTTCAACTCTATGTAAGAGTACCATCTCATTCTGTAGCCCAGGCAGAACTCTAACTCTTGGTGACCTTCCTGCCTCAGTCTCTGAGCCGCTAGGCCTGGCTTCCTAATCTCACTGACATTTAAAATGAAGACTTGGGATTGGCTGGGTTTTGAGTAGGGCTGATCCTACAGTGTTGAAGGAAGGGAGCTAAGTCTGGAGGGACAAGCCTGGGATGGAATGCAGAGGAAATTAATACAGTGACATGAAGGATAACTATTATTTCATCTCTATAAAAACTAGGGTCCTGGATCGAGCCCCAAATTAAGTCCCAGGATTTCCCGGCTGGTTCCAAGATTCAGATCGGAAAAGTGGATGGGGTTCCTGTCCCCCCTCCTTTCCCCACTCTGGCCTGTCTTGAATTTGGGGTCCAATTCTGAACCCTATTCTAGAGTCGGGTCATTCAACATGCAGTCCTAGGTGCCCCTGTGTTCCCTCACACAGCGCTCTCAGTGTGCTTCTCACCCTCTGCAGGAAGAACAGACTCTCCAATGGGTTTCATCAGTCTGCCGCTAGAGCAGAAATAAGTTCCAACAAGCTCAGTGGCTGAGATGCACAGATTTGGTTCTATGAATAAAGTGTCAAAGTGCCTCTCTTTGGATTCTCATTGCAAACTATCTCCCTGACACACAGACGCACCTTGAATTAGCTTCTAGGTAAAAAGAACCTGCCAAACTTCCAGGCTCTAGCCCATGAGTATCATGAAGACGGTTGAGTATTATTCTGTATAAAAGAGTGTTCTGTATTTACTAAACCTATCTTAAATGTAGCCTAAATTTGCTCATGAAGAGTTAAGCAAAAATGACAGAATGAAATGTGGAGAATGAGCCCCACGGTTCCTCCGTCGATGAACTTGCATCATTGTGTATCCCACCCTGCCCTGGTCCCAGTGTTATGCCACAAACTTACATTTGTGGTCTTTTTGTAATAGTCTATATTGTTGATATCCCTGGCCAGGCCAAAGTCCGCTATCTTCATCACGTTGTTCTCTGTTACCAATACATTTCTGGCTGCCAAATCCCGATGGATACACTGCAGTGAAGAAAGGAGGAAGAGAAAGAAATAATCTCAAAATGTTTCAAGGATCAAAAGAAAAATACACTCATTTTTAAAACTGTAAGACAGAAAATGCACCTTAAGTCAAAGACCACTTACAGCATGCTAAAAAAGCCATCTTGGGGCTGTAAGATTCAACAGGTTGACTAGGATCAGCAAGAGCCCCAAATAGGACTCCTGTATTCATTTTCTGACTTAAATCAATCAAGGCCCCAGTCATTTCAGAGAGCAAAGGTTGATCATCTAACCATGTACTCATATCTGAAAGACCTACAGTACCAGTATCTCCCCTGTAGCCTCATACAAGCTCAGCATTAATCACCCTAAACCTTGAGATCTCAACACTTGCTCTTTCGTGCCCTTTACACCCACTTTTCAGATGAGTGGGTTAAGCATGGACCTCACATCTTCAGTCTCCTGGACAAATCTCTGACACTCTGACCCGAAGGCCTACAAACGCTTTGATGTCAGGAAGGTCGAGTTCTGGGACTTCTGCGTTCCCTTTCTATAAGTGACGTCTTTTCCACCTCTGCCTCTAAGTATGTGGAGACTCTGCACTGTTAGGTACAGATGACTTCTTCTAACACTTGTTCCCTCTCTGCAGCTCTGGACATTGTATATGTCCAATCCTGCAAGCCATCCTTCGCTCAGACCTCCCCAACCCTTGATATTCCTAGGCTGGCTCTTCTCTTCCTCTGTCCCTTAGAGGTGGAAAAATGGCCACATTTGGTTTGCGTGCTTTCTTTTCTCCTCCTGGTGTCAAGAATTAGGCATACGAGATAACTGCAAACCCCACCTCCATCTGGCCTCTCTGCTGAGACCCACGTGAACATCTTCACCGACACTGATGTCCACATGTTCACTGTGAACATCTTCATGGACACTGATGCCCTTCTGACATCTCAGAGTCAAGGTTTCTACTGCCCCATTCCTATCCTCTTTGATCCTCAGTCAGAACAGTTCACGCCATCATGCTCTATGTTCAAGTCCTGTCCAGTCGAAAATGTCCCCATAGTCTATTTCCCACTGCTGATCCCTTAGGCCAGGCTGTAGCCACTGCCTTCCCTCTACATCTGTGGACTGCTACCCTGACTGCCCAGAGGTTTCCTTGATTCTAAACCCAGTCCAATTCTTCTGCACCTTGCACAGCTTATACTTCAGACACAGCCCAACATGGCCTCTCCTGGCTCACTGCTCAATCAGTGCCCACCTATCCACATTCCCAGTCCAACTGGCCTGTGCAGGGGCCACACTGTGTTTGCACGTATGTCAGGACCAAGTGCTCCAATGCTATGGTGCAGCTGCATGATTCCAACAGTAAGTAAGGTCTCAGAAAGGTCTAGTTATTATAGCTTCTGCATTTCCTGCCTACAAAGGGCATGCTTTTGTATGCTATTGTATTCTGGCTGTACTTTAACATGCTATTGCATGAAAATACATGATAATCTGGGCCCCTACTCACCCACCTCTATTTTTGGAAGGAGTGTGGCACATAGAAGAAATTATCATCATCAAATGGTTTGCCACAGGTCCTGGGCAAAGGTTAACTATCATGTGAAGCAGAGTCTGACTACCGAGTGAGCGGAGCTGGGAATGGCCTACAGTGAGCTCTGCACGAACAACGGAATGGAAGAGAAACAAACCTAACTACCTTTAAATACGAATAAAGACTTATTTTACCTCTGCTCTCACCCACCCGCAGAGCATCCCTTGTGTTCACTAGCGTGTGTGGGCAGGAGATCAGAAACGGGGAAGCAAGCAAACCACCCAAGTCTACATGTCCCTGGCCAGACTGGGAGCGGGAAATGTGAGAGGTCCCAGGGCTGCATGCAGCTCTGCCTGGGTTGGAGCATGTAGTCAATCTGGAGGCCTCTTCAAATTCAACTTCCAAGGTCCGAGCCAAGCTTTCCTGGTGGCTGCTCCCACTGACGTGCGCTCTATGTGTTTGGCAAGCGGAGCGGTCAGAAGATTCTGGCTTCCCCTGCATGGGGCTCCGACCACACATCAGGGCTCAAGTGGGACAGAGAGGCTGCTGTGGGCAGCTGTCACCATCTTGGTCACTCCTCATCCCAGGGTGCCGGGAAACACCAAGGGCTGAATGGAAGGTTTGGAACCAGTGCCCAAGAAAAAGGAAGCAGCTAAAGGCAAGCCAAATCCCACCATGTACAGAAAGCCGAGTTGTTCTCCAGGCCAGAGCGCTGACTGCGGATACAACAGAGGCCCTAGGAAAGCTTGGTATTTCTCCCCTTTTCCTATAGGTGAAGGGATTGCTAAGGAAGGCCAAAACATCAGCGGATGTACAGTGTGCTGGGCCATAGGTGATCTGACATAATCTCCAGGGCGACCCATGAGATGGGTGTGATCATAACCATTTCATAGATGAAGATGGCAGGACTTTCTTTCTTTATTTTTTTAATAGCATCCTTGAACTAAAAAACAAAGCAAGGATTTTATAAACAGCATAAGTGTCCCTGCCATATCCTGGCTGTCCCCAGCACTCTCTCCCACAAGGAGGACTGAGCCTACTTCTAATAATACACTCTGTATTAAGCATACATAATACACTCTGTATCAGATGCTTATGGCCACTGTGTTGGGCTGATGTAGGCTCTCAAAAGATGAATGGCGATTAGTAGTAACAGTAACTACTATCATCATGATACTACTCATAAGAACACCTCCACATTTCCTCCCCCCAGTTCTTCCCCTTAAAATCTACTCATTCCCCTTTGGCAATGTTCATGTGACAGCTGGGCCTCAGAGCTGGGCTTTGGTTTGATGCCATTTCTTGACTGTTCTTGAATATGTTCAGTGTGAACTCGGCAGTTTTAACTAAAACTGCTCTCCATCCTGCATCCCAACTCCCAGATCCTCCTCGCCTCAGGAAGCTACATCATCGTCCAGTTTCACAGCTAGACATCGGGAGCTTTCTTATTGCTCTTCTCCCCTTCACCTAATCAGCTACTCTCATGATAGCAAAGCCTGTCCAAATTCCAACTACCAACCTCTTTCAGTGTTTTGGGGCCTGATAAAGTCTGGCCCAAACCACCACCCCTTACAGAGGGACTCTTTCCAGGCCACACACAGGAGCAGTAAGAGCGAACTGTGAAGTATAGAAGTGGCTCTAATATCCTCAAGGGCTTTGGACAGCCTCACGGGCCCAGTCCAGGGTCCCTGCCTGAGACTTTAAAGCTCGGAACGAGGAGGTCTTTATCACAATGTTTCCCAACTGTTCAAATGCTCTTTGTTGTTGCTGTTTTGAGACAGGGTCTCTCTGTATTTAGCCCCAGCTGGCAGGGAACTCACTGTGTAGACTAGGCTGGCCTCAGTCTCACAGAGATCCACCTGCCTCTACCTCCTAACTGCTGGGATTAAAGGTGTGAGCCACCATGCCTGGCTAGCTACTTACTTTTTTAATTATTTTTTTTTAAATTTTATGTGTATGAGTGTATTGCCTACATGTGTATAAGTGCATCTGTGTCCTGCAATGCCTGAGGAGGTTAGAAAAGGATGTCAGATCCCCTGGAACTGGAGTTCTAGACAGCTATTAGAAGCCATATGGGTGCTGGGAACCAAACCCGGGTCCTCTGCAAGAGCAGCCAGTGTTCTTAACTGCTGAGCCATCTCTCCAGCCCTACATACTCATTTTTAATTACACATATATTGGTAATTTCTCCTACTGTTGTGACTCCTATTCTAAGAAGTCAAGGACAATGTCTGTTCGGGCCACCTCACTGGACAGCCTGACCCAGAGAATGGGATTTGGGGGGAAACCGTGAACAAATACTTCTTCAAGGACTGAAGAGGGAAAGGAAACCAGTGCTCCTGCCACTTTCGTATCAGCAACAGGTCCTGCTGGATTCAAAAACACTCCCATTTCCCACCAAGGAGAGTCGAGTGACCAAGCCCAGAGCAGTTAACAGACTGCATGTGGCTGACTGCTCGCTCCCATAGTTCAGCTATTTCAAGGTGAAACAGTGCCAGGGCTACCCATGAGTGCCAGATTTGTTCACAGTACTTACTTGTTTATTCTATGTCCAGCCTCTACACATACACACATGAATACAACACACAGACTGATACACACACAGAACATACACACATCACACATGCATACAACACAGACGTACAGACACATACACCATACATAACAGACACCTATATACAGCATACACACATGCATACAACACACCCAGACACATAACAACATAACATGTAACACACACGGAACAAACATACACAAACAACATTCACTAGGGCACATACACACCGGGCATGTGTTTTTATGGCTGAGCACTTTAAAGTGAGTTGTAAAACATCTATACCTCACAACTAGACTCCTCAGCATTTACTAATGCAAAAATCTAAAACATTTTCAGCATTGACAGGATGCCACAAGAGGAAAATTCCAGACCATAAAACTCTTCATAAAAATCATTAAAAATATTACGCAGAGGTACCTGCTGGCTATGCGAATATAGTTCAGAGAAAACAATCAGCTTCCGTGTCTAGCAAACTTGAAAATTCAGAAAGCTGAATTATGTATAGGTAAATATTACAACTCTTCCCCACCATAAAAAAAACTCAAAAAATGATGCTTCTGGTGTTTGGGAGTAAGGAATACCCCACCTACCTATCTCTTATCTTAACACCATGATCACCCCTGTCTAAATTCAACCTGGATAGCTCAATGTTATTTACACTAGAGCCCACGCTCAAGTATCAGTTGCTTACAGTGTCTCCTGTAAAATCTGACCTTCATCTCCATTCCAAGGAGGATCATCAGGCCCAGATCATCACACTTCTGCATTTGGTTGTCACCTCTTTTAGTCTCAAACAACCAATCTCTTTCTCTGTGTCTCTGTCTCTCTCCGTATGGCCTTACATAGTCCAGGCTGGCCTCAAACTTGATACTTAGTTGAAATGACCTTAAATTTCTATTCTCTGACTCTGTCTCCTGAGGGCCTGGGTTATGGATGGGCACCATCATGCCCAGTTTATGCAGTGCTTGGGATGGAACCCAGGACTTCCCTCATATTTGCAAGCAGCACACTACTAAATAAACTGCATCCCCAGCCCTCTCCAGCGTGCTTTAACTTCCACGACACAGCCATGCTGAAGTGATGTCTTGTCAAATGTCCCACATTCTAGATCTATCTGGCTGTTTCCTGAGGCCAAAGATTTTCTGAATGGCAAACTACCCTGTGTACGTGCGTGTGTGTAAAATCAGAACTCAACTATTCAAACTGATCTTTTAAAAACCCTATGTTAGGAAGGTTTACAGTGCCCACCCCCACACACAAAATTTTTCTTTTTATAAGGAAAGTTCTAAGCTATCAACTCTGAAAAATGAGAAGAAAACAAACAAAACCCTCAGAAGACAGGAAGACACTGGGTATGTGGTATGTGCCTACACAACAGAGAGCAGGGCTGTGACGCATTGAGTCCCACACTCTGTCCCTTGAGTCCCGCATTCTGCATGATCTGACACAGGCCACCTCCCTCACCTGTTGACACTAGCAAAGCCCCTGGGTGATCCAGGATTATGTCTCTTCAAGTAGCCCAGGCCCAAGGGGACAGAGTAGTCACTACCAAGGGATTTCATCTCTCTGGAGACCTGAGGATCTGAGGAAGTTCCACTCAGGTAGAAGCTGAGTCCATCTCTGCCCATAAAAGCCCTTCTGCACCCTGGCCCCCAGGGTGGGACTGAGGAAGGGTGTCTTGGGTTGTCTGTTGTACCAATGAGGGCTCTGGGCACCTTTCTCACAGCTTCCAGAATAACTGGAATGTTTAGAGTTCCACTGTAAGTGGCATGCTTGGAATGCCAATGATTCACCTCAGGGAACCTGGCCGAGTTCTGACCACAGAGTCACTGAGGGAGACAAAATAAACTCAGATATCCCAGACTTGATGTTTCTAAAATACACCTGTGCTTGATCTTCACTCTCAGACTATCTACAGTCATCAAACTCAGCATCTTAATGTGACACAAGTCTATGCCCCATAAGCTCAACAAGCACAAAACACATGAAGCCCACACCTGGAGCTCCATTCCAGCAGCATCCCACCTACCCCATCTGAGAGTGCAGCCGGCTTTCCCGCAGTTGGTAGGAGTTTGCGAGGCGGCTCTGGCCTTTCAAGAGTTCATTAAACTCGAACGTGAATAACGCCATAAATATTTTCCAGGTCGTGCAGACATGCAAGAACTCGATCAAGCAAATGGGCAGGTCCAAACTGCTCAGCCTCTTCAAAGGTGCATTTATTGGCTTACATCCAACCGAGTAGAAAGCAAAGGACTCACTTTTTGGGAAGCCAAGTATTCCATGCCTCTGGCCAGCTGGTAGGTACAGGACACCAGGTCCTTGAAGGTCATCTGCTCCTCAGGAACACGGTTAATGTCATAAGAATATTCCATGCCAGGGGGCCTCCGGGCTCGCAGGTACTCCCGCAGGTTGCCTTTCGAAGCGTATTCAACTATGACGTAGAGAGGCCCTGGTGACAGGGAGGAGAAGCTTCCTAAGGCAGCGAAGGCAGGATCTGCCCTTGGGTGACTCGGCAAACAGTTTTTAGCTATTACAGCCTACTGTTGTTTTGTGGTGCTGGGATCAAACTCAGGACCTTGAACACACTACGTCAGTGTTAGGTAAGCACCGAGCTACAGTCCCAGCCCTATCTTTTCTCTCCAAAAATGACAACCTTCAAAGGTTTGAAGAAATAAAACACAGTTGTAAAAACCGTCCTAGTGGTGTCTGTTCCCCTCTGCCTGCCTGGAACAGCAACAGCCATCAGATGTTTGCTCTTTACAGTTCCTTTGAAACACTCTATGTACATATATGTCAATTACATAGACATATATTTATATGGGGTAATATATGAACATATTATAATGCATCGTACCTGCATATACAGCTGTTCTTTGAGACAGGTCTCACTGTGTAATCTAGACTGCTCTCCAATTTATGATCCTCCTGCCTCAACCCCTTGCATCTAGAACTACAAGTGTGTTCTACCACACCCAGTTTAAAATATATTTTTTAACCACATGAATAAAGGTAGAGCACTGCAGTATTACCACTTTCATGGAATCAGTTTCATTGGTGAAAAATAAATCTATATTGATTCTTTCTCACAGCTCTACAAACTCCATCATGTGCAGCACGTCATCTGTCTACTTTCCTGTGCCCAGCGGTATCTAGGCGCTTCCAGGTTTCTGCATAGCAAAGACTGAGAAATGCTGCCTTACATGTTTCCTTATTCTACAGATGTGCCACCATCTTTCCATGTATAGTCTCAAGGGCTGGCAAACAAATGGTCCCCAGGCCAAATCCTGCCCACTAGGATGACCTGTCTGGATCAACATATTTTACTGTCACCCAGCCAGACCGATTCATTTCTGTATCATCTGAAGCTGCTTTCTCAGCACAAAGGCAGAGGTGAATATCTGTAACAGAGACCATAGGTCCATGAAAGCCTAAAATATCTACAGTTGGCCTTTACAGAAAAGGTTACCAATTCCTACACAGACCTAAAGGGGAAACCCCTTGATCAAACCCAGGCATTTTAAATCATACTGTCAAGTTGATTCCTAAAGGGCCAGTAGGCGCTCCGTGGAAGCAGCCAGGGAATCCCTCCCTGGGAAGCAAGTAGCTTCATTCCACTTTCCCCAGTGAAGCTATTCTTGAGAGGCCAGCCATCTGCTGCCCAAGGCAAGATAGGATTCCTCAGTTCCTGCTTTAAGGGAAAGATTTCTCAACCAGTGCATAGTCTTTTTGAGACAGGGTCTCCCAGTAGCCACAGCTGGCCTAGAACTCACTATGTAGACCACGCTAGCCTTACTCTCACAGAGATCTACCTGCCTCTGCCTCCCAAGAGCTGGGATTAAAGGTGTGCACCACCACGCCCAGCTCAAAGTATACAGTATTATTCCAGGAAATCTCTAAGCACTAGCAAAACCAAAACAGCATCAGAAAAATGCCTTTTCCAAAATATAGCAGGACCCCACACCCAATTAATTTTGCATGTTCCCTAGGGGTAGACAAAGATGTTCCCAACACCACCTCAACCCCAATATTCAAGATTGGTACCATCTTCTTAAGGGTAGAATAAAAACAACTTTTAAAGTGTGTGTGGTGGGGGAGATATATGTACAGGTATGTGTGGAGGCCAGAGGATCACCTTGTTTCTTTGAGGCCAGGGTCCTTCACTGGCCTGGAATTCACCAAGCAGACTGGCTAGCAGGTCAGTAAGCCCTAGCAGTCGCCCATCTCTGCCTCTCCAGCACTGGGATTACAAGCACTTGTCATTTTTTTATACGGATTCTGCATAACTAGTTCGTGTCCTCATGCTTGCAAGACAATCTCTCCTAACTGAACTATCTCTCTAGCCCTTAACTTTGTAGATTTTTGAGACAGTCATTACTATGTACTCTACATTGGTCTCGAACTTGTGATTCTTCTGCCTCAGCCTCCTGAGTGCTAAAATAAATGTGTACTATAAGCTCTTGAGTTGCTCTATACACAGAATCTAACAGCCCAACTGTTTCTAGACTGATTCTAGTGCTCCACAATGCAATGTGTAGACAGAAGGAATCTCCTCCTCCTCACCATCCTGCGTGCAGGCCCCCAGGAGGTTGATGATGTTTTTGTGTTTGCCAATCATCTTCATCATCTCCATCTCTGACACCAGATCGGAAAGGTCCTTCTCCGTGGCATCATCTACGAACATTAATTAGGTGAATCATGAATCGGTTGGTTTCTTACAACTCCCAGGGTGTCACTGTTTGCCAAACTCTTAGTTAGAACTCCATGAAACTGAATTTTAGGAGCAGGAAACACTGCCTAATCTTTACCCTCATTTTATCAGTAAAGGGACAAAAGCCCAGGAGGGGGTGGGGGTGGTTCTTCTCAGGGTCAAAGAGATCACTGGAGGTCACAAGGTCAAGACTTAGGCTGACCAGATCCAGGCCCCCAACACTAAAGCCAAATCTTTCACAGTAAACTTCTTAATCACATACTTTCTGATGTCCCAAACAACTCAAAGAATGACAGAGAGAAGATCCTATGAGGAACATTTGGACTCACTACAATATTTCCCCCGGAACAGGAATTCCTAGCCTAATCTTTGAATGATTCAAAGTTGGGTTCAGGAGGGAGACCACAACAGCATATATGTGTGTGTACAAAGAGGCATCGTGAGTGGGCAAAGCTATGTAAGCCAGTGGCTTCTCAAAGGCTCCAATTACCATGCCAACAGAGAAGCACAAGACTCTCTTCTAACACCTCAAAGCGTGGCACAGGCCCCACACATGTGGGCTCACAGGGAGCTTCGCAGAAGAGGCAAGACTCTTTCCAGTGTGCTCTTCTTTGAGTTAATTCGTTCGCTGTTGTTTGGTTTTCTTGTAGTGCTGACTCAAACCCAGGCCTTGTATATGGCACTCAAGCACTCTTACCACTGAACTCCATTCCCAGTCCTTAAACTGACTCAATATGGAAACAAACCTGAGTTAAAAGATGAGGGAGGAGAGGAACATAGCTATTAATAAAAGAAATCGGGGCACAGGTGTCTAAAAACCTGCCCTGACCTATCTGGAGGGGAGGAAAGTGGGTAGGAGAAGAGAGGCTTGTGGACACATGGCTCAGGATGCTGTCCTTTCCAGGACCTAGCCATTCTCTGGCTGTCGAAAAGGATACTGAGGAGACTCTGGGGCTAATCTCCCTGGCCATGCTAAAAAGGACAGTGGCCAGTTTTGATAAAAGAGAGCCAAACTCCAAACCTCCTTTTCTGCAACATCTCCAGGGAACTTGGGAGCCCTTGTAGCCAAATCAGAAGTCCTACAGAAAACATTGTGAAGCCTGGTCCTTCCCACACACCCCTCTCCCCTAGTACATACCAGTAGGTTGCTCGGGTCCCTAGATACTTGTATCTCCTCCCTAGCATCAACCCCCCAAAATGGGGAGCATCTCAGAATACCCAGATTTCCCTGGGAGCCTTGGGTCAATGGCTACAAATGAAAGTTTCTATACTTACCACATTCCCTGCAGGGAGGAATGTGGTAAGTATACCAGGAAAGAAAGAAAAGCTTAATTCCTGAGTATGCACATCATCCATACAGACAGGACAGTCACAAGGACAGGCATCTCTTCTTACAAATCAGGGGAACACTGGGCACAAGTCTTCCTTTCTGAGATCCCCACATGGGATTTAGAATGTGATCATTCCCTGTAACTCTTCCCATAAAAAGAATATTGGGGAAGAAAAAGTTGATGGTTGAAAGTTAAATTCCTTAGACTTGTCACAAAACTGGGCTGGGAAGATCTCTTCAGACTCCCACCAACACAAAGAGACATTTACGCCCTGGAGTCATTGTTTACATGTCCCCAGATCTCTGCATTAGCTCCAACCTCATTTCTTCCTTTTTAGTTTCTAAATGACTTTCCAGACCTATGTTTCTCCAGGTCCATATTCTGTGCAAAAATGAAGGCACTCAGTTTCCTGAGCCTCTTGCTTCCATCCAAAATGTCTATGTCACCTTATTTGCATGTTAAAAGTCCTGATTTTACCAACTCCCTCCTAAACCTGTACATGAGTAGATACTTTCTAAGCCCATGAAAATAGGGTGAGAAAAATCATAATCTCCTATAAGGAGTTGAACAATTCAACCTAGCAGACCTACCACTTGCTCATAAAACTGGCTAAGTACACACAGCTCAAGATAAATCGTCTGTCTCAGACACTGATTTATCCTGAAAACCCCTCAACCTCCAGGCCAAGTATGTGCTCTCTGACCCCACATCACTATAGAGTTCACATGTCACAAAAGGAACATTCTTGATAAGGCTCTCCATCTCCCCAACCCCCAACCACTCACCTTTCAACATCTTCACGGCCACCGTGACCGCCTCCTTGGGCTTGTCTTTGTCAATTCCGACTGCTTCGGCCATCACTACTTGCCCGAAGCAGCCTTCCCCCAGGGGTTTGCCCAGCGTCAGCCTAAATGTGTAAATAGGGGATTAGCACACAGCATCTGGCTGAGGGGCCAAGAAAGGGAAATTCCAGAACTAAATATACAAATCTTTCAGCGGCTTGCATATGGAATCAATGAGACTTCGGGTGCACGCGCACTGGGGTATTTTCTTAGTGACGTTTTCGAGAATGTCAATTACTGTTGGAACAGCTATTAAATTTCACATTTGTACTCTCAATTTATTTTCTTTATGGAAGGTGTCCTTGCTAGCGAGGTGGTCAGTCTCCCTGTGTGCCAAGCATCAGGAGCTTTTGATCTTGAGCCAATTAAATATTTGTAATTTCAACTGTCTCAGAGAAAAATGTTAAGGTGGTTCTTATTTTCTGTCCCTGTAAAGTGGTAGCTTTAGAACCACTATTATTCAAATGCCAGTGGATTTTATGGTTATATTGCTTGCCAAGTTACAGGGTATGAATCTTAATCACATTTCAAAGAATATCTGATTTTTCATTAAAAGAAACTTCTGGATAATGGACAGAATATTTTTTTGACATACATTTACAAAGCCTTATCACTGCCTAAAATAAACAATAAAGAAAATAGAGTACCAAATTAGACTTGTAAGTTCAAAAGTGCTACACATTTTATACAAAGAGCCCTATGTATTGTTTTAGGTTCCAGAAACCAACAGAATGGAGAAATCTTTGGAATACTTATGAGTGTGTTTTAAGTTGTTTTTTTGGTTTTTTTTTTTTTTTTTTTTGAGATTTACTTTTAATTATGTGTATGACCATGGGGAGGGAGGGTGATGTACATGTGAGTACAGGTGCCTATGGAGATCAAATACATCAGATGCTCCTGGAGCTGGAGGAACCAGCAGTTGTAAGTTGCCCAGTGTGGGTTCTGGAACTTGAACTTGCGTCCTCTGGAAGAACACTATGTGTTCTTAACTCCTGAGCCATCTCTCCAGCCCCATGAATGTGTGCTTTTAAAATAAGCATAGCACAGCAAAGTATCAAGCTCTCCTTAGTAAACAGCATTTATAGTAAGCAATAATGGTTTGCAAAAGTTCACCCCCTACCCCTGCAAAAAAAAAAAAAAACAAGGGCAGTGTATGCTATGTGAGGTCACCCACTCTCAGTCCAAAACTAAAATTAAATCGAACATCTTGGCAGAAAATAAACATTTGCGTTGGAAACATGGTTAATTTATGTCCTATTGCCCCTGCTACTACAAGCATAACAAACCTCTCTTTGTGTAACTCTTGCCTCCAATCTAATAAACTGCTTCTAAATAGCCTTCATTCATAGGAAATCTGCTCCACCTACATTTGTGCTGAACACTGCTTGGAAATGCATAGTGCTCAGATTTTCCACACTGGGGTACCCCCAGGTGAGAGCCACCAGGCAGCACAGACTCACACTGTTGACAGTGGTGTCACAGGTGGCCAAAAGTACGGGCTCAACCTGCAAGCAGCAAGTTTTTAACATATGATCACAACTCCCCAATTCAGCCCAGTATACATAGGAATGTGCATATGTGCCCAGCTATTCATATAACTATGCAGCTAGGGGACTGGCAGCGGTCAAGAGAAACAGCCCCTCCTCTCTCCAAATTCCGCAGGTAAAGAAACCATTCTTTGTTTTTTCTCTGGTACCTCACCAGTGAATGTCCAACAAACATGACTCAAATGAATGAATAAATGAATGAACAAACAAACAAATGGATGCTCTTTTACTGCATACCACACCCTGAAAATCACTTCTATTAACTGAAGGCTGCCTCAGCACTTACTTATCCCCAGCTCATGATAGATGTTAATATCTTTAAATTAGGAAACCAAACGGCTGTGAAGTCGTATATAAAGCCAGCTACCTCTCCCTTCCAACTAGATCTGGTCATATCTACTCTCTCTCTCTCAGATCTGGTCATATCTTCTTCCTCTCTCTTTCTCTCTCTCTCTCTCTCTCTCTCTCTCTCTCTCTCTCTCTCTCTTTCTCTCTCTCTCTCTCTGTATGTGTGTGTGTGTAATGTATATGTTAAACACGCTGTCAACATAATTCTAGGGAGATAATGTCAGGACAAGGGAGGCTAGTTGAGCATGTCAAGAGCTTATTCCAGAATATTTGATGCAGAAGGCTAGCATTTCTACCTTCCCTTACTCCTGAACTGTTTAGACTCCACTTCCTACATAAAGGAAGTTGCTACTTTTCCCAAGGTGGGGCTGGAGTTGGTCTCTGCACCACTGACTGTGTTAAGCACATCATCTTGATGAAGCCTGCACTTCAGAAGCCTGCCCATCAAACATGACTGGAAACCAGAGATTCCTACAACGAAGAATTAATGACCAGTCCCGGGATGCATGGACCTCATTTTATAGGAATGAAATTCAGAGAATTTTGGTGAGTCAGTCGAGGTTACCCAGCCACTGGTTGGCAGAACTGGGATTCAAATCCAGACCAAGAGCAGCCCAAAGTACATGAAGAGGCACACAACACCTAACAATGCCTCATGTGAGTTTGCATGGTGACCTTTGACTCAGCATGTGATCGAATACTTCTCTATCAACTAATGTGCAGAGTATTGTCAACTACAGAAATCAGATACCGTATTTGCAGTTTTTCAGCCCGATAGATACTGCATTAATAACCATTAAAAAGAGCGACACAGGGTAAAGATCCTTAAGGCAATTTATGTTCTGCATCTAATTTCTCCAAGAAACAAACTACAGAACAGTCATTTTCTAGTAACCAGAAGTTGGAATGTCAGATCTGTTTTAGGGATTGGATAATTCCACTTTTATTCCATCTGACGGGGTTTGGATTGTCTAGAAACCTTTAAAAAAATGATAACCAGATGCCTCCTTTTTGGTGACTGACTAGGACTTTGTAGTTCTGCTTTGAGGGAGTTATTTTATGTAAATACATATAAAATCACTCTTCTTTTCCAGGAGTTGGCTATTTAGAAACTCAACTTCACTCCTGGTGATATTGTCAGAGCAAGACCTTTGCAGCTAAAGGTCATGAAAAGAAAATGTCAGTCCAATATTCCCACTTATATTTAAGTTTTAGCTGGGGGATATGTGCAGAGGAAGTACTCACTTATCTCTGGGGAACTCCCATTTTGGATCTTCAGGAAGTTCATACTCAGAGACCCCTGCCAACATCGGAGTGTCTGCCGTAGAGGACAGGCGAGTTGTTATCCTCACCAGCGGGGTGTTGGAATTCATGGAAGAGCTGGACTCAGCTGAAACCTGGATACAAAATGCAAAGTCCCAGATGTGATCCTGGTTCTACCTGAAAAGGCCATAGGAGAGCTGGGACCCAGCCAGAACATTAATTCTTACAAAGAAAAGGAGCAGGAACTAGAAAAAACTCATAGACCAAAAGGAAAATTTACTAGATTTCCATTCCCTATCCGCCCATCCATACTAGATTTTATCCAAGTAATATATTCCTAAGACTGAGCATTTAAATACAAATTCTTATGTAAATGTGATCCGTTAATCATGATGTCTTCTTTCCATATTAATTCTGCAAGACAAACATGAATGTTCACACAGGCCTCATTAGCGTCATAATTGTCATTTTGCCTAGACTTGTTTCAGAGTCTCAGATGATCAAGGTTTTCTCAGCCCTGCTCAGACCATAGATCAAGAATATACTCATGAGACTATTCTAGCACCATTTAAAGCAATCATCAGGTAAGGATTCACAAACACGTAGGAGATGATCTCTTCCACAGTGCCTCTGCCTCCAGAAATGTAATGCAGGGTATCTCAAGGAAACAATCTCAGGGTATGAGTGGGAGGGGCACTCTAATGGCTCCAAAGTCTTTTACTTAAGGAAACCCAAGGCACAGGCATTGGGGGTTATTCTCCATCTTTCCCCAGTCCTTCTGGAACCTTGATGATGCCCAGGCTGCTTGGTGAACATGGAATGGCTCTTGTCTCCTTGAGCTGAATTCAGGAAGTAGTGCAATGAACATGTGAGACCAAGAACTGAGGGAAAGAACATACAGCTTCATTCATAACCATACAGAAGGAGCCTTTCCCACCTGGCAGCACATCGAGTTTCACCAAGTTCTTTTCTCCTTTACCTGATCAGTCTCAGCCTATGTCTGACCCAGTGACTATTTTCTTAAACATATTGTCTCCTCTTGGCTGGTTACTGAGAAGGGAATCTCATGCAGAGCCCACACGAAGGCCATGTCTGACTACAAATGCAACAGCGCAATCTTGGGCTGATCGTGGGCTGCTGGAATACTGCATTACTATAGACCAAGGCTGATAGCATGTGGGGCCAGAGGGGAGCCACCCAGACAGCACAAGTCACCATGGCTAACATTTCCTGCAGGAGTAACTACCTCCTGCCGGGCACACAAACGCTTCTCTTTCAAGCTGGCAAAGGTGAATCCAGATGATCTTCTACAAGGTAGGTCCTAGACTCTTCTCAGAAGGAACCCAAGGACCTAGAATCCCCCCAAGAGTGCCCCAGTTCAGAAAGCCTTTCAGCTCTCTTTGGTAAACCATGACTATCCATCCTTATTGTAGGTAAAAAATTTAGGAAGCTGCTTATGGTATTAAAATTAATGGCATTCTCAGTCCCTCAGCTACATAGTGAGTTCAAGACCAGCCTGGGCTACATGAGACCCTTTCTCCAAAAAAAAAAAAAAAAAGACGTAGATCATTTTAATGTGAAATTTCTATTATCATTTAAAATGTACATGAGTATATTTCTGAACCTTCTGAGTAGTCTTTTAGAAAGAAAATATTCTTTTATTAAAATATTTTTTATTGCTTTTGTTGTTGTTGTTGTTGTTGTTATCCTTGTTTTGAGGCAGGGTCTCCCTGTGTAGCTCTGGTTGTTCTGGAACTTGCTATGTAGACCAGGCTGGTTTTGAACTCACAGAGACCTGCCTGTCTCTGTCTCCCGAGTGCTGGGAGTAAACGCATGTGTGACCATGCCCAGCTAAAATCTTTTTAAGTTAATTATTTGTATGTGTGTACATACCCAAGTGTCACAACACTGTGCACTTGTGGAGGTCAGAGGACAATTTGTAGGAGTCAGTTCTTTCCTCCTACCATGTGGGTTCTAGGAGTTAACTCAGATCATCAGGCTTGGTGGCAAGCACCTTCACCTGATGAGCCATCTTATCAGCCCCCAAGGGGGGAGCTGTTTTTAAACGCTACAATATAGATGGTACAAGTGGCACTTATTTACTGACTGCAGCACAGGAAAATGATTTGGGAGGCAGAGGAAAAGCCAAAGGATTGGGAACTTTGTAGTAGAGAGCCTCACACCCAAGGGTCCAGACCACAAAGGCAAATGGCAGAAGTTAGCCAGAAGAGATGAGATAAGAAGGTTGTGAATTCAGTTCCACTGGAGCCCACTTCACTCCCGACTAGAGTCACAGGCTAAGGAGAAGCCCTGTCCTGGGTGCAAGGGAGCTGACTCCCAGTCCCCTCCACAATCACGTCAGCCTTGATGTGGTAAGCCGGCCTCATCTGCAGGATGCATCAGAAACCAGGAACTTTCAAATAACATCAGGATACCCAATTTCCACTGACCATGGGTGGAAACATCACAAGTTTCTGCCACAACAAAGGGGCTCAGAAACCTCTGCAATGGGGTTGGCCTGCAAGGCTTCCTAGGATCCATCTATCTCACTTTTTCTGTATTAGGGTCACCTACATAATCATGCTTGCAAAAATTGATTGATATTTTACTTTGATACTTTTCAAAAAAAATAAAAGATCTTTCTGGAAATCACTTTTACACGAACAGGCAAAAATCACCACTCACTGTAGTGGAAATTCATGCCTGAAGATCAGAGGCAAGAAGTCTCAGCCAATCTAGTAAAAGTCAGTCTGGAAATGAGACAGCACAGACCCCAAATGGCCACGGGCCAGCAAAGACTGCATGCAGTCACCACAGTCTGTACAAGGCCACCAATCTGGCCCTGTATCACTGGTCCCCAGCACTTCAGAACTGAACTGTTGGGATGTACAGTGTGCTAGAACCAGTTTGGAGGGGATGCTGATTGGGAAGTCATAGAAGCCACAGCGCTGGATGACGTTAATACCCCAAAGTAGGAGGCACACGTGAGTGTCTCTGTCTTATCCCTTAGAATCAGCATTCACAGGGAGGCTTACAGGAGAGGATGTGGCCACAGATATTTTAAAAACTCCTGGAAAAGCAGGGCTTTGGTGCCTTACGCCTGTGTTTAATCCTAGTACTCGGGAGGCAGAAGATGGCAGACCTCCATGAGATCAAGGTCAGCCTGATCTACATAGCGAGTTCCAGGCCAACTGGGGCTACAGGGAGATCCTGTCTCTACATAAAAACAAAACAAAAACCACCTGCAAGGCTATCTAAGGACTTGGCAGTAGTCACCATTCAACCTTTCAGAAGAGGTATCAAGAATTGGAGAAAAGGATAGGAAATAGGTCTTATTCCAGAAATTTCTGGATCATTTAGATTTTATTACCATGATTGTAGGCTTCTATCTCGTTCTGACTATCAAGGCTCTGAAGTGAAACACGAACAAATAGAAGACAAAGGCTTGAACACACAGACTTCAAAATCGGTTATAACACCACGATCCTTGCCTGCAGTCCCCTCTCATGCCTCCAGCAGTTCCAAGGTATCTCTGCGTCCTTTGATGTGGGTACCCTAATGATCACCCTAGGCTCAGCAGTCCTAGTGACTGTCCTGGGTTCAACACTACATTCTGGACAACTACACTGAATGCTTGAGGTCAGATTTCAGGGGCTATGTTCCAGTTGTTATACATACTACCTGTGGGTTTCAGAAGGTCTCTCAGCTTCCTTAGCCCAGGTTTCCTCATCTGTCAAACAGAGCTGGGTATAGTCCCCGTCTCACAGAGTCAGCATGAGGATAAAATGAGGACAACTTGTTGCCTTGGCTTACTGCCCAGTGATGAATGTAACTTAAGGGCTATCCCAGATCGGAGAAATTTACCATTTAGACTGGCATTAACTGCTCTGTGAGGACCTGACGGAATGGGAGTATAGACCCACATCTGTGGCCCAAGTTCACCGTACACACACCTTCCCGGGAACAGAACGTCTCCACAAGGTTTTAACGTGAATGTTTTCAAAACGGAGGGAAAATAACTAAAACAACATGAAAAATATCTTAACAGCCTTTGCTGCTGTCACTGCTGTTAAAATATAATACTGTGTTTACTTGTGGAAATTCTGTTCAAGATGAAGTGTGGAGATTCAGAGTCAATGTACAAGTCTGCAAAACACCTTTGTAAAAGACACAAAGTGGTAAAAGGGTAAGAAAATATCCAAAGTATCCAAAAATACAGAATTCAGTCTCCCTGTCCACAGACGTATATCTTAATTTTACCTCCATGCATTTTTACTGTGCTGTTAAAATCCCCTCTGGGACTGTAAAGTACGACTGGTTTTCTCTTCACTCCCCTTTCTTCGGAAAGCAAACCTCTTCGGCAGGCCTGGCACACTCTGTGGCAGGGGTCCCCCAGGGACCCTGTGTTTCAGGAGCTTCTTTCTCAGTGCCCACCTTGGAAGTCCTTATTTTTAAAAAAACCGGACACCATTTCATTACAGCCTTTTTCCTTGTTTTCTTTTTCAAAAAAGAGAATCATAACTCCCCCACCGCCACCCCAGATAGTCTTCAATTCCTAATCTGGAAACTTTAATTCTGGAGTTTTCTTTTCAACTTGAAATATCCCACTGTTAGTGAGAAGTAAGTTACTTGTAAACAATAAATGCTATACTCTGGTAAACCATTTCCCACCCACCCAAATCCTGGTAAGGTTTTTTTTTTAAAGCTGTGTACTTTTTCACAGTCTCCAGTTCAGCTTCCTCATCTTCCGGAATCTCTTTACCATGAGCCATAAATCAAGCTTTTAACTAAATGTGCTTTTCACATATTTCCACAGTACATATGGGAGATTAAGTGAGGAAGTGGGGTTTTTTCCCCCTTTTATTTTTAACAGCCACCAAGAAATAGTGGTTTCTCTTTATTCAAGATTAGACTGAATACTTAGGGGAGAACCAAGGACACAGAAGCAAAGATGCTCCAGGAAGGATGAGTCGTGTGCATATTTATTTCTGAGGACTGACACATACCACTGGACCACAGCAGACTAGGGAAACCCTCTGACTCCCAGACTATGGATGGAGCCTTCCAAATCAGAACAGAAAGCCCAGGCAGTGCATACTTCTGCCCTAAGTCTAGCCCCACACACCCCTATGGCCAAGCAGAAGGCTTGTACTACACTGAACTTCAAGGGGTTTTGAGGAGGTGGGTTTTTTCCCTTTCCATAATAAAGTTTAGATAATTACTCATATTTCTCTTAAACCAGTCTGCTTCCTCCAGATACCTGAGTAACCTGTCATAATAACACCTCTAAGTGTCCTGGCCCTACTAGAACATTCCATCAGTCAAAGTCCAGGGTAGATATTAATCAAATTAACAGAGACTAAATGAAAAGATGGGCCAAGTCAGGGAACAAGGAGGTGAAACTACACTACCAGGAATGTTCTAGATCATGGTGTTCAGCCACGAAGCAGTACGCCAATTAGAACTTCCTTTCATTGAGTTTGATAGATTCGAAGCCCATTAATACACATGCCTGAATGGCTCTTGAATCAAGTGTTCCCTCCTCTCCACCTTTATCCCACCCGTGATATCCAGGAGCCCATCATTTCCCTCAAAGGTATTGCAAGAAGATGTCCTCTAAGTTTCTTTGATTTTCACTCTATTTCAGAGGCCAGGAAGGGGAAGTGAAAGGCTGAGGACAAAGACTCTACAGCCAGTCAACAGACAGCTGAACCCCATCCTGCCCTATGGAAGTTTTTGGCTCCAGGGAAGGAGCAGGCCTACACCCTGCAAAACCTCAACACACGCGGCATCGTCCAAGCAAGGCTGTCAAGTGGCCATACCTAGGGGAAGGGAGCCTCAGTTAAGGGACTGTCTCCACTGGACTGGCCCGTGGTCATGTCTATAAGGCATTTTCTTGATTGTTGATGGAGAAGAGCCAGCCCACTGTGGGCAATGCTCCCCCTGGACGGGTGGTCCTGAGTTGTATAAGAAAGTAAGCTGAGCATGGTCCAGGAGAGCAAGCCAGTAAGCAGCGTCCTCCATCGTCTGTGCTCCAGGTTCCCACCCCGAGTTCCTGCCGTGGCTCCCCTTGATGGCGGACTGTGTGCTGCAAGCCAAAATAAACCCTGTCCTCCCCAAGTTGATTTTGGTCAATGTTTTTATCACATCAATCAAAAGTAACCAGGACACAGGTTTTCTCTGTGCTTCTCTGCACCCGTGCCTGACCCAAAGGGGGACCTGTAGAAATCACAGAGGGCAAAGCCCTCCCTTTACCTCAGAGATATACAAAGGCTACTTCCCAATGGTCACTGGCTGTCTAGTAGGAACAAGGTGCCCTTCTCTGGGCTGGCTGTTGCTGGTGTCATTCAACACTATGTGCACACAAGGAGTAGTGGCAGGTAAGCAAGTGCCTAGAGTCCGGGATACCAACTGCTCTTTTTCCAAGCATCAACGTACACAAAAGATTTTCCAAAAATTTCATGGCTACTTGAAAAAGATCACAAATAATTTCTTCATTGTTATTGAAAAACAAAACAAACATTTTGCCTCAGAAAAAAACAGTACCCATTGAATTATCTGTGTTCTGTAAGTCCAGGGCAGATTAGCAAGCATGAAGAGGAAAGAAAAGGAAGGGCCAGGGAGATGGTTTAGTCCCTAGAACCCAGGTAAAAAACAGGCAGGCTTGGGAGCACACTCCTGGAATCCTGGCACTGAGGCGCTGGAGGGGCGGGGGACCTGACTGGCTGCCCAGCATGGCCTATTTGACTAGTTCCAGAGCAGTGAGAGACTTGTCTTAAAAAGGGGGGTTGGGGGAGAAACAGTGCCTAAAGCATCTGAGGCCTCATCATATCTGCGTGAACACACACACACACACACACACACACGGAAAAAAACAACAGGAACAAATGAACTTTTCATGTTCCAGAAAGGACAGGAGAGTGACTGATGGAAGTGTGGAAAGAGGGGCTATGCGCATGCATGCTGGAAAGGGCTCTCATCAGGGCAGGGAGGATCAAAACTCGGACTCCACCCACACTGTGCAGGAGCCTAAGCCAGCAGCAAAATTCAGCCTGCCCTCCTGAGGGCCTGGGAGCACTCTCTCCTCCAGACGTGATTAGAGGCTCACCTGTCGCCAAGTAAAGGCATGCTTGGCATCCCCGGGGTATTCACTCTGTCATTAGCCTATCGGCAGGCCTTTGTGGAGATTTTCCCTCCAGCCACAGCCCAACAGCCCTCTTTTATCCAGATACCCGATAAGCATCTCCTCCTCCTCCCCCAGGGGGCTGTGCTTTGGGAAGTCCTCTGGGAAGAACCCCTAATACACTCTCTGACTACTAAGAATTAAAGTACATCAACGTCCTTTCAATCAATTTCCCACATTTGTTTATCCGGAGAGTCTGGCACTCACCCGCCTTCTTATACTATCTGACCCTGCTGGAGCATTTCCAAAAGACCCTCACTAGCTTGGAGCCAGTGGCAAACGTGGCAGGGCTTGTCTTACATGTAACTGGCTTAATTTTTATTTTCTTTGAGGGTGGTAGGGATTGGACATGGACTCTGGGCAAGCACCCTTCCACTGAGTGACATCCCCAGCCCAAGGAATGTGGTTTAGGCTATGTACTTAGCGAATTATTAAAGAGTAAAAGAAAAAAGGGACAGAAATGAAAAGGGAGCCTAATTTTCCCTTCTACACAAGGAATATGAAAGATAAGCAAGTGGAGATGGGTAAGAAAGCTGGGCGGAGAGGGAGGGTGGCCCCCCCAAAGGGAATTTAAGTGCATATGCCTCGTTCATGACAAGGAAGAACACTGTCTATACTAGTTTTAAACATTTTTTCTTAAAAGATGATGAAGGGGCCAACAAGAGTGTTCAACAGGTAAAAGTGCTTGTCATGGAGCCACACCTGTTTGATCCCTGAGACCCACATGGCGGAAGAAGGGAGAGAACTGGCTTCAGTAACCTGTCCTCTAATCTACCTACCTACTTTTACACACACAAACACACACTCACACACACACACACACACAGAAGACATAAAAGTAATTTTTTTAAAAAGACAATGAACTGCTAGGTGTGATGCTGCACGCCTTTGATCCCAGCGCTCAAGAGGCAGAGGCAGTGAAATCTCTGAGTTAAGGCCAGCCTGGTTTACATTAGGAAAGTTGGAGTTACAGGGAGACCCAGTCTCAAAAAAAAAGGTACCCCCCAAAAAAAAAAGACAATGAAATAATTATAGGACAATGTCCCAGCTATATAAGACTATAGATTTCACATGTTCCCCTATTAGAAAAATAAACAACTGAGAGGGAACATCATTCCTGCTATTTAAACTCTCTACACCAGAGTCCCGGGGTGGAGGCTACAGCCTGGCTCAGAGGTAGCACACGAGGAACAAGGCTGGGGAAGGGGTGACTATTCAGCTGAAAGCCACAGCAGCATCTGGCTAGGTAAGAGTTACCTTAGGATTGGATTCTCCCAGCAGCCAGTCAAACAACGGGCCCTAATCAGGCCCGTTTCTCCAGTCCCGTAAATGACAGTGGTGTCACTCAAAGTAGCAAGAGCACACGAGGGCCACGGGAAACCCACTGGTTTTTTTCCCACACTCTTACCACCATCTGGTCATTGGCCTGCGTTGACATATAGTCTAGATTCTATCCTCAGCCTCTACTGAGGAGGCAACTGCTAGAAACTTGGCTCCAGGGACGCCAACAAGGATCTTCCCAGCCTGGAGCCCGAGGCTGAGATGAAAGCAGCCAGATTTATGTCTAAAACGCTGCCTATCAGATGGATTCCAGTCCTTCCCAGTACTTTGTTCACAAAAAGGGCCTTTGCTAGCTGAAATCCCAGGAGAGGCAGGGTTGGGATGAATCCAGAGATATCTCTAAGTACTATATGCCATCACCTGGGGACGTATTTAAAAACGCAGATTCCCACCCAGTCCCATTCAAGATCTACTGAGTAAAAATCTCTGGGGTTAAGACTAATGAATTTGCAATTTTTGTTGTTGTTTTGGGGTGTTTTTTTTGAGACAGGGTCTCCCTGTAGCCACAGCTGGCCTAGAACTTGCTACCAGACTGGCCTCAAGCTCACAGAGATCCACCTGCCTCTGCCTCCTGAGTACAGGGATTAAAGGCATGTGCCACCATGCCAGGCATGAAGCTTCAATTTTAACAAGCATCTTGAAGTTCTACGAATATACACCCTAAAACACATCCTGTGAGCGGACCGTCTCAGATCTTATTTCAAAAATAATAATTATAACAACTTTATTGAACCCCAGTTTCAAACTATTTCCTAAATAGTTTGCATGCACGCATCTCTGGCCCTTACAGCTTCATGAACAAGCGGAGTCGAGTCCAGGAATTTCCTGTCCATCTACCTTTGACAGATTTTGTTTCATGACACAGTGAAGGTTCTGTCATGGGAGAGATGGCTTCGTGGATGAGAGTGCTTGTTGCTCTTCAATTCCCAGCACCCATGTCAGGTGGTCCACAACTACGTGTAACTCCAACTCCAGGGCATCCAATACCATCTCTTGGTCTCTGGAGGCACCCTTATACACATAAGTGAAAATAAACCTGAAAGTAACCTTATCACTGAATCCCTGATCATACCTGTAACCCGTAACAACAACATAGTATGAGTACAATGTTATTTTAAGAATCAGAGGGATTTGATCAAACCCAGTTTAGAAGAAATCATGAACCACTTTAAAGTAAGTTCTGGTTCAGATATACTCCAGACTCTATGTTTCTGGTCTTGTCTTAAAACAATAAATCAAAGAACACTAGAATCTCTTTCCTACTAATGATACAAGCTCCAGCTGAAAATTCATGTGTGTCTCAAAGAAAAAGAAGCAGCAATAGATCACAGGAGACAAAAATGGCTTATTCTTCTAACAGACCACTGTACCCAGGTCTTGCCGCACACACCATGGGAGCTGCCTCCAGACTTACCGCCCATCCTCCCAACCAGCTGAGTCTCATACTGCTGTCTTGCCTTTAAAAGTAGACCCCATTCACCATTCCCACAGCAGTACCCTGACTTGATTCTTCACTGAACCTCTGGAAAGTGGCAGGTTGGAACCACATGTGTGCTGAAGCGAACAGAAGCAGACAGCATCAAAGCAGAGAGACAGATCCGAGAGCTGGCTGGGTGATGGAGAGAAGTAAGTTTCTTCAAACTCTTTATCTACTTTCTGTTACCTGTCTCCGCAGGGGGATGCGCTTGGTCAGCTTATGCACAGCTGGTTGGCTGCTGAAATCCGGCTTCTTGGTTGTGGTCTTCATTCGGCACAGGATGACTGTCACCACCATGCAGGCAATTAAGAAGACCCCTATGCAGTAAATGGCTATCTCCAGGTAATCTGGGGAAGCTGTGATCTCCTTTTCTCTCACAGGCGCTAGATTGTAGATCACAGGGGAAGAGCAGATAAGTAGGCCACAGAGTTAGGACATTAGAGGGTCTCATCATAGCATAACTCAAGGAGTCATTCCAAAGGCAAGATGGGCTTCCCCATCAGTAAGTCAATGCTGAATGGTACCCAGGCACAGAACTCCATGTGCCTCCTGTCTGGGCTTCTCCGTATGCCAATGAATGGCCAAGGGCCCCTTGTTTTACCACCACGGCCCAGGCAGCCACGATCTCGGGGGGCATCTGCTACTAGGGAGTTACAATGGGAGACCACAAGGTCACATTCCATTAGGTAGCTGGGTTGAGTAGGACTACATGCAGCCAGCCCAGGAGGACTATCTCTCACGATGGCTTCTGAATATAAACCAAACTGAAAACCGTTGAAAAGGAAGATGTTTACTTTTGTTTCTAAGGAGACTAGGACAATGCTTTAGCCCTCCCAGGGCAGGTTCTTCCAGAGGAAGCTTCAACAAGACCCCAGAGGACCACTGCTCTGCCCAGAATTCATATTCATCTAGGAGGTTGGTCCAAAAGAGCTATGGTGAATCCCCGCACATAGTCCAGCGTATCATTCAATTAAATGAATGCTGACCACGACACAGTCACAGACATATTACACAATGCATATAATACTAATAACAGCTAAAATGTTTGCATTTCTGATATTACAGTCTTTAAGAAGAAACATAAGTAGTACTACATGTGAGTGTGTATGTCATTAATTTAGCATCTTCTGTCAACGGTACAGTCCCTTCTTATTCTGAAATGGTCAGTCTACAAGCAGTGTATTTCCAAACATCATTTTTCCCAAGCTGCATCCTCTTAATGGGCTAGTTATGTCAGGCAAATTGGTTACGAAGTACCAGTCAGGCACTCCCAGAACGCAGCACCACAAGTAAAAGCAAGCTCAACAGAGAGGCATCTCATTGTTTCAGAGCAAATATTCACAGAGCAGATTCACAACCAAAGGGAAAATGAATGCAATGGTTATTGTGTAAAGCTTATACATTTTAATAGGAAAAACAAATGCTTGCAAAGATATAAAACTCTCAGCAGCACAGCACAAAATGAAACGATCAGCTTGTTTTTATGATATCAAAGAGGCATGCAGGTAGGCATGGTACTCAAAAAACAAGGAACATCATCACCAGCTAGCAACCCACAATCTACGCAGCTCTTCAAAGGAAATGAGAGGCAACGCATCGGAGAGGGCAGGATTTGTCAAAACAGTTTGACTAGCACAGAGGCATTGGTTAAAGACTTAGACAGTAGTAGTGTTTAAGCAACAGGCTTCATTGATGTTTATTTCTCATAGAGCAGAAATAACATCAAGGCCAAGACGGCACAAACATGCTCTGTAGTAAAAGCAAGCCGAGTCCACCCTATCGCAACATGCAACAAGCCACCCGATTCCCAAGGTAGGTAACACACTGCTTCTGCTCAGCCAGCTACATTCAGAGGTGCTCCCTGGGGCACCCCAATATAGATTTATCTGTACTCCAATGACATGGAAGCAAAGTAGAACGAGAGAAATTTAAACACATATGGGATTTTAGCAAAATGGAATTTGCAACGGGAAAGAAAAAAAAATTACTTTGAATTTCACAAAGTCATTCTGACTTCTTTCTTAAGGGAGGGTGGAATAGCTGATTCATATCTTGGATGCCTCACTAAAATTCTAAGATCCCTTTGGGTTTTACAGGTGAAATTTTACTTGATCAAAAATGTAAGTCTGGGATCTCTTTTTAAGAGAATTTTCCAAGGCAATTTTCTCATCCCTAGGGGATCATTTTAAAGTTTGTTGTTTTTTTTTTAAATCTTTATGCAAAGGATCAAAGGGGCCATTTCTGAGAACAGAAGCTGTGTTAATTTTATAGCAATCGACAAAGAAAAGGGAAAAACCCAAGGAGAGAACAGTATATACCTGGCAGAACTGTCAACCATGCAGAGTGAAAGGATATCCCAATAGAATTACCCGCCAAGCACGTATATTCCCCAGCATCCTCAAAAGTTACATTCCGAATATAGAGAACCTCAATCTCTTTGTCCGTGGTGTTAACACCGGCAGCCTAGAAAACAAAGGAAGCAAGAAAAAGGCTAGACACAGGAATGATTGTGGAAGGGGCCTTGGAACCACGAGGTCTCGAACCGGCGGCTCCAGGGGGTGCCGGCCACCAGGAGATTCCGACTGCAGCCCATCCACAAAGCCCACAACCAAGAGACACTGAGCAACACTGGCCAGCTCACCTCCGCAGGCCCGTCACCACACCGGCATCACCACCTAGACATGCATGCAATTAACACATGGAAAAATCTGCCCACAGAGTCTGGTTCTTTTGGACTTCACTTCCATTTAGATTTGAAGGTGGGTTTCCAAATGTCTGTTGCCCAAAGAGCTAATTTGGGTTCTGGTGCTGTTGGCTGCAGACTCCCATTTTGAGTAAAGATGGGTTCTACCTACAGTGCTGTGTGATGGAAGAAAACACAGCAGAGATGCTGAGGTGGATGGCCCATGCATCCCTCTGGCTCTGTGGGAACCAGAGTAGGAGGTTATCTTAGTCACTAGATCTGGCTAATTTTACTCAGGCAAAAATCATCTTGCCAACAAAGTACTGGGGGTGGGGGTGGCAGAAAACGACCTGGATAACAGAAAACTGGGCTTTATTTTCTTTTTAAATATAAACATGTGAATATGACCAATGATAAGTTAAATCTTAACTTCTGCCTTCAATATCAGCCAGTGGCGCTTTTATTAGGTAAGAAATTAGCCTCAAGTTTGGGACAGATTCAGGTATGAAGCCAAAACAAAATGAAAATTTTGCTGGATAAATTATTTCAGGTTAATATTTTCCCAAAATCCTAGTGTAAGAGGAAATGCGAGTTCTGTGGATAATCAGATACTACAGATTCAACAGGCGTGCATGCATGAGTTTCACATGGTATTCAAATACCGTGAGCATGGGAAATGTGCAGTCCAAACAAGAAAGACCAGAAAGAATGACTTGAAAACTGGGTGGGGGTGGAGGATAATCTTGGAGCACTTTGAACATTGTGGGCATTTTTCCATGGCCACTGGCATGGGGCCAGCTGCATCAAAGAAAGATCATTATAAATGTACCAAGGTCATGATAGTTATTCTAGAAGCTACCTGCAGCCTCCCAAAGCACCAAGTCTTTTCAGCCTCTATATCCGGTTTTCTTTAAATAAATAAAAATAAATAAAACACAAACACAAAAACGTTGTTACCTTGCTGTTTGGGCAGGACAGTGAGCCAGGCAGACTGGTTGGCCTGCCCTATATAATTGGAGACCTTACATACATATTCCCCAGCATCCGCCTCAGTGACATTGAACAGAGCCAGCACTTCTGCATTGGAACTATTTATCCCCGAGTGCTAGAACAGACATAGGAGAAGAATATAACGGCCAACCAGGATGGACTCCGTGCTGTCTATGGTCCCGCCACCAAACACCACAAGAAACAACAATCTCCATTAATTATGTCTAAAGGGCTGTGGGTTGGAGGGGAACACAATCAATCAAGCGGTGGTAGAGAACAGAAGTTTTGTGGTGGAGTAAGGCGACAGAGGGTGAGCCACAGCTGATGGGGTAGGTCAGCAGTTCCCCAGGCTGCCCATCTTTCTCCAGCACTTTGGATCCTAGGCATTGTTGGCATGAAAGAACACTGTATTGGTTAAGAGTTCTTAGTAAGCCACTAGAGTATTCCATGGGAAGGCTGTTCTATAGGGACTGGCTTCATAAGCAACACGGGAGACATGGCAGACAGCGGGCTGAGAATCAGCAGAACAGACACAGCTACCACACACCTTCACCATCCTGAGGGGAAATCCAAACCTAAAAACTAAAGGGGCCGATGCTACAAAAATGGGACGTTGCAAACAAATTGTTTCTTAATGAGAAATGGGGCTGGAGAGATGGCTCAATGGTCAAGAGTCGTGCTCCTCTCACAGAGGATCAGAGTTTGGTTCCCAGCACCATACTGGGTGACTCACAACCACCTGTAGTTCCAACTCAAGGACACTCTTCTGGGCTCGGCTGGCACTTGCACATACTCATACACAGACACACACACACATATATACACATATTTGGAAAATAAAGTAAACCTTTTTTTTTTAATGAAAAGCAGGAAAGAAATTCACTTCATTCATTACTTTACAGGTGTAGAAACATGCAGCAAAGTCTACTGCCTGTACCAAGTGTAAAGGGGTCTTAAAAGGGAAGGGAATTTTTTGAAAAAGAAAATCTAAATTGTCTACTAAAACTTTATCCTAAATGCCACAACAACAGAAAACATCAGAATAACAATTAACATTAGTAAACACAATATCTACAGCTTTTCAGTTCTTTCCATCTACTCCATCCATTACTCTGCACACTGCTGTGTGAACAGTTCCACCATCCAACCTTTAAAGATATGCAGGCAAGCCTCACTAACACCTCCTGTAAGATCTCAGGGCTGAAAAGTAGCTGAACTATTCCGACTCCCCACATGGTAGTCCAGGCCCTCCCCACAGCCTCCTTCAGAAATGTTATTAGCAGGCCTAATGACTGTTAATCCCTTAACATACTCTACTGGCCAGTCCATAAACAGAACCATCTTTGAAATCCAATAGGAAATCAAAGAACCTGACCAAGTCCCCAAGAGGACCCCCGCCCCAACTGTGGGCCCCTTGGGATTCAGAAAGTTCTCACCTTCAGGACCTTGAGGTAGGGCAGCCCATCAGGCCCATATTTACTGCCGTTTTTTTCAACATGTTTGATCCACTGGATGTGGGGCTGGGCATCACTGTAAACTTTGCAGACGAACTCCACATCCCCTCCAACCACGGTGGAGGCATTTGCAGGCAGTCCAGCTTGGAGGATGGGCCGGTGTGGCGATCGCTCTAATAGAGAGAGGAGGGGCAAGGTTGGGAGGAGGAGAGAGTAATAAATAAATTTTGTTGTCCAGAAGGCTGTCGGGGAACTCAAGCCAAAAAGGCCTCCCGTCTGCTGGCTGACTCCTTTGGAATAACACGTGGGCCCCATGCACAATACAAACGACTTCAAAGCAGACCACTGGAGCGCAACCCTTGTAAAAAGATACTTATTTAGAGAATCCAGAAAAGAAAAGAACTTATTATATTGCAAGTTATAGGTTCCCTAATGAACAAGGGAAAAGATTTTATTTTGGCAATCCAAGAGACAGACAGACGTCAACTAGGAGAAGGATGCTTATTCACGTACTGGGCTTGAGATGGTCCCTAGATTCACTTTAAACACAATCTTGGCACCACAGGCAAAGGTTAAGACCGACCTCAAGGTCACCCTGAACACTAAGAATGGCTCTCCTGAGCGTGGTGTCTCCTGAACCATTGCTAGGATACTCTGGGAAGACTTGCATCCCTTGCTTTAAAAAGTAAATTGGAAACTAAAGACCCAAGTGAGGAAGAAACCAAACTGACTGGTCTAGCTCGTTATCATGGAACAGACTCTGTGGAGCAGTTCTGTATTTACCCATCATGGGAGAAATGAGTGTCACTGAGGACCAGGCACGAGATGTACAAGTAGATATTCCTAAGCTTATTTAGTGCCACAGATATGGCAGTAAAGGAAACACAGAGAGATGCCTGTTTCCAGATCCAGGCTAAGTTTTACAGTCTCAGAGGAGGCCCCACAGAAAGGGTGCTCAGTCACTTCTTTCTAGCCCTCACTTGTCCTGTCCCTCTGAAGATTCTCAGCAAAGCACACTCCACATCTCATGTGCAGAAGCACCTTATGACAGGTCACCTCACTTCTAAGTATTTATCCAAAATAACTGCAATCAGGATCCAAGACACATTTATCACAGGGCTGCTCATGATAGCCAAGACTTTAATTAACCAACACTCTCAATGTCCATCAGTCAAAGAATTGGTAAAATAAAAACTGTGATCTCTACATAGAACCGTGCAGTCTGATGGCAGCTGGCATTAGGACTGGACCAGGAGGACATTACACTAGGTAAAAACAGGACAGCCATAGGAGGAATACTGTGTGACCCCACTTACACAATGGATCAAATTAGTCAAATTCATATATTCAAAGAAAAGAATGTATATGCATGGAGTTGTGAATTATGAGATATAAACTTTCAGTAACCAAGATGAATGTATTCTAGAGATCTGTTCTATCTGTACTCAATGATAAGGTACCATCTACTTAAAAACATGTTAGGAACATGTATATCACATGTTAAGTGTTCTTTTAACAGTAAATGAAATGAATGAGTAAACAAGAAAGAATTAAGTAACAGAATGCTGTGTGACCTTAAACACAAAAGCACTGTAATTACAAACTTACTGGAACCTTCCTACACGGTAGTCAATAGCCAATACACCTCAGTCATCAGTCCATTCACAAAAGCATGCTTGTACATGCCAACCTCCCTGCCCTTCTCCTCCAATGTGCCTACCAGTGCTCCAGCTTGGAAAAATAGTTAAGGGAAATAAGGAACCTGAGCCCACCATCACCACTGCCCTCCAACCAGTCCAACACACCAAGCATAGCCCCACACTACACCTGAGATTCCCTGTGCACCAAGCTGGAAGCAGCAAATTAGAATGATAGATATCTAAGCCTTGCTATATTTGGGCCTTTCAGATTAAAATATCATCCAGTGGAATTTGTTGAACTTGAGCCAAACCATGTGCAAATTGATTTTACTGCATAAACCCACTGCTGGCCTTTAAGACATTTTAAAAGAAAGCACTAGTGGTTGCCCTTAGCACATTTCATTCTGGAATCTCCCATCACTTCCCAGACACCTACATTTCTACATGATAAAGATAAGGATTTCAGAGCCCCAAAGAAGTTATCCGTCTGTTTCACTATCACCCTTGTTGAGCAAAGAACCTGGAGGTCTGCTCCTTTTTATGACTGGAAAAATCTCAGTGCCTGGTTTCTTCAAACATTACAGGAAGTTAACCCATTGCTTCAGCGGGCTGGGGGACCTGTGTGCCACAGGAAGTGACCGATGTCTGCTTCAAAACCAGCAGGCCCCATCCATGTGGGAAGGAAAATTAGTCCCCTATCCGTGTCCTCACCAGGACTCCTACTGGCAGATTTAACAGCAGGATGAACATTGTCTGGGCCTATAGTTGCCAGCCAAGCTCACAGAATACACTCCTTTGTATTTGTCAAATATTAATTAAAGAAGGAATTGTAGAGCTGGGGAGAGGGCTTAGTCACTTAAGTACTTGCTATAAAGGCCTGAGGACCCAAGTTCAATCCTCTAAAACCCACTATAAAAGTCAGACATGGCAACATGTGTCTGTAATCCTATCACTGGGGAGGCTAAGAGAGGACAGTCAACTTAGGTGATCTGTGAGCTCCAGGTTCAGTGAAAGACCCTCTCAAAAAGGAAGGTGGTCCTGGGTATGCTTGGGCATGCCTTTAATCCCAGCACTCAGGAGACAGAGGCTGGTAGATTTCTGTGAGATAGAGACCAGCCTGGTCTACAAAGCAAGTTCCAGGACAGCTGGGGCTCAGGGAGACCTTGTCTCAAAGAAGATCAAATTAATAATAATAATTAAAAATTAATAATAATAATAACGTGGAGACTAAGGAAGTCATTGGACATCTACCTCTTAGATCCACATGTATACACACACGCACATGCCCACACAGAAGGAGGGGGAATTTTAAAGATTTCTTACTTTTAATAATGTGCACACGTATGTATGTATGTATGTATGTCTGTGTGTAGCTACGTGATCATGAATACAGGTGCCTATGGAGGACAGAGGGGGGCGTCAGACTTGCTGGAGCTGGAGTTTCGGGCAGTTGTAAGTTTCTTGATGTAGGTGCTAGGAATCAAACTTGAGTCCTCTGTTAGAGAATACTATAGCTCTTAACAGCTGAGTCATCTCTCCAGCCCCAAGGAGGGAGGTTTAGGGATCCCTGCCTTGGTTTTCCAATTCTGTGCTCACATATGTGCTTGTGTGTGTGTGTGTGTGTGTGTGTGTGTGTGTGTGTGTGTAACTATTGACAGTGGGCCTAAAAATGTCTTTTCTTAGAAACAAAAGTACTATATAATCTTGGGGCTGGCAAGATGGCTCAGCAGTTAGGAGCACCTGATGCTCTTGCAGAGGAACCAGATTCAGTTCCCAGCACCCACATGGTAGTTAACAACTGTCTGTTTCACTCCAGTTCCAGGGGATCTCACACCTTCTTCTGCCTCTGACACTGCACTACAGGGGCACACAGGCAGGCAAAACACACAGACATAAAATTAAAAGTTTTAAAATTTTTCAGTACGAGGCTGGGCCTGGCAGTGCACGCCTTTAATCACAGCGCTTGGGAGGCAGAGGCAGGCAGATCTTGAGTTTAAGGCCAATCTGGTCTACATAGTGAGTTCCAGGGCAGTTGGAGCTATAAGGAGACCCTGTCTCAAAAAACCGACGTAAAAAAATTTATTTTTAATTCTACCAAATCTCTGTTTTGAGCCAGAGCCACTAAATTTCATAGCAAGTCTTGTTTCTTATACATACTTGTTTCTAAGAAATTGTTTCACAGGCAAACACTAAGCAATAGCAAAACCGCCACGGAACAACAAGGGCTTTCAGGAGACATCTCCAGCCCCGCCGCCCTCCGGCAGGGAGTCAGGGGCTGGGTAACACTGGCGAGGCCTGGTCCTGAGCCGCAATCTTGTTTGACTTGTGGTCAAAGTGGGGCTGAGCTCCAGTTATTAAGTTGGTCCAAAGCTATCTGGACTATTTTCACCCAAAGAAAAGAGAGACCTTTGCAATGGTTTGATGTTATTGCATTTGCAAATTACAGCATACCGAATAGAGCTCACAGTCTTGAATTTATCTTTTTAAATTTTCTCACCTTATATGAAATAACCTCTTAACCACCCCCACTATCCTAACCTTCCAATCCCCCACTCCTCTCCTCAGCTCTTTCTCACTTTGGGAAGAAAGAAAAAAAAAACTGCAAGCGGGGGTCGCTCTGTAATAGAAACCTTACACCATCTTCCAAAACTTATTACAGCTGTGTTCGGTATAAAATGAAACCTCAGAGAATGTTATTTAAAATGTTTTTAAAAAGTCAGTAGGCCTCATGTTTCATTTCTCCACATCAGGCTTTGATTTCCTTTGCAACCTTAGTCTCTGCCCTTAAACAAGTCAGAGAATGAGGCCCGAAACGTCCTGGAAAAGGTCCCAGGATGCCAGCATTGCCAAGCACCACGCTCCTCTCTTTTCATCCTCCTCAACCGCTGATCTTCCACTGGTGTCAGGGGGCCCTTAATAACAGCCGTGGGCTTGCTGGGTGTGGTAGTGCAGAGTGTGATCCCAGTACTCTGGAGCCTGAGACAGGAGGAGCCCAAGTTCAAGGTCAACCTGGACTACACAGTGAGACCAAAACAGGCAAAAGCAGCCAGCAGGAAGTAGGTGCCAGTGCCTGACCCCTTTCCTAACTTCTGGGAAGTTGGGGTGCAAGCAAGTCAGATGTCTGATGAGGAAGCCTGGCAGAGCAGGTGGCCCCCATGTGGCCTTTTCACCTGCTCCCCCAAACCTCATCTAGCCCCAGGCAAACCAAACCCCTTGGGTTTGCAACTTTTCACAGCACACTGAAATAAAAAGGATTAGTCCGTGAATTATTTCTGGATGAGAGACTAAAGCCCCATGCTGCCTCAGCTTTTCTACGTGACAACAAAAATCCCATCTCCTCCAGCAGGCAGATTTACAGGGTTCGGCATGTTGAACTCTCAGATGTTATGGAAAACACATTGTTCTTTTTCCAGGGGAGTGAAATATACATGGAAGTGAAAGGCGTGATGGACAGCCCACCTCTGTTTCTTGACTGCAATTTTAAAATAGCTAAGATTCGAACCTACAGCTTGCAGATGGACACTATGTGGACCAGGGAGAAAGAAGACAGGATGAACTCCTCTCAAATAGCTGTTTGAGTCCCTGTGTGAATTCCAAATTAAGATACAATGGAAAGCACTCCAAAGGGTGAGGCTGTGGCTGATGGGACAGTTGGCTGCACCTCTGGAATGAGGTTCCACTGAATAAATGCGTAGTAAACACAGACTGAGTGCTTAAAAAAAAAAAATAGCCATTCCCTCCCAGCCTTTCTCTCGCTCTTGCTCTGGCCCCCTTGTTTCAAGTGTCCACTTCACTACAGCAGAAAGCCCAGCTGCTGAGCGCCTAAATAGATTTTCACGTTAGCTCTCTCAAGCCTTGGTCTGTCGCTGAGAGCCAGGACACAGCCAAAGAGGGCAGAGGGGCAACAGCCTGCTTCATTCCAGGAGGCAATTATGGAGCAAAGGGGGAAGGGAGCAAAACCCAGAAAATACCTGAGTGACGAAGAATAAATCTTTGTTAATTGACCACTGAAACTTTATAACATGCCCGGAGTCCTCAGGACATAATAATATGTTTGCTTATAAGAGATCTACAACTTTTGCTGTGACATAGGAGAGACCATAAAAACACATCCATGGAGCAGAGGTCTGCTGTCTACAGACTCAGTAAACAGGCATCTCAAGAACCAGGAGGACCAGGCTCTTAAATTACACCTATAAATTAATCAAGCCCAGAGTCGCTAGTTTCCCATCATGCCCCAGTCTCCGGAGGGGGTGCTTTTTTTTCTCTCTCTCTCTCTCTCTTCGAAAGTTAAGTAGCACTTGCCACAAAGAACCAGTTGAAAGTTACTTGCTCTGGCAGCAAAAAGACCAAAAGACTGAAATCATGCTGAGTTCCCAGGATGGCTCTAGAAGGAACCAGGGTCCCACTCCCGGACACCTATTCATTGGTGGCACATGGATAACCTTGCCTGCTCTGCTTTTAAACTGAAATCAGACTTTAATTGCCCTTCTTCCAAAACGGCAGCAGTTTCTTAGCAACTTGCAGAGGGCTGCTCGGGGAAAGGGCATGCTCAGATTTGGAAGACAAGCAAAAACAAGAGAGAATTCTTTTTTTCCAAAGTCAGCCTGGCTTTTTTCACAGTGGTTGGTTTTGCTGCATGAGAACGCACTAAGCACTAAACCAGTTAGCGTAAGGCCCGGTTATTAGGAGGAGGCGGCCATCAAAGTCTGCTGAAGTTGGAGGAGCTCCCTAACCTGCTGAAGGCCTCATGCTCATTACAATTAGCAGAATGAGTTCACTGACTTGTCAAGCCTCCGCCTGACACACTCATACCAGACAGGCCCAAGCCAGTTGGGTTCTGAGTTTTGTTTTCCCTAAACTTTCTCCAGACTCTGGAGATCGGCATAAAAGACAGTCAGAATTGAAAATCCTAGCAGAAGAGTGGAGTTGGGGAAAGAACCGCACTTTTAGAGCGAATCCTGGTACCTGGGACAGGACTTTATGTCATCTGGAGCACTAGGTGCCATGTGTTTCTTTTACTTCTTTTAAAGACATGGTCTTGCCATAACTTGGCCTTGAACTCATAATCCCTCTACCTCAGCCTCCCAAGCGCTGGGTTATAAGCATGTACCACCAGGTCTGGGGGTTCCACCTTTCGTTTTCCTCTCTCTCTCTCTCTCTTTCTCTCTTTCTCTCTCCTCATGTCTGTTCCATGTTATGCACAGATACACATGCCCACGTGGAAGCCAGAAGCTGACACTGGGTGTTTCTTCTTTCATGTTTACTTTTTTATATTATTATTGTGACTGTTATGACTGGGGGAGTGTACATTTGCCATGGCATTGTGTAGAGTTAGTTCTCTCCTTCCACCTTTACATGGGTTCCAAGGATAGAACTTGGGTTGCCAGGATCAAGTGCTTTAACCACTGGGCCATTGCCAACAGCCCACCCACTTAATTTTTGAGACAGGATCTCTCATCTCACTGAACCAAGAGTTCATCAGTTGACTAGCAAGCCTCCGGGATCCTGTCTCTCCCCTCCTGCCTTTTTACGTGGGTGCTAAGGATCTGAACTCGTGTTTGTACACTAAGCACTTTACCCATTCAGTCATCTCCCCAACTCTACCTCGTCCTACATTACTTTTTTTTTTTTTTTTTTTTTTTTTGAGATAGAGTGTCCTTGTAGCCCCAGCTTACCTGGAACTTGCTATGTAGACCACTAGGCTGGCCTCGATCTCACAGAGACCTGCTTGTCTCTACCTCCCAAGTGCTGGGACTTAAGGCACATGCCACCATACTTGGCTCTATGCATTATATTTTTTTAAGTTTTATATTTATTATTAAGTGTGTGTGTGTGTGTATGTGTAAGTGAACTCAGAGGTATTGAATCTTTCTCAGAGCTCAAGTTACAGGCAGTTGTAAGTTGCCCAATGTAGGTGCTGGGAACTGAACTCAAGTCCTCTGCAAGAGCAGTATGCACACTTAACTGCTAAGCCATCTCTCTAGTCTCTCATCCTTCCAAATTGCTTTTAAAACAACAGAACAGTCAGGCATGGTGACACATGCCTTTAGACCCAGCACCAGAAAGACAGAAACAGGCAGATCTCTGTGAGATTCAGGCCAGCCTGGTCTACACAGTGAGTTCCAGACCAGCTGTGGTTACAGGGAGACCCTATTTCAACAAAAGAACAGAACTTGCACTTTGTGAAAGGTGCCTGGTATGCTGTCTGTTCCTCTTCTGACCTTATTCTCCCCATTGTGCGACCGGTCCTTCAGATACCACCATCTGCCTAAATCCTGCCTGTGTAACGTCCTGCAGAAGCAGTCTGGGCTCTGGCTACCTCCAACACACACACCCCTTTTGCAGAGACAGCAGAGTCCGAGGAACAAGCTTGTCTGGGAAGAGATAAGTGTCTTCCCTTGAGCGCTGAAGTCATAAACTGACTTATGCAGACTGTGCCCTGTGAAATGCTAGAAGCAAAACACCACTAATGCTTTTGTGCTTGCTTGATGATGTGGACAGGCGGAGTGAACGGCTGACTGGGGCTCAGGCCTGGGAAGACCCAAGCAGGTGGAGGCAAAGTACCTTCCCTAATTAATGTCACAGACCATATGACTTGGCTTGGAATTAAGTGGCTTCTACCTGCTGGGCGTCAATTTGGATCTTAGGCAAATTACAGGAGTAGAGCTTGGTGTCATTTACACACCAAATGCTTAAGATATTCTGAGCTTTCTGGAGCTGACAGCTCTTTGGTGACTACAAAATTACACCAGGTTTAACTTCAAAATGCTTCTGCTTCTGTTTAAGGGCGACATGGCTTTGGGATAATGAACCATTTCTGGGAATAGAAAAGGTGATAATTATAAAACAGTTCAAGTGTGCCGAAGGTCACTAAATCATACCTTCCAAACCATGGTTAAATAATCAATTTTAAGCTATATCAATTTCTATGCTTATAGAAAGCACAATTTTTGTATTTAGAGAGGATCTCGTGTAGTCCAGGCTAGGCTCAAACTTGCTATGTAGCTGAGGGTGCCTTAAATTTCTGATTCTCTTGTCTCCACCTGTGATTAAAAGCCTGCATGATCACACCCAGTTTCTGTATTGTTGGGGATCGAACCCAGAACATCATGCATGCTAGACACCAATTAAATTGCATCCCCAGCCCATGACCTTTTGTTAAATATTTTACTTATTTTTATTTTATGGTGCACTTACATATATGCATGTAAAAGCATTCATAAACATTGGTCTCCTGGAACTAAAGTTAAGGATAGTTATGCTGCCAGATGGGTGCTGGGGAACCAAACCTGGGTCCTCTGGAAAAGCAGTAAGTGATCTTAAGTGCTATGCCATCTCTCCGGCACCTACAATGTTTTTTTAAAAGAAGACACAGCAAAGGTGACCCGGCGTCAATAAGGTCTACTTCCAGAGTCATGGGAAACCCACGTTCTTGGTGAGCAAAGTCTATTATCTGGCCCAGTTTACAAAATGACAGTTGTTCTCTCAACACACCATCTACGTAGAGTCCCTTCCTCCACTGGGCTTCCGTGTGATGCTGATGTCAACTCCAATGTCAGATGTCCACAGGCTCCCTCCTGAAGAGCGGGAGTAAACACAGCTGACAGCAAACACACTGAGAAGAACCCCACACAGCCATGCATCCCACTTGCCTAGGAGGAGTGATCTTCAGCTGATATCTGCAGAGCTGGGTTTTCCTCACAGGAAGAGGATAGTGGACAAGGCTTTGTTCTTTTCAATTGCTTAGGCACTGAATGCATCCACTTGTCAGAAAGGCTAAATTTGAGTACCTTTTCTCCAACTATTTCCAAAGAAGCTAAACCACTGGAAATCACTGGAAAGCCCCCAAAGTCAAAATGCCATTCCTTGGGTTTCAAATGTTATACAAATATCTCTCTGAAAGGATCAAGTTAGCCTACCTTTAGAAATCTTCCCTACAAAAACAGTCACACAGGTGTCCAATAAACAGATGTGTACAAAGCCTGTGGTGGTATTTTTAATGAAAAAATAAGTTATTCACAACCTAAATATGATTATGTGCTGGGACTATGGGATGGCACACAGGCCATGGGAAGAGCTGAAGTAGGCTGACAGGTGCAGCCACAGGAGGCTAGCCACTGGACAACTCAGCTTTCATCGTCAACTTTCACCACGTAAAAAGCCACTCTTACAGGAAGTCTAGAAAACTCTGTGCTAATCCCTCAGATGCCTTGCTTTGCTCCTGGGGTGGATCAGGCAGAAGGAAAAGCTTTCAGTCCATCTGAGCAAACAAGAAATGCCTCCCTTTGGTTCAGACAACACAAGAAGAGGAACCACCAACCCTGTTTGTTTTCTTTGAGTCAAAACTCAAGACACTGAAAATAACTATGATTCTAGATGCTCCTCAGTAAGACAGGCTTTGAAATCACCACATGGATCCCAAGTCACCATGGCAGCGGATTCATCATTACAATACAGTACTGACGATGTTCTAACTTCTCCCTCCAAACCAAGACCCTCTTCACTGTCTCCTTTCTCTTCTTGGGAGACACAGAACAACATCCCTACATCAAGGTCCTCCGCCATCTCCTCCCTACAAATTCCTGCTCTCCACCTGCTATGGTAAAAACTACACGAGCCCCTCCTAATCCAACCTGCTCTCTCTGTTGGGAGCACATCCTTGCCACAACCTCTCTTCTTGTCTGTGAATATACACCAAACAGGAAGAAGGTAAATAAAATAGCAAGGTGTTTTATGAGAAACTGAGTCCAGGAGAGCAAGCTTAGATGCATCACTTATAAAGAACATGGTGCCACGGCCATACCCACTCCCACTGGGAGCTGGCACAGAAGTCACCAACAGGGTCCTCCAGTTGATGAAGGCAGCTGTTGATTAATCAGTATGAGTAAGCGTGTCGAGAGAAAACTACAGTTTTCCTGTTTCAGCATTTGAAACACATTAAAAGGCTTAAAACTCCAAATATAAATAACTCATTCAACGGTGTCTCTATTACAAGTTGAATGTGCCGTATCTGAAATGCTTGGAATCAGAAGGGTCTCTGATTTAGGGATTTCTTAGATGTCAGAATAGTTGAGCATCCTTAGTTTAAAAATCTGAAATCCTAAATTCTCCAAAATCTGAAGCTTATAAGAGTGTCAATGTGGGGCTGGAGAGATGGCTTAGCAGTTAAGAGCACCGGCTGATGTTGCAGAGGACCCAGATTTGATTCCCTGTACCCACATGGTGGCTCACAACTGTCTGCATGTAACTCCAGTTCCAGAGGAATCTGATGCCTTCTTCTAACTCCACAGGCGCTTACACCCATGCAGGTAATACACTCATACCCACAAAATAAAAATAATACATAAAATATTAATAAAAAGAGTGTCAAAGCAACAGTCTTTGACTGACAATGCAATCAGTGAGATACTTAAGCAGTTTGGGAGTTTAGGTTTGCACATCAGGGATGCTCAGCCTATATTTCCATGAGGTCCATGGGAACCTTGTTAGGCTCCCACGCATCTCTGCAGCTGGCGGTCTCTGACGATGATCACACACCCTTCTGCTAAGTTTACTGCTCTGATTAAGTAGCTTTCTCTTGGCCTTGCCCCTACCGGCATTTCCTGGGCACAGTCCACCTAAGAGACCTTCTTCACATACAAAACTGTAAGACATTAACCTGACAGAACACTTCTACATCCTCATTGCCATTGAGCTTCCATGCCAAAGATCAGACGGCCAACCAAATATTAGCCCTCTCTCCAGTCACCTCTGCCATGCTCCCTGCCAAAATCAAAGAGAATCGACAATCTTCCTTCCTCAACTCTGGGTCAAAAGGCATCTGAAAGTTTGCAGAAACACAGCAAAAACAGATAATACCAAGTACTAACACATCGCCACCACACTGGGGCCCACAAGCCACCACCTGATTTCAGAGCCTGTAAAGAACAGTTCCTTTCTGGCAGGCTCTCATTTGCTGGGCAGTGCCTTTGGATCAGCAGCACTGTCTGCTGACCAGCCTTTGCCCCTGGAAGCCCTGTTGTGAGGCAGGAATGCAGAGCTATTCCCGAGCAATGCAAGCTCATTAAACAGTGCTGAGCCCAAGGAGCTTTGAAATCCACATCCTGAAGAAAGTGCTAAGACTAGGCACTTTTGTAATCAGGCTGAGTGTGTGTGAGTCTGGAGACAGGATACAAGGCACAAAAGTGACGGCTGGTCACCCAGCACTACAGCATACAGCACTGCCCTCAGGGCAGCACCTCGTCCACCCACAGGTGCTGGAGGCAAAGTGGGTTATTGCCTGTTGTGCTTTGAATCTGAAATGTGCCCCATAGGCTTATGTTTTGAATGTTCAGTTCCAAATTTGTGGCACTATTTGGAAGGCATGAGGCCTTTATGAAATCAAGTAGGTAAAAAGATACTGGCTAGCAAAGGCAGGTCCCCAGGAATGGACCTTTGAAAGAAAGACCTGTCCCTGGTTCCTGTCATGCTCACTCTGCTTTCAGGTTCACTATGATGAAGGCCACATTCTACCTTACACCGTACCCATCAGACAGAGCCAGCTCGACCCTGCCTTTCTTATGCAGTGATGGACAGAAATATCTCTGTATCTATGAGGCAAAATAAACTTCTCATTCCCTAACTGCTATCAGGAATTTGGTCGCAGTAATGTCAGGAAACAGAAATATCCCCCACTACAAGGCTGAGGGACCAAGGCACAGAGAGCTACCAGGACTTCTCGAATCCACAGAGCTAGCAAAGGAAAGAAAACAGAATGCATCTCCAGCTCCTAATAATTCCCACCTGAATCTCCAAAGGCACTATCTGGCAAGGAGACCTCACAGCCTAACTGGGGCAGCCACGGTGTGGAAAGGAGGTAGAAATGGCTGCTGGAGCCACAGAGCACCAGAAAAAGAGCCTCCTACCAGCCTCTGCTCGGGCTGTGATTCTGGGTTCACAGAAAGGCCCTCAGTGCAGCCAGACCGTCACCTGCATGCAACCTCCGCCATTTCAGTAGAGGGGCCTTCTGTCTCCCTCTGCCAGGTTTACAACTCCAGAACGGGCACACAGAAACAACACCAGCATAAAACACCGGCCTTGAGCACGAAATGGAAACCGATCAGTTGGCAGCAAGATCATGAACATGGAAAAATCAAAGTGAGGCCTAGAGGCCTGAGCGTTAGGTGCCAGAAGAACACAAGCTTTATAGCCAAGAATGGAAGGAAAGTCGGCATTCAATGCTTTAAAACCTCCAAATCTTGGCTTGGGGTCACTTAACTGCTCTAACCAAGACTCCTCCCTGTTACATGAGGGACAAAACCTCTATCCAGAAGTCACAGTCAGATGGAAACTAGAACTCAGATACGATCTTCCTTCTCAGCAATAACTGTTTACCTGATGAACTCAAAGTTTGATTAATTTACTATGAAACTTACAATCACCATTTCTTGTTTCACCATTTGGGGGCACAGTCTTATATAGGCCAGGCTGGCCTCAAATTCACCTTGTAGCCAAGGATGACCTTGACCTTCTGATCTTCCCAAGCGCTAGGGTTACAGAAGTCTACCACCACACCTGGTTCTATGTGGTGCTGGAGAGTGAACCCAGGGCTTCAGGTATGCTAGGCAAGCATTCTGCCAACCGAGCCGCATCCCTGGCCCCTATTATCAGCATGCCTTCACTGATTTGAGCACTATTCCAGATCCCCACACAGGTACCAAGTTCACTCTCCTCTGGGCCCTTCCTTCCTGCTCTGAAATCACACTGGAGCCTTTGTCTTCCCAGGACAGAGGCCGCCCCTAAGCAGCAAACCTACGTCTTGTGCAATTTCTCCTTTGCCCACTGGGGGCAATGCCAGAGGCTCTAGGCCAGGGGTCGGCTCCACAATGGGGCTTGACAGTCTGTGCCTGGAAGATGTGACTCCTTATTTCTGTTGGACACACACCTGAGGGAGTTAGCATATGCTGGCAGGCTGTGTCCTGTCACATCTAGAGCTAAGACGTGGAGGATCTGTGTCAGGGGCTAGCTGGCAAGGCCATTCTGGCCTGCCACTGAAAAGCCAAGCTGGTGGTGGTAAAAGCTAAGTCCTCCCCACCCAACCAGAAGCGAAGGACAGCCACTGACAGCCCCAAACATCCACCAAGACACTCACAGCCTCCACCACCTGGGGTGGAAGACAAGCTTCCAGAAACCTAAACTAACAGGAGATTTAATTTCCACACTGCACTCTGTCCCGAAATAGCAAATGCCATAAGAAAGGATCACCCTTAGGTTATACAATGGTCTCCGAGAATGGAGAACTACAGTGTCCAACAAGAGCAGGTCATACTTCAAAGCCACAGGGGCTACATGACTGAAGAAAGGCATGCGTCTTTTATCCTCCTCCTCATATCATGTGTATATATGTGAGTGGTGTGATTGTGTGTATGTGTGTTCACGTGTGTGAGTGCATGTGCATACACAAGTGCCTGGAGAGGCCCAAGGTTCATAGCAGGATTCTTCCTCAGTCGCTTCTCCACCTTATTCTTTGGGGCAAGGTCTCTCAGTAGAACCCAGAGCTCACTGATATAGCCAGTCTCATGAGGCAGCTTACTCCAGAGGATCTTGTCTCCATCTTCCAAGGCTGGAACTACAGCCAGCTACCACACCCACCCAGCATTTACCTGGGTTCTGTGGATCCAAACTCTAGTCCTCTTGTTCACTCTATGAGTGCTTTAACCACTGAGCAATCTCCCAGCCCACAACTTATGCTTTTAGTTGGAGTCAGAAAAACCTGGACTGAGACCCCTGCTGGACTCAAATTTCCTCAGCTGCAAGATAGGCTAAGGGGTGAAGAGAGGAGGCCAACTCCATGGATTTCAAGCACTTAAGTCACTGATCTCCTGCAAGTCCAGTAACTGATGGCCTTGATGACATCATTAAGCCAGCAGGAAATAAGAGCATTGGCCACTGGTCCAAAAATGGTACCTTGTAAGGCTTCCAGGGCTAGGGAGATGGCTCAGCTGGTGAAATGCTTGCCTTATAAGCAGGAAGACCTAAGTTCAATCTCCAGAACCCATGTAAAAAAAGTCAGGCATGGTGATACACACTTACAACCCCAGTGCTGGGGAGGTAGACCCTAGATTCCTAGGAACTGCAGGCTAGCCAGCCTAGCCTAATCAATCAGTGAGCCCAAGGTCCCAGTGAGAGATCCTGTCTCCAAAAAGGAAAAAAAAGTGGATGGCTCCTAAGGAACAACACAAGAGATGGCCTATGCACGCACGCACGCATCCCGCATAGACACATATACACACAGACTTCTGATTGAGACTAACAAAAGTTATTGAAGGCTAGCCCCCAGAAAACTCACTTGGGGTCATTTGTTACAGCTGTTCTGAGGCACTAACACAGGCATCAGAGGAATGAGCTAAGCATTCTTTTTCCCATTTTACTGGTTATGTAACAGGCTCAGAAGAGCTAAATTGCTTGTCCCAATCCTCCTGGTACGTGGGTATGTCTACATCAGGCGCTCTGTTCTTGTCACAATGCCTGGCTGTATTTGTTTCTAACATGTCAGGGTCTTAGTCCACAGTCAGACCCAAGAGACAGTAAAAAGAATTAATGACTTCTCCTGGGTGTCACTACTTGGTGGCAGGGCCTCCATCAGATCCAGGACGTCGGCACCCCTCACCGAGGAACTATGATAAAGACTCACCACCTCCCATGGTCAGCGACTTAGCCGCCTGTTTTATTACTGCCACAATTACTGAGATGTGGGACTTCACGCTAATTTTCTCTTGCAGTAAATGGCTGAAAACTAATGGTGTCAATTTTAATGAGGATCAAGCAAGACTCCTAAAGAGTTCCCATAAACGAAGACCATTTCCCTCACATATAACAATGGCCTGCTGTTTAATTCCAGAACAGAAGAATGTCATTTAAATTACACGGCTTTTACATAGAGTATGTATGGGGGAGTGTGCCTCTCCATTTTGATGCTTCCTAATACCTGAACCACAGATGGAGGTATCATAGCAACAAAATAAAACCTTGAAGAATGTGAACAAGAACACTTTATTTTCACTGGGAAAGAATTTTTAGTTTTCCGGGGAACAGAAAGATAGTTGAGACCCTGTTACCACACAGCAACATGGTTGTTGCCTGAGCCTGAATCCTTTCTGTTTCTGCTCTCAAGATGCTCAGAATGGTCCCCAACCCTGTAAGTCTACTTGAGGCTCTTTGGCTGGCTCAATTCTTATTTTATTGGCGTTTCTCAAAGCAATCACTGAGGTTCTGAGCAAAGAGGAGAGTATTTCACACCTCCATCCTTACTGAAAATGTCTATACCCTACTGATTTCTAGCTTCTATTTATAAAGAAGTTTCAAGGCTTAGAAAAAAATCACTGGCGTTGCACTTTAATGGATATTCCCAACCAGCATTGTGTCATTATTGGCCTGTGTTGAGCTGGGCGATCTCCCAAATTTGTGACATAATCAGGCCTCTCTCTGCATTACTCCATACACTCCACGCTCCCCCTGCATCACACCACTGAATCATACGCTCTTTTCAGCAAGACTGATTGCCAGGGGATTAACATTAGACAGCACAATTCCATTCTTCAGCAGCCCAATTCAAATCCCAACCCTAAACTCTAAGAGAGATTTCAGGGCTTCACAGGGATGAACTGCCAGAAAGCTCAAAGGGGAGGTGGGACGAGGGGCTTTCGAATGTTAAACAAAACAACTCATCCTAAAACCTGCTATAAGCAAGAGCCTGGGGCTGGAGCGGTCCTGCCTTGACTGCAGCATTCTTGGAATGGCCCCAACCCAACTTCATGAATAATTTGTAGACCTATGCAAGGCTGTGATCCCAAAGGACTCCTACAGAACAATTATTTTTCCCATAATAAATTACTTAATTTTCAATTTAAGTATTTAGAACTTTTAGCCTCAAATCTAACTTTCCTTTCTTAATGGGAATACTTCCTGTCAGATTCAGTTCATTTGGCCCGACATAAATCCCAAGTCATGTGCTCATTCACAGATGGATTTGGAGCCATTTGTGACAAAAGAAATCCTCTCCTGTGTCACTCCTCTTTGTGTTCTGTAAAATATCCAAACATAGTAATTCTCACTAAGGAACATGCCACAGATATCTCTATGAAGAAAAAGGCTTAGAGTCAGGCCTGGAAATGAGGTCTATACTCAGGAGGCTGAGGCAAGAGGATCAAAAGGTCGCCCTACCTGGACAACTTAGCAAGACAGGCATAGCCCGCTAAAAGAGAAGGCATGGAGATGTAGCTCAGGGAGAGCACTTGCCTAACACATAGGCAGACCTGGTTTCAGTCCTCAGTACTTGGAAGGTAGGAGGATAGGAGCCAGGTGTGGTGGCATGTGCCTATAATCCCCACACTCCAGAGGTGGAGACAGGAGGATCAGGAGTGTTCAAGGTCATCCTCAGCTACATGGCAAGTTCAAGGTCAGCCTGGACTACATGAGACCAGAATAACAGTAATAATAATAATAATTATTATTATGAATAAAAGGAGGCTCTAACACTTTCTTTTCCAAGTAGTCGTAGGATAAACATTACACAAAGACCTATCAAATTTTACCCAAAGGTTTCCAAATAATTCAAAATGTTAAAATGTTATAAATACTTAAAAGCCCATAGAAGTTCCAGACTACTGTCGTATTGTCCAAGGTAAAGTGTTTTGAATTCAGCCTCTAACTAAACAGAAAATCAGAATGGCATTTTGTTACAGAATGACTAACTGTAACCTAACTATTCAATTAGCCAAATCTTTGTAATTGGGTTAATTCTACTTTTGGAAAGGTCTTCTACAGTTCTTTGGGCAGCTTAACCACCTGTAGAGTCTCTTTTCAGACAGTTTAGATGTTATAGAGGGAGAAGAAACACCTGTGAGATGATGGCACAGGCCATGCACAGGAAATGATGTAGGAGACGCTGTGTTGACAGACCACAATGGGTGTGGGCATATCACCAAAGGCCACCAGCAGGCAAAATGGTTCCCTGTTGAATCTTTAGCTGAAGGCAGCAACCGGCAGGTGCAGCAGGTAACCCAAAGAAAGGACTGAGACTGAGGAACAAGTTAAGAGTCACTGTGCTTAACACTTCAGAGAACAGTTGGCTCTTACAGGGAAGAGATTTTAAACTATGAGATGCAGGTGCATGTCAGTAATTATGACAATACTGTCAACTTGACAGGATCTAGAATTACCATGGAGACTAGCCTCTTGGGTATGTCTGTGAGGTAGTTCCTAGATTAACTGAGGTGCGAAGACCCACCCTAATATACATGGTACCACTGGGTGCGGGTGAGGGGAGGGGGGCAGGCAACTGCATAAAAAGGAGATCGTGAGCTGAGCAGCCATCTCCAACCTTCTCTGCTTCCTGGCTGTGACTGCAGTGTGACCATGGCCTCACAGTCCCGCCACCATGCCTTCCCACCCTCACACTGGGAGCTGAAATGAACCCCTCTGTTCTTAAGATGCTTTTGTTGGGCATTTTGTTACAGAATGACTAACTGTAATCACGCAGGACAGTGAGATGCTCTTCTCCCCATCAGCAAGAAGAAGATTCATGAGAACCAGCAGAAGTGAGGATGCAGCTTGTGTTTCTGCAGATTGCGATGAAGATGGCCTTCTTAACCCTGACCAACAAGGTACTTATAAACTCACAAACATACAGAGGACAGACCCAGATCACCAGAGGACTATCTCTGATATGATCAGTCAGCTATAGGCTCAATCATCAGCCTATCTTTTTCTCTCCCCTCAGACAATGTGCTAAGCTGCCTTTCTTTAGATGATGTTACCTCTCTCAACAACAGAATTTTCCTACAGCATATTTACATTTCCCTTCATATATGAACATTGCTCCGAATAAGCTCAGCTTCCAGAATATCAGAAGTTTGGTGCCTTAGCCATCTGATAAAAATTGATGCTTGGGAACCAAAAAGAACCCCCACCCACCCACCCAACCCTCACCAACCCATAAAACCTGGCAAGGTCAGAAGTATCCTTCCCAAATGACAACTTATGGGTAGAAAAATGAGACAGACCATTCCTCCTTAAATGTGGAGAGAAAATACACTCGCTTTCATGGTTTCAAATGACTCAAACTAGAACAGACTGGTGGTATCACACCACTCCCAACAAGAGGCAAACTCACCAACGACGTCAAGGTGGTATGTGTGGTTGACGGACCCGTACTCATTCTCCACTACACAGGTGTAATTGCCCTTGTCAGATGGGACCACACTTTCCATAATTAGGCTCCAGTGCTGGTTTCGTACCTGAAAACGTCAAAGTAAACAAAAGTGGTTATTTAGTAATCTTAGCACCAAATACCTAGAGTATGCTTTCTTAACTTAAAATGAAGTTGGTTGGAGCTGGGGACATAGTTCAGTGGACATGTTCAGCATATATATATATGTATATATATATATATATACATATATATATATATATACACACAGAGAGAGAGAGAGAGGGAGAGGGAGAGAGAGAGAGTGCACCCTGGTTTGATCCCCAGCACCAAGAAGTTGGTGGAAGGAAGGTGGAGGAGGAGGACTGCCTGAACTGTAAATTTTCCTCACAATTAATATTCAGAATGTGACGACACATGTTAATAATGCCCTTCCTAGAAGAGTGGATCGGCCAGGTACCGACACACTGATACACAGGAATATTCAGGGGTACACTGAGAAGGTCTTTTCCTGTCTTCAATTTAAAGATTCTAGCCGGAAAACCTATGTGGCCAGGAAGCCCAATCACTAAACCACATATGTGCCAAAGCCTTCAAGGAGAGGTACCATGTCACCCTCCCACTGGGAACCCCCAGTCCCCAGAGTACCAAGGAACCATCTAAAGCCAACATTGGTAAGCACCGGGTGCAAGCCACACCTTCTCCTTTAGCTAATTTAATTCTCTAAGAAGCCTTTTTATTATTGCTCCTGGAACTTTCTTTCTCAAAACCTCTTGTTTCTTTTTCCAAGGCCCTCAGATATTTGAAAGTCCCAAGAAGTTTCAGCTGGGACCATGGGTCTGCCCCTCCCCTCCCTGGCGATAGATGAATAGATGGTACATGTTGCTGATAGTCCTAGAATTGCAGACATAGGAACAATGAGTTCTTAAAAAATTCAAGTTTTACACACAATGGTTTGCAACCACCTTGTGAAGATAAGATAAGCAGCACCAAGCTCTTGTGACCCCCACAGCACATCAACACACAGACTAGGTTCTGATGTTCCCATCTCGCAAGGACCTAAGGTTGAGAATAAAGCAAGTCACCTGGTAACCACTCCCTTAAAAGAACAGGGACAGAGCCATTGACAGTGATGTACCGCCAACCGAGGGGAGTGAAGGAGTTACCCCACACGGCCCTGTGATGGCAGCAGCTCCCTTCCACATACATCATGACTGGAGAGAGGGGTTACTACTGCTGAGTTCAAAGTCAAGATTACTGTTCTCCACTATGGCCTCGCATGGGATCACTGGGGTGAGGGCTAGAGGCCTCTTCACAGTACAAGCACGGTAAGGAATGAGACTGGGCCGTCACCTTGCTTAGACAGCACTGACCCCAACTCTTAAACCATTACAGAGTTGTCTCAGAGTCAGCACATGGAGCTGATGAAGAGAAAATGACTTACAAGTGAGATAGGTTGGGAGATAATGAATCTGGGGGCTTCAGAGCTACAATAAAGCCCGTGCTCCACTTGGACGATTCACTTTGGTCTCCTGGCAGGCCCGTGACCTGCAAGAGAGCCCAAACAATAGGCCAGTCTCCACCTAACAAGAAGAAGCCCTTCCCTCTCCCCATGCAAGATGGGTATTCTGAAAGAAGAATCCATGTCAAATCTCTCAGTCCTATGGGAATCTATCTGAATCCCAGTCCCTGGATGCTACTTGAAGCTGTAGCTTCACACTGAGAGGCGGGGAGGCAGTGACCAGTTCTTTCAATGATTTTGAGTGAGATGGGAAAACAAGGAGACGCTCTGTACCCCAGTCTCTTAGGAGTATCAGAATGGGCTCTCTTCTTGCCTCTGAGGAACCAGTCACATGGAGGGTAACTTCGGGATGTAGCCACTGGCCCATGAGTCACCAAGCCTTGTAATCCAGTCCTGAGCCCTGCTGTAAATATTCAGTTCTTTGAGCCCCCGCTCAAATGTCATGCCTGTAAGCCCTTAATCACAGCAGCGTCTTGCTCTGGACCCTATCCAAACTGTCAATGTCTTTCTTGTGCCGGGATCCAGATTTGGGCACATGGCATATTCCAAATGGACTTGACCCTGAACTGCATGGGGAGGGGACACTGGCTACCCAAGACGTCAGATCTTGGTGTGAAGCAGCACAGCCTGGCTGGGGCTGTTTAGACCCCAGGACACAAGATTAGCTTGGTCTCTCCTTGGGCCTATGACAATCTATTCAAGAACATGTTTCAAGGGCTATACTCCCCAGATATTAACTTCTTGGGCATGCACTCAAACCCCAGTAAGTTAACACGGATAAAACTCCTTTATGATAAGAATCGCATTCAGTCAAGGAGATATTCTGCCCTTCTAGAACCTCGACCCTGGATCACTATGCCCCACGCACTGCTGTTAGTGTGTTCTTTCCGGCATCACTGCTCTAGATTAGATTCCTTGACATTCCACCAATCCTAGATTTTATAAGCTGTGGCATTTCCCAAACTTAGAAGTTACCAACAGTGGGGCCTGTCACACTTCTGTAAGGGGGAGCCTACTATGAATTAGTGGCTGCTTAGTAGCGTGCTAACATCTCCAACATCAACTCTATAAAAATGGGAGCCAAATGCACCAAACTGGGGATTTGTTAAATCAATGTTTGCACACGAAGCCCAGTGCGTCCTCAGGAGGCTACCCACACACCCTTCAACACGTTCCTCCGAGTTTCTCAGATCTACGGGACTACAGTGATTTTATCACTTAGGTGAAATATATAGACATCATTTTTGTTTTCACAGAACAGGGAATGTAAATAACCCCCAAAACTCCAAAAAGCTGCACAACCTCATTAACACTCATGGAAATGTAAATTAAAACAATAATGAGACATTTATTCACCAGATGATTAACAAAACTTAGGAAGATGAGCATCACTTCAGAACTTGTAAGTGCAGAGGAGTGGGGACTCAAGTGGAGAACAAGAACCCACATCCAAAGAAGTCACTCCATGAAATAATGTGGTGACACCTATTAAAATTAATGACACCATTTTCTTTCCAACTTAGTTAATACCACTTTCAAATATATTGCCCATAGAAAACTGTAGGATTCTTTCAAGGCACAAGAGCAAAACTATTACATCAGGCAGTTTTTAGAAGAAAATACTAGAACCCATCCAGAAACATTAGGGGCCGAAAAGATGGTTTTGCCCTTAAAAGCATTGCTGCTCTTTCAGAGGACAGGAGTTCAGTTCCCAGCACCTATGTCAGGCAGTTCACAACTGCCTGTAACCCCATCTCCAAAGGATCTGATGCCCCTTTTTGCCCTCTTCGAGCATCTGAACTTTGCACACACACACACGCTTATTTAGATGTGGTGGCGGACCTTTACAATGTTAGCACCAAGGATGTAGAGGCAGGGTCATCCAGAGTTCAAGGCCAGCCTCAGCTACATAGTGAGTTCAAGATGAGCCTGGACTACTTAAGAACTTGTCTCAAATCATAAGTAAGAATAGTCATTAATGATGAATAGTGAATCCTGTATGAAGAAAGGTATAGTTCATATTAACAGGACAGTGCTCAATCATAAGACAGTACAGGGTTCTGTGAGACCTGGAAGAGGTCACTACAGAGTGACTAAAGATGAAAACTCACAGACTGAACTGAATAGAATGTTCATAACTTTATAAAACATACAAACACACATAGCATAACCCACAAACATGCACAGGCTGTAAATATGAGGCAGGAACAGCACTAACATCAGGAAGAATGTAGACCAACCTGCCAGCAATGCCCTTGTTATGAATTCATTGGGGGTTGGGGGCTGAATTTTGTTTACTTTTCTTTTCTGGTTTCATTTTTCAAACTTAACAGACATCTCACACACAACAAAAATTAAAATGGAGGCTGAAGAGATGGCTCAGTCGGTAAATGCTTACCGAGCAAGCATGAGGCCTTGGATCCCCAGCATGCATGTAAAAGCCACATGTGCTGCCCTGTATTTGTGATCTCAGTGCTGGGGAGGCAGAGGCAGAATGATCCCTGAGGTTCACTGACCAGCCAGCTAGCCAGTCCACAAGTTCCAGGTTCAGGAGAGACCCTGTCACAAAAACTAAGGTGGTGGGCCAGGCATGGTGGCACCTGTGTTTAATCCCAGTACTCAGGAGACAGAGGCAGATGGATCTCTGTGAGCTGGAGACCAGAATGGTCTACATATGAAGTTCCAGGCCAGTGAGGGCCACATAGTGGGACCCTGTCTCAAACAAAAATTAAGGTAGAGTTCGATTGGGGAAGACACCTGATGTCAACCTCTGTCACCCACACATGTGCATCACCTAGGAACATGTAGACATACGTGCGCACACACATTGAGATAGAACAGCTATGCGTCCATCCATTCTGTTAGATCCTGCTCTGGAGTCTGTCTTCTGGAACCCTCTAGCCTAGAAAACACAAAGAGCCAAGGACCTGAGAGATTCTGCACCCTCCAACGTGCGCCCAATTCTTTATTTTCATTCCTGCCCAAGGCCAAATCCTTATGGAATTCATCATTATTTCCCAGCTGCCAAATAACAGAACTGCAGAGCACAGAGTTCTAAAACTATGTTCACTAAAGTCTTTTCTGAAATAACATTTCAGTATCGAAGCAGGCCAAAGCTAAGCGCCTGAGCTCCTCTACTTGAAGCACAAAAACTGGATTCCACAAACATTCCACACCCGGACAATGTGAAGACAGATGGTGGCCCAGACAGGTTTCTTCAAAATCTTTCTGCTACCCAAGTCTCCCAAAGTGCCTGTGAAATCCCCAGCTATGCTCAGGTGACAAGCGGGAATGCAGACTTTGCTTGTGTGGGTGGAGTTAAAGCACATAGCCAGAAAGTCAAAGGTCAAAGACCCATGCTGTCACCTGGATGTTTGGTTTCCTCATTGCAAAAGGACAAAATATTCAGACATTTCCAAATACCAAGATGTTCATTACCAAGTGGAATAAACATCCAGAAACTGTACTCTGCGCCATATCCAACACAGTGTCCGTGGGAAGATAGATGCCTTCCCTTCCACCAGGGTCCAATTCCAAGGGAACAGCAATCCCCATTGCCCTAGCCGTCAGGACATCTGAGCTGTCATTAAAACGCATGATGTTTCTAGCTCGTCCACAAGCCCCACTTCCAGAAGGTTCCTGCGGACCCTTTAACGCTCCTCCTGAATGCACTTGCACATGGAGTTCACATGTGTGGAGGACCCTGGCACTTGTAACTGCTTATCATTACGCAGATGTAAAGGCAAACACTTGTTAATGCTTAACTTCAGCCATTGATGGATAGAGGTTTGCTTTGCAGAGGGGTGTCCAGAGAACAGGGTGGGGCCATCTGACCTTCTGCCAGAAACAGGAACTCTTCCCTTCACTCAGTAAACAATCTCTGCCAAGGAGATGGGACAGGAACTGCAAAATTCATGAGTGCCCCCTGAACAGCCCGCCGCCCCAGGGGTTCACAAGGTGCGTGGCAGCAGGACGTCCATTGTCTTTGGAACTCAGCTCTTTAACAATACCCACCTTTTTCAAAAAGCTAAGCAGACAACTGCTACATTATCCAGTAATGCCACTGCTAGGCAGATATCGAAAGGAATTGAAAGCAAGTATTCACACAGTCATACACCAATTATATCAGTATTCACAATAGCCAAAGTGTAGATATAACCCAAGTATCTATCAACAGATATGTTTAGACAAAAGGTGGTCTATCCATTTAATGAAATACTATTCAGCAATAAAAATGAATTACACTTTGATTCACACTACAATGTCGATGAATTCTGAACATTACATTAAGCAAAATAACCTGGACATAAAAGACAAATAGCCTATAATTCCACTTATATGAGGTTTTTAGAATATGCAAATTCATAGGCAAAAATATAGAGTTGAAGATCTCAAGTGCAAGGAAGAGGGTTATTTTTTTTAATGAGCATAGAGAGTCTACTGGGGGTAAGAAAAGAATTTTGGACATAACAGCAATGGTTGAACTATCAGTGTAACCGATGCCTACTGAACTTAAAATTAAGATTTAAATGGCAAGCTTTATGCCATTGATATTCTAGGACAGTTCTTATTTTTTAACTCTCATAACCCATAGGAGTGACAGAAATTGGTTCCAGCTGAGCTCTGAACCAATTCCTGAGCTGAGGGTATTTCTTCATCCTTGGGAGCTATGACTCCATGATGACTCTGGCTTAGCAGGAATGGTAGTTTCTAAACTGCAGAACAACATTTAATGGAAGCAGTTCAGCAAGTGCGTGAAGGAGGGTGAATCCACCCAGGTCAAACGGGCGGCTTGGCCACCCCTGGGGCATGTGACAAGCTGGAACTGAAAACAAGGCTGGAGAACAGTGTCTGCCTGCCTCTCAGGCTGCAGGAGGGCCTCCACCATCACACAAAGGAGGCCTCAGCACTGCAAGGAGCCGATGAGCTGGCAAAATGTGTTTGCTGACACCAATGCACTCATGCCCTTAACACAAGACTACAGGAGCCAGGGGCAGAGCTGGTGAGTCTTGGCTGCAGGAAAAAACCCCAATAAACTCCAAAGACATTAATATGGGTTGAACACCTCTTCAAAAACACTCAGGTCTAGAAGTGTTTTGGATTTATGTTTTGTTGTTGCTGTTGTTGTTAGTTTCAAATTTCTGAATATTTGCAGGCACGCGACAAGATACCTTACAGTTGAAAACTGAGTTTAAACATGAAATTTACCAATGTTTCATGCACACCTGCTGCACACAGGCTTAAAGTAATTTTTTTACAATATTTTTAGCACTCTTAAGTAGAGGTGTTTTGTTTTTGACACAGGGTCTTGCTACATAGCCCAGGCTGGCCTTGAACTTAGAGCCTGCCAGTCTCAGCCTCCCAAGTGCTGGGCTTAAAGGCACAGGCCACCAGGCTATGATGGGCCTACATTTTAACTGCAATTCATTTTGTGAGGTCAGGACTAGAACTTTCCATCAATGGTGCCATGATGGCACTCAAGGTTTGAGAATTTCGATGGCAAGATGGCTCAGTGGGTAAGGGTCCTTGCAGCCAAGGCTTACAACCTGAATTCAAACCCTGGAACCCACATGATAGAAGAAGAGAACCAACTCCCAGAAGTTGTTCTCTGACCTCCATACATGCTTTGGCATGTGCATGTGCACACACACAAAGTAAATAAATAAATGTTAAAAAAAAAAGTTTGGGGAGCTGAAGAGATGACTCAGCAGTTAAAAACACTGGCTGTTCTTGCAGAGAACCCAGGTTCAAATCTCAGCACCCACATGGCAGCTAACAACTGTCCATAACTCTGGTTCCAGGAGATCCAAAGCCCTCTTCTGTCCCCCGCAGGCATTGAGCCACATGGGTGCATTTACCTATATGCAGGCATAACATTCATACACATAAAATAAGAAATAAACTTTTTCAAAGTTTATAGGGCTGGAGAGATGGCTCAGTAGTGGAGAATTTCTTTGCCTAACATGCTGAAGGCACTGGGTTCAATCTGCAACACTGTAAGCACACACACACACACACACACACACACACACACACACTTCAAGTTAAACATAACCTACCTTTACACCAAAAATGGCATTCAAATAACATCTAAGTAACTAACCTAGAAAATGTGGACCTAACACATTCATCAAAACAACTAGTTTAGTGATGGTTATACTGATTTTTTAAAAAGATGTATTTATTTATAGAGTATATATATGTACTTATGTGTATTGTGTGTACAGATGCACAAGGAGGTCAGAGAATGTCAGGTATCCTGGAACTGGAGTTGCAGGTGGTTGTAAGCTGCTTGATGTGGGTGCTGGGAACTAAACGTGAATCCTCTATAAGAGTAATAAGCTGAGCCATGTTTCCAGCCCATTTATTTACTTTTTATTTTTGTCTCTTCCTACATCTGAGATACAGTTGAGAATGAACAGTACATACCTGATAGTGCTTTGTTCTCTGAGGAGGGCCTCTGAGACTTTCAACCCTAGGACCAGGATTTCTGTGTCCATTTCACAGCCCTGTGGAGGGAGTCTCTGTCCTGTGAACTCTGGCTCTGTGGTTTTGTGAACCAAGTAGTAGCAGATGAGACAGTCTGTAGAAACCCCTGTGTCTGAGTCATTAACTAGGAATGGGCTGGAAACAGTAATGGTCTGTTCGTTCTCTCACTTTCCTGCACTCCACTGCAATACCTGCTCTGGGCCCAGGGAAAGATTTAGCTGTGAGGACAATCTCTTCATTAAAAAGGAAACATGCTGCTGTTTAAGTTGAAAAATGGCTTATACTGCAGGTTTGGCAATTAAATCACAGCTCTTAGAGCTAGAAGAGATCAGGCGTTCAAGATTATGTATCACTCATTTTACTCTCTGTCTCTCTCAGGGGTCTGAGTCACAAAGAGCTTCAGTAACTCACTCCTGGTCAAAGATGACAGCACTGGGTCAAGATGGCTTGGTGGGTAAAAGGTGCTTGCTATCAAGCCTGATAACAGAAGTTCAGTCCCCAGGATTCATGTGGTCAAAGGAGAGAACAAACTCCCAAAAATTATGCTCTGACCTCCATCTACTCACTATGGCAAATGTATACCCATGAACACACAGGCACACCCACATCCACAATTAATTAAGTGCAATAAAAAATTAAGAAAGCCAGGTTGGTGGCCCACGCCTTTAATACCAGCACTTGGGAGGCAGAGACAGGCAGGTGTTTGTTAGTTCTAAGACTATATGGAAAGACTGTCTCAAAACATAAAACAAGAAAAAATAAAAACTAAGAGAGGTAAGATGTCCCAGCCCAAGATCAAACATGAACACGCACGCGCGCATGCGCGCACAGAGTCATGTTTCTGGTCTTCTACAGTATCAAGTACGCACTAGCCTCTCCACACATACTAAAAGAAAAAAACTGAGTGTGATGATACAAGTCTGTAATCCCAAGGAGTTGCAGACAAGAGGACTGCAAGCCCAAGGCCAGCTGGGGTATATAGTAAGATGGAGGCCAGTCTCAGTGACACAGTATGCCTCTAATTAATTGACAAGACTGGGGTGCAGAATACCAAATCTTTCTACTGGTCTTTTGCACCGAAGTGAATTTTGGTCCCATCTCCTGATCGTCTGTGAGTTCATGTGGCTTTGTCCTTCCCTTTTCTCCTGCGCTGGCTGCATGCACAAGTCACCTCAGCATAAACTAGCGTGTGATGGCCAAGGGCCATGGAGCCATAAACAAGTAAGAAGATATGAAGGACTACTGGGCCATCAAAGCACCCCCAGAATGACAGGTTTGTGAAGGAAAAATTAAAATTGCACAAATAACCAACGTTCGTTTACGGAAACTTTCAAGTCTTCGCTTTTTGGAAAAAAAACATAACCTTGGAAAACTTGACATTTGCTCCATTAAGAAGTAAAAAGACAAGAGTCAGAGGGGTGGACGGCTTAGGTTTGACAGGCCCTCACTGTGGAGTTTGAGGTAAGTCAGTTAGGTCTCTGGAGCCAGCAATATGGCCCAGTGGGTAAACACACTTCCCTTCAAGCCTGATGACCGAGTTCAATCTCCAAGATCGACATAGCGGACAGAGAAAACCAACTCCAACAGATTGTCCTCAGCTCCGCATGTGTGCTGTGGTACACCCCCAACCCATAATGAAATGAATAAATAAATGTTCTGTTTTGTTTTTTAATTAGGTCCCTCCTTTCCAGTGATGAGATGCGCACTACAGCCAGTATCACGCAGCACCCTCGGGCCAAATGCTCCTTCAAGGTGCATTTCTTTAGACTTTATGTAGACAATGAAGATATTATCAGAGGAAGAAGCTCACAGAGCATCCATGACCTCCCAATGCTGTAACGTGAAAGGCCCGGAAAGCAAATGGAAGCAAGCATGTGGCTAGACCACGAAGGGACCCACCTCCAGGAGGAGGTGTTGGTCTGTGGGGCCTCCCATGACCTCATGACCTTGGAACCCAGAGCTGGTTTAACACATCTTCAGCAGGACTATAGTTTAGGGAACTGTGTTACTGTGTCTGCCTAGTTGAAAGCTTTGTCTTTCCTAAATTCCAGAAGTCCCTGGGACTCAGTGACATGTGAAAATTTCCAGTCTCCCTAAAGTGAACACTCAGCTTTACCATCATTGTCATGCTGAGCTAATCCCTACTGTCCAATCATTTCCATTGGACAGGCCACTGTCCCATGGTCACAGGCTCCTCCTGTACCACAGAACACTGGGGGTGGGGTGGGGGGTGCATAGTGCATGTGCACGTGTGCAGATGCATACGGAGGCTACGTGCACAAGTCAAGAATCTTCCTCCATCACTCCCTGCCTTACTTTTAAAGACAAGGCCTCTCACTGAAACTGATGATGCATAGCCAGTGAGCGCCAGGGATCCTCCCATCTCTGCCTCCCCAGCCCTGGGATTATAGACACAGGTTCACTGCCATATTCAGCTTTTCACATGGGTTCTAGGGACCAAATCTAGGTCCTCATGTTTGCACGGCAAACATTTTACCAAATGAGCCATCTCCCCATCTCTTATCTTTAAAAATAAAAGGCAAAATACCTTTCAGACTTTGATTTTTACCCCACCCATTCAAATTCCAGCTCTCTTTTCCTCAGGAGACAGCTCAAACATGAGCTCACAAAAGCCCTCCCCCTCCCTACTCCCCACCCCCTAGTGTCCAGGCTCAGCCATTCTGCGAGGCACTTCTAGAACATGGGTGCTCTTCAGTGAGCAGAACGTTGTCACAGGTAATTAAAACTAAACTGCACCTGTTAAAAATCAAGCAGTATTCCTTCATTAAGCCCCCTTAGTCTAACAGCGTATCTGTAATCATTCACATTTGCAAAATGCTCCTTATTCATGATAATGATGTGGGACCCACTTATTTTGAGACCAAGAGTCCCTAGAGACTCAGAGGCTCCCTTTGTACCTACTTAGAGGCTGTCTTCACGGATGGATTTAGTCAACACCAGGCTTCTGAGCACATTCTTCCAGTAAAAGTGTACTTATGCTGTTAAAGCTGCATCAATTGTGCATTTGGAGCTAGTAAGTGGTGGGAAGGCAAGCCAGGGGCCAGAGTCTACATGAGTTAACCTTCCTTTCTAACCAGCACAGCCTAATGAAAAAGACACATCAATGCCTGCTTCCTCACTCTGAGTTTCCACATCTGAGCTTCTAGGTGGGGACCTGAAGAACTATCTTCCTTTGGCTCCCCACATTCAACTGTCTCCAGCCGTAGGCTTTCTCCATTTTCCTCTGTATTTGGTTCTCTGTGTGTTAATTTTTAAAGGTTAAAACAAAACAGCAAAGGCTGTTGCAGAAGCAAATAAGCCTTTAAAGCTAAAAGCCTGAGTGGAGCGTAGAAGACCCCAGGTGTGTTACTGGTAGGAGGAGGAGCAGGTAACACAGCGGTGAGGGGAGGGCCAAGCCACAGTGCACTGCTCCCTCCAAGAACTCCTCTCAAACCTGGCTCTTACAAACTGAGCATTTTACTCATGCTGGAAGCTTCTCGGAAGTTTCCCGATACCTACTCTCTTGGGATCCATACCCTTGGCTCTCCTCCTCCACAGAGACTGTTTAATAATCAAAGGAAAAGGCAAGGATCACACACCCATCATGCCCATGATGAGGTTACAGAAGGCTGTACCTGTCTGTATTCCTCCATTTTTTCTCTCTAGCTCCCTGTCTGCTAACCCTGAGGACAACAGCTGTCATGTTGTCATCTACCTTACACAGGCCCGTGTACCAAGGGGCATCAAGGGTCCTCCATGCAGCACCTTACAAGGAACTGAGTCCTGATGACAACTCGGGCAGGTTCTTCCCCAGTCAATCCTTAACTACAGTCAAGCCTTAACTAAAACCTTGGCACAGTCCTGCAGAAGACCCAGAGACAGAAGACCCCACTAGGCTGTACCTGGATGGATGGAACACTAAATATTAAAAGTCACTAAAATTTAGACCAGTTTATTACACAGCAACTAATTCACTAATTAACTAATACTTAATTAATTAATTAAGTATTAATTAATACTAATACTTCGCCATTCCAAATGTATCAAACATTTTCATAGCAAAATTTCCACAAAACCCCTTTATGCAAAATCCTTTATATTTTTAAGAGACCATGTAAACCAGTCTGGCTTCTTACTCATGAGATCTGCCTGTCTGTCTCCTGAGTGCTCGGATTAAAGGCATATACCACCAAGCCCAGGCTCATATGCAAAATTCTTAGTTTTCTCCATACTGAATTATTGGAAATTCCATCTTCCTCTTTCCAAGAAATCTTTTCAGTTTACCCTAACCCGGCCCTGTTCTTCCTTGTCCTTTTCTCCTAAAAAGTCAGTACTACCTTCTTGCCCACACGCAAGATGAGGTACACTCATGACTTCAGCCATATCAATGTCCTCTGACTGCCAGCTCTTGTTTCTGCCTCTCTGCTAAACCAGGGCCCCTGGAGCTGAGGCCCCACTCCATGTACCTTAACTTCTCCAGCACCTCCAGTGCCCAGCACAAGGATGCTCAGTCAACAATGCTGAACAAACAAACAAAACCATAAGAAGCCCTCCTAGGAATGTCAGAGAAACATAGTCATCTAACTCCCCAATGAGTGATCAGTCTAAATACGGGGTCATTCTCTGATGAGTCCTTGACAATTCTTAACAATGGAAGAGAGAGACCTGCCTCCACCACGGCCCAGCATTTCCCACATTAATGACTCCACCTCTCATCCAAGCCTGTTCACTATAACACAGTTCTGTTCTCACAGGGCAACTGAGACTTCTCAAATTCTTCACTAGTTCAAGTCCTACAGACCATAAAGCACATAGAAAACGGACTCTCAACTTCCGACCCCTTAGTTATTAAGCTCCTCATATCAGGAACAATGCAAATGGGGATTGTACTTTCAAATTACAGATGTGTGTAGAGTAACCCTTTAAACACACCAAACAACCACATGATCAATAATAATAATGATAGATATAAAAATAAAGATATTCTTCCAGGTTCTGCCAACTGCAGAGGACTTTAAAAATAAACAAAATTTATGAAATAGAATGTTTCGAAAGTTCAGTCCTACCTTATAGCCTCCAATGCGATGTTCCTGCTTAAATTCCTTCCCGTTCTTTAGCCACCTCATTGTGGGCGTTGGATTGCCCCCAGCTGGGCAGCGGAACTTCACAGTATTGGCAGCGGGCACAGCATGCAGACGCTTCTCCATCTTTTCCGTGTTGGTCCAATATGGCGCTCCTGAGTGGGAACACAATGAAACGGATGTAGATGGTTGGATAGTTTCGCCTCTACCAGTCAACCCCAGAAAGGTATGTGAAAAGAATCTAAGGTTTTTGAATCTTTGAATAATATTTACATTAGGAAAATGTTTTCAGAAGTCCAGTCCAGCTGGCCTCTCAGAAGGTCCCTAGGGGGGTTGCTTAGGTTTAAGACGATTAACAGGAAAAACAGCATCTGCAACACCTTCTTTCTCTCATGTGTGTGGTGTGTGGTGCCAAAATAAAATTTCATGTCAAACCATGTTTTAAAATGCTACCATAATTCCCAGTAACAATACATACAGGCATAAATAACAGTTCAGTTCTCCAAAACTAAATTATTTAAATCTCCACACCTATTCAATAATCACATATGCACACTAGTAAAAATAAGCTGTCCTTAGGAGCCATAGCAACTTATCAGAGATTTCTTTTTGTGTACACATGTGCGGGGGTGTGCGTGTGTATGCAGGTGCATGTACAGGCAGGGACATCAGTCAGGTGTCCTTGGGCATCATCCACCTTGTTTTTTGAGACAGGGTCTCTCACTGGCCTGCAGTTTGCCATTTAGTTAAGCTGTCTGGCCAGCCAGTGAGTTTCTGTCTTCCCAGCACTGTGCCATCATGCCTGGCTTTTTTTTTAACGTGGGTTCTGAGAACAAAACTCAGGTCCTCGTGCTTATAAGACAAGCACTTTACACACTGAGCTAACTCTCTGGCTGCAAGTAATCTTTTAAATGGCAATCAATAGTATAAATTACCATCCTAATATGATAATATGACTCAGGGAGCTATCATTAATTTCCCAGCACTTTATATGAAAAAAAAAAAAACCAAAATATTATGTTGCTAAATAAATCTTAGTTTTTTAATGAAAAAAAATTTTCCCTTTCCAGCAGAAGTTGGGAGCACCTAATCCTAGCACCGTGCCCCTTACGTGGCCCTCCCATTCATAAGTACAATGATTGTTTTTAAACTCAAGACAGGCAGTAGATCTTTCAACGATCAAGTACATTTTATAAATAGGTGCCACAGCATCGATCTAGAATGCCGATATAAATTCTTCATGCCTGTACTAATGGCTCATGACTCTCTTGACCTAAAGCTTCTTGTTTGCCAAGCATTGTTTTAAGAGCGCTTACATGTTTAACACATTAATCCTCTCAAGAACTTAATAAGAAAGAGACTGTTATAACCCCTGTCACAGGTAAGGAAACTGAGATACTGAGACTTTATCTGCTGACGGTCACAGCACTCCAAGGCTGCTGCTGGAATTCGAACCACATCAGACTGACCCCAGGGTCCCAGTTTTCAGTCCCAGTCCCCACTGCCAATATGAAGCGGCTTTACCAGTAACTCCTGCCTCAACCACAACTTACAGACATTGAAGACTAGTCCTAGACTGCCAGTCAGGACTAAGGAAACATTTCACCCTTCAAGACTGTCTAGAACTTCCGCTGAGATTTTGGATAGCAACTTTACTTTCCACATGCATTGTCTGTCTTAGGAAACTGTTAACTCCCCTTCCTTAAAGGATCCATCATCGGGGCCTTGAACATTCTAGAAAACTGATTCAGAACCACACTGCTTTCTGAGGGTCAGACTGAGTACTGACACGCACATACTCCACAAGCCAGAGGCAAAATGGTCACAGTCAGAGAACTCATCTGGAAGTCTACCCTCTAGCTGGTAGGTACAGCACGCGCCCAAGGAAGTTTCAACCTGGGCAGCCAGACTGCCATTAAGATCACGCTCCAGGAATAACGCTCTACCAGCCCATCTGCCCTGCCTTTACTCCTGACTCTGCTATGAGAGGCGGAGCTGAGACTTCTTGTCAAGGGCACACTGTATCTTCTTTATTCTAACACATTCCCAAGTATCAAGGTGGTGAGACTTAGATAGCCACTACATGACACCAAGACTGTATACAAAGAGGGGCAAAACCATGGCCGCTCATCCCTCCTGTGGAGCAGAAATGAAGCAGCAAGGGAAGGTGAGGGGAGAGAGAGGAAAGGAGAGAGACACAGCTTCGCTATTCCCTGTCGATCCAGTCGATTTGCAGTGAGTATCTTAGGGGCCTTGCAGCTTGGGTGCCGAACACCTATTCTTTCCAGAGTTCACCAGGGAGTACTTGACTTCCATTTATCACAAGACCCCGGGGAACTGACAAACCCTGAAACAATCTCAACCATCTTTCATTTTAAAAGCTTCTACCCAGAAAAATCCATCCAAAGCCACTGAAAAGCAGCCATTGAGAGCCCAAAATAAATAATGAGCTTTGTCCCTAAACAAAGACTTTAACAAATCTGACCTAAATGAAAGCATACCTCACGCTGTCAGGTGTCTGGGCTTGTGTCATTCGCTTAAGTAAACACAATGGCCTATTCACATAAATTAGCTAAATATTAATGCAGTAACTCTTTCAGATAGCACCAATTACTGTGGGCTGTGCTCTGGACTCTCTTCTCTCTCTCTCTCTCTCTCTCTCTCTCTCTCTCATACATACACACATACACACACAGAGACACTTAACATAAAAGAAAACAACAGATAAGTACTTACAAACCATTAGGCATGATTTTCCTGTTCTCTGAAATTTAAAAATGGGATTTGGCTTCAGGAACTAGGACTGTTCTTCTTTCATCCATAAGGCTGTACCAGCCCAGGGGACTGTCCTCAGCCACATGCAATTCAAGGCCCTGACCTGTGTCAACAGTGCCTAAAGTCTTTGCCCAATAGCTATGTAATGATTTAAGGACTAGGGTAAAAGAATATAGCTGGAATTTCTAGCAGGTAGTCATTTCCCGGGAGTGAAGCTTTAGTGATCAAAACTGTATCTGACTCTGCTCATGCAAAACAGACACTGGCTGTGCATTGCCATGTGGGGACAGGCTTCTCATTTCGGTCCAAGAGACCCAAGACGGATGGGGGACACCATGAAATGAGACTACGAGGCTATATAGCTAGAACAAACTTTCATAACAGTCCCTCAGGAGCTGAAAGTGGTAACTCAACAGAAAGGCCATTGAGCCAAGTTGAAGACACCTTCATGGTAAGGGGCCATCCCAATGCTCCTCTGGGCTCCTGATTATCTGCCTAGTGTCACTGAGCCTCCTTTTAGGTTGGAAAGTGTACATCTCTTTCTGTTTTTTAACAAACATGATGCTTGAAGGAAAGCAGAAGCTGTTTTATTCTATTACAAGGCTGCACTATTCCATGTTGATCCAGTTGTATTTGCAATGAACATCTTAAGGACCTTGCAGCTTGGGTGCTGAACACCTATTCTTTCCAGAGTTCACCCTTCCTGCTCTAATCTTAAAGGATCTAGATAGCCCAGAAAAATAAGACTCCTATACCACCATCCTACTGAGCTACCTTCAGCAGCAGCCTCCTGTCTTTTGAAATAGTATCTTGCTGGCAGCCCAGACTGGCCTCAAATTCAAGAACCTGCCTCATCCTCTCCAGAGCAGGTATGCACCAACACTCTGGACAGCCTGTGGCCTTCTCTCTCCTCAATGTTTCCTGCCATTTCCACAGTCTAACCACATGGAAATGCCAGGTCAAAAACACTAAAATATACCTCCAGAGAAACAGGGGCCAGGCATCTCAGAGCAGCCAGAACTTAAAGCGGCCTCCCTCTTTCCTACTAAAGCTTGGGAGCAGCTGCAATAATTCCATCTGGAGAAGGGGCTTCTATAACAAAGGAATGTAAAAGCAGAGATGATCCCGGTACCTAGTAATGGTCACACACATGTGATTCAGCAGCCTTACTAGAACTGAATCTGCAAGCCAAAGGCACATGAGGTTGTTTGGAAGCAGGGATATGAACATCAACATTCTAGACCTCCCTTGGCATAGCCCTAGGTATATACAGAAGAGATTCAAAGTCACTTAACTGATAAGGGTAGACTGTGGTAGGGACCTCCAAAGGCATACAATCACACAATCACCTGTTGTGGTGGTTTGAAAGAGAACGTCCCCCATGGGCTCCAACTATTTGGACATTTGTACCCTGTTGGTGGCGCTATTTTGGGAGGTCTTAGAAGGGGTGGTCATGCTGGATGAAGTACATCACTGGGGGCGGGCTTAGAGAAAGTTCTTAAGCCTTACGGGATCTCCAGTCACTCTCTGCTTCCTGAGTCTGCTTGAAGATGTGAACGCTTGACTTTCTGCTCCTGCTTTGGCCACCTACCTCACCATGTCCCCCTGCTCTACTGGACTCTTGCCCCTTTGGAACCATAAGCTAATAAGCTAAATAAGCTCTTCCTTCTAGAAGTTGCTTTGGTCCCAGCAACAGAAAAGGAACTAATATACTTGTGAAATAAATGAGTGGCCTCCCTTTGGCTCTGACATTCTTAGCCTTCTGAAAGTATAGGCAGCAAATAAACAATGTCCTGGTAGTCATTACATGCTAATAACAAGCAAATTAAAACAACAGTAGGACTCAGCACAGCAAATCAGTAAAACCCCAGCACCAAGTCACACCACATGCACTCAGGCTCTTTCCCTACACAAACACTGTTACTGCCTGTTGGTGATCATGTTAAGTTGAATTTTACTTCATTAAAATGAAACTAAGTGAAGAGAGACCCTCACCCCACTGAAACAGCCTTCCAAATACCACACAGCTTCTCCTAACCACTCTGTCCCACCATCTCTTCCCTGGAAGTGTTGGTTCCTTCTTCATCACTGATGCCAGCTTCCACATCAATGTGTGTTTGTCCTGGAAAGTACTCCTGTCTGCTGGCCAGCAAGCATAGAAAAAAATAGGCCACACCTTAAGATGCCATCAGCCTATAGGCTAGGCATACAGGGGTGGGTGTAGATGAATCACTGGTAAAAGCTGCAGATATAAAATGAGGGCGTTGTTCTGATAAAGTATCTCCCAGCTCTAATATGCTTTCCAGGCATCTGTGTACTACCCAGGTATTGATTCTGCCAACAAATGGTAGGGCTACAGGAGTTTTTCACCCTGCAATTTAAACTTAATGATAAAACATATGCTGCTACTCCTGGGCCCATAAAAACGCTTACATGGCCAAGTATTGACATGTAAGGTTTATAGTCTGCTCTCTGGCCAGAACCAAGTGAACGTAGCCCAACATTTTAAAGGAAAAACATAAAATCACATTACAGTGTCCTACAGTGACCATCTAGCCTGATGGCTGATGGGATCAATGTCATCCAGAGAGGTTAAGTGATTTGATCAAGGTCATGAAGTCAGAGGCCGGGCTGAGGCTAGCCCCAAGTCTCTAGCTCCCTGAGCAGTGCTCTTCAACCACTACCGGCTGCCTTGTGAACTTTCCCACAGTAATTAAGTCAAAAGTTCAAGATTTATGTGAGCCATGGACGCCGATGACTGCCAAATGTATTTTTATTGATGCAGAAATTTAAAAACACACAGCCTGTTTCAGCTTCCAGATTAAGTCTCACCAACTCCCTAAAGCCTCAATAAGGCCTCTGCCTTAAGTCTATAATTAGGGCTTTTAAAAATATCAGGACATCTGAATGCTTTGACCCCTGGTGAGTTGTTTTTGTTTTTTTGTTTTTTGTTTTTTAAGTCACTATCTTTGCAATAGACTGCCATTCAACTGTTTTGGGTTTGGCATGAGCTGGGAAAAAGCAAATCTAACAGAATGTGGTGATAGAATGGGAGTGTGGCTTAGAAAGAGGTATAAGTCTGGCTTCGCTTGAGAAATCTCATTCAAACAGCCCTCTAAGCAGGGAGGTGTTTGATCAAAAACACATGGGAGAGCAGGAGGGAGAGAAGGTAAGTCACCCAAAAGAGAAACGACTGCACTCCCTTGAGGGGCTGGTAACCCATGGAATTTCCAGGATCTGGCTGCAGAGCAAAGTCTCCCAGCCAACTGCATCCACCTCAGGGGGAGGCTGAGAAGGAAAGGCTGCTCCAGTGTCAACATCAGTAGTTTTTGTGACAAAGCACCGGAACCAATCTACTGACTGGGTTTCCGTTAGGAAGAATTTCCAGAACCTTCAATGACCTGTGTACTTTTTTCCCCCCATTCTTTTCAATTCCTGGAACTTTATCACAAATAAGAGATCTGCATCCACCGACTTCAATGCCACCTCTATCAAGTCAAAAAACATCCATTTGAACACAGGTGGCTCAGGACTCTTAGCAGCAACAAGTTAACCAATTAAGGACTTTGGATTCAAGGAAACTTAACTCCTCCTCCACTACCCCTCCCCCGAAAAAAAGAAAGAAGAAAATAAAATTTCCTTTCTTTCTGACAGGGAGTGCATGGCATTTGCAGGTCTCAACAGGAATGAAACCAAAATAGAAAATTCTCTTGCCTCTCTGTTCACTCAGTGGAAAGGACTCTTAACAGAAGGATTCTTACCACTGCTGTCTTTCTAACACATCCCTCCATTTAAGCAACATGGACTTTTCATCAGGCCTGATTTTCCCCAAAACCTAACTCTTGGGCTCTGCAGAAACAATCACTTTAAACACAAGCTAGAGGAAATTTTTTTAAAACCCTACATATTTGCTGCCAGATAACCCAAGACACCTAGTTCCCATGGAAGGCAAGGACTAGATAAGTTACCTCCTCCTTAAATTCAGAATCTTTTAAAGTCCTCAACCTGGATGCATTTCAAAAATCCGCATTTGAAAATGTAACTTTCCATCCAGAGAAAACGTGTTTTCGCTGAGCAGTGCAGTATCACTGCATTATTTCCTGGCAGCTGAGCTTGTGATGACATCACAGGGTTGTTGTACTCAGGAACCTTCTAGGGATGGCGAGGTGTGAGGTCATCAATTAGTCAGCTGCTAAAATATGACCTCAGGGTGCCCTTCACATCTGGGATGGAAAGACATGAGAAAGGGGGTTGGGGAGGCATATCTACCCAATCAGCCCACACGGAGATGTTCGATGCATGTATAATAGGATGTTAAGCTACACTACATTTTTAAAGAGGTCTTAAGGTCAGTAAGCTTGGAAAATCTTGGAAAAGAATAAAATTAAACAGATGTTTTACTGCAGGACCTCTAAGCATGCAAATTACGCTGTTGGACACTCTAAGCAGGGATCACAACACACACTTTCCTAAATTTATTAAAAGATATAACTCACTTTTGGCAGAGAATTATTCTGAACTAGGGTTCTAGAGAATATTCTTTAAGAAACGGTGACTTAGTTCACTGCTGTGTTTTGAATGAGACCCATAAAAAAATGCAAGGGAGGCCTGAAAGTCCACAGAACATTCATTCCACCTCCAGACTGATTCTTGTTCTCAAGAACCAAATTGTTTCCTAAAAAAGGGAGGTTACATCATAGATGATGTCATAAAGCAAAACAAGTGCATGCTCAGAGCTTATATGAACAAGAAAAGCCTCCAGACAGAAGCCCAGCTTTGAGCAAGATGGGCAAGGAGAGTTAACAAGAACGCATGTTCAATCTCAGCACTCAGGAGGCAGAGACAGGTGGATCTCTGTGAATTTCAGACCAGCCTGGTCTGCATAAAGTTAGGAGCAACCCAATATACAAGAATAGTCATCCAAAAATCCAAAAATCAAACAAGGCCTTGATAGTAAAGACACCAACAACTTAACCAATTTCTTAACCAAAATTGAGTGATCTGGACTAATTTCATTTGTTTATCTGTTTGGTTTGTTTTTCTGCGTTGGTGGCAATAGAACCCAGTGACTCTCTTAATTTTTTTTTAACTTTTTTCTACATTTATTTGTGTGTGTGCCTGCATGCACGAGTATGGCTTACATGTATATGTGTGAGCCCATGTATGTGGAGGTCAGAGGGCAGCCTACAGGGTGGGTTCTCACTTTGCATCAATGGTGCTTTAGGAACTGAACTCAGGTCATCAGGCTTGGCAACAAGTGCCTTTACCCACTGAGCCATCTCTCTAGCTACCTTGTTAATTCTTGATTGCTGTGTTTGCCCTTGGACTTCGCCACAGTGTTTCTACATTCCACATAGAACTGAAGACCTGATGGGCAGGTAAGCTTGCCTTCCTCTATTGAACTACTAAAAGCAGACGAATAACCTCGCATTCTGGCAGGAGGAATCACTTACACTGGAAGATACAGAATTCAGTGTGCAATGTACCCATTCAAAAGGGGGAAGCCTCCCTCCACAAACCCCACAGACACACCCATCCTCTCCTTTATGCAAGGCAAACACAAGATCTCCCTGGAGGCCTTTCCAGACCATCAGAGGCACCACAGGAATCATCGTGGGCACGGGATGTTTCCAGGTGACTGAAAATGCAAAGAATTTGGAGCTTCTGCAATTTTCTCTAGTAATCGGGTCAAGCATTTGACACTTGAGGTGACAAAAAACTGTTTGAACAGTAACATCCCTTTCCCGCCTTGCCAATTACCCCAGCCCTGGCATTCCTTGTCCACACACAGGCCACAGCTGCTTAATCTTAGCCGCCCCAGGCTGCACCTGTGAATCAGACCAGCCTAATCACACTAACAGATGGCGTAGGCCAAGTAGCCAGCTAAGAACTGCTATCACTTTAAATAGCATCTAATGTTTCACAGGCACCAAACACAGACCCCTCCCAGCAGCAGAATCTCCCTGGTACAGCTAACACCAGCCTTTAATCACCGCCAAGCACCCATCTCGGGGACAGAGCTGGTGTCATTTGAGAGCTAATTACCAAAAGCCCCAGTTGCAAGGTGAAAGCGTGGCAAATGCTCTGTTGGCTAGCACCCATTACACAGAGTGTTCTGCCGCCTGACCCTTCTGCAAAGGCGCTGGGTCAAAGCAAAGCCCAGAGGTCCACATCAGGCAAACTCTGAATCCCCAGGAGATCCAATTTACTCGCCTGCTTGTTGCAGAGCCTATACCTGCCGTGGCAATGTTATGAGGTCATGTAGGTTCCCAGTGATGTGCCATCAGGCGGCCTACTTGACCACCTGCACAAAACAGTTCCCAGGCATGCCAGCAAAACTAAGCTGATGGAATCTGATGTCCTCATCAAAGGTGGTGTGGTATCACCTGAGAGCCGTAGGTAACTATGCAAACATCTCACGCCGTCCTCCTGGTGACCTGGGACGGCCATGAGTAACTAATGGACGAGTGGCTCAAGTTCACCTTTGTGCCTGGAGACAGTTTTCAGATGAATACTGCTGTCCACTTTCAGGGTTGCTGGTGGCAGGGACTGAGCCAGCAGCCAGCACCAGAGCTTTCTAAAGCCTGTCCTGGAGGATTCTGTCCCTGGTCCAGGCAGTGTCCAAGAACTGTCACAGGGAACAACACACTGTGCTGTGCCCACATGGTTATTGGAAGACAAAGACTAGCAAAACCCTTTACAGGGAGGCACAGTTCATGGAAGTGTGCATTTTCTCAGGTGCCTTCTTACCTACCATTTTTCTACAAACAAGATGGCTGGTGTAGGCCCATTAGTTTCACGTGTGTGTTCCTATGTCCCTAAGTGGTTGTCACCCCTTCGTAGAATCAACACCTGTACACCCCCTACCAAGTCTCTAATTTAAAGGTCTGAGGAAGGGCCTAAGAATGTACATTTCTAACAAATGCCCCAAATGATGTTGACTCTGCAGATCCAGGAACAGCACTTTAGGGACCACTGACCTTTGTGTCCTCTTAACTAAAAGCCAAACTTCTATTAACCAATTATTTCTCTTGATGCCCAAAGTATTCAGAGACCAGATCTTCACTAAAGTAACATGTTTATCCCGGAGGCCTAACAACATCTTCTCTTTTTCCTTTAAAAAGCCCTGGGTTAAATTATGGTATTTTCAAAAATGGTACAGGAAGAACTGGATGTCCAGAGGCAACAGAAAATAAGTCTAGATACAGATGATACAAAAATTAACTTAAAATGTATCGCAAAACAAACATAAAACCCAAAGAGATAGAAGACTACCCTTTAGTTTGCTCATGACTTTTTGGATGTAACACTAAAGGTGTGAGCCATAATATATCAACTAAGCGAAGCTTCTGATAAACTGAAAGACATCCTCTCTAGGAGACATGGTCAAAACAATGAAAAGGTAGCCACAGACTGAGAGAGAGTTAAAATAGAAAAAAAGATTGCTATCCAAAATATGTACAAAAAGAAAAAAAAAACTCTTAAAACTCAACAATAAGAAAACAAACAATCCAATTAAAAAATGAGCCAAAGGCTTTAACAAACACACTCCCCAAAGAGCACTTGGAGATGGCAAACAAGCATATAAAAAGATGCTTCCCATCCTCAGTCACGAGGGGAAATGCAAATTCAAGGAAGCAGCAGCACACACCTACCAGAACGGCGGAAATCCAGAGCACTGACGTCACCGAGAGCTGGTGAAGCTGTGGAGTGACGGGAACGCTCCTTCATGGCTGATGGGGATGCAAATGGCATGGCTGCTTTGGAAGACAGTTTGGTACGCCTCCTACAAAGCTGACCTTGCCACATCATCTAACAGTCATGTTCCATAATATTTACTCCGAAAGAGGGGAATGTGCATCTACTCAAAAACCCCAAACAGGTCTGCAGCAGCTCCACCCACAATTGCCAAACCTAGACAGCAGCCAAGATGGCCTCCAGGGACTGATGGATTAATAAACTGTGGTGCATACAAACAAGAGGGTGCTGCTCAATGCTAAGAAGAAAGGAGCTCAACTCTGTAAAAGACTCAGGAAGACACTCAATGCCTATTGCCAGCAGGAGGAAGCCAATCAGAAAAGGCTACATGGTGTATATTCCAAAAAAGGCAAAGCTATGGAAAAATTGGTGGTTGCCAACAGTCAGAGGGAGGGAGGGAGAGATGACACGTGATACATGGGCGATATTTAGGATGATGAAATGACTCTCTATGATACTACAATGGTAGAAGCATGCCATGATTCATCTGTCCAACACCCCCTAAAGAGATTCCTAATGAAAACCAGGGACACGGAATTCTAATCCTACGTCAGTGCGGGCTCATCAGGTGTAACAGATGCAGCGCGTACTGATGTTGACCGTGGGAGAGGCTGTACTTGGGCAGGGGAAAGTATATGGCTAATCTCTAGACTTTCTCATCCTTCTGCCTCCACCTCTCAGTGCTGGAATTACAGCCATGCATCACACCATGCTCAGTAGATGCAATTGTGGAAACTGAACCCAGGGCCTCATGCATGTCAGGGAAAGTCCTCTACCAACTAAGCTACACCCCCAGTCCTAAAAAGAGCATACTTTTGAAAGCAAGACTTGTTTTAAGAACCAATTGCTAATATTTAGGACTCACTTAAATTCACTTGACAAAAGTCTTTACGCCAATACTACATACACCAGGAACGGGAAGAAGCCCACTGACTAATGCACCTTTGCTTTGGGAGCCGTCCATCTAGGTTTGGAGAAAGTGACCAATCCTGCATTTGCTTTCTTTACGGAACAAACTCACAAGTACTTCGTCTTTAGGCACACACACTCATTTAATCCTCACAACTTCCCAGAAGATACTGATACCATGTCCCACTTTACAGTTGAAAGGATTGAGGCTCCCAAGCCAACAGAACAGATGAGAAGTGGCAAAGCGGGACTCGAACCCAGGCTGCGGAGCCCCAAGAAGTCAGCCACGTTCTTCCCCAGTAGGTCAATGGCCTCAAGAGTGAGGGTCCAGTCTCCACTGCCTTCAAACATGGCAGCACTTGTCCCTTTCTCCTCATCATTCTCAGAGTGAGACACACGTCCCTGACTTTCTTCCTGGCAATGTCGCCAAGGCCAGGGTCTCTCAACACACTGGTATTTTAGACCAAATAATTCTTTGTTAAACCATGCTCTGGAGCAGCTCTGGCCTCCATTCACAAGATACCAGCCAGCCCCCGAGGAGACCTTCCAAAAATAGACCAGTCAGGCAAGGTGGCTCACACCTGTGGGTCTCAGAACTCAAGAAGCTCACGGGAGGATCATGTAAGCCCAAGAGTTCAAGTCTAGTCTGAATAACAAAGAGAGACTTTGTCTCGATAAATGAATACTCGAAGAATAACCATTAAACAGTGCCAGGTGTCCCAGGGGAGTGAGGAATAGGCAACCACCTCTGGTAAAGAACCTCTAGGTTAGGCGAGGGATGATGGGATGGGGGATACGCAGAAAACCCAAAAGGTGATGGTTGTACTAGTCTACCGGTGGACTGATGTACACTTAAAAACCAAAGGGAAAAGGAGATCTAGACAGAAGTGGTACTTGTTTGGAAAAGAGGGCTACCGACACAAGAAAGGACAAGTGGCAGAGTAGACAGCAACAGACTTTATTCTCAAGTTGGAAAGTAGGACAGCAGACACAGTGGGGAACAGCAAAGGGGCCGAGGGACACAGCGCGGCAGTATGGAGGAGTCGACAGAAGACAAGTGACAGGCAGGACTCCCTGCCTCACTCTCTCGGGAACCTTCCAGGCGAGCCATTACTTACTCTTGTTACTGCTCTCACTGACAAAATCTTCGGAGCCATCTGTGTCGTCCTCATCATCCCCAGATGAGATGGCATCTGCATTCAAAAGAACATTATCCATGGATGTGTTTGCAAAGGCAAAAGTCACCGTCACCTGCAACTGAGCCCTCCTCCAGCGTGAGTTCAGTGGAGCCCATGAGGAAAGTCACAGATCATGTTTAGTTAAGATGGTTTTAGGGGCTTAAAATGTCTCTCTGGGATGAGCTGGTATGATTCTGAAGGTTTTCTGCTTTCTTGTTTCTAAACACTATAAAACTGGAATTGGATTTTAAGCTTCAAACAGTATTCAAGTCTCTGACAAATTTAATGATTCTGCAATAGCCAGATTGTTGCCCCCCTCCCAAAGCATTTTGGGATTCAACAAAGAAAGCATTCCCTAACAAAACACAGTCCCTGTGTGGTCCTTCTGCTTTTTAACTAGCATTCTGAAAGCAGAACTCTCACTGGACACAAGAGGGACCTGCTGCTACCCCTCACTGCATGGAAGGAAAAGATAAGGAGAGAAACTCAAATTCTAAGAAAAGAATCAAAATCTAGAGTTTCCATATTTCAGTCTTCTATTCTAAATGCTAGGAGCACTGGGAGCCTGGAGGGGAAGCAATTCTGTGTCTTGCTTTGCACGCAAGACCTCTGTCATTTCTGAAATACATAGTACACCAGGAGGAATTTCAGAAACAGATCCATCAGGCACAGAGACCTACACCTGTGGTCTTAGCATGCAGGAGGTTGATGTGAGATCACCCTAGAGTTGGAGTCTAGCCTGGGCAACAAAGGAAGACCTTGACTCCCATGAATGAATAACGCACTTTGACATTTTGACACTGTATGCCGGGCAATCAATGGATGATAATAATAATAATAATAATAATAATAAATTTTCAATCAGAAAACAGCACAGAGTAGAGAGCATCACACTCACAAGCCAACTCACCTGTGACATTCACCATGAAGTACCAAGTTTCACTCTCTACCGTCCTAGCAGCAGTACAAGCATAGAGGCCGGAGTCTCTAGGTGTGGCACCTTTTATCTGCAAGTACTCCCCAATAAGCACTGTCCTATTGTTGGGCCCCAAGTGCACCCCATCCTTAGTCCAACTGATCACAGCAGCATCTTTCAACAAGCAGCGCAACTCTAGCGACTCCCCGGGCGCGGCCACGTACGCTTCTGGTTGGGAGATTTGATATTTGGTTGGTGGCTCTGCAGAGAAGGTGGGAGAGAGAAGACAGAAGCAGATGGGAAGGAGGGAGAGGAGAGAAGGTCCAACAAAGGTCAATGGAGGCCAGTTCTTTCCTGGGGGAAACTGTTCTTGCTTTGCAAGTAGTCCCAGGAGATGTCCATCTCTCCCCAGACCCCAGGAAGCAGCCCTCACCCAGCTTTGACTGACAGCGCTGAAACATTTCCTCATACTGTAAGCAGGGTTTTCAAATCAACCAGAACCTAGATCGGAAGGAAAATCCACGTGAGGATCTTTAAGTTGATGTCAGTCTAGCCACACAGACACACAGACACACAGACACACACAGACACACACACACACACACGCACGCATGCACGCACAGTCGCACTTTTGCTTATCAACCTATTCATGTTACCTTTGACCTGTTATTACAAAACTAAGCTTCTCAAATGAAATTTCTCAAATTCAAGGGCAAATGGAGCCATCTACAAAACTCTTGGCCATTTGGGAAGTGGCGCCTGTTGGTTTATCCATTTTCATGAGCTCTCAGGGTTGGATCACTATTGTGCTGGTTGGGACCCTTAGCTCTGTGCTAGGTAAGCTGGGACATGCTGTCGTCCTCAAAAATGACAGCTGTCTGGAGATCTTTAACATCAAAAGTTAAGAGCAGTGCTCAGTGTGGAGGCAAAAGCAGGTGGATCTCTGTGACTCTGTGAATTCAAGGCTAGCCTGGTCTATATAGTGAGTTCCATGACAGCTGGGCTACAGGGAGACCCTGTCTCAAAAAAGACCCCCCTCCCGAAAAAAAATAAAAGTTAAGAGCAAGAGGTTCCTGACAGCTGAGAGGCGTATAGGATCATACCTGTACTCACCATCCACCATACCACTAGCGAAGCCAAATCCATCCTGGCCACCAACCCACCACAGGCCCCAGGGTCCCTGGCCTCCTCAGCATCTTCAACCCTCCTCTCCTTTATGACTGCAGGTTCCCCCCTGTCATCTCCACTCTGCCCAACTCTTCTTTTGATGCTCAGATCAAGCTTGGTCCTCTATGACCCACCACCTATCAGTCATCTGGTCAGAAATGAAAGGAGTCTGTCCACGCCATGAGCTTTCATCCCACAGCAAGAGCCCCAGACCTGGAAAACAGAGCTTCCTTCCCTGAACTGGGAAGGCTCTGGATCTGAGCAGCAGCACCACTAGGCAGTTATTCTGCCCAGAACTTGCTCAAAAGAACAAATCTCCCACATGGCTGAAATAAAGTCAATTCATGTTTCAGTTCCACTACTTAATAAACATCTGGTCCAAGAAACACCAGCACCACCAGCCAACACAAGCGGCCTCTCCAATGGTACCGAGAAGGGTACAGACAGTACACAGTGTATGAACACAATCAGGGAACCCCATATTCAGCAGAAAATAGGAGTTGAACTAAATATGGAAACCTACCCTCCCCACCCCCACAAAAACATAAAAATAAAAAAGGCAGAAAGAAAACCCCAACTGACAACCAGGTTGTTTCAAGCTTGTTTTTCTCACTCACGCACTGTTTATTGAACACCTACCACCGGCCAGGCTTTGTTCTTAGGCTCAGGAAGCAACCACAGACAAGGTAAGGTCCCTTTCCTGGTAGACCTTCCATTGTGAAGGCAACAGAAAGTCCAAAATTCACAGCATGTGAGGTGGTTTTAAGAGTAAGGCAACAAGGTAGCAGCCCACACGGAAATTGTGGGCTAGGGCTCCATGGGCAGCAGGAGAAGGCAAACTGTGGCCCAAGGGCCAAGCCAGCCGTGGCTTGCTTTTGTAAACAAAGTTTCTTGGAGCAGCGCCATACTCATTGGTGAATGTATTGTCTGGGGCTGCTTTTGTGTTACAAGAAATCCTGTGGCCTGGAAGCCCAAGACATTTATAGTGTTGTCATCACAGAAGGCTTTTCAGCTCCTCTTGTAGGAGGTGATCGGAGGCGGCTTCTCCAAGAAGTAGCTGCCACATGGGCTGACAGGCAAAGCACAAAGCCAAGTTTGAAAGATATTGGCAGCCCGGTTGGAAGGCTCTCAGATCAGGTCTTCCAAGCTGTTTAAGTCAAGAGGCAGCCGAACCAACAGAGCGACTAACAGAATGACTTTGCAGCCGAACTAACAGAGCGACTAACAGAATGACTTTGAACTCTCCATCCTGGACATAGAAGGAAGAAGGGCTGGCAAGAAGGCACAGTGGGCAAAGGCATGCTTGCCTAAAGCCTGGCGACCTGAGTTTGATCCCCAAAATCCACGTATAGGTGGAGGGAGAAAAACAACTCCATAAAGTTGCACTCTGACCTACACATATACATTCCAGGCACATATGCGCCCATCACACACATCATACACATACACACAATAATAATAAAAGGTTTTGGGTTTGGTTTTTAAGAGAGAGAAAGAAATATAGAAAGAAGGATTCAATTTGGTCAAAATCTCACACCATCTACCACTCCAGTCCCTGGAGCCACAGATTCATCCAACATCCCAGCAGGATGGCGCCTTAAGACCTATCCAAGCCCTTTTACAGCTAGTTTAAAAGATGTCATGTGGGTTTCATGTGTTCAGTTGCTGAAATAGCACTCGCAACATCAGGCTGAATTTACACTGGATTAGCCTAGGTCATAAAGTGATGGGCATCATGGTCACATGCACAATCAAGCAAGTCATCAAGAATGCTCTAGAATATGCTTTCCTCTGTGCCAGACTCATTCTTATAGGATTACTGAACAAGGAGGCAGCTGGGCAGAACAGAAAACCTTCTCCCCCTGAAAGGACACTGGAACCCCATCTGCTTCTGTTCTGACCCATAGATGAGGAAACATTACATCCCCATTCCATGCAATGGAATGTTCTCAAATTCCATCAGGGACATAGATGAGCAAGGCATTTGCAATTATGATACAGAGATAGACCTGTGATTTATATTTTCACAGGAAAGTATGTCTACTGAGAATCTCTTTCTTCACATGACACCATTGAACCACCAAGTTTTGCTGAAATCAGGTTGACCAAGTGTTGAGCCCTACATCACCACCTCCAGTTGTACCATGAGGGGGACAGGATGAAGAGGTGCTCTAAGGTAGGGCGGGACATAGGATGATTGGTAAAGGGGCACTGCCCAGGGTGCAAACATGACACCTGGGCTCATTTCCTCTCTGCCTTGCATAGTCTCTCAGCCACAGAAACCCCAACTGCTCTGATGCAGAATTCTCAAGCATTAGATGTGAGAGACTCCCAAGAGCCAGCTAATGTGAAGTTGATGTTCCAGCTACAGCTGTGTTGGGGGCAGTCATCGTCACTGTTATTCTAAAGTTGAAGCTGTTCACATGACTTTGAGCACCTCAATATTCAGAGGATAAGAAACAAACAACTGAGTTTTATCTCAAGACTTCACTGTTGAGCTCTCATCTCAGTGGACAGTGAGGATATCTTGATATACTAAAACTGGGACCTGAAAATGGGACCGGGAAAACCAGGAGAAAACTGTCTAGCTGCCCAACAAGAAGCCTGGCTTCTAGAACAATAAAGTACCATCTTTAAGGCCTCCTCCAAAGTGGCTGCTTTGGAAAATGAAGACAGCCCCTCACCCCCCAGTCGCCCCACGTAGTCATTTCCCCAAAGGCCTCACTTAGAGGACCGGCAGCATCAGTGTCCTCCTTGGGTGTCCTAGGAGGACACCAGCACATGCTAGGAGGAGGAAATCAGGAAAACATGAACAAAAGTAAGGGAAGGAGAGGGTCAAACCTTGAAGAAAGAGGAAAAAGACAAGACCATAACAGGAAAGGGACAGAAAGCTAAGCCCATCACATCCCAGGCCACCTGGCATCCCCAGTGATCCAGCTTGTAGGTCCCTGTAAACAGAGCACATGTGAGCGACAGGGTGGACCAGAGTTCCACGTAGCCTGCTCAGTGGAAGCAGGCTCTGTCCCTGCATGAGCCAGGAGGGTTTTTGCTTAAGAGCTAAGGCTTTTCTTCTGTGCTTGAAGCCTTCAGAGGACCTAAGAGCCAGCCCCCGGAAAACATCACGTGTTCCCAAAGTCCTGTGATAATACGTTTCTACATTCTATTCACCTCACACTGTCCTATGAGGGGCCAAGACAACATGCTAATCTATGACACCAGGGACACTGTGCCTACCAACCCTACCTGTCTCTCCCACTCAGGTGGGACATAGGCCACTCCCACCCTGATTCAACCTTGCTGCTCTGTGCAATGTGACAATTGATACAGGGCAAGGAACTCCCTGGGAAATCCAAGCAGTCCCCTTTATGGTGATATAAACACTTCCTGGATTTAACATTTTTGATGCCATGGCTTACTGCTCATCATGCTGTGTCGCACCCACCCCCAAGCACCCTCTTTTGCTGCACCCTAAACAACGCAGTGCAGAAAAGTTTCCAGAAACCACTTTGCTCTGCACCAAATGCTTTTCTGGAAGTTTCCACAGGCAGAAGTAGGTTCTAAAACACTTTTCATAATAGAAATGGAAACTTAGAAAGAAATCAACCAGCTAGGACACACATATACCAATGCTGGATGTTCTTGGTCCCTAAAATGTCTAAACAAACAAGGCGACATGTTTACTTTCTGGGAGGGCTCTGCTCAGCTCTTTCTGCCCATTATAACCATACCACGGGCCAGAGGCTCTGCTGTGTGGAGGCTTAGTAGCCTCTAGGTCTACTTCCCCCACATACTCCAAACCCTTGAGACACGCCAGCAGTCTCTTGTGCACTAGACAGATTTTTTCAGTGAACTGACTACTCTGATATTCAAAAATGAAGAGAGGGTCTTTCCACAGCTAGTCAAAATCAACAGGGAAACCATCAACAGTGCTGAGGCATGGTGATACATGCCTCTTAATCCCAGCATCTGGGAGGTTCAGTTAGGAGGATTATAAGTTCAAGATCTACCTGGTCTGCAGAGTGAGTTTTAAGGCCAGCCTAAGGCCAGCCTGAGCAATGTAGTGGGAAGAAAAGCAAACAAGAAAGATAGCTTTAATCCTGGCACTGGGGAGGCAGAAGCAGGTGGATCTCTGTGAGTTCCAAGTTAGCCTGGTTCACTTCCAGGCCAGCCAGGACTGCACTGTGAGACTGTCTCAAAAACAGAAGCAAAAACAAAAAAAGTGCATATGTGAAAATCACCCTGCCGTGAGACTCCTTTTTTCCCCAAGATATCCCATAAACTATATTCCTTGGGAGCCAATAGGAATTCAGAACTGAGGGGTCTCAGGCCCAGCAGAAAAGGACACTGAGGCAGTCTGCCTGGCCCTCCACATCCTGCAGATGCAGGCAGGGCATGATCTCTGCATGGGACATCACCTGGATAGCACCAGCAACAACCTATGAGCATTTAGCTCATAGGGGGGATAGTCTTGCCACATGTGAGCCATCCTGGGAAGGGATCCTGCAAGAGGCAGGCCAGATTGTGACTGAGGATTCTCACAGTGCACACACAGAACGAATGCCTCCCCAGCACCAACAGGATGGCAGCCTAGAGGCGCTGAAACAGCTAGAGAGTCTGGAAGCTGCTTCAGGTAACGCTTTATGTTGCCAAGTCAGCGATAGCAGCACTCCAGACTGTCACTTTTTATAATGTTTGCCTATAAACTTCTCCCGTGTGGTTTCTGAAATGGCGCCCAAGCACAAACAGAGAACAGATGGGAGCCCAAGTTCTGCCCTGGCCAATCATCTCTCCTGTAGCAAGCAGGGCAGATTCCCACTGGTCAGGGAAGAAGCAGCATCTGCCAACTGCCTCTGGGGCCACTAGCCACACCCCATTTCACATGACAACCCACTTGTGAGGTGCCCCCAGGAAGGCGCCTCTTCAGATCTCTGGAGGATTTCCATTTCAAGGGTGCAGTGGGAAGGGCCCTAAAGAGCCTCAGGTAGGAGCATCTGGTCCCAAAACACATCCCTTTAGAAAGAGGAAAGAGGGAGACCTGAATAGAAAAGGAAGAGGGGAAAAGGAGGGCGGATAGGAGCTGGGGAGATGGCTCTGTGCTTAAGAGCACCGGCTGTTCTTGCAGAGGACCCAGGTTCAATTCCCAGCACCCACTCGACAGCTAACAACTGTCCGTAAAGTCTCGTTATAGGAGAATCCAATGCCCTCTTCTGACTGCTCGGGCATTTCATGACACAGGGGCACATGCAGGCAATACACTTAAAAAGTTTAAAAGACAAAAAAGCAAGGGAGGAGGAGAAAGGAAAGGGGGTGGTCACAGAGGGAGCAGACCCTGAAGGCAGGTACGGGGCGGAGCCGCAGAGTTAGACTGTCCCCACCTCCCAGCACACCTCCAGTGAGGCAGAGCCACACCAGGAGCACCGAAGCAAGGGCAATAATATGGCTTCCCAGACACTCTGCCATCTGGTACCAGACAAACACCACAGTGGAGGGAGGGACTGCCAAAGTCTTGACAGAGAAATGGGGATCGCGCTGCCAAATGTCACTCCAAAGTCACCACTCACCAGAAACATGACAGGTGAGCGAGGGCGGGTTAGCCCACTCTGCCCTCCAGGCCATAAAGATGGCCTGAGGTGGCCACCACACAGTCCTCATAAGATGTGTTCACTGGCCACCAGAACAAAGTACAGGCCCCTTGCACACACACTGAAATGTTCTCTACAACTGCAAAATGAGGGAATCCAGAAAGACCGGCAGATGACACGTCCCGCCTAGGCTTTTAGAAACCTGTGACATTTAATAACCTCTACTTTGTTTTTCTTTGTATCGTATGGTCAGCCTGGAACTGGAATGGAAACTTAGCACAAAGACACTAAGGCAATGGGGTCCCTCAGTGAAGTCAGAGCTACCTCGGGTGGCCTCTGCTTAGACACAAAGGCTGCTGCAGCTCCCCCTCCTTCAAAGCTTCTCCTTTGCAAGAACTGACTTGCAGGCAAAAACAAATCCTGACATCAAACTGACGCCTTATAAGGCATAGGTGCAACTCATTCTTATAAAGAGGGGAGGGGACAGACACCCCTCAGGAGACAAAGATGGAAGTTCTCAACATCAAGAAATACTGCCACATAAAAAAGGGAAGGGGGATGGGAGGCTGGGAAGAGGACGGACGTGGACGGGCTGTGAGGCTTTCTCCTTGTAATCAACAGCTGGGGCGTCATTCAGACACATGTCAGGACTGCAGACGCCTTGTGTCACATCAGCATCACCCTCACTAATAGCTACCTCAGCCTCAGTAGCCTGACAGCCCCAGAAACTCCAGGCTGGCTCACACAGCTCCGTCCAAGGGCCAGTAGTAAATGTTTCCAATATGGTAACCATTACACATAACTTACTTCGGCACTCCCCGCATAATTTAGGTTTGTCTTTGAGAACCAGGGTGAACAGCCCTCTACATTTAAAAGAAATTACGCTGGGCCTATGAAAACATAAAAATGTAGAGAAGGCAAAGGGGCCTAAGAATACACTCACTGGGGAAGTGAGTCACTGGATCACCCAATATTTGGAACCAAAGTGGCAGTTTCACTCCTTCCTCCATCCGTATGCCCTCTCCCTCCCGATCCTGAACCGTGATCAGTGTTCCAACTTACAGGGGCAGTTTCACTCCTGGTCACAACATGCACTCAACTTGCACATTGGTAAAAGTGAAACTCCCACTGGGCCACTAAGACATGGGTATCAAATCAGAGCAGCCTGCACAAAACCCCCAGATATGGATGCTTCGCTTGAGCAAGAACTACAAAATGGAGCCTTTTGTTCAGACAATATGTCCCAAAGAACGCAGCCATCTGATTCCTTAGTGCCCAGGAAGTAGAAACTGGTGCTACAAGTTATGTCAAAGTACCCAGCACTCGTGGCTCGGAGGCACAAAGAGGAGTTTGTGTCCACATGCTTGGCCAGTCAGGCCTGGGCCTCCTGCCTCCTAAAGACATGCTTGCACAGACAGCAGGTACTTCCTATGATCTGCAGGGCTCCTGGGACACACTGTTATGGAAACCTTGCCATCTAAGGCTGGATCCACAAAGTCACTGGCAACCTTGTCAGAGCTCAGCTGCACAGCCAGGTTGGTACTCCCTGCATTCACCACATCACAGAATGGCGGACAGAAGTTCTCTAAAGAGGTGAAAACTTCAACAGGATGTATCCAAACTATCTTGACACAGTCTGAAGGTTTGCTGAGGTGTCACCCTAGAAAATGAGCCTATATCACTGCCCCAGGTCCTAGACCCCCACCCGGTCTCTCTTGCCTAGCCAAAGAGTACTGTCTGTCCCCTGTACCTACATACCTTGTCCTACAACTCTGCCTGACAGGCTCCTATGCAGCCTTCAAAGACCAACCCACATGTCATCTCTGAGATTTCCTATGGTTCTTATTAAGACAAATGCCATGGCTCACATCCCCGGGACAGCACAGCCTCTGTTTATTTATCCATGTAGTATGTGCAACAGGCAGACACATTCTACATTCACATACATTCACTCCACCCACCCACTCTCAGAGAGCTTTTGGGAAGACCTCAGCAAGGCCAGTGCAGTGACCTCAGACTTTATCGTGCTTAAAGACCACCTTCCTGGGCCCCACAGCTGAAGACCCCGGGGTCAGCCTCAGGCTGGGGCTCGGGGTTGAGATTCTGTTAGTTCCCATAGGCTCCCAGATGAGGATGAAGCTGCTGCTTCAAGAACCCACTGTCACAGGACCAAAGCTCAAGACTTGATCCTGCCAGGAACAAACCAGGTCAGGTAGAACAGCCCCTCGGTCCCAGAGACACTGGCAAGGCCAGTGCAAAGAGAGAACCCAGGGGTTTCTGGGAAGACTCTCGGACACCCTGAAGTGAGGGTATGCTGAGAGATAACATTCCACAGAGCAGGGCGGGTGCCCTAACCACAGCCCTGCATCAGCCAGGGGACCACCGTGGCTTAGGTTTATGGGTCACAACTTGATTCTAACAGGTCAGCAGATGGGAAAACTGAGGTTTTCTTCTAGCCCTGGGAGAACCGCCATTTGCATTCCTCTGACTTCAAACCAGGATTTTCTTCCAAATGAACAAGCCTGTCCTATCTCATACGTGGTACTTCCCTAAATTGGGATTCCTGCAGTGATCCCAAGCGGAACTAAGCACCTGAAGCCCTTGTGCGGCAACTCACCATCCAGGCCATGTCAATACCTGCTTCAAGAAGCCAGTGACAGAAGAAGCCTGCAGCTCATTAAAATTGTACCTGCGGGGCCCGGGGTGACACTCAATTCCACAAAGTGCTTACCTTGCAAGCCTGAGTTTGAGTCCCCAGAATCCACATTAAAAAAAGCTAATTGTGGCACACACTCATAGTCCCAGCACTGAGGAGGCAGATGCAATCCCTGAGGTCTGCTGGCCAGGCAGCTTAGCCCACATAGTAAGTTCCAGGTCAGTGAGAGACCTGTCTCTAAAACCAAGGTGGATAGTACCTGAGCTAGAGTAGATGTACACACATGTGTACACACATGTGTACACACATGTGTACAAATGCACATTACACACACACACACACAAATCACTCCTGTTATAAATCCATCCAACAAATCTGAGGAGTAATGCACAGTAACACCCCCCAGAGTCCCCTGGAGCCAAAGATCCCAGCAGGCTCAGCAGAGGAATAAATCACCCCAACATAGAATGCGGGGAATAAGCCCTGCAATATCAAAGCCATAGGCGAAAGGCCCAAGAGTCATGGTGCCTAACTCAGCTCCAGCTTGAAGGTCTGTCTACAAAGAACTGGGGTGACTGGCTGATGCTCTAGGGGCCAGACTAGGAGGCAGACTACATTCTAGTGTCAAGCTTGCATGAACTTCATGCAACCTGTGGCTCCATGGAAGCTGCAGCTGGAACAAAGCTTGCCTCCCTGACACAGAGATAAATATTCAATAAATGGCATACATACACTCAAGTGGAGATGTTTGCCCTCTAATTCCCTTAAAGGGCAGATCGATGTCCAAATCCTGCATGACATTTTCCCCTTCACAGAGCAGGCCCTGCCGCACTCCGTAAGTACTTTCTGAATAAAAGAATACTTTCAAAGTAGCCAAACTATAAAAGGCAAGGTTAAGAGTTAGCTAAGAGGGCAGAGCTGCCTCCTACTTCTGTGACTCCAGACCTTTGGGGGGTATTGTTCAGTAAGTTTATTTAAACGGCTAGGCTTTTCTTTTCTCAGCAGGACCCCAGTTCCAAGACCAGTTCAGAGGCTGCAGATGTGTCCCCTGGAAGGACCAGTCCCCTCAGCAGCATCCCAGCCATTTGCAAATGAAGAACCAGCAGCTGGAGATGGGGAAACAGATGGCCCTCCTCATTTGAATGGGTTTGATCCTGCTGCTGCTAGCTCTGGGCCAGGCCAGCACAGTGGTTAGAGAAGACTCTGTGTAGGAGTGGTCAGCAAACAGATGGGAATGACTTCACAGAGAAGGCTGCTTTCAGGAGAGGGCAGGGATCATCCTGAGGTGGGGGAAGACACCATCCCAGCTGGGTCTGCACCACAAGACAGAGAAAGGCAAGGGAGAGCCTGCTACCCCAGGAACTTTCAAATCAAGATGGCACCACCAGGGCTGGAGAGTTGGCTCAGCAGTTAAGAGCACTGGCTACTCTTGCAGAGGACCTGGTTCAATTCCCAGCACTCACAGGGCTTTTAACAACCACCCAAAACTCCAGTTCCAGGGGACTCCAATGCCCTCTTCTGACCTCCACAAGCATTGCACAACATGGGTGTACTTACATGCATGCAGGCAATACATTCATACACATAAAATATTTTTTAAAAAGATGGTGTCACCATGGCTACCCTTTCTCTCCTGCCCTTCATCTCATATTTGCCTAGAGATAGAAGTTTTCAAAAAACAAAAACCGTGGATACCTCACACCACTGGATTTAGGAAGAGCTGGGAAAGACAGTGAGGCTTTCCATAGACAAGGTGCAGCCCAGGAGGGAGGAATCCAACACTACTGTGTTGGAGCCCAACAAGGCTTCCCTGACCTCCCAGCACTCACCATCTCCCTGCCTCCATGATGTCTGGGCCAGAAACTCCACCAATCAGGGAGACTGAGAGCCAGGAAAGAGACATCAAGGAGCAAAGAAGGCTCTGCCTGCCTCTCCAGCCACCCCTTGGGCAGGTAAAGAGGGGAGAGAGTCTCCTTCCTACAACAAAGCAGAGCCAGGAACCCAACCTGCCTAGGCTTCATGAGACCCTAGTTCAATCAATCAATAACTTGGAGGAACAAATAAGCCAACTCAAAGAAGCCACAGTAATTACCCTGAGACCTGAAAAACATATCTAGAACATCTTGCCTCCACCAAGCTCTAAAAGTAGTCATTGCATCCAAGGGCTGTGCAGTTATAAGGGGAAGCTGCCATGGTTCCTTCCAGTCAACAGTGACCCCTCACCTCTGCACCCCTGTAGCCTCTGAGCATCCCCAATCACAGTGCAAAGATCTACTTCTGGGCTAGCCTCATTCACCTCCACACCTGGCTGGGACCAGAGTTCACTTTTTAAAAAACCTACTAAATTGATGGGGCTAGAGAGAGAGCTTAGTGGTTAAGAATACTGGTTGCTCTAGCACAAGACCTGAGTTCAGTTCCCAGCACCCATATGGCAGCTAACAACCATCTGTAACTCCAGTTCCGAAGGATCTAACACCCTGTTCTGACCTTTGTGGCCATTGGATGCACAGTGCACTTACAAAAATGCATACAAAACACTTACACACATAAAATAAAAATAACAATAAAATTAAAAAGAAATTTTTTAAAACCACCGAATTGAACTGGCCTCTTCTGCCTGCAGGGTCACCTTTCTTGATCAAGGCTGAAGAAGGAGTGGGCACCTTGGCTTCCGGACTTTCATGCCTAGAACTTTTTCTCCTTTCTTTGGAGGAGAGGGGTGGCAGGTTGAGAAGTATGGAGTTGCTATTCTTTGCTCCTAATCTCCGTAAAGATATGACACTGCAAAGGTCCCCATACCTGCCTGCCATTTCCATAACCGCAGCTTGAAGTAGTCCCAGGTCGCCTTATGCAGGTGGGCTTTGATTTCCCACCAGCTGTGCACAGGAATGCTGGGAAGAAAAGCATGTCCTGCTATTAAAGAAGCAACCCAAACATTTGATAGACCTGAGCAGACCACCACGTGCATTCGGAACAAGAAGGGCCTGGGGTGACCCAGGAGCAAATGGACAATAGAAAGATAGTCCTTCCTGTACTGAACTCCTGCTATGTGACCCATCCTGACTCACCATGACCCAACGCAGTCTCCCACTGGCACCCCTCATAACAGAGGGCACAGACCCCCTGGTCACAGAGGGCACAGACTTCCTACCAATTCCCTATATACAGAAGCCATTCTAGAAGAATCACAGAACGGCACTTAACAGCATTTTCTACTTTATTTTTATTTTATGTGCATGAGTGTTTTGCCTGCATGTACATTACGTGTGCTCATGCATGCAATGCCCATGGAGGCCAAAGAGGGAGTCACATCCCCTGAAACTGGAGTTATGAATGGTCGTTAGTCTCCATGGAGGTGCTAGGAACTGAACCCAGGTCTTCTGCTCTTAGCTGCTGTGCCATCTCTCTGGTGCCAATTATTAATGTTTTTATTGCTTGAAACTCTTGTTCAAATGGCTTTAAGGGTTAGAGGTAGTATGCGAGGAGGAGACGGGATCAACCAGCAGCGTCAGGAAAGAGTAAGAGGACATCCCCGAGACCCCACCAAACGTCCTCCTGCTGAGGAAGGAGAATCGGCTGTGAAATCTCTCCACCAACAGATTCATCCAAAGGCCTGGGTACACGCTCACTATTTGTAAGGTCTTCCTGAAATCACTTCCTCTCCAAGAGTCCCAGTTACTTTATCCATCAAGTGGAGCCCTGGGATCCGTTGGATTATTGGGATGAGGTAATCTGTCAAAGCACATAGCGCAGCATCTGAGACACTTCAGGCACCTGAAACGCCTCGCTGTTCCCATCACCACCACCCTCACTGTCATTACCACAGAGAATGGGCTGAGGAGCATGACCTCATGGCAACCATCTTTAATTCAGGGAAGCAGCTGAAGGTGTATGACCCCACCCCCAATCTGTGCTATCGCCAACCCCTCCTAGGGAAGGCCGCCCCAGTGACTACTCAGCTGTCACCACTGTGGGTCCCATCACTTCAGCTTCCCTCCATGCAGACTGGAAGCCCAGCATCTAGGAACCCTGTAGCCCGTCGGAGGAAGGTATTGTACAGGCAAAGAAAGGCAACAAAAACAATCACCAGCTATGGAAGTTCAGTCCCGCTCTGCCCCGGACAGAGTAGAGCACACACTACATCACATCCCACCCAGGTCTGCAGTAACCACTCCACCATCCTTCACCCGACCTACCTTACTCCTTTGGAAACCTCAAACAAAAAACTTTTCTGCCAAAATACGGTGCGCCTTGTGACATGTGTTTTCACTGTGTACTACACAGCTACAATTGACTTTCTTCGAAAAGGAAAAAAGAAAATGTTACCCCTGAACCACTTGGACTACAAGCAGCAAGAGGATCACAATCCTAAAATCCAAGATGACAGAAGGGTCTGGACCCATGAGGGCCTAGAATCCCCAAGATGACAAAAGGGGCTGGACCAATGAGGGCCTAGAATCCATTTCTATTTAACTGTTTGTAAACATATCTTATCAGAAGATTTATCATTGTAGATTCTAAGGCAGGCATCTTACCACTCTTTGAAATATTGGTTTTAAATTTACTTTGCCCAGGAGGTGGGGCAGGGTGGAAAGAAAGCAGCATTTACAGAGCAGGAACTGCAGAGAGGCAGCGCATTCCCATTTGCATTTAATCTGCACAGTCAGATAGACGTTATCTAGGCAGTCCAGAGTGAAGCCAAGCAGACAGCAGAGATACTCAAACTCAGTTCCTAAGGCCAGGTTCCCTCTGAGCTTATACCTCCAGAAAGCACAGCACATACCATTCCAAACAACTTTATTCATTTCTACTTAAATTGTTAAGTCAGATGTTAGATCCAGATGCCTTGGTATTTAAGGAGCTGAGTGGCTTTAAATCCAAAATATTTATCCATATAGGAGATTTTATATATATATATAAATAACAGTGTGCCTATTGCAGCCAGTAGCCAGCTAAGAAAGCAGCATTATCTTACTGGAAACCCAGAGGATTTGGGCAGGACAGGAAGGAGATACCTTGAAGGTGCCACATGACTTTAGGGCAATCTCATTGACATCTGACAAAGTGAACTTGAAGGGTGTTCAAAGACAATAAACTTTATACTTGCATCTAAGAAGAGCTCTAGTTTCGATCAATGACAAGGCACCAAGTTGGCCATTGTCAATGCTGAATACTTTTAAAACAGTAGGTCACACGGGAGGAGGGCTGTCAGTAAACTGTCATATATATGTAAAAACAGCTCAAAGTGTAGTTAGTAACAGAGGAGTTCCAGGGTTAGAAAACAATCAAAGAAATTTTATGGTGTTTACTGAGTTAGAGCTCAGAACTGAGTTGTTTCAAAGAAAGGTGCTACATAAATTACACAAATAAACATGTCCTCCCTGGTTCTCATTCCTGAACCTACCAGCATTTTCCTCATGGGCTATTTTTAACCTCGTCATAAAACATGCTCACCATAACCTGAAATTCTATATTCTATATGTATGCATTCTGTTCAGAAATGAGTTGGAATTTACAATTCTTTAATTGACCAGGAGGTTAAAGAAAAGGATATACGACAGCTTAGCTACCTTTCTCAGTCCAGTCAAAAACAATCTGAGATTTTTTTTTCATGATAAAAAAGTCCACAAAAAGCCAAGTGTGGTGGTACATGCCTTTAATGCCGGCACTCCAGTGGCAGAGGCAGATGGATCTCTGTGAGAATGAGGACAGCCTGGTCTACATAGTGAGTTCTAGGCCAACTGTGGCCACAGAGAGACGCTGTCTCAAAAAGATTAAAAAAAAAAATCCATAAAGAGCATCAATGACTTACAGTGGTCCATTTCATGTTTAAAATTCAATCACAGTCCAAGTTTTATAAAAACCAAAACTGAAAATTGAAACACAAACTCTGCAGTCAAGGGTGAGTGTGGTTTAACTGCTTGTAGACGTTGAGGAGGAAGATTGAATGTTTAAGGTCAGCCCCGGCTATCAGTTTCAGGCCATCTTCAGTTACATCTCAAAAACTAACAACAAAGGGGCTGTACAGATAGCCAGCAGTTAAGAGCATTGGCTGCTCTTACAGGGAACCCGAATTCAGTTCCCAACACTCATGTTGCAGCTAACAACCATCTGTAAGTCCAGTTTCAGGGGAATCTGATGCCCTCTTCTGACTTCTGCAGGCCTTGCACGACATGATGCACCTACCTACATGGAGGCATAACACTCATACATAAAATAAAAATAATGAATAAAATATTGTTTAAACTACAAAAAAGAAAGACCATACTTTGTCCTGATGGCTAAATATACTTGTGAAGAAAGGTAACATCAAGCTTTTATTATTTGTATCTTAAAAAGAGACTATTAAGTAGCTTTGGCCACCACTGATGAGGGCTATGGTCTTATTCTCTATAAAAAACAACAATGATAGTAACAGACCAGAGCAAGGGAAACACAACATCTAAAAAGGGCAACCTCTGTTCATTTCAGGAATACCTACTAGTCATGAAGGCCCACCAAAATGAAGTGTCTAGAAGGCTGTTCAAACACACTTCTCTTTGAAAGAACTTGACCTTAAGTCTCCTTCCTCTGCTTCTTCCCAGTCCCTAACCTAAGGCAGAAGAAGTGGGCAGTCTATGGAGAACTTGAGGATAACTATTTTCCTCTGTTATACATAGCTTGAAAACTGATTTGAGCGCCTGGGACAAGCCCAGGCTCTTACAGTCTGCCATGGCTTTGACAAAGCCAAGATGGACATAACGGGGCAGGAGTACAATGATGGAGAAGTCCCTCTTCAGCTAAGGCAGCAAGCTCGGCACCCACACCAGGTCGGCCACGTGCGGCTTCCAACAGGGTCACTAGCAGTTAAAGGAAATACAGGAGAAGACATTACAGCAGGGAAGGCAAAGCGAGGTGAGGGGCACCTTGAGCAAGCCCTCGGCCTCAAGGACATTCATACACACACATATACGGACATGCATACATGCGTGCAGCAACATTTTAAACATTTTTTATTATGTATATATCTGTGTGGAGGTATTTACATGTGAGGGCACATGTCCCTAGAACTGGACTTATAGGTGGTTACCAACTTCAACGTACGTGCTAGGAACCAATCTCAGGTCCTCTGCAAGAGCAGTAAGTTCTCTTACCAGCAAGGACATTTCTGCACAGGCAATCCATGGGAACAGAATTATCTGAATAATACCCCTCCCCCCAATAATTCCTGAACTGCCTACTAAGACAAGGCATCCTGCTGGGTCAAACATCCCAGAAGTTCAAGCAGAAATGGAAAAGTAAGAGACCCTGATGAAAGGGGGGGGGGGGGTGGCTTTTTAACAATCACCCTGGCTGAGTAAACAGCCAGACAACAGTCTGCCAGAGAAAGGCCTACTGCATGCACTTCACTGAGAATGTGAACATTAAACAATCTCTTCCTGTTTAAACACTACCCGGTTATTTCATAACCATGTAATTATTCATTAAGTCTGATATTGGAAACATCTCATATTGGAATGCTCTGGTTATTTGAATTCTCACCCTCAACTGGGCTGGAAAAAAACTGGAAAGGTCTTGGGGAGAGATGGTTCAGCAGCTAACAACATGTACTGCTCTTGTGGAGGACCCAAATTTGTTCCTCAGCACCAAGCTCATTTCCCAACAGCCATGTTGGGCACCTCACAACCACTGGTAACTCTAGCTCCAGGGCATCCAAAATCTCTGGCCTCCATTGGCACCTGCACTCATGTGCACATACCCACACACAGATACACACCCATCCACAATTAAAAATAATAAATCTTAAAAAAAAAAAACTTTAAAGACCTTTAGGTACTGGCTGGTAGAGAGCTTTTTGTATAAATGTGTTCAGTCTTTTAAGTGGTTAAAATAAACAGGCAACATACACACACACATACACAATACTCAGATCAGAGGAAGCCTGTAGACAAATTCATACAATGCCAATTTTCTGGACTTGCCAGATTTTTGCTCTAGAAGTAATATTAAAAACAGTTCTTTGTCTATGAATTGTGAAATACTTTATATACTAATAAAGAATGTGTACTTCATTGTGTGTTTAACTGCATATGCCTGCATTTGGTTTAATTGACCAAGAATAAGTCCTTGTTCCTCAGCTAACTATCACATTACAGTCAACTCTTAAATATTAACACTCACATTGAGGAAAAAAATGCAGATTACGTGAAACAGAAGATTTGTTTTAAATCATCCACTGGCAGTATACAGATATGTTGTTTCTTTTTTCTTCTTTTAACTGGCAATTAAATGTGAAAGGCTTTTATTATAGCCTGTATGATACTTTCTAACAAAGGAAAGGAAACCATACTGGAAAACTCTGACTTAGGGAGGCCTCCATGCAGACCCCACACTCAATTTTTCTGCTACTTAACTCTGGAACTTGCCTTAGTCCAGGCCCATATCACCAGCATCCCAGAACACTGCCAAAAAATACTGATTTTTTTTTTTAAGCATGCAAATTACTTTTTCCCCAGGTGTTGCTTTACAGAATGACACTTCAGAGAGGGTGGGAAAGTAATTAAGGGTTTGGGGTTGGAAAAGCCCTTTTATTTTAGCTCCTACTGAGCTGGTGTAAACAAAGATTCCCTTAATGTCAACAATGACTTAATTAACAGGCGTAGGTGACAATGTCAGGAAAAGTCTGAAAGTAAGAGTTCCAGCCTCCCTGTAATCAAGCTTGACTACACTGGGAACATCTAGAATATGCATCAACAGCACAGTACTTAACATGAGGATCACCCCTGTCTGAATCAGCAACTGTTTATACCCTTCACCTGTCCCTGGTGGTAATGAATGACCAATTGGATATCATCATTTTTATTCTGAAATACTGACTAAAATCTTCTGGGGATTATTTTCTTCTTCTTCGATCAACTGACTTGACCCAGCCCTGCGCTTCCATTTAAGAAAGTGTCCAGAGATGCAGAGGATGGGATGGGGTGGGAGATGATGATATACATGATAGTATATTTACTACTCAAGGGCTATAAGACTGGACATGACCTGTCCCTAAAGGGGTGAAAGAAAAGGGCTGTCTAGTGACTCCAGTGTGGGGGCTGAGGCTCCTTTTAGGAAACTCTTGATCCATCATAGTTTTCTCTGATCCAATAGAGATCATTTAAACTGAGGTTCCAAGTTAGCAAACCAAAAGCCTTCTGTGATACAGCTTCAGAAGGTCAAGGCTGAACTTAGTGTTCACCAGAGCACTAAATATGGACTGCTAGAAACACACATGCGCATACATTCCTGTTAGAGGGCAGGGAGGGAAAGCCAGAGCCTGACTGGAGCCTCATCTCAATTTTGATTACCTTCTAATCAACTCACGTACTAAAGCAGAATGCCCCAGATGAACTGGTCCCAAGGCTCAAATCAGATGACACTAGTGGTGTACCAGAGAAGAAAGTGTGGACCCTGCCTGCAGAAGCCAGCACAGCTGCCTCCCCATCCAAAAGCAACTTTCTTCTCGAGCATCTCTTGCTTGACATGGTGACAAGTGACACAGTCAGTCCCAGGAGTGGGAAGACCGTGAGTCCTGGCTTGTAGGAAGAGTAATAGCAAATGGCTACAACTGAAGCCACGCAATGAGCTGTCTGCTCTTTATGCCCAGGTCCTGGGGACATCGAACAGCCTCTTGAGGTGGGTTATCAAAGGGTCTCTGGGGGACATTACTGTTCACTGTTAATAAAGAGAGAGCAGAAGGGGAAAATATGACCCGGAAGTTTCTCTGCTTTTCCCAAGTCTGTTTTGGTGAATCTCTGCACCTTAAACTCTTTTTTCTTTCTTTTTTGTTTGTTTGTTTGTTTTCTTTAACATCTCCCAAATCGAGATGCAAACCTCATGGAAACTCTGAACCCAGAAAAATGCACAAAGGGTACTAGCAGAGTCAGAGCCACAACTCCAGTGACACCCTGGGCCTCCTCCCTGACCCCTGGGAGCACACATAGGTCCTCGGGTGAGGAGATTTGCTTTCAACAATGCTCATATTGGGGAACATCAATCAGACGAAGAGTCATCTGGGGACTCCATCTCCATGTGCTTCCTCATCCCTCACCTGTCTTCTGCTTGTACACTCCCATTTTTTAAACTTCCTCAGATATTTAGCTGCAGTCCAGGAAACCCTCCAGAACCATTTTACACACTGCACTGAAATCAACTCACAGCAGTACTGCTCTGAGAATCCAAATGAAAAACGGCAGCTCTTTCCTAACCCGGGCTGTTCCCGAAGCCTACACGATAGGCAAACCCAGCTCAGCGTCCTTAGTTATGCCGAGCCCCGCACCCAGGGGAAAACAATTAGGGGACATCCATTTTAATTATTAGTACAATTAAAGAAGTACAGGCCTGACTTTCAGAAACCAGAGTCTTTTCTCTTACATTAAGCTCTTTAAAAACGCATCACCGTGGCAAATTACATACTCCCTGATGTCACAGGATAAGTCACAAAGAGATGGTTCCAAAAAGAGGCTGTATGTTGAACAAGCCTCAGACACAAACTCCTACCACACTCCCTTTCCGGAGACATGCTAGGCGCCACGATGTCACACCTGGTAATTATAACGCAGCCACGCCTGTGTGTGGCCCAAAGTTCTCCAGTCTCTTCACACAAAGCCGGTGGCAGTGCCTGCCTGGGTTGATGGATCTTACTCAGAACCCATCCTTGTGGGAGTCCTGGGGGGGTTCCTGTCCCCTCCCAGCCTTCCTCTCTGCATGAGCACACTGCTTCTCTGGCCCCTGGTGTAGGATGTGTTACTGCAGACGCTCAGTTGACCTGCCAGCACTCAGGACCGTGACAGGCTCCGAAGCCCAGAGGGCACCAGGTGGGCCCTCAGCAAACACGTTCATTAAGTGGCGATGAGTGCTGGGATCTGCTGTGTTACGCTCGGATTACCACTCGAAAAATAACTGGCCTACCAATATTCCCCCCGATGACAGATTTCAGTGCTGTACCAGGCAGAGGGCTGGCTGACGACTGTATCTCTCAAGGACCCAGATCTTCGCCCAGCTCAGTGTTTCAGCCCTGTGCCTTCCTCACTACCAGCTTTCATGTTAGCAATCAAGTCCCCAAAGCCAAACCCCAGTGTGGGCCCTGTGAAATCCACCGTTCCCACAGATGGGGGAGACATAGTCACTTTCGAGTCTCCCTAAAATAGAATCTGCCCCTCTATGATGCTGGGCTTTAAGCTTTTAGGACTTATAATGGCTTAAAACCAGCCCAGCATGGCAAGGCTCTTAGGGCTCAACTTCAGAGCGTCCTTTTCTCTTAAACAATGAAAATAAAACATCAGCATTTCAGAGGCAGGCTACTTCTCTCAGAGGTTGCTTCAGTCAGAAAACAGCAATTCTTTACAGTCTGAGCGAGACTCTCCTTCTAGCAAGAATGCTACTGCAGAAGGCCACAGATGACAGTCATGTTCCCAAGGCACATCCCGTCCGGGGCACTGTGGGGCACTGGCTGAAAGGGAGCTGCTGCCGCCTCCCTCCCCGGCACAGAGAACACAGCAGACTGAACTCATGCCTGGGAGCAAAGCGCCGCCTCTAAAAGCTCCGTTGTTGGGGTAGCTGAGAGGGGCCACCACCCCTTGCCACAGTGCAAGGGCAGCTGACTCAGAAACAGGCCTTTTCCACTTCCTGCAGACAAATGCCCAAATCAACTTGGTACCCTGAAAACGACATCAAAGAACTTACCTTCTGGCTCTAATGTGGTATCCTCAACTAAACTGAAGGAGGGCCGGGCCAGGGATAAGGTTGCCATGGTGACCACGACCAGGCAGATGAAGCGCCCCCAGCTGACCATGGTCACGGTGCCAATCCCAGGTCCTCTTCCATATCTCCATGTGGACGGTAATCCCATCTGCACACGTCCCCTGGGAGCATGTGCTGACTGCAAGCCTTCAGCCCGCGGGGGGCTCGGGAGCCAGGGCGCTTCAGCGGCTGGGCTGGCTGCTGCTGTTCCGGACTGCCGCTGCTGCCTCCACAAGTCACTGAAAGAGATTCGGCGGGTCAGTCAGTGCAGTCTCCCGATCGCCAGCTCGCTTAAACCCAGATGGGATAAAGCCTTTTCTCAACCTCTCAATATGTGTGCAAACACATTCTTTTTCATTATCGGCCAAAGCCTTCCATCCTCACCTCCGTGTCCCAGGCCAGTCCACACACTAATCTTTTTAAAAAGCTTGCTTTGAGGAGGCATAAAAATAAAACAGTAAACTCCAGGACCCAACCACTTCTGCTAAGCCGTGTGTCCTTCCATCCACACCCACTGATTCCTCCAGGTTACAGAAGCAACCTTGACCTTCCTTCATTTCACGGGCAACTGCAAAAGTGAGTTAAAAACACCCAGCTTGGCACAACTAGCCTGGTTAACTTCTCTCAGTCCAGCTGGGCTTTAAGAAGCTGACTGGTAGAGGTGTCTACATGGGGAACCGCAGTTTCAGCTGGACTGGAGTTGAGGGGCACATTCCCCCTTCACTGGTTCTCAGGAAGAAAAGAGACCGGCAGAATCAAAAGAATCCCAGGAAGGCTATGAAAAATTCCCACCAGTTTACACTTGTCAGGATTCATTTTCAAACGTAGACGTGTATTTCAATCTTTCGCCAAGCAGCCACTTACAAAGAATGAACAGAGAACTGCGTTACATCCAAGGCAATTGATTCAGCAGGGGATTCAAAATCTAAATTCCCTTCCACTGACTAAAAGGCAGCACACAGGCATACTAAATGCCTTCAACCTGTGTCAAGGGGGTTAAGAAGGAAGCAAAAGCAAACCTTGATGAATAATGCAAGAATTTATCAGTAATAATGATGGTCTGTAAGTGGTCCCAGTATGTGATTGGCCCAGTAACTTTCAATATGCTAACTTATTGATTGGCTAAACTTCCAAAGTAGCAGTTACAAGGACTACTTAACTTACTTGATTCAAGGCGGAATTTCCCAGGAAAGCTTACAACAGTCCAAATAATTTTTAAGTTTGTTCATATGCTCAATGACTATGTGTTGAGTCAAAAATGCAAACTTAAAAATTTAAACAATCTCAGGAGAAGATACAACCAACCTTAGGCTTTGGATTCTGTGAGCCACATTTTATAAGACTGAGGACTGGGTGGGCATTTTAGTACAAAAATGTTTAATCCAATGCTTTTGATGCTTCAAATTATGACATGGGATTTCAACACTGCCGGGATTTCCTTAAAGTTCTATCCCAAAATCTGTTCCTTTTAATCTTGACGAAAGAGTACAAGTTTGGGCCAAGAGAAGAGACCATATCCAAAGGAAAAATAACAAGAAGCTCTGCTTTAAAAAAAGAAAAAAAAAAAAAAAAAAAAACAGATACAACAACAAAAGCCAGAAAAGTGTGTGTACACAGACAGATGCACTTACATGCCCAGCTTTCAGGGATGGCTTGTAGGATCCCCCTCCCTCTCCCAATTCTTTCTCCTTAAAGCCAAGAGCTTCAAACGATAATTCCAGTATCTATTTCTACATATGTGTGGGAGGAGAGTACACAAACATTCTCATTGATTGACTAAGCATTTCCAGAATGCAGGGGAATTTGGGGCCTTTCTAGCAATTTGACAAACAATCTCAGACCCTACCAGACCAAGTTGGCCAACGGCTCTAGCTCGGCCAGCGGTGTCTCAGCTCCAGGTGGAGAAAGGTGGGCATTGCCCTGGGCTGAACCCCAAGTTTTACATGGCTCACACTAGAAACTGAGTGTCAGTCCTTTAGAGGCCAAGGCCCCCCAGAAGTCCCTTCCTCAAACCTCTGTAAGGCTAGGATGGAGGGCGGCAGGTCTGCACAGCTCCTCACCAGAGTGGACAAAAGTGTGGTGCGACCTCCTAGGCAGGATAATTAGGTCCCAAGGCTCGGTGTTGGGAACACAGGCCCAGCATGCTGCTGGCGGCCACAATCCCAGCTTCCTGCCTTCAATACCATAATCCTTCCTGGAGGCTGAGCCCCAGTGAAAGCCCCAGCGTGTTTATTTTTCCCCCTGAAAGGGAACTCTCTTCTCAGCCTACAAGGGAGGAGTCCTCACGCTCGCTCAGATGGATGGCTCTTCGCGGCCACCCGCCTTTGAGGTCCATTTCCACCTCCGCACACGGAGCCTAGCTGCTGAGTGGTTCCCAGCTAGGCCTGCGCTGGGCTGTGCAATTCAGGACTATCTTCCCAGACCCCATCCTTAAAGAGGGTCAGTCCCGCAGGACTGCTTTCTAAAACGCTCTCTGTCCCAGGATGCCTCCACGGTCTGCACTCTTGGCATTCTTGTTCCCTGGTGGATTCGTATGGGAGAAGTCAACACCACCAGGCTTCAGGATTACTAAATGCAGACCCTTGTACTGGCTCAAGGCTTCCCTGCTTCTTCTAGTCGTGACTGAGTGGGAAGGGAACTGTCACTGACTGGAGTCTGGGGGACGTATGTAAAAGTCCTCAACCTACGACCCCCCCAACACAAGCTGCTATAAAACCATAATCCCCGCGCTACTGTTTCAGTGGACACTTGAAACAGGTTGGGGTGCTCAGCATCACGACCACCACCCGCACTTCATCGTGGCGTTTGAATCGTCAGCTAGGACAATCCCGTTTTCTCCCCCCTTCTAGGGGCGCTCCGAGAAATCTGCATTTTAATTGACATTCCAGCGAGAAGGAGAGGGGCGCCTGATTGCTTCTCTATTCAAACTAAACAGGCTTTTCAGATGAAAATGAGTCGAGGCCCCGGGAAGATTTACAGGGATTTGGGACCCGGGTGACAATAGAGTTTTAAATGTTGATAGCGTTTCACACCAAACACATAATGAGTGCCCAGAGTTTGAAAGCAGGTCTGTCTTTACCGGTAGGTTTTATTGAAGGGGGTGTCGAGGACGGAAGGTTTTGGAAGAGTTTGCAGGGGAGCGCGGAGGCTGGGCGCCTGGGGCCGGCCACCCGCGCCTGCCCCCTGGCCGCGAGGGTGGGAGCCAGCGCCACGCAGGGCCGACTCCCCGGCAGTGGAAGAATGAGCGCGCAAGTTACAACTCGCCTGAGCTTTCGACATCTCGGAGCGGCTGCCTCTCAGAGCAGCCAGGAGAACTAGGAAAAGTCTATCCAGCTCGCCCCCTAGCCCCAGGCGCGCTGCGCTCCCTCCAGCGCCAACCGCTGCAGCAGGCGAGAGGCTCTCGGCACCGGAATTCGGGACCCGAGCCTCAGCCTTCCCAAAGGTGCCACCCTGCCATCTCCATCCCTTCCGAGGAAGTCTCCGGACACACCCCAGGAGCTTCTTCCCGGGAAAGACACACACACACACACACACACACACACACACACACACACACACACGGCCTGTATGGCACTGGGCAGGAGCTCCCCAAGCCCTGGACAAGGCACCCCGAAGATGCCCTTCCCGAGACCGCGCCTGCGGACTGTGCCCCTGGCAGGCGGCCCCGCGGCGCGCCGGCTCTGAGCTCAGAGGAACGCGCCCAGCCGGCAGCACTGTGCCCGCCGGAGTTTGACAGGGAGGGGGTGCCCGCGGCAGAGGAGGATGTCAGCATCTGAGGTGCTAAAAAGAACTCCCCAAACGCCAGCCGTCGGCACGCACCCACCTTCCCCATCACTAATCCAGCCAGAGGAGGGCAGGGATGCCCCTTGCCCCTCGCCCTCCTCCGGGGACCGTGCGTTCCGCATCCCCGGGTTCCCACGGGCGACCACCTTTCCGGCTGCCGAAGCTCCCGGAGGCGTGCGGCACGGTGATTACCTTGAATGGCAAGGCTCCTCCGCGATCCGTGCCGTGCGGGAGCCCGGAATGGGTCGGGATGGAGCAGGCGACGAGTTCGCAGGGCAACTCCAAAAAGAGAGGGGTGCCTAGGGTGGCGGCCGGCGCACGGGCTCCGAGGCTTCACGCGCGCCCCGGGCCGCGGAGGAGCGCGGGCATGACGCCGGGGCTGCCCTCGGATTTGGGGAGCCGGAGGAAGAAAGGGCTCGGGCTCGGCGTTGCCCCCTCCAAACTTTGCTGGCGACCGGCGGCCGCTCGCTGCGCGCAGGAACGCGGAGGCCTGGGGGCTCGCGCCCGGCCCCCGCCAGCCCGGAGAGCAGCGGCCGCGCCGGGCCAGGGACGCGCAGGCAGCCGCGGCGCCCGAGCTCGTGGGGCCGCGCGCGATCGTCCGTCCGCCCGCTCCGCGCCCGCCGCCGCCGCTCGCCTCTCCCGGCGCTCTCCCGGCGCAGCCCGCGCCGCCGCCGCCGCCTCCTCCCGAGGGTCACGCCCCCGCTGAAACCCGAGCCGTTTCCTGGACGGCGGCGCCCGCTCTGCCAATCAGCGCCGCGCGCCGGGGCCGCCCCGAGCCCCGCGCAGCTCCCGACGCCGAGAAGCCGAGGAGAGACACCGGCCGGGCGGGCAGGCCGGGGGCCCCGCCACGGTAGGGGCAGCGGTGCCACGACGGCCTCGGGACGAGGCTAATGACCGTGCGCCCCGGGCCGCGCCGCCGCCTCCGTCCCTCGCCGGCCTCGGCTTATGGCGAGGATGCGTTAGGTGGTTTCATGACACGTTGAGAAAACGTGACCTTAAAATACGTCCGGAGAGTAAAGGGGCGAGACACCCGATGCCGCTGAAGCTTTAGGGCAAGAAGCAACTTGGAATGTTTGCGGGACGACGTTACCTTATCTTGTCCTACACAATAGAAGAGAGGGGGATGGGGACCGAGTGTTTGTGGAGGCCCTTCTGTGGACAGGGCAAGTGAACAGGTAATTCTGCTTAATCCGCAAGGCTACCCTGCAGAATAATGTTTCCAGATTCTGATACGGAACTGAGATCAGAGAAGTTAAGTATTATTTTTTTGTCCAGGGTCGCAGAGCTACCGATTGAGCCTCTGAATATGACTGTTCAGAAAAAGGCAAAACCTGCAATAGAAAATATGTTGTTTCATAATATCAATTCACAGTAGCATAAAGAAGCCCAAACGAAGGCTGGAGAGATGGCCCAGCAGTTGAGTGAGGACCGTTCTTTCAGAAGACCTGAGTTCAATTTCCATAACTTTCATCTCACACCTCACATCCTCCTGTAACTCCAGGTCCATCTGAGCCTCTGCTCCTTACACCTGCACACACACCCACACCCAAAAATAAAAATGAACCTTAAAAAAAAAAAAAAAAGAAATCCAAGAGTCTAGAGAGGGGTTGAAAATGTAGCACAGTGTTCGAGTCTGTGCCAAGTATGTGCAAGGCCCTGCGTTTGATCTCCAGCACAGGAAGAAAAGAGGCTACTCAGCTCAGCCATTAAGAGCCAACTGCCCTTCAGCAAACTGATTCCTCTCTGCATCAGATTTTTCTACTGCAAAGTATGATTCTTTAACTAAAAACCAGGCCAAGCTGTAACAGATTTGCCTTTTCCACAAAGCCATTTGGCGTACAGAGTAAATTCAAAGCCAGCCTGAGCTACTTAGCTAGATTTTATCTAAATAAATAACTTCAAAAATCTTCATTATGGAGCTGGAGAGATGATGGCTCAGTGTAACACTGGCTGCTCTGGCAGAGGACCAGTTCTGGCCCCAGCACCCACATGGTGGCTAACAATTGTCTAGAACTCCAGTTCCAGTTCCCAGGAATCTGATGCCCTCTTCTGGCCTCTGTGGACACTGCACACACATGGTACACTTATATGTAAAAACACACAAATTAAAAAAAACTTTAAAACTTTTTAGTTGTTAATTATTAAATCTGATATAGTGGTGTGTATGTGCCTATAATTCCAGCACTCAGGAAATGGAGACAGGAGAATCAGGAGTTCAAATCTAGTCTCAGATACATATCAAATTTGTAGCCAGCCTAGGCTACATGAGACCCTGCCTCAAAATATTATAAAAGAAAAAAGGAAACTTTTTTTTTTTTTAAGAAGTTTGCTAAATCCAGAAAAGTTTGCTTACGATCCTTCAAGGGTCTGAGGTAAATGGTGCAAGACAGCAAATGCCACCTGAAAAAGTGGATTTGTGCCCAATACCTCCCACTTGGTGACATTTACACACACACGTATTCCCCGGGTACCATGTGCTTAGAAAATCATTTTTATCCGCAACACAGCCCAGACAATTTTATTCAAATTACTTAAAAGCCAGGAGTAACAAATCCATTTTCAATGCCTCAGGCAAACAGATAACTTGGAAATTCAGCAACAAAAATAGCTTGATTTTTAAGCAAAATGATCTGTCTATATGCTTAGTGGAAAGAGTATGTTTTGGATGGGGCCTCTGACCTGGGTCCAGACACCTCGGCCAGGTGACACGGAGCCATTCACTTTGATTCACAAAGAGGCTGCTGAGTGCTGTCCTGCTCCAAGTACGCATACTATCTTTCTGTTCCCCACTGATGGGAAACTCAGCATCTCAGGGACAAGCTTTTTCTCATTCTGCAGTGGGTCCACTGGCCATTGAAAATGAGGCTAACACATTCTCACATAAATTAATGGCCCAGGAAGCCGCTGTCCCTGTTCCCCATTCATCCATAGTTTTATGGATGCTAAATGGGAGGGGAGACTTCCGCTGCAAACAAGAACACCTTTAACATCAGATGCAGTGTTTGGAATTTGTTCTTTCTGGGGATGAAAAGATAGCCATCCATCCAAAGCCCCTGATTGCTGAAGAGCGTTCCCTTTTCCAATGAGCAAAACCTACAGGACCGCAATGCAAATTCTTCCATTTTAAAAAATGCAAAGGGGAAGAGGAAGAAGATCATTTTGGGAATTGTGGGCGAAAAAAATCAATTTTGCATCATATTTAGACTTCAAGTGACCTCTTGGGTCCAGGAAAGCCTGCACCCCAGCCAGGCTCCGAATGAGAAAATAATCTCTTTGCAGGTTTTTTTTTTCCCCCTCTCCCCTCTTCAAGTGGCTGGAACCCCTTTTGTCAATGGCCTCCCGTGAATGGTGTTGCTAATAAGCCTATTAATGAGTTTCCACGGCCCAGTGTGAATAGGTAAATAAGCCCCAATCTGTTGAGGTTCTGAGGGTGAGGGCAGAAAAGCCAGCAAGAACTAAAGGTGACAGTTTGAACTGAAGGAGGATCGTCATCAGCACGTTTCAGCTGAAAGGCTCGCCAGACAAGGCCACATTCTCCACCCTCCGCCCCCTACGGGGCCCTTTCTTCCCCCTTTACAAAATGTCTTGAGTAGTCACTCTTTTTTTTTTTTTTTCTCAAAAGGCCTGGAGACGCCCTTCCACCCTCTCCATCCCAGTCCCACCCCCCACTCTAGTAACACCAGGACACCAGCACTCAGATAACCTATACATTTCAAGAAACACATTGCACGGCCAGACCATTAGCTGTGGGAGGAAGAAAGGAAGGGTTAGGCTCCCGGGCCTCTCTGTAGATTTGCAAGTTTTCTTTTAGGAATTATTTCCTCCCCCTCCCTCGTCCTCCTCTTCTTCCTCCTCCTCCTCTTCTTCTTCCTCCTCCTCCTCCTCCTCCTCCTCCTCCTCCTCCTCCTCCTCCTCCTCCTCCTCCTCCTCCTCCTCCTTTTCCTCCTTCTATGAGCTGTGTTTCCTTGACCCTGTGGGAAGGTTGGAGTAATATAAAGGCTGTGTGGCATGTAAGGGCTCTTCAGCCCCACCAGTATGTCCAGCTGCACAAAAAGCTATGGGTTTTAGTCTTTAAGTGACATCTCTATAAAGTCCAAAGCAAGGAAGAAGTTCAAGCCCATGGTCCAGCACTACAACCAGACAATTTGCTCCCCGGATGAGGAAGGAGCCTGATCGCTCAAAGCTCTTAGCATTTCACCAAGGCAAAATCATTGATCCTATACTGAACGTCATCCATGATTCTAAATTTAGAAATGGACCTGCTTGCCTGGGGACAGAGTTCTTCTATGAGCCAGATGTGGTGACTCATACCTGTAATCCCAGCACTCAGGAGTAGAGGCAGAAGGATCAGGAGTTCAGGGATAGTCTCAGTGTGAGCAGGAGGCCAGCCTGGGCTACATGAGAACCTGGCTCAAAAAAAGAAAGTCCTTCTGGAAGAGGTACCTCACTTTGAAGCCTAGGGAATCTGCTCCTTGTGGGCGAGGCCTATGGAAGCCTTTCTTTTCACAGTTGAGTCCTGTAGGTATGTTAACTGGAGTCAGTTACTCAGTTCTTTGACCCTTTTCTTCTTTTTTTAAAATATGTTATTTTTATTTTATGTGTATGAGTATATTGTCTGCATGTATGTAAGTGTACCAATGCGTGAGTGCCTGTAGAGGTCAGAAGAGGGTGTCTGATCCCCTGGAATTGGAGTTACAGATGGTTGTTAGCCACCATGTAGGTACTGGAAATTGAACCTGGACCCTCTGCAAGAGCAGCCAGAGCTCTTAACCTCTGAACCATCTCTCCAGACCCCTCTTTCCTTTCCTTAGCTGTACACTGTGGGAAATAATGGCTTATCTAGTGAAAAGCTATTTCACAGGATTCCAGGTTAGATGAATGAATGAGACATACTAGAGTGCGTCTCCAGGTTTTCAGAAATGTTGGCACATGGGAGAGGTCATGTGGACTCTATGATAATCACCAACTATCCTACAAGTTACTGTTCCCATTTCCCAGGACAACAAAGGAGACCACGGGACTCAGTGAAGAGCTCTGAACCTGCTAGCACCGCCCAGGATTATTAATAGTAATTAATAATAATTAGTATGAGCTTCTGCTAAGTAGTCTGAAGCTACCATGGCTGACACACCTTCCCACCCCAGCAGAAAGCCATGATGAGAACCACTGGTGACCAGCCGGCCCCTGGTGGCAGCGTCACGGGGATGCACTGAACACAGTCCTGGGAAAGGTGTCTCGGTGTTGGTCAGTACCTGTGGCTCCTATTCAGTGGCCCTGGGGCAGGATGGATGTTGAGAGAAGTGACTGGGGCTGAGTGACTGGGAAGGTGATTTTTTACACTAGAGGATATGTTGGGCCCCAAGGACAGGGTCAAAGTCCACAGAAGAAAGGGTACAAACACACAGATCAAGTAGATCAGATGAAATGCCCTTCTTCTCACCCAACCACACCATGTTGCACCATTCTCTCAACTTTCAAAAAGAGGGAACTGCAAGGGAAGATGGCATGGACTCACTGCCCTCTTTCCCCGCGTGCCCTGTGGACAGGGACAAGTTCTTCCCTTTGGCTCCTGGCATCTGCCAGTCTGAGTAAGAGAAGGGAAACAAGATTTGGCTAATAACTGGTTGGCCAAACCAGCTACATGTGGGGCCATAATCCCCCGAGTCTTGGTGGTTGGCAAGCAGTCCGCGTACCTCAGGTTTGGCTTTCCATCCCACTGTTATCAAAAGGGCTAACTGTGATTCTGAGAATCACTGACCATGTTCAGCACCACCCGAACCTCTCACCCTTTGCATAATTAAGGTGTTCCTCCTCTAACCTAAAAGATAAGCACTCCAATCTCTGGCAGGTCTCTGGACATCCGCAGCCTCCACCTCAAAATCGAAGCAAACTGAGAGGTTATCATTTACCTATCACTGAGGTACATCCTGTATTACAGGAACTCAGTATCTGCTTTGGAGAACGGTGAAAGCTCCATCTACACTGTTGTTGACCTCTGTTACCAGTAACAAGCCTCTACCAGAAAAGTCCTAATGCTGGCCCATCATTATTTAAGGGCAACTTATGGCATCTCATTTCTTGGCTGCAAGCTTCCAAGCCTTTCCATCATCCCTATCCTCAACACTTGGGACTATCTCCACTGCCACAGCTCCTCACCCCCCACCCCCACCCTTCACAGCACCCCAAGCTGGGCAAACAGGAAATTAACCATCATATTCCATTCCACCTTAACTCTGCAATACCACAGCTCTACTGGAGCCGCATGCTCCAATTTGGTAGCACTAGCCACAGAGTTCCAGAGCCAGGTGTAAAGCTAGAGCCGCCAGGGTGAACAGAGCAGAAGCTGTGGTCACCACCACAAATACTGTGCCGGACTGTACTGACAAACACATCTATCTGCTCATGGCTTCCTCCTCCAGGAGGCCCTCGGTTGTTCTTTCCTCCCATAGCCCATCTGGACTGTCCCACGCCCTGGCTATGGGCGTCGTGCATTACCAGTAGGGCTTGGAGAAAGAAGTCTACTGCTTAGCATGAGAACAGCATAGCAGATACTCCAGGTAGGTTTTGTTCAGCAAATATAACACTGTTGGTCCCATAAAAGCAGTTTCGCCCACAGCATCACCTTAATGGCCTGGGGCCCCCTTAAATGGACCCTTCATCTCACAGGGACTTTCTACAGGCTCCTCCTCTAAGGAGCACTGCTCCATCAAATCCTCAGAAACTCACAACTGAGTACTATGGGCTGTGCACCCCTATGGAGAAAGGCTTGCAGAATGAAGATGGCCATGCCCTCTGTGCAAGTCCAGCAGAAATGGGCCTTGCACAGCAGGTGGGGAAAAGGGGCTCAGTAGAGCCTGCTAACTGTCACACCTACAACGGCACGGCCTCTTCACCTCTGGGTTCCCAAGGTCTGGCACCGCCTGGCATGTTGGGGCAGTTTGGTGAGCTGTAATTGTGTTTAACAGGCGGGCAAATAGACACTTGCTGATTGACGGTGATTGAAGCTTAGCCTCTTCCCGCTTCCTCGTAAGGCACACGGGAAGCAGATTTCCACAGGGTTTTACACACAGTGAGGTCTACCTGGAAATTGGAAAGTAAAAGCCATTTTAGGGCAATGCGGACAGAGCTCTGTGCAATGACCCAGTTTCCACGGTGCAGGACTCCTTTTCTGCCGTTTTCTGCGTTTTTTGTTTCTGTTTCTTGAGGGTGTGTCTCTACTTTGTCCAATTGTATAAAGAAGTTCCCTTTAATAAACCAAAGGGGAGGAAAACGCTGCTGCCAGGATCCTGGTAAACTCGAGGAAGGAGACAGAGAATACAGAGCAGGACGCCTCATAAAACCACAAACTCAGTAACCTTTTCAGAGTCCCAGAGCTCTTATATTTAGTCCCCATGCCGGGGAGAAGGCCATCAAGGAGGGAGAGATTTCTTTTACAGATTCCGAAGAGCAGCACTAGGCAAAAATTAACTCCTTCGTGAAGCCGGGCCTGGGGCCCCGGAAGCAGGTGGCCCCAGGTGAAGGAGGCTGAGCCTCTGGCCTCCTCCGGCCTCCTCGGGGCTCTTTGTTCTCCAGGCTCCGCACCGGGAGGCAGGCAGGCAGCGGGCGCTAGCGCCCCCGTGTGGCCGTGCGCGTCCGCGCGGGCCGAGGAAGGGGAGGAGGCTGCAGGGTGGTACCCGTGCCCGAACCCCGGACCCCGGGCCGGTGAGGGCTTCTAGGGTGGCGGGAGCGCCTTCTTTTTGTCTGGGCCGCCTCCGGTGGCTCCTGCTGTGCAGCTGATGAGCGATCCGTGACAAGGCGTGTCTGCATCAAGAATTCAGGTGCCCGCCTAAGCCCTGCCTGGGATGGAACGTCTTCTCCGTGGATGGCTGGAGCTGGACTTCCTCTGTGAAGTGGCAGCTACCCGGGGTGTTACTACCCCAGCCTTCTTCTCTGTCCCCTTAGGGCTTAGCGCCAGGGCCCCTGCTTCTCGTTGTCAGCTTGTGGCCCCATCCCTCCACCTGGCTGAACAAAGTCCAGAACACCCTCTACAGCCTGCCCTTCAACTGGCTTCTACTTTCTGCCCTTAGCGCATCTGGGCTGCTGACCTCCAAGCCTGAGGACCCCAGCTCCCTTCCACCAAGGTCACTCAGTGCCCCACTCTGGTCCATCCTGTGACCTTATAAACAAGGTATTTTATTATTTGTTTCCTTGCTGTGATAAAATAACCTTAAATAGGGGCTGGAGAGATGGCTCAGGGGTTAAGAGCACAGGCTGCTCTTGCAGAGGACATGGGCTCAATTCCCAGCACCCACATGGTGGCGAACAACCATTTCCAGTTCTAGGAGATCTGATGCAGCCTTCTGACCTCCTCAGGCATTGCACCACACGGGTGCACTTACACACATGAAGGCAATACACTCATTAACAGAAAATAAAAATAATAATATATATATATTTTTTTAATAGCCCTAAAGAGGATACCTACATCACTCTCCTTCTCCAAAGGGCTCAGAGATCCAGGAAGAGGAAGCAGAAAGATTACAGGCTCCAGGAACAGCTTATGATGACAACAAAATAATGCTTTCTGGACAGAACAGAGCAGTTGCACCTAGGAACTCACAGCCATTGTGACAACATGCACAAGACCTTTGCAAGCTCAAGCCAGACGAAATCCCAGCGTGGAGGGAGGAGGTGGCCACAAAATCCCACCCTTAGCTGAGGAGCAATTGGCAACTGGTAGCTGCTGGGGGAGGGAGAGCCAGTTTTCTTTAAGGACATGACCTGCAATAGGTTGACAATGTGGAAAGGACCCACATTCAAAAATATTTGGGCAACACAAATGGAATTCCATGGGCTTTAAAAAACAAAAAGGAAGACAGGAAGTTGGGGTGCAGGTAGGAAGATGGGGCTAGGTCTCAGAGGATCAAAGCATGTGGTATAAAGAATTAACAAACGTAGTGTTTTAAAAATACCTGACAAACCCAGCTGAAGAAAGGAAGGTTTCCTTTGGCTCATAGTTTAAGGGTACTATCATTTCAGGGAAGTCTTGGTGACAGGAGCCTGAGGCAGATGGTCATGTCACAGCCACAGTCAGGAAGGAGAGCACTTTCTTTCTTTTTTTGATCAGACCAACACCCCAGCATGCAGAATGGCACCCCTCATATTTAGAGTGTGTCTTCCCATCTCAGTCAGTCTAATCTAGGTAACCCCTCACAGACATGCCAGAGCTTGTTTACATGGTGATTCTAAGTCCCATTGAGTTAACAGTCAATATTTCCCATCACAGGGACCTTGGAATGCTGGTTACTTCGATCTTTTCTTTACCAGTCACCCCTGTCCAGAGGTGGAGACCATCACACTGCTTGTCCATGGTCATATGAAGCTTTGGTGGGTCCGCATTTGTAAAACCATGACAAAGTCCTCTTAGCACAAGTGGGGCTTTCTGGCAGACATTTATTGGGTGTTTACTATGTCCTAGTCAGTGTTAGCTTAGTATGTCTGTTTTAAAAAACAGTTATTTGTTTGTATTTTATGTGTATGAATGTTTTGCCTCCATGTATATAAGTGCACCGTGTGCATGCAATGCCTGAGGAGGCCAGAAGAGGGGGTCAGATCCTCGGCAGCTGGAGTTAAGGATGGTTGTTGGGGTGGTGGGTGCTGGGAATGGAATCTGGGTCCTCTGCAAGAGCAGCCGGTGCTCCTCACTGCTGAGTCATTTCTCTGGCCCCTAATCATGCCCTTTTGATGGGCTTTTTCAAACATCTGTGAGGAAGCACTCTGTGAGCACTGGAAATAAACCGAGTCGCACGGCATTAGGAGGCTGGCCAAGTGCACAGTCATGGGAAAGGGGCTGGCCTTGGACATAGTTGTGGGTCTGTAGGCAGCATCCTTGGCTGACTGGTGGCTATGAACGTGGAGTCTGGTGTCCAGCTGCAATGAGCTTCGTGTGTGCTCACATTGTCATACGTAAAATGAGGTGCAGTCAGCTCTCCAAATCCTCAGACCTTGTGTCCACAGATTCAACCAACTGATGAAAATATTTGGAAGAAAAATTGCGTTGAGGTTGAACACATGCAAACTTTATATGCCTCTGTCATTGTTTCCTGACAATATGATGGAGCAACTCTTTACAGCACATTTACATCCTACTTGGTATTACAAATAATTTAGAAATTATTTACAGTTTACTGGAGGATATGGCAGTTTACAAGCAAACACAGAAGTCTCAAGCATGCACACAGTTCCCCACAGATAGCAAAGGACAAATGTAGCACTACTTCACAGTCTGTGAGGACTGAAAACCCTGGTTAACGGTGTGATTGAGCCGTGTTTTCTAGTGTTAGTTCCAGACTAGAGCCATCGGGACCTCCCAAGCCCCTGTGTCCTTATTTGGGAACTATGGCTATTAGATATAACATCTTCAAGATTCACCTCCAGCAGTAGGTCGTGCCTTACACTGTCTAGGTCAGAAACTTCCTTGGTTTCTTCTAATGGGCCTTCAGCAAGGTCCAGAAAAGTCATCCCGGCACTAGCTAATCTGACAGCAGAGCCATCTTTTCTTTTTTTCCAACTGAAGTATCTCTTTTTTAATATTTATTTATTATTTTGATTTTATGTGTATGAATGAATGTATTACCTGCATGTGTATATGTGCACTCGTGTCATGCAATACCCCCAGAGGTCAAAAGGAGGCGTTAAATCCCCTGTTACTGTTACAGATGGTTGTTAGCCACCATGTGGGTGCTGGGAATCAAATCTAGGTACTCTGCAAGAGCAGTCAGCGCTCTTGACAGCTGAGCCATCTCTCCGGAACCCCAACTGAGGTATCTTTTAAGTTCCCATTTGTCCCATTTTCTGTGGACAAGGAAAAGAATCCATTTGCTTTCTTCATTGAAATTCTCTGTGTGCTCCAAAACATTGTTTACCTCATTTCTCCCAAGTGAGATATCACTTCAGAACCCTGGGGGTGCTGGTTGACAAATCCAGCCAATAATACAGGATGCCCTGTTAAATCTGATTTTTTAAAATTATATGTCTTCAATAATGCATTAGCAAACTATAGTAGTTAGGTTTCCTGTTGTGATAAACTACTCTGTCCAAAGCCAGTCTGGGGAGGAAAGGGTTATTTACAGTCCTTCACTGAGGGAAGCCAGGGCAAGAGCTCAGGCAGAAACCTAGAGGCAGGAACTGAAGTTTGTTGGCTTGCTCCTCTGACCCATGCTCAGCTTGCTTTCTTATGCAGCCCAGGGGTGACACCACCCACAGTGGGCTGGGCCCTCCCACATCAACCAGCAAGTAAAAAGATGCCTCACAAGACATGCCCACAGGCCAATCCAGTGGACTCGGAGATTCCCCAACTGAGAGTGCCTACTCTCAAGTGTGTCGCGTTGACAACCAAAGCCATCCAGCATGCAAACATTGCAAGAATCTTGCACACATTAAAATATTATTTATCAATATCAATTTTTTGAAATTAAGATTTAAGTGAGTGGTGTGTACTATATATGGCAGTCCCACGCTGGCTAGAAGCCAGTCTCATGGGTAGACTGGCTGGGGCAAGTCCAAGGGAGACTAACAGGCTTTTCCACCCTGAACTTATGTAGGCAGAGCTTTGTTAATATGCGAGTGTGGTCCTGGCAAGAAACTCCATAATATCTTCCTTGGGGTTGGTGTCCTGGACCACTTTTCGGAAGTGGGGCTGCTTCAAAGTGACAGATACAGGTATTTGTACTTTGGTGGTAGTTACGATCATCTCTTTTAAATCCACGTTTCCACTGGAGTGAGGCATGGAGCCCTGGTGTTGGATATGCACCATTAGAAAAGCTGTGATAAGTGATGTGTGTTAAGTGTATATGCAGATGTTTAGCAGTTCTTACCACTAGGACAGTCTTTATGGAACTCCAACCTTAGGGCAGCAGTTTCTCCTAGACCCACACAGAGCAGTGGCTCTCAGGAGGAAACCCAGCACCCAGGGACCATATGCTCCAAGAATGATATATCATTGGTTTCATAGGTTTCCTGCTAGGCTATCTGGAGACCTAGAAGGGATGGGTACCAGAGCTTATGACAGCTCCCCTCTCAGCCTCTGTTGCTGCACTCCATCTCTACCATCCCTTGGGGAGCTCAGCTACAAAATAGAGCATATGTCCAAGATGGAGGTAGAGGAAGGAACTCCTGCTAAAAACGCGCCATGCTCCCAGCTCCCTTTTCTGGGTGTTCCTCGAAGCCAGCCCTGCTACTGGCTCTGGTCCTCAGAGCTTTCTGCCAAAGGCTGCTGTTCCCAGCACGCTCATGGCCCCACAGTGTTGGTCACAGATCTCCCTGCCTGTTGCTCCTTCCCTCTCTGCCATCTCTGTCTTATCGCGCTGTCCTAGTTTCCTTCTCTATTGCTGTGATTAACCCCATGACCCGAGCAACCTGGGGAGGAAAGGGTTTGTTTTACTTACATGGTATAGTCCATCATCAAGGGAAGCCAAGGCAGGAACTCAAGGCAGGAGCTTGAAGCAGAAATTATGGAGGAATACTGCTTACTGACTTGCTTCCTCTGGCCTGCTCAGCCACCCCTCTCACGCAGCCCAGACCCACCTGCCCAGGGATAGCGATGCCTATAGAAATGCCTACAGTGGGCTGGGCCCTCCTACATCAACTAGCAATCAAGAAAATGCCACCCCAGTCGTGTCCATAGGTCAGTCCAATGGAGAAAGTTCAACTGAGGTTTCCTCTTACCAGGTGACTCTTGTTTGTGTCACATTGACAAAAACTAACCAGAATAACCAGTACACATACCCAGTGCCATGCTATCTGCCCTCAGTTTACCTATTGCTTACCTTACTGTACACGTTCCTTAGCTTTAGACGGCTAAGTCTCCAGGCCTTTTGTTTCAGTCTGACTTGGGCTCCATGGCAGCTAGGTCAGCTAGCCTCTCATGCTGTGCTGTTCTGTACATGGCTCATTGCTTCCCATTGTTGTGGAACCAGTTAGCATGAACTTACAGTCTTAAAACCACATGAACATGCTCTCAACAGGTCCACAGGACAGTCAGGGGGAGCTCCGCTGCTCACAGATGTTCTGGTCAAGAAGCTGCCTCCATGTTCACACAGGATATCAGTTGGATTCTGCTCCCATACTCTGGATCTCAGGGCTGGTTCCCCCAAGCCTCAGCAGGGAGTCTGTCTCAGCTCCTCTCCGTTTTCAAAGCTAACATGACTCAAAAATCCCTCTCACATGTGGTACCAAGTCTCTCCAATATCTCCCCCTTGCACATCTTCTGCTCCAGATGGAAAAAATGCCTCATTTGGAGACTTGCATGTTTGGATAGATGATATAGTGATTTGAATGAGAATGTCGCATTGGCTCTGAGTATTTGGACATTTTGTCCCCGGATGGTAGCACTGTTTGGGGAGGTTTTAGGAGGTGTGGCCTTGCTGTAGGAAGTGCATTACTGGGTGTGGAGTTGGAGAGTTCTCAAACCTTGCCAGATTCCCAGTGGCTGTCTGCTTCCTGTGCCTGCTCGCAGATGTGATCACTCGGCTTCACCTCCCTCACCCGGAGGGACTCTGATCCCCCTAGAGCCACAGGCTCAAATAAGTTTTTCTTTCTATAAATTGCCTAGGTCATGGTGTTTTATCACAGCAACAAAAAAATAACTAACACAGATGGCCTACCCAAATAACCTCTCTAGTTTTAAGGATCTTTAATTCCCTTTCTATCCGCAATGTCATTTTTACCAGACTGAGGGGATTAAATTGTGTCTTTAGGGGTCTTTGTTCTGTCTTCCACAAATAGACAAGAGTTCACCTTGCTTCCAGGAGAACAGGACTCTTTTCTTGGATGTTGTAACAAAGTAGCAAAAACCAATCAACTAAAATAAGGACTTGCTGTCTCCCCATTCTGGAGACTCCAAGTCCCTAATAAAGATACCTGCTCTGTGTTCGTGGATTCCCACAGGAGACCCCTCTCCTCTCCTAGCTCCTAGAAGTTGCCAGCCATCCTGGGCCACCCCAGGCTTTCTTGAGCACTCCTTGGCTGTGCTCTGGTCCTTCGGTCTCTTCTGTCATGTCACCTGGCACCCACACTCCTCATGTGTCCACCCTGCCTTCCCTCTTCTTATAAGGACATCAGTTATATTGATTAGGGTGACCTTAATGAACTGATCTTGAGTTGATGACATCTACAAAGATCCTACTGTCAAGCAGGCACTGGGGATATAACTTCAACATCTATTTTAGGTGGCCCCATTTCAGCCCAAAGCAAAGATGGTATTAGCCCTGGTTTGCTTGATAAACAACAGCAGTTAGCCATGTTCAGGCCCTGTCTCCTCTGGGTCACTGTGGCCACCAATCAGAACGGAAATTGAGAGGAAGGCCAAAGCTGGCGGAATTCAATCTCCCTCTTGCCTCTGGCCTTCTGGCTAACCCTGGCCCATCCTGAGCTTAGCTTCTCCTCTGCCCATTACTGGGTCTGGCCCTACCTGGGGGCAACTTTTCATCTCTTCTAGACCATTCAGATCTGTATCTTGGGCACTCTTGGGGTCCCACTACTTTGGGAGACTGCTGCCTCCACAACCTCAACCCTACCCTGGGGTGCTACACCCTTGACAGGGCCGAATCAAGTAGCTGGTATTATCACCATTCGGCTGTGCACCTGGCTAGAGAAAGAGTCAGCCTGTGAAGACACCACTTTTCCAAGGGGTAAAGGTACAAGAAGTTTCTGTTTCAAGGGCTTCAGAGTTCTGAAGAGTAATTTTCAGGCAAGAAATCACCCCTGAGCTTGTCTTGGTCCCACAGTAATTCACCCTGTAAGCCTGACCTCCTCTTCCTAGAAAGAAAAACAACATCCAAATCCTTTTGCCAAGGTTAGCCTGTGGTTTTGTGAGTCAAGCCCTTGTAGCCCTGGCCAGCCTCAAACTGGCTATGTAGGGAGAAGATGACCTGGAACTCCTGATCTTCCTACCTCTGCTTGATGCTAGGATTACAGGCATGGGCCACCAGCCCTGGTTATGTAATCCTGGGGGTGGAACCCAGCTAAGCTACATCTCCAGCTATAACCCTCTCTGTTGTGTTGTTCTCATATGCTCCCAGCACTCAGCCTTCCCATCCTTAACTCACCGCAGAGCACTAAGGAGATTCGGAGGATGGAAGGACCCCTAGCTCTTTGGGTTGGGGTTGGTTCCCCACCCTTGTTCATTTACTGACTTTATATTGGCCTAAGCTTTGGAGGAGGGAGGGTTAGTACACCCTTTCAACAGTCTAGGGATCTCAAGACATCCACATTTAATAAATCAGAGCACACGTGCGGACGCAGAGTGGTCCCCAGCCACAGCAGAGTTTGGTGGAGAGCGAAGAATGACGTCCAAACACTTTAGCCTCCTGACCCTCTCATTTCCGGAAGCGTTCTTAAGCTTGCTTCCCCAGCCACACAGGGGAGGAGAGCTGGAGGATAGGGGACAGCTGTGGCTTCTAGGGGAACAGAAGAGACAGGCAGACCCCCCCTAGGGCGTGGCTTCTCTCTGGAAGGGGAGGTTCTCCCAAGGGCTAATCTCAACATCTTGAACAGTCACAGTTTGTTGAATGACCAAATCAATGAAAGGATTCCAGGCTGCCCGAGAAGAGTCCAGAAACCACCAAGCAGAAGCGTGGTCTTGTACCCACCCATTGTCAGAAGCGGGCTGTCCACCTCGTGCCCCGCACCCAGAGGCCCTGCTGAGGGCAGCTGCCACTCAGTCACAGCGGGTCAGTGCTGCGCACTGCGCCATATGAGGCGAAGCTGTTTGCAGCTGTTTATGTGATGTGTATCTAGTGGATAAATAAACTCCATTTTCCAGGGCTGCCAATCTCTAAACATGCAGAAATATACATTCGCTCAGAAACTTTAAAAAAATAAACAAATGCGGTGATGTTTGACTGAATCTTCCTAGCACCCCAGCCCCACCTCAGCCACTCGCCTTTCAGCTAGTTAATAAACCGGGTTTATGGATTGGTCCTACAGGCCTGTGTGGAGAACTTCCGCTCTGAGAAAATGTTCCCCGTAATGCTGGAGGGGAGCGTGCTGCGGGGGATGGGGAGAGGGCGGCTAAGTAGCAGATCTTTCTAGTACAGCACATGCTTCCTCCAGGCACACCTAGGGTACAGGCAGGTGATGGTCACATGCTCCAGGATGGCCCAGTAGCTGCTGCTGGCCTCTGATTGACGTGAAGTAGCGAGGTCAGGCAAGCCAGGTGAGAGGGACCTGTGCAAGCTGGGGCTGCCTCTGAGGCACCTTAGCCTTGCCTCTGTCACCTCATGAGACACACAGAGCAGGGCAGGGGAAGAGAAGGGAGATTTGGTTAAAGGCTTTCTCATTTCTCCATGTGTTGCCTGTGACAGGCGGACACGTGGCATCTTCCCAAGCTTGGTTGTACCGGCTTGCCTAGGATCGTCACAGATGAGCTTGTTGATTGTTATGCTCCGCAAGAAAGGAGCAGCAGGAAGAGTCAGCCCTACCTCAGCCAACCAGCTGGCCCCCCATGAGGGGCGGGGCTAGTGGTATATAAGTTGAGGAAGCCTTTCCAATGTGGCCTTAGGAGGGGAACACCAAACTCTCTGTAAATAAACCAACCAGGTCCGGTGTGCATTGTAAATTCACATCCTGACCACACACAACATTTGTGAGAAATGAGCCTTCAGAAATCTTGCCTATGTCTGGGTTTCTCAGGATAATCATTCAAAATGCAACACACACTGTCACAAGCTCTGGTGTTGGTGGGCTCAGCAAGATGGTCCTCCTATATTAGAGGACTGCACTAAGACTGTACTCATCCACAGCTGCCAGTCCATGCTGACTGTGAAAAGAGGTGCCTCAGTTTCTCCCTATGTGCCTCTCCATAAGACTGAGTACCTCATAGCTTGGTGCTGGGTTCCAAGCAGAAGCATTCAAAGCTTCAGGTCTCTAAGGCCAGCCCTGCAAGTAGCATCACTGTGGCAACTCATTGAGCAAAGCAAGTCAGAAGCTGGCTTGGACCAAAGGGAGTGGCGAGTCTTCAAGTCCTCACCTATGATGGGAGGCATGGCAGGGAACTCCATGTCTACACCCAACCACAGATAACCATGGGAGGATGGAGAACATGCTTCCCTTTGAGTGTTTCCTTATAATGCTAAAGACCCCAGCTTGTGGACTGAGGCTTACAAGAGACGGGCCGAAGGACAATCAATCACAAACGGTGTGAAGACCCATAGGGTAAAGGCATAAAGTCCTTGAAATTGGAAACATCTGCACCTTTCAATCACCATCTAAGATGGGTTGGGGACTTGATTCTAAAGTCCCACTGATCAGATCTAGCCATCTTTTTCTTTTCTCCTCTTGAGCTTTCAGATTCCTGATGCAAACAGGAAGTCTTCGCTGATTGCAAACACCTACTTCAGGTCTACGGGTGACATCAGACTTCCTCTCTGCAGTTTTCAGTCCCAAACTCCAAACACACTCCCCATCGCCTGTTTTTCACCAGGGACAGTGCTGTAAACTGCACAGAGTGCAGCTGAATCCTAGGCCTTCCTTCACACGTGAGAAGTCCAGCTCCACAAGCAGAGCACACAGGAAAGGGAGCCTCACACTGGCTCCTGGTTTTTAATTCATTTTCCCACCCCTGCCTGATCTCACATACTCAGACCACAGATGTTATATCCTCCGTGCAGCAGGGATCTCTCTCTGAGCTAGGCCCTCAGGAACCCCTGCGTGCCCTGAAGGCCAGGTCTATTCATTCCGGGGCAAGCTGGGGAGGGGGTGTCAGAAATTGCTTTAAATGTCTCCCCAGAGAGAAATGGGAAAAGCAATGCAGATTTCCAGAAAATGAATTCTCGCCCTTCAGGCAATTCCAGAGCACAGGAAGGTGAAGCCGTGGTCTGCAGCTCCACAGCCTGGATGGGGGTAGCCACCGCCCTCCCACGTCTCTGCTCCCCACTGCCCTGAGCGTCTGGCCCATCAGCACTTGCTGATGAGAGTCAAGTATTTCTTTACTCTCTTCTCTCTCTCTCCTCTCTCTCTCTCTCTCTCTCTCTGTATGCATGCATGCACGCAGCGGTCAGAGGACAACATGCCATGCCAGAATGGGCTCTCTCCTTCCAATATGTGAGTCCCAGGCATGGGATTCGGGTTGTCAGGCTTCGTAACAGGCGCCACTACTTGCTGAGCCATCTTTCCAGACTGCCACATAATTTTCCACCTTCTTTCATGAAGTTTTCTCAAGGCAAATTTAAAATCAAACGAATCAAACAAACAAGACGGTTGGATCCCACATAAAAGCATGGGCTGCAATTTCTACTTAAAAAAAAAAAAAGACACTATCTAGACTAACATACAACGAATAACCAAGAAACTTCAGACAAGTTCCCCAGAAGCATAGGCTTGTTTACTTATGCATTCAACCTGCTGCACGTGGCCGCAAACATGAGCAAGATGCCCCTGTCATCTTGCAGTGAGGCGTGACACTGATGTTGAACAAGCAATCACAAGTGTGAGCTGAGGCATGTGAGAGGCGGCTCGACGCCCTGAGGTTACAGGTTCCTTGCTGAAGCGTGAATCAGCCAGTAAGATGGCTCAGCTGGGACAGAGGCCTGGTGCCAAGCCTGACAACCTGAGTTTGGGTTCCTGGAACCCACACATTTCAGAAGAGACCTCTGCAGAGGTGTCCTCTGACTCTACACCTACACTTCAAGCCAAGTGCACCCTCCCCACCTGCACATACACAAAATAAATAAATATAATAATATATTTTAATTGATTACATTATCCATTCAGTATCAATAAAAAGACACAATTTTAGTTCTACAGCTGTAAGCCAAAATTCTATCTAAAGAGCAACAGATTTTAACAATATTCCACCCTATCTACCGCTGCATGTTGCCTGCTTAATGTACCACATTTGGAATGGTGAGCTGGTCACCAAATATCACACACAGATGTGCCTAAATTCCACACCACTGAGGAGGCATCAGTACATAGACACAACCTCAGAGGAAACCAAGTCACTTTGCCCAGATGGAGCCTCAGAGCCCGTCAGCTAGAACTATCACTGGTGTTCAATTTTATTTGTTGTTTTTAAGAGAATAGGAACTGATCTCCCAGCCCCTGTTCCAGGAACCCTTTTGCTATATCTGTGATTGGCATAATAAAAAGTTCACCTTGAGATGCTGGGCATGGGGCATGCCTTTAATTCCATGACCCAGGAGGGAGAGGCAGGTGGATCTCTGTGAGTTCAAGGCCAGCCTGGTCTACAGACTACAGAGGGAGTTCCAGCCTAGCTGGGGCTACAGAGAGACCTGTCTCAAAAGGACAAAAAAAAAAAAAAAAAAAAAAAAAACCAAAACCCTTGGACTGGGGAGATGACTTAGTGGGTAAAGCATTTAGTCTACAAGTGTGAACACCTGAGTCCAGATTCCTAGAGGCGGCATAAACCAAGCACGGTGGTAGACATCTGTAACCCTCGGCCTCCTACAGCAAGATGGGAAGTGAAGACAGGAGAATCTCGGGAAGCTTGTGGGCCACCGAGCCTAAGGTGTGCAGCAACCTCAAGAAAACCTCTCTTTCAAATAAGGTGGAAGGCAAGGACTGACAATTGGTGCTGTCTGCTGACCTCCACATGTGTGCTGTGGCCTGTATGCACAGGCACACACACACATAGAATTAGGTAAAGCTCATTTGGGGTTGACCAGGGAAGATTGCTGGGCTCCAGGAAGGGTCACGCTGCTGCCCTCATCACTGGAGGTCTGCCCTGGGGAGGGACATGAGTGACTTTAGCCTCACTCTGATGCGCTATTGAGCCTCCTCCTAGACCTACAGAGGTAGAGGAGTCTTTGTAGTATGTTTCAAAGATACATAGCAAAGGTCCAAACAAAAGGTGAAGGTAAATGGGTTCCCAGGGCTAACTCCAGAATGGCCCCAAAGGTCGATTCTTGCCTGACTGTGCATCTCAGTGCCCCTTGTCCTGGAACTCCAGGACATCGACCACTTCACTTATACATATATCATCTAAGTTAGGTTACTACATAAGATTCCTGCTGAAATCAGTATGACAACCATAGCACTGGGTGATTGGAGACTCCTTCCAACAACTCTAGGCACATTTCCACAAACGGCAACCGTGGGCCTCAGATAGGAGCTCAAGGAACTGTCCTGCTGAAAAACTGTCCTGGGACTGGAGAGATGGCTCAGTGTTAAGAGCACTGGCTGCTCTTGCTGAGGACCTGGGTTCAATTCTCAATACCCAAATGGAGGCTAACAACTGTCTGTAACTCCAGTTCCAGGTGATCCAATGGCCTCTTCTGACCTCCTCGGGCACTACATAACACGGGTGACAGGTGCACTCACACACATGCAGGCCAACACTCATACACATAAAATAAAAATACTTTTAAAAAGGAATAAAGATGACAAACTTGTTAGCCAGCTCCCGTCTCTTCTTTCTTCACATTCTCCATCTTCATTTCTTTCTTCTTTTACGCAGTCATTCACTCCTTCATTTCCCCCACCAGTCAGCTTATTAAGATGTTTTGAACATTTATCTTGTATAGAGCCCACAGGAGTGAGCTTCTAGGAATCCAGCAACTGAATAAGACAAGACATCTTGTGCCCATACAAGTTACATTCTGGGAAGAAAAAAAAAAATCACAAGAAAGTAGATAAAGAAAATTAAAGGAAAGGAAAGGAAGGCGATGGAGGTTGGCTTCACCTCTCTCAGCCTTGGATTCTAACTTTCTGCAGGTAGGCAGCCATGCCCTAAAGCAGGTGTCTACTTGAAGATGAATATGTACACAGGGCACTTGGAGGCATTGTAGAAATATAGAGCTGTTGGGAGCTGGAGAGATGGTTCAGAAATCGAGAGCACTGGTTCTTGCAGAAGACCCAGGTTCAAATCCCAGCACCCACATGGCGTGTTGTAATTCCAGTTCCAGGGGATCCAACGCCCTCTTCTGTCCCCTGCAGGCACTTACACACATGCAGGCATAGCAGTCATGCACATAAAACAAAAAGAAATTTAAAAAAAGAAATGTAGAGTTGTTGAGGATCCAGAGGCCATGCACAGCACAGGGCCATAGAATTGAATGCTCCTTGCTGAGCCCAGATAATGGTCCCTTTCCTCATAGAAGGCAACTAAGGGAAGCCAAGGTCGGGGCCTGCAAAGACTTGCAGAACAAAAGGAATTGCAGAAGACAGCCTCAGGCTCAGGGGCAGCTGAAAGATCCACCCCACACATCCTAACTCACCTCTGCCATTAAAGTGCCTGTCTCTCAGTAGGTATGCTGTATGACAGACACAGAATACTTCTGTTTTTTATGACACTTGAGCTTGAGATAGACATGACCTGAGTTCACGAGACATAGCTATGCACCCAGCTGTGGGTGCATGCACCCACCCAGAGTAGGTAAAATCATTTGGAATCCGTCTCTTCATACCAAAGTCCTTGAAAGCTGCACCCAGTCCCGTATCCCCAGAGTACCATGAAAAGGGTGTACATTGGGACCCGATGGCACTCAAGCCCAGTTCTGTCCCTAGAAACACCATCCTCCCAGCCCTGATGTCCCCATCCATCCATTAGGCCAACACTACTTGTCCCACTCACCTTGCAGTGCCCTAGTACAAAGCAGAAGAGAGACAAACGTTGTTAATGTTTTAATCACATCAGAGCTAGAAACCTTGAAGGGGGCACCCAGCCATGAAATAGGCAAACCCAAACCTTAGTGGGACTTTGAAGGAAGCAGATTGCTGGTCATAAGGAAGGAAGCCTTATAAAAGAACCAGTCAAAGTCGGTGTCTGGAGGGTTGAGGAGATGGCTCAGTTGGTAAAGTTCTTGCCTTGCAGGTATAAGGACCTGAGTTTGATCCTCCAGAACCATATAAAAAAAAATCCAGGAGTTATAGTGCCCATTCGTAATCCCAGCATTGGGAGACAGGGACAAGCAAATCTCTTGGGCTCTCTGGCTAGTCTTGCCAGATCAGTGAGAGACCCTATCTCAAAAAAACAAGGTAGTCAATGTCTGAGAAATGACAGCCAAGATGACCTCTGGCCTTCAAGAGCATGTGTGTGCATGCACATGCCACACAAGCTAAAGCTGGTTCATATGCACACATATGCAAAAGAAAGAAAGGAAAGGAAAGAAAAAAAGAAAAATTGGCATCCAGAATAATTCTGACACATTGGAGGTGTTCCATGAACACCCGTTGGCAATGGAACCTGCACTTTCAACCTTTTTTACCTACACCTTTGTTTTTTCCTTCTCTCAGTCTCTGATTCAAGCAAACCAGTTACATCTAAGAAAACTGTACTGTCTCTTTAAGGCCCTCATAGGTCTACCCAGTTTCCTTTGGCATCAGGGTTGGGCATCTCTGGGAATCTGACCCACATCTGCACACACAGGATCAAGAACAATTATCAAGCTGAAACAGGCCCCACACCCAGCACACCTACTTAATTGGCACTTTACTTAAGCTAATGTTTCAGATGATGTGGGCCTCCCCAGAGCACCAAGCTAAAAAGGCTGAAGCCCCTCTGCTGAATGCCTTCCTCGATGCCTAACTCCTCCTGTGCAGGCAGGCACGTGAGTCTGCCAGTGTGCAGCAGGACTCTGGCTAATGAATACTGTTCCTAGTTTATTAGCAATAACCAATTTTATCTGCACAGCCTTTTTCAAACTTGTTTCTAAGTAACCTCTTGTGAGGCACAGGGCTAACTTAGAACAGCAGTAGGGTCAGTGGCTGAGAGGTGAGATATTAGATTCTGACCCCAGGATTGGGTCTCAGCATCTACGCTGACAGTGTGACCTGAAGTTGCCTTGTCTTATATCTCCATGGGCTAAAACAACAACACAAGTTTAGGCACGGCTGGGGAGATGGCTCAGTGGGTGAGAGTGCTTGCTCTGCAGGCATGAGGTCTTGAGTTTCAGAGAATAAAACATTGTAATTGTACCAGAATGGCAGGTGTCACCCAGGACTGTCCCAGGGAGCTAGCTGTACGGTAACCCTTGCTATTATAATTTACTGGAAATGAGCCTTAGAGACCACCAGATCCCATCTAGACACATGAAGCTAATGAGTCCGGAACAGGTTTTAAGTGGCATGAAGTCAAATCGCCTATGAGCAGAACACAGGTCACTGGTGTGACCCTAGACTCAGGCTCATCCATGGAGTCAAGTGCGCAGCTGTTGTCTCCACAAACACATCCAAGAGAGGCCACGAGGAGGTGGTCACTGGCCCTCACCAAGGTCACCCAAGGGCTTGACTTACAAAGGGGAATTAAGACACTCACCCAAGGCTTCACCACAGCAAGTGAAGTTGCCAGACCTGGAGTGGTGCCTTCCTTCAGGCTTGGGCTCTTTATGTAAGACACCCATCTAGACTCTTACATTCAGTCATGAATGGTGGCTGGTATCTAGTGTTGGTGGCACAGTGACCTACTGTCAGTTCTTTGTGTATGTGGTGGAGCTTCCTAGTCCATCCCAATAATGGGTCCATGAGGCTGGCTTTGCAGCTGTCCACCCTTGTACCCAGTCACTGTCACAATGTCATTACTTGCTAATGTAACTGCTTCTAGGGACCAATCCCTCTGAAAGAGGCACCTGTCCCTATGGGTAGAACACATGACTTGCAAATAAACCCTTGCTGAATGTGATTGTTCTCAGAACCTGTCATGCTGCTGACATTCTGAGAAAAACTGGCATCCCCAAGTCAAGAAAACTCTCAGCAAGGACCCAGAACATGATTCCTGGATGAACTAACTGTCCAGCTCTAGTGGAAGGAGGGTGTGGTGGCCCACTAGTTAGCACGGACTGACTGTGCCCTTGAGGGCTTCATCCTGCATCGCCTTCTGTTTCTCCCTTCAATCAAGAGAATGCCTATCCCATATGTGTGCTGAGCCAGCTCCCTCTGGTTCCAGAAACCTGTGGTATCCATCTTTGTCAAGGTCATGTTCAGGGAAACCACGTGGATACTTTCCAACTGGCCCCGGTGGAGGGAATCACACCAAGGCCCCCAGCAAATCCTACAAATTACCATCCATTCCTTTTTTCTTGAGAACCAGTTGTTTAACATTTACCATGGGCTCCAAACTTCCTTCCCCTCACTCCGCCTGCTGGTGTGAGCTACAAGGCTGCTTGCCCACCAGCCACTCTGCATTCCCAGTTTCTACCCTTGACCCTGGCTCAGTGGAGCCCTGCTGAGCCTCTTGATTGTTCTCCTTGGCCCAGGCAATTGCCAGCAATCAGTACACCACGTTGTAAGATAAGGGGTTGCCTATAACAAAACCTTGGTCAACCAGGTTTCTCACTCACAAATGAGTCAGTTCGGTACACTGCTTGTAAAAATGTGTTTACAGAATGTCTCTCAGATCTATGTCTTACACATGCCTTTACTTGCTAAAAGAATTACTCAGTTCCCTTCGATTCCCCCGCTGGCATGACCCAAACAAAGTGTGATCACCACATTTTTTAAATCTCCAGCATGCCCTGGGTCTTGTCAGGCACCCACATATGGACTGAGTTTCTTTTAAACAGGCTAAAGTTTCTCTCTCTCTTCATTTAGTCTTTACAGATCCGACTAGGGTGAAAGGCACTCGCCACTTCCAAATAGGCTGCCAAGAAAAGGCACCAAAGGCACCCCGCCCCCTCCCAGCCCCCTGAAAAAACATGTCTTTGGTTGGAGAAATGCTGCTTTACAGAATTCAGTTCTAGCCAGACTACAGGCAGGCGGATCACAGACCGCAGCAGCTCTGAGGCTGAAATCCGAGCTGCCCTGTGCAGCCGCCGCTGAGATCCCCTGCGAAGCCAGCTTGCCATGCAAACCCCATCTTCCCACTTCTGTCCACTGTAGTCCTTCTCTGACCAAGGGGGCCCTTTGGTGGCAGGTACCCAAAGCCTGAGCTTTGGCTGGCTTTCCCACTCTCATATCCTTACACTGACTTTAAAAGGCAGCAGTCCTCTAGAACACACTCGCCCTTCATAGTCTCACCGACCTTCATGTCTGGTTTGCATCGCACATGTGTTTCCATGAGAAGATGGGAGTCTCTGAATGGCATGACATGATCACGCCTTATTAGTTTAGCTGTAACTCAATTATTCTGGAAACAAAACAAAGAGACTGTGAAAAAAAAGATCTTGCTGAAAATAGTTGTTGAAGTGGAAGAAATGGTTTGGGGACAATCAGACAGCAGTGAGGTAAAAACAAAAAACCTGATCACAGCACTAGAAGACAGTAATTCAGACTCTGGCAGGAGCCCTCTCCCCTAAACTGACAGCGCTTGATGCTCACTGATGCTCAGTACAGCTATGCATGGGATGGGGATTGGGCCCCCTAGGGGTCACTTATTTTGGCCACCTGAGTATCATCAGGTTGGAGAAATCAAGTAAGTACTTTTAGTGGGTGGCTCCCTTCAGGGAGAGGAAGCCCCAAGGTTTACCTGATTCCCCACTGCTGGTGCCAATGCAAAAGCCCCGTGCCCCCTGCTCAAACGCACGGGCAGACAGGCTCTGCTTTCAGTCACTATGTGTCTAGTGATTAAGGACCCGCAGTACGCACGGCCACTCAGGTCACGAACATCACCATAGATCTTCACCATCACCTTCTCCCAACTCTGGATGATGTAGGCAGCTTATACTTATTGAGTGCTTGCTGTATACCAGGTACCAGTCTAAGCACTGTACTGCACTTTTAAAATTCTTGCAGCCAAATGAACATAACCCAGACTTTTCCAGATCAGTCACTATATCTGGAGTTCAACAGGCATGGAGTACATTCACAGGTTATGCACCATGACCACCTTCCATCAGCAGAACCGGTTCAGCTTCTGAAATCTAAACTCTGTCCCTTTTAAAGGTGTACCTCCAGGTCCTCTGCCTGCAGCATCCTTCACTTTCTGTTTCTGTGATTTCATTTTTTCTTAACTATTTTTATTATTTTTTATTTTATGTGTATGAGTGTATTGCCTGCATGTATATAAGTGCACTTACGTTGTGCAATGCCTGCGGAGGACAGAGAGGCCACTGGATTCCCTGGAACTGGATTTGCAGAAGGTTGTTAGCCGCCATGTGGGTGCTGAGAACTGAACCCAGGTCCCCTATAAGAGCAGCCAGTGCTCTTAACCACTGAGCCATCACTCCAGCCCCAATTTCAAATTTTCTAGGGACCTCGCCTGGATAGTGTAACACTCTTTATACTTTTGGGTACAGTTTATGGTTTTCAACATAGCATGAGATTCATATCATTTCTGTGGGTCTTCAATCTTTTTTCAATGAGTTAAAAAGCACAAAACTTTTCTTATCCCCACCAGCTGTACAGAAGCTGGAAGTTGGCTCCATTTGACCTGAGACTATAGTTTGCTAACTCCTAAAGGTTTTCACAGATGCAAGTCTGATCATCTGCTTTTTAATAAATGCTTCAAATAAGGTACAGAGAGGCCAAGAGAGTTGTCCATAGTAACACAGCCACACAGTGGTCATAAGCAAAACAGAAACAGGGCATTTGTTCATCAAACAGGGTTTCATGCTGAGTGACATGTTATTGACGGACACATAGAAGAGGTCTTTCCCAGTCCTCCATACTGGAGATGAGATTGGCAGTGGTGCCTAGCCAGGATACTGTATTGCAGAAAAAAATGTCAAGTATGCACTCATCCCCTGACTGTTTTCAAGGCAAACAAATCAGGCCCAGCCGTGAACAGTCAGCTTCATCATGTGAACGTTTTCATTGGAACACACATTATTTCTGTGTACACGAACTTGCTAGATGCTTAAAGACACATTTTAAAGAACACCAAACTGCTCTGCTCCTTTCTGGTGGCCAAGAGGACTTTGAGTTTCAGCCTCAGGCTCTCCCTAAAAAACCCTGCCATATTGCATCTTTTCTTCTCCCAGGAAGCCAGAACTGCCACACCTGAGCTTTCTACAGGATGGCAATGTAGATGGAATGGGGCAGAGGACCTCACCCCAGCTGGCTTAGCCATGTGGCTTAGAGCCTTCCACTCTCATTGAACAGGGGTGTCACTCTGCATGTTTACTGTACCGCATCCCCTGCCCACAGGCACTGATAAGAGGCTAAGAAAAGATGAGAGTCGGCTTTGGTGGCAGCAGGTGAGCTGAAACCACCACAGGAAATGTATGGCTTACAGTCAGGTTTGGGGCTTGCCAGGAAGGAATGCCCACACTTGAGCTTTTCCTTTTCCACTGAAATGAAGTAAAAAATGTTTGCACATTGAGTTATATGCTTCTCTGATGCTTCTTGGGAGAATTCTCCCCAATTTAGCTGCAGGAAAAATAAAAATCAAACTTTTGGGGCCAGTGAGATGACTCAGCAGGTAAAGGCTCTTGTCACCAAGCCCAACGACCTGAGTTTGATCCCTGGGATCGATGTGGTGGAGAGGAGAGGACTGGTTCCCACAAGTTGTCCTCCGACTTCCATATGCATGCACACACAAATAAATAGCTGTTTTACAAAATAAAATTAAAAGACCATAGCCCAAATTAAATACCAGACCAGGAAATTTATTATTATTATCGTTATTGTTGTTGTTGTTGAGACAAGGTCTCCCTGTAGCTCAGCTGGCCTGAAACATGCTATGTAGACCAGACTAGCTTTGATTTCATAGAGATCCACCGGCCTCTGCCTCTGCCTCCCAAGTATTGGGATTAAAGGTGCACACCACCACAACCTGCACACCTGATCAGACCAGGAAAATTATTTATGAAATATATAATAAAATGCCAATACATACTAAATAAACAAATATTCCAAGACAAGAAAAAAATGTCCTTTCTTTAACATGGCAAGAGAAACATAAAGAAGTAATTCTTGAGATAGAAATAAACATAATTGACAGATATTAAGAATATCAGTCTCCGCAGTCTCAAATAACTTCATATTGAAGCAACTTGAAGACATAATGTTTTACTAAAAGAGAAGGCCTAAGAACTGAAAAGATGCATTTTTTGATTTTTTAATTTTTATGTGTATGAGTGTATTGTCTGCATGTATGTAAATGCACCTGTGTTGCGCAGTGCCTGCAGAGGTCAGAAGAGGGCGTCAGATCCCATGGAACTGGACTTATGGATGGTCCTTAGCTGCCATGTGGATGCTGGGAATTGAACCCAGATCCTCTGCAAGAGTAGCCAGTGCTCTTAACCATTAAGCCATCTCTCAAGCCCTGAAAAGATGCATTTTTTTAGGAAGTTGCAGAGACAGAAACACTTGTATACTTCGAGTGAGACTGAAGTTCGGTTGTCTTTTCTAGGAGAGACTTTTCAGCAGATGTCAAACACGGGTTTGAAATGTGTTTAACTTCGGTTCCAGCAACGACAGTTAGGAGTAAGGGCGTGCACAAAAATCTGTCTTCCAAAGCACAACCCTGCCTCATGGATTATAACAGTAGAAGGCAGGAAGCTAGCAGCGTGACCCGAAGAGAATTCACTAAAAATAGCTGAACAATAAAACAGGCTGCAAACATGACAAGGAAAGACATTCATAGTAAATTAAGCGAAGAAAGGTGCATTGCAAAATGGTGTGATTTGGTGAAATTTCTGTTAAAAAAAAAAAATTCCAACTGGTATTTATATAAAGAAGCATCTGGAAATCCAGACTTCAAGGTGTTAATGGAAGTTGTTCCTGAATAGGTGGAATTGTGTGCTTAAAAAAAAAAAAAAAACAACTCTTCTATTTATTTATATTATCTACAGTTTCTGCAACCATCAGGTGTTTTCCTTAACCAGGAGAAAAGACTATTTTAATAATAAAACGCACACACCATCAAGACAGGAAATAAAGCTTGCAGCAAAGAAGAAACAGGCTCGAGATAGCAGAGGTGGGAAATGCGGGCGAAATGGAAAATTCTAAAAAGAAAACTGCAACAGTTAAGACATGGGAAATAGGACAGTCAAGATGGCTCAGTGGATAAGGTAATTGCCATGCAGTCCTGACGACCTGAGTTCAATCCCAGAAAGCCACACTATGGTTGGAGGCAACTGACTCCAGTCCACAAAGTTGCCCTCTAAATCCATACACATCGTGGCACCTCCTCATCATTTGCACACACAAGCAATAACATAAATTTAATTTTAAAAAAGATATTGGGGCCGGGCATGGTGGTGAACACCTTTTATCCCAGCATTTGAGAGGCAGAGGCCGGCAGAGCTCTGTGAGTTCTTGTCTCAAAAAGACAAAAAAAGAAAAACAGATATCGAAACTTGTTCAGCATCGTACATGGCAAAAAGCTTCAAAATTAATAAATAAGAGAGTGTGATTTTTCAGTTAGCTAAAATATTCAAATTGAAAAAATAACAAGTACATTTTTTCTATATATAAATGTGTATTTGGCCTCAAGAAAATCTGCAATGTCCTATGTGGGTTTTTTAGAGATTTATTTTTATTATTTTTAAAATGTATGTGTGTTGGAGAGATCTACAAAGGTGCGTGCAGGTGCCTACACAGGTCAGGGGAGGGCATCAGTTCTCTTGGTGCTGGAGTTATAGGTGGCTATTAACCTCCACCTCCATGTGGGTGCTGGGAACTGAACTTGGGTCCTTTGCAAGAGTAACAAGTGGTCTCAACTACTGAGCCATCTCATCTGATTTTTAAATTATTCCTAATTATGTGCATGTGTTTGGGGGGATGGTATATGCACATCAGGTATATGCTCAGAGGCCATTAGTGTTGGATCTTCCAGGAACTTGAGTTTTCTGGCAGTTGTGAAGTGCCCAATGTGGGTGCTGAAAACCAAACTCAGGTCCTCTGCAAGAGCAGCACCTGCTCTTAACCAGTGAGCCATCTCTCCAGCCACAACCCCCTCTTCTTAGGCAGAACATACTGACCACAGTTTCTCACGACACACAGGCCTCCTGGAGATCAGGCACTATCGCTGTCCTTGAGGTAAGGCTGCAGCCCCAGACCAGGTGGTTGTTTCGAAGGTAGGGGAGCTGGAAGCTCATAGGGAGGGTGCAGTCTTAATGCTGGCAGCCTCTTGCTTCTTTTCCCATCCCATAGAAAGGTCTGTAAAACTACATGGCACTCTGACCAGCACAGAGAAGCGAACTTCTCGGGCAACCAAATTCACTGGCAAATCGAGAAGAGGAAGCGTCGTCCCACAGTTATTCTACTGCCCAAGTCATCGTCCTCTCTTGCTCACAGAGACGTTCCATGTGTCATCACTGGTGCCAGGTGGCCAGTGACCCTGGCATTACAAAGTGACAAGAGCAGGTCTCTAGTCACCTTTCATTCCGAACTGTGCCAGGTCTAGCTGCAGAGTTATTCCCAAGGCTCTGATAGACGCTTTTCCAGTTGGAGTTACTTGGTTATAAGCAACAGACAAACCGAAGCTTCAGTGGAACTTGTGAATGCTTCCCACAATTGAAGACTGAGGTGCAGGGCTAGAAAACCGCCCCAGGGTTGCTGCAGCCACACAGAGTGCAGAGGATGTTTCTCCCTGGCACTGCTCTTAGGGCAGGAAAAACTCCAGCCTCCCTCAGACTGAATGTGAATGCTTATACTGGAGATTTAAACTCATAGAGCAAGCGTATGCCTGCTTACCTTGTGACTAGGAGACAGCGAAGAACCTCAGGGAGGCAGGCCCCCAAAGCAACATCCAGGTTCTGCCCACAAAAAAAGAGGGCCTAAGCGCTGGGCAGACAGAATTATAGCAGCAATTTAGCAGCAGACGATGGGGCTCGAACAGCATCAGGCCAAGTTTCCTTCAGGAAAACATGAGACTTTGACAGTGTGAGACACAAGAAAATAAAAACCTCACACCTTCAGTGTCATGTCCTGCGATGAATGTTTGTCCTCAGAAAATTCCAAGCTGTGATAGCATTTTATAGTCTGAATAATGCATCCTTTAGCATGGGCTGAATTACAGAAGGAACCTGAAAGGGGAGCCAAGGTTAAAGGCCACCAGCCCTCTGCATCGGAAAAGACCAGGCCACAGGTAGCATCCATCAGCAGAGCTGGTTCATCCAGAGTCAGCCCAGGATCCTATAGGGGGGTGAACCAACTGGAAGCATATCACCCCAGCCCTCCTCCAGCCAGAATCTGCATTTCAACAGGATTCCATGTCATCTGTGCATGAATAGAAGGGTGAGAAGCTCGGGTTCAGAGAACAAATCGCAAAGCCTGACTGCGTGGGGCATCGCGGAGTTCATGGAAAGCATTCAGAGAAGCTGCAGCTAATAAATACAGATAGGCTTAGAATATAGACAGAGTTAGAATGTCCTGTGTCACCGTCCCTGACAAAATGATGAGCCTGGACCACCCTAGGGGAACCTGCTGAGACAGAGGAAAGTTAGAGAGGGGCTGTGTAAACAGATCGGGCTGGCCATCCAGCCATCTGCACATCCTTAGAAATGGAGTCCCCAGGCATTGTGCAATGGTCAGGTCAAGATGGGAGGTACCGAAGGAGGACACTGTTCTGAGCTGAATCCCTCCTCCAGTTCCCCCTCCAGTTTAAAGGCAACACAAGCCAGGTGTGATGGCACACACCTTTAATCTCTGCATTCAGGAGACACAGGCAGGCAGAGCTCTGTGAGTTCAAGGCCAGCCTGGTCTATATATAGTGTTCCAGGCCAGCGAGAGAGAGAGCGCAACGCAAGATCTGGATGAAGTAGCACACAACTGTATCCTCAGTACTTGGGAGGTGGAAGCAGGAGGCAGGAGGATTATAAGTTCAAGGTTAGCCTGGGCTACATAGTAAGACTGTCTCAAAAATAAAACAAAACCATATACATGCACACATACATAAACATGCAAAGGGAACACAAGAGGCTGAGGAACACGTGAAATGATACCGTAAGTCATGTAACATAGAGGGAAAATGAGAGACTGTTCTAGAAGACTAAGAACATCAAACAAAGGCAGGGGGCTTGATCATTGTTCCCTGATTCAAACATTGACTATAAAAGGACATTTTCTGAGGTACTAAAGGATGTGAAGGAGTTGTTTTGGAGGCTGTGATAATACTCTATGGTCAAATAAAAAAGGAAAAGTCCATATGTGTTACATAGAGTTGCTAGAAGATCTATAGGCGAAATATGACATAATACTCTGGATTGAAAACTCCAGAAAACAACAAGTATGAGGAAGAAATATAAACAAGAATGTCAAACACTTGTTGATAATTGTCCAAAACAAGTGATGGACACCTGGGGGTTTATTACAAAATTCTCTGGTTTTTATATATACTTGTAATTTTCCATAATAATTTTTTAAGATTTTTATTTTTATTTATGTGTATGTATGTGTGTCTGTGTGACTGTCACGTGTGTACAGGTACCTGAGGAACTCAGAGGAGTACACTGGAGCTCCTGGAGCTGGAGTTATGTATAGATAGGTGGTTGTGAGCCCCTGACACAGGATCCTAACTCAGGATCTGGAAGAGCAGTAAGTGCTCTTAATCACCGACCCACCTCTCCAGCCCCCTTATCTACTATCTACCTAGCTAGCTAGTGTGCGTGCGTGTGCGTGCATGCGTGTGTGCGTGCGTGCGTGTGTGTGTGTGTGTGTGTGTGTTATTAGCACATGTGTGGCTGTCAGAAGACAACATTTTGGAGTTCATTCTCTCCTTCTACAATGTAGATTCCAGGAATCCAACTCAGATTTCCAAGCTTAAGCAACAAGCTGAGCCATCTTAACAGGACCCCCTCTAAAAAAATAATTTAAAAACCTGAAATCATATCGTGACTCCAACACTAAGTTATGGAAAATCTCTAGGTTCACTACTCCCACTTATAAACTAAGCTAATAACAGGCTTGTCAGATACCTCACGTAAAACACATCCAGTATCATCCAGCACATAGTAAACACTCAATAAACACTCACCATCCAGTCAATATTTATAAACCAGCTCAGAGACAATACTGCTCATTAGGTACAGCAACAGATGGAGATAAGCTCTCTCTGAATACCCTGACTTAATAAATTCCCTCAAAGGTGAAGTTTGTAACTTATGGATAATAAACAAATAAAAACATTATTAGCCTGCCCACTTCTCTCCCAAAACAGGATGTGTTGGTCAGCATCCTCCATCAATGAAGAGACACTCAGTTCTATCCAAACAAGCTGGTTCTATGGAGCTCAAAAACCTTCTGAGCTGGGCATGATGGCCTTTAATCTCAGTACTCAGGAGGCAGAGGCAGGTGGAACTCTATGAGATCAAGGCCAGCCTGGTCTATAATAGTGAGTTCCAGGCCAGCTGGGGCTACGGTTAGACCCTATCTTAAAACAACAACAATAACAGCAACAAAACCCTTGCTGAGCTTAGTCCTAGTTGCTTACAGGATGCTTCTAGAAGGTCATCGATTGCTGGTCGTTCTTTCTATCAAGCATTCATAGAGGTATCTCTGTTTCAACACCAAAATGTTTCTTTTTGGAAAATGGCCATGCAAACCCAGACTGTGGTTCCAAGTACTTTGGGGAGCTTAGTAAGCACAGCTTGCTTATAGATGCTGACACCATGACTTTCAGTGACACTTGCCAAGCAGCTCCAGTCCTCACATCTCTGCAAATGGCACAATGGTGCTCCATGTATAATCTTTGTGAAGACAGGCTGAGTGCATACATAAAGCTTCAGGGAAGTCCCTGCATCACCCAGCTCCCTTCTGGAGGTGACAGCTGCCACCCCTCTGCCTCAACAGCACTCTCTTGCCCTGAGAAGAAACCCGTGGCTCGTTCGTACCCGTCTTCACCTGGATCCCTCTTTCTCAGGCACCCGTAGGGGCCTGGCAGCTTACCCCACACCAGGCCTCAGCACTCTGCTCCTCTGTCTTCCTGCCTTCATGCCCCAGATGCCCAGGTAGCCCCCTGGTCCCACCCTGAGGCCATATCTACGTAAGTGTCGGACCATTCAGCCCTGAATTTGAACCATGGCAGCCTTAAAAGATGCTTCAGACTGGCTGTTTCAGGTCCTCGCCACCTCACCCCATGCACACACTTTAAGACCTCACTCCCAGCCCCCTTCCACCCCCACATGGTGTGTACGAAACCAAATCAGGATGTGCATTTAACTTCTGTCCCAAGATTGTCCCACTCCCCTTAAAGGAAAGGGACAGAGAACAATCTAGGCTTTCTGCCCGCTCCACCCCATTTCCTAAAGGAAATGGTTGCCTCATAAATTACCAAAAAAACGCTGAGGCCCCAAAACTGGGACGGTGCAGGCTGGGACAGTGTAGACCATGCCAAGCTGGAGGGGTGGGATGGGCCAGGCCCTGCCCCACCAGCCTGAAGCAGCTCATTCCCCACATTCTCTCAGAATTAGGGTGTATGCTCCTTTGTGGCTTTAGAATATTCCAGATGCCTGAGTGCACTCACGGTCTCCATAGGAGCCCACTCTCCATGCACACTGAAACCCCCCTGGGGACACTGACTCAGGAACTGGTCCAGGCAGCCCCAGGAGGGGCTTTAGTCCCCCTTCCTGTCCCCTGCAGCACAGTGCGGCCCATGTGGCAGTAATGTGACACTCAAAGTCACACTAACAGTTTACATATGACTGAGAAAAGAGACTGTAGCCAGGAAGACTGGCCAGAACTTCCCATCCTTAGCTCCTGCCAGCACTGGAGGATCAGCACAGGACCAACCAGGCCCCATGCGGATGAGCCGAGTCTCCAGCAGCCTGGGCTGCACCGCGGGACCAGGGATAGCATTGCAAGATCTTCTGTTTGATAGTTACAGGGGCACAGCAAAACCACAGCTCATCTCCTGTCAACCAGGCTGGTCACAGCTGCCAGGACATCTATGACCACTGAAGAACGTGGCCTTGCTTCTGTGCAGGTCAAGGAGGAGCTCTGCCAAGGACGGTCTATAAGTCCTCACCAAAGTAGGACACGCAGAGACAGTCCAGGCACAGAGATGATGTGTCTACCAGCCTCGTGACACCCTGAGTGGACAGACGCCCAGTAGCCTTGGACTCAGCTGTGTGGTTTTTAGAAATGCATTCTCTCAAGCTCCACCACAGATTGGCTGACTCAGCCTCTGCATGTTGACAAGATGGGCAGCTGACTTGCAAGCACATGGAAGTTGAAAAAGCACTCTCTGGAAACCCCGAAAAGCATGTTGCACCAGCTAAACCATGGAACCCTGTAAGGTGGCTGTAAGCCACGGCCACATTATCAGTTAAGAGGTTGGGGCACACAAGGTGGCTCAGTGGGTAAAGGCACTTACTGCCAAGTTTGAAGACCTAGGTTTGATCCCCTGGACCCACATGGTAGAAGGAGAGAACCAACTCCCATACATTGTTCTCTGACCTCCTACACATGCATGCACACACACAAATGCATGCACATACATGCACACATACATAAAATATAATTTTAAATTTTTTAAAAGAAGTTGACTCCATCCTCAAAGACATTGGGAAAAGGAGGCTGAAAGAGAGAGAGAGAGAGAGAGAGAGAGAGAGAGAGAGAGAGAGAGAAACACCATAGAAGAGCTACTTCTGGTTTGAGTCTATTAAACATAGGCCATAGCCTGGCAGGCAGAGGTTTGGTTACCATCCAGGACTATGACTGAGGCTGGGAATGCCTCAGTGGTTCATGACCAGGTGACCATAGGAAGCCAACCACATAGTGATGCTCAGCTCTCAACAAGAAAGGACCTTGCTTACCCACTCCCCACAGGGAAACTAGAAATGGCCCACAGGGTAAGGGAGAGGAGAGCTTGGTCTCACTCTGTAGCCCAGGCCTAGCCTGGAACCACATAGTCCTGACTAGCCTCAGACCTGTGGAAATCCTCCTGCCTCAGCCTCTCCAGCCAGTCCTCAAACCTGGGATGGCAGGTGTGAGCCAAGGGTACTGGGCAATGTTAGAGTGAACAGCACTCTTCCTGAAAACCCACCATGAGTTAGGACCTCTTCAAGGGAAGCCAAAGGGGAGGCCCGAATAAGCCGCCTGCTCCTGGTCCTGAGTCGACCTTCTGGGCTCTGCCTGTTCCACCTGTCCTTCTTGCAACCCATTAGGCTCACTGCAAGGTGGGCCGAACACGCCTGGTTCAGTAACTCACATGATTGTCCCAGAACCCTCATTCCTCTCGCATGTCTCATGCTAGGGTGCGGTGGTCTGTCCCTGAGGAAGGTTCTGGTGAGCATGGAAGAAGGCACATGGCCGGTGGAGGGGACTCTAAAGCTGAGTGCTAACCAGGAAGCAGCCAGGACAGGAGGGGAACAGATGAGCCCCACGTAGCTGGAAAAGCAGACCGGGTCCTAGCCTGAGGCCTAATTTTCTGTCCAGAGAGGGCAGTAAAGGGTTCCACCCAAATTGCCAAGGTCACCTCCCAACTCCAGTACAGGGCACCCTTCACTAGCCCCTGAGATCCAATCATACTGGTCTTCATTCAGCTCTTCATTTTAATTTTTTATTTTGAGTGTGTGTGCGTGTTTCTGTGTGTATGTACATTTACGCAAAGTGGGTTCATGTGCACGTGGAAGCCAGAGATCGGTGTCGTGTATCTTTTTCTACCGCTCTCCACCTTGCCTTTTTGAGGCATGGTCCCTCAGTGATTCAGCTAGACTGGCTGACTAGCAAGTTCTAAGGATCTGCTCATCTCCACCCGCTGAGACGACAGACACACACTGCCATCATCCAGCCTTTAACATGGGTGCTGAGGACCTGAACTCTGGCTCCTGCACCTGCATAACAAGTGTTTTACCAAGGGAGTCACATTCCTGGTCCCTTTCTTCACTGTTTTGGTTTGGTTTGGTTTGGTTTGGTTTGGTTTGGTTTGGTATATACAACCCAGGCTAGTTTTGAACTTGCAATCCTCCTGCTCCATCCCCTGAGTGCAGAGGTGAGAGGTGACTGATCTTCCCTCACTTCTGATCTTCTCTGTTTGCTTGGGCTGTCTCAGTGTCCTCCAGGACTCTGAAATGTACTCCCTTAGACAGACAGGAAGTTCATCTGGCTGAGATACAACTTCCCAGACTCACTATTCAGAATATGATGTCCCAAGGATGTAAAACCTTTTCCCAGAGTCTTTTTGAAGTGTCACTAGTCACTATACACAAAGGAATATTACCCAGACACAAAAAGGAATGAAGCATCGATGAACGTGAAAACGCCCTACTGAGCGGAAGTACCACACAGAAGATCTGCACATTGTGTGGCTCTCTTCACATGAAAGGCTCAAAACCGTCCATTTTGCTGCTGCTATAGATGGTTTTGGTAAGGGCTTCTCAGGCCAAGGGAAGAGGAGAGCGGGACCTGAGCGAGGCTGGGTGTAGGATGATGAAATATCTCAGAATTGCCTATTGTTCTGACGACATTTGTGCCAAATGTCACTTGAAAGATGGTTACACGTGGTTCATTTTAGGGATTTTGTTTTTTAGGCAAGATCTCATATAACCCAAGCAGACCTTGAATTCACTACATAGGCAAGAATGATCTTGAACTCTGGGTCCTTCTGCCTCTAGCTCCCAAGTACTGGGATTGTAGGTGTGCATCACCAAGCTGGGTTTATGTGGTGCTGGGAAGAGAACCCATTTCATGCACCCTAGGCAAGCATTGTACCAACTGAGGTATATTCCCAGTCTCTACTTGACTAATTTTATGATTTTTATCTCAAACTTGAAAGTCTCAGAGATCACAAATTTAGACAGAAGATGCTTGTTCCTTTAGGCAGAAAGATTTCCTTTCATTAGTTGATAAAACTCTCAGTCTTGCTAGTAAGCCAGGACCCTCGTCTACCCATCTCCCCTAAGGGAAGGAGGGAGGGAGAGAGGCAGGCAAGCGGGGGAGTGTGTCCCCAGCTGGGCTCTAGGCTCACCCACAATTTGTGTAACCTTGGATAAATGTTAAGCATCCTTAAACCCCTCTCCTCTAGAGGAGGGGGTAATAAATACGCAGAGATCAGGCCTGTGTCCTTCAGAGCTGATTATAAAGAACAAATGGAACGTGCACACAACTCATCTGGTGCTGTTTGTAATTACTTACGGTAGTCAGTTTGCTGGAAGGTAAAGCACAGAAGCAGTCTTCTCAACTATTGCAGACGAAACCTACACAAGACAAATCCCAACAACGTAGGGAACTCTAAGAAGCCATAGGTTCCAGCCCCAGTCCTTCTGGATGGAACTGCCAAGCCAGGCGAGGGGACTCTGAGGCATCCATGTGCTCAGGAAGGATGTGGTAGGGTTGATTCTGTGCCAACTTGCAATGCAAACACTGCAGGAACAAAACAGCATGGACACTCGTGCCCTCAGGGAGTGCACGCTCTGATCCTCGAGAAGCAGAACAGCTGTACCCTGGTGGCTCCATCCACTCAGTCTCTCTGAGGCCTTCACCTGGCAAATACTCAGCAGCAGGTCACTCCACGCTGATGAGATGAGACCGGGCCCCTCCGTGGGCAGCTTGGAGCATTTATGATGTGCAGAAGCACTGACACATCTGAGCTAAGGGGACCTCCAGATCACCTGCCCAGCTCACCAAAAGGCTGCTCTTTTTGAGACCCACACAGTCCCTTTGGACTGTCATTTAAGATGTTACGTTCCATAGCCTTCCTATGAGCCTGTTTATCAGAATGCTGATCAACCAGGAAAGAGAGAGAGAGAGAGAGAGAGAGAGAGAGAGAGAGAGAGAGAGAGAGAGAGAGAGAGAGAGAACAGGAGGCCTGGGAATGGAATAGAAAAATGTCCACACTTGGGCCTGAGGAGGCAGGGCACCTGGGTCCTAAGTCCAGGGCTCTTGGCCTGGTGAGTAAGTGAGACAGATAGAAAGCATGGGGTGCCTGTCCCCACACCCCCATTCTCAGAATTCAGGTAAAGCAGACCCTGGAGGATGTCAAGATGGCCGAAGATGAGAGAACTAAGCTACTGGTCCCGGAAGGTACATGGATGCAAGTCAGAGCAACCAGCTCCCAGGGCAGGAACCAGCGATCCACGCAGGCTTCTGTAGGCCCCAGGACTCCAGAAAATGTGGGTGAGGGCCCATTTCTAAATAAGAAGCATAGTGCCCTGGGGTGAACACCCAGCCAGAGAAGAGCCAGCGCAGTGCTGGATGTCTCAACTGCTAGGTAGCTGGTGGACAGGCTGGAAGGGTAGAGAGAGAGAGAGAGGAAAGGAGGGAGGGAGGGAGGGACAGAAAGAGGGAGCAAAGGAGGCTGCAACGGAACACAGGCCAGCGATGCTGCTCACAGTCCAGCAGCCCGTGCCCGCTCAGGGCTGTCCTAGCTTTGTCCTCAGCATCTCCTCCCCCAGGCCTGCCCACAACCCATCAATCCCTCTTTTGTGATCCAGGTACAAGCCCAGTTCCTCCTCTGGTGTATCCAAAGGCCTGGCAGCATCTGGTGCCCCTGGGTAGAGTGGAGGACAGAGGGAGGCAGCCTCTCCTGCTGGCACTGGAAGCCACAAACAACAGGCTTATCACTACCCCTTTGTGTGGGGACAATGGTCCCCAAAGAGCCCAGCCCCCCAGAGACAGGAAGTTCCAGGACAATGATCCCCACCCCCTTCTACTTCCTAGTTGGCATGGAAACCTAATGTTCTGCCGGCTGTGAGTCTGATGACCCTGCTCCTTCTTGCAAAGTGTCGGTGACCTCTTAACCGACCCTTGCAGGAACTTACCTTCTCCACATCTTCCAGGATCTCAGGCAGGCCAGCACACCTCTCTGTAGCACTGCCTGGTCCGGACTCGTGTGGGTAATCATCTCCAGGCTGGCCTCCTGTCGCCCCTCTCACTGCACCAGCGTGTCCCCATGTATTCTCTCCCACTTTGGATCACCTTCCCCATCATCACCAGCTGCCCACCTGGGCTTCCCAACGTTGTACCTGTGGGTCAGTCTGCTGGAGCTGCCCTAACAAAACACCACAGAGCCCATGGCTTAAAAAGCAGATACTGTTTCAGTTCTGAGGCTGGAAGCTCAACACCAAGATGTCCAGCAGACTGAGTCTCCTTGTCTTGGAGGTGGACACCCTCAGGCTGTCCCTCCCCTGGCCTGACGCCAGGCCCATGTGGCCCGTGTCTCCTGTTATAAGGACTCCAATCCTACTGAATGGGTCCTAATGACTACCTCGTTCTTATCAAATATTTTGTGTTATTCGTATGTGTGTTTGTGTGTGTGCAGGTATGCATACACGTGGAGGTCAGAGGACAGCTTAAGATGTCCTTCCTCAAGTACCTTCTACCTTGTTTTTGAGACAGGGTCTTTCATTGGCCTAGAAATTCACCAATAAGGATTCACCAACAAGCAGATGCCTGTTTCTACATTGTATTTCACCATTGTTGGGCTTACAAATATGCACCACTATGACGGCTTTTTATGTGGATTCTGGGGCTTGAACTCTGGTCCTTAAACTTGTGAGGCAAGAGCTTTACCGACTGAACCATTTCCCCATCCCAGTATTTTATTTTTCTCAGAAGTCACCATGATATATTAACAGTGCACACTTATGTTTTGCTACCAACACTCTTGACTGAAATGCAGACAGTGGAGACAGTGACTTGGCTGTCTGTCTATTTCAGCACAGGGTTTCCCATCCCTGGAGCAGGGACTGATTCTTAGTAGCTCTTCAGTAAATATTTGTGGAAGGAACAAAGGAAGCTCTTCCTACTTCCCTCGCTAGATTTTGATCCCTCCTAGCTCTGCTCCCTTCAAACTCTGAGTTCCGCTTCTGCTGTTTCCCAGATCTAGAACACACTTCCAACCCTGTTGCTTCGGCAGAGCAGTGATCATTTCTTACCTAGCATTCAGCTCTGGGAATTCTCCTGCAGGAGCTTTTTGTACATTTTAAGATGAGCTCAACACTAGGCCACAGGCCACCAAACTCACCATATTGCATCCAAATGATCTTGTATCCATGACTGAGCTGATCAAACTAGACTGGGATCCATTCAAGACCAGAACTGTTCTATCTCCAGTACCCAGCACAGAGCCTGGCTCCTCACAGCCACACAAGTCTCTTGTCATTCACCAAACACATGACTCTTACAACTCACCTGCTCCAAACCTTCACCATTTTGTTCATTTTTCCAACATACAACTATGGAGCATTTTGAACAGTTTCCCAAGCTGTGAACTTAAATGGGAAACAAATCACATCTTTAATTCTGCTACCTACATACAGCTGGTATTCTATGTCCTCACTAACCCTGAAAACAACTCTATCTTAGTTTTCTTTCTGTAATAAAATACCTTGAGGAAAGCAACTTTGCGGGGGGAAAGGGTTTATTTGATTCACAATTCCAGGTGACAGTCTACCATTGTGAGCATGTGTATTGGTTACTTTTTTCATCACTGGGACAAAATACATGACAAAAGCAACTTAGGAAAGAAGAGTTCACTTGGGTTTATAGTTCCAGGGATGGTCCTTCACGGTAGGAAAGCCATGGAGGCAGAAGCATGAGGCATCCACAGTCAGGAAGCAGAGAGAGATGAGCACTGGTACTCAGCTTGCCTTCTCTTTATTCAGTCCAGGACCCCAGCCCACGCACTGAATGCCGCTCTTCACATTTAGGGCGGGTCTTCCCACCTCAGTTAACCCAGTCCAGACAACCTCTCTCAGACATGCCTAGAGACTTGTCTCTTAGTTGGCTCTAGAACCTGTCAGGTGAATAACCAAGGTTAACCACCACAGCGTGTTACAACCCCACCCCAGGTGCCCGTGGGGAGCACTCTGGGTCTAGCCTATATGTCTTTGATGCCACCCACAGTCAGCCTCTTCATGACTTTGGGTCTCCAACATCTGGAGCCATTTGGCTTTGAAATCTTTGCTTGGTAGTCTCCTAACTTCAAGAGTTAGTTTTAAAATAATAGTTATTATGAAATGTGACATTTAAAAATGTCTGTGGAAGCCAGGCATGGTGGCACACACCTTTAATCCCAGGCAGAGGCAGATGGATCTCTGTGAGTTCAAGACCAGCCTGGTCTACAAAGTGAGTTCCAGGTCAGCTGGGGATACAAAGAGACCCTCTCTAAAAAAAAAAAATCTGTGGAGGGGATAACATGAACAAGGCCTTGGGATCCATACTTCTGAAGTTATTAAGTACTTAAATTCTTTTAAGGACATTCTGGAGCCAGTTTGTTTGTTTGTTTTGGGTTGTTTTTGTTATTGTTGTTGTTGAGACAGGGTCTCTCAGCTGTCTAGGAACTCAGTATGTAGACCAGGCTGGCCTCCATCTCACAGAGATTCACCTGCCTCTGCCTCCCAAATTCTGGGATTAAAGCTGTGCTCCACCACACCTGACTCTACAGAGCAGCACAGATGACCGCAAAATCAGCATGGCTATCATTTGTTCACAAGCCTTCAGGTCATAGACAGAACCAAATGGGGGTGTCCTCTGAAAGCCATGTCACCTCACCCACCTTCTCCTCATGTGGAGGCAAGAGCTGGATGGTTCTTCATGTCACCAGGGTTTCAGTTCCCTTCTCACCCACAGTGTGTAAGACCTGGCAGTCCTTTCCCAATAGTAGTCTTTAATCACAAGTGTGTATCATTTTCCATAAACACTGCCGTGTGCGTTTTGTTCTTAACATGGGTATTTCCAATTACTTGCCAGGGTAGAAACGTGCAGCCTGCTCCCAACAGCCCACTACTATGTTTGTGGTAAAATTCGATCCCAAGAATCCAAAGCCCACAGCAAAACTAACAAATTCAAAACCACCTTTGTTTATATAATAAAATCAGTCTTCCATCCCACATGACCAGAGCTCTGAGCTAGCTGTGCACACAGACCTAACGTGGTGATGGAGCTGCTTTTATGGTTTGAAGATTACGCGCCAGTGCTGCATAAATTGAGGCCTTTACCTAAGGATCTAGGCGTGTCCTTAAGGAATCGGGCTGGTAGACCAGAAGACTCATCATGGATTCTATACTTATTAAGCCCTGGTCATAGGGGAAGGAGTGGGTGCGAGGCAGCTGCGGACACTCAAAACTCATCCTGTCTTTAGATGGGAGAAATACATTGCCTCCTGTTTCCAGGTGTCATGTGGGCAGAGACACTGCCAGCTTCTCTGGCAGACATGGGCATCAAGGGTAGCCTGGGCATGAGGCCAGGTGGCAGATGGTATGGCTAGGACGTAACGCCTTGGTTCCGGTGGAGTGTTTCTGTAATGGGAACCCCTTCCTCTTCAGAGGAAGACAGCAAGGGGGTGGATCCCAGCTAAGCCACCAAACAGTTTCTGACTTGGGCAAGTCTCAGTATCCTCATTTGTGAATCAGGGACAACACTTTCAGGGCTGGTAATAACTGGTTCCGAGGTTTAGAGGGCCTTGCTTAGAATACAGCATTTGCTCTATCAATGGTGTCTGTTAGCACTATAGAGCGAGAGCCAAGCAGTAACAGGTCCATCCCTACAGGGCCACACCAGAGGAGAGGAAGCAGCTCCCATCCATGGCTCATACTGCTGTGAGCACAGAGGTTTATAAAGATTCCCAAATAGCTGCCTTTGCTATTTTTATTTTTATTACTTACTTCTGGTATCAATTTACTGCAGCTATGAACTGACCTGACAGCCCACAGGCCTGGGACACAGCAGCCAAGCAGCCCGGGCTGGAGGACGTTTCGAACGCAGGGTGAGAACAGGGGACATTGGTAGATGTGAACGGGACCAAGGAAGATTTTGCAGGCCAAATAGATTTTTTTTTTTTTTTTTTTTGCAACCTATTGATTTTGGAAGCCTGTTTGCAAAAGTCATTTGAGAGGTCTGCCAGGAGGTCAGCTCACAAGTGAGGCGCCTGGAAAAATGAAGTAGAACACTTGTTAATTCCTTCTGTGGCTCTGGGACCACAGGTCTGTGCCAGGCCCTCCTCATCGACCACAGGGCTCATTCCACACCTCGCTTCCTCCAGAGAACCCAAGGAGGATAGCAATTCCTGCCTCTTTTTCAAAACAGCGAGCACTCACATACACAAAGGAGGCTCATATGAGCAGCTACACTTGACTCTGCTTGGGTGTCTGCGTGTTTCCTTCTTTTAATAAATAAAAAATTAAATTAGCATATAAGATATTGGATATCATCCTGGCATTTTTGACAAAGTGTGTTTCAATGATTTTCCTCCTCATTTTCACAACCCCCTGTTACTCCTAACACCCTCTGCAACCCTTCCCCCAGTCCCCAGTCCCCTTTTCAAAACTATTGTATTTATTATTTTTATTTTATGTGTATGAGTGTATTGCCTTCCTGTAAGTGGACCCATGTTGTGTAATGCCTGCAGAGACCAGAAGGGGGCATGAGATCCTCTGAAACTGGAGTTACAGTGGTTGTTGGCTGCCATGTGGGCTGGGAATTGAACTCGGGTCCTCTACAAGAGCAGCCAACATAAGCAGAAAACACAAGGTTTACTGACTTTGAGTCACTTTGCTTAACAGTATACTTCTAAGTCCATCCATTTTCCTGCTAATTTCATCTTTACAGTTGAATAAAATCCCATGTGGGTATACCACATTTTCATTATCCATTCATCTGTTCATGGACATCTGAGGTTTTCTTGCTATTGTGAATAGAGCAGCCATAAACATGGATGTTCAAGTGTCTCAGTGATAGGAGTTAGAATCCTTTGGGTATCTGCCTAGGAGTGGCGTAGCAGAGGCATACGGTGGTTCTGGCTCTAATTTTTTGAGAAATACCTATACTGATTTCCATAATAGCTACACTAGCTTGCATTCCCACAGCAGTGAGTTAAGGTTCTTCTTTCCCCACATTAATGTTTCCCCTGCATTAAATGTTTACTTCTTAATATTTACATGATGGGTTACACAATGAGCCTTTCTTTTTGTTTTTCTTTCTTTCTTTTTTGAGAGACAGGGTCTCACTCTGTAGCCCAAGCCTGGAACTCACTATGTATCTCAGACTATTCTCAAACTCCTGGTGATTCTCTTCAGCCTGGGATTATAGACAAATACCACCAAGACTACTCGAGCTTGATAAAGTTTCATGGACAGTTTTGCTCTCCAAAAGATGTCAATCACCATAGCCATACCAATGGCTTCCATTTAGACTACTGACCTCTTAGGTCAGTCAACTCTGCTGGAGGTTCAAAAGTCTTGACTGAAATTCCTACATTCATCTACATGAACAAGGCAGATTGGAATGAAAAGCACCTCAAATATTTGATCCATTCTAGATCTCCCCTACGGACAGTGATGAATCTCAGACTTCTGGACTTTAGAAGAAGCAGCGTCTTTGTTTCTGCAGAGGAATCAATCAGAACTAGGGCCGACCTTAAACGTATCCTGTCCATCCACCTTGAGCGACCAAATATCTCTGACTTTGGGCCCTATATGTGAGTGTTTGCAACACAGCTGCAAGACTTGTTTATTGAAGTAGTTAGGGAAAATGCAGCCTCTTAGACCATATTACCAGGCTTGATTCTTCACTTAAAAAATGGACAAACTATTGTCCTGTCATCTGTTTTCAAACGGCCTACCATTTGTAGATGGCTTTTGTATTTGCAAATGACTCAGAAACCTCAATAAAACAGAAACTATGTGAAATTGAAAAGTCAGTGCCCATCAACATAGTCGTACCAGTCACCAGTGAGCTCTCCGGTTATATAAGCTTATGCTGACTTGGTACCCAGTGACTTGAGTGGTTCCCACAGAGAAACAGAGACTGCAAAGCCCGACATGCCTGCAGTTTTATTCTCTGTCCATTTAGAGAAAAGTTTGCCAACCCCCATTTAGAATATCTATTTTGCACTAATTAAGAGAACTATTTTAAACTTCTTGGACATAGATTTTTTTTTTCCACTCTGTGTCGCTCCTACACTTTGGATGAAATGAGACATACAAGGACTTAAGTTGGTAAGGTTATTCCAAGTCTTAGTCTCATTCACGGACCTATTCTTCTGGATCGTCCTTTTAACTGAGAGATGGCACATCCCTGTTCTCCTTCAAGCATCCTCTATACCTTCTGAGGAGTTACGTGTCTTAGGGGTCTCCTTCTAGGAGAGAGGCAGCTTTTCTTAGAGGAATACCCTCTATCAACTCTGGGATCTTGGTCCCTCCTAGCTACTTACTCTGAAAGTGATGTCACATAGATGCAGTATGGTCTGCACCAGCTGTGTGACTGACAGCTGGAGCAAAATGTGCCTATGTTGGGGAAATTCAGATGCTGTAATCTATGAAATACAGCTCAGTTCAGTGCCTGGTAGGGAAGAATATTCAGTGGACATGAGGGTCCTCTTCCCCTGCTCCTTCCCTTCCTCACTGTTTCCATGTCTCTGTTCACAGGAAAACATTGATGAGAGTCTTCAAGTGCAAACCACAAACATCTAATTGACTTAAGGAAGGTTGGAGGGGCTAACAGGCCCCCACATAAGCTGACATTTGAATCTTGGGAAAGATGGGAACTTTTGGGTCTAAGTCATAGAACCAAGGGCTGGTCATTTGCTGATGCCACTGTAGCCTTTGTGTTCAAATGTGATTCAAATCCAAGAGTAACAACGTGATTTTCAGGGTCTTGACAAACTGTGGGTAGGAAGAAGGGACGAATAACATATTGGCATGAATGAGGCTTGGCCTCCTGCTGAGTGTGCTGACTGAGGAGGCCTGTGAGAGCTTGCAAAGATATTGCTGACTCTCCTTACTGCAGTCAGGACAGCCAGCTCAGTGGTTTACACATGCTTAGTAGACTCAGATGGCCACCACAAAGTAGGCTGGTTGCTTCCCCTGGGTAGAAAAATCGCATGAACAAGATGACTTGGCTGCCAGAGTGATTAATGGCTGGGCTTGGGGAGATGGCTCAGTCACCAAAGGGCTTGCCTTCTAGACATGAAGACCTTAGCTCAGTTGCCTAGAACTTACATTAGAAAAGTCAGGAGTGATGGCACATGTTTACAATCTGAGCACGGGGGAGGTGGAGGCAAGGGGATCCCTGGAGTTCGCTGGCCAGACAACCTAGCCTACTTGGTGAATTCTAGACCAGTGAAAGACCCTGTGTGGTGGTTTGAATGAGAATGTCCTCTACAGGCTTCAAGTACTGGGGTGGGCTCTGAGAGTTCTTAAGCCCAACCAGATTTCCAGTAGTGCTCTGCTGCCTGTGCCTATTTGATCGCTTTCTGCTCTGGCCACCTCTGCCACCATGCCTGCCCCACCGATACGGATTCTAACCCTCTAAACCATAAGCTCAAATAAACTCTTCCTTCTGTAAGCTGCCTTCATCGTGGTGTTTTACAACAGCAGCAGTACCTAATATACCCTGTCCCACAAAACAAGAGAGATGTTGCATGAGGAACTATAGCCAAGGTTGTCCTCTGGCCTGACCACACACTTGCACACATGTGCACTGAGAACACACATACACCTGCACACACACATATAATATATGCAAAGTGATCAATTGTCAATAAATATGACCATGGATATCATGCCTTGGGGCTGGCAAGGGAACCCCCCACCTTCAAGTAGTTCTCATCTAGGCCAGGGGTGCCTCAGGATTTAATTGTCATGCTACGTGAGAGGGTTCTCTGTGCTCTGAGGATGGTTCTTTCTTTTGATTTCACATCGTTCCACTGCTCTCAACTGCTCTGGCTCTCTCCCTGTACGAGACCAGGTTCTCTGGAAAAGCAGTCACACAGTTATGGAGGTTGGCAAGTTAGCAATCTGCAGGGTGGTCTGGCAGAGGAGACCCAGAGAAGAGTCTATTTCTTGCAGTCTAAGTCTAAAGCCTGCCTGCTGGGACAGTCTCCTGTGTGGAGGTCAAATCTCTTGTTCCATCTCCTCAGCTGACACACAGACCCTGCCCATATCTTGGTGGCACCATGCTTTTCTCAAAGCCTACTAGTTTAATGTTAGTCTCACCCAAAAAAATACTCTCACAGGAACATCCTGAGTAATGCTGGACCACATCTCAGGGCACCATCCCCAGCCAAGTTCACACATAAAATTAGCCAACATACTCAACACATTGTGGGGACTTATCTAGGGGCAGGAGCTGGGATGATTTTCACCTTCTTCTGATAATCACTAGCTCCACACATGTTGGTGGAGAATAATGGATGAGAATTATTAGCTCGTGGTGCAGGACAAACCAGAGATTCAAACATCTACCAACTTGTTTCAGAGCAGGGAACTGTTTCCAGGGGGACAGTGAACTCTGAGAAATCTTCATGTAGGGGAAGGCTGGCCTTGGGTTTTGCAGGACTGCTGGAGTTCAGAAAGATGGAAAGTATTCTTGTGGGAATAATACCTCTGTGAAGCTCCCACTTAGAGGGTACCTATATGTACTGGGAGATCTGTCTGCATGGTCAACTCACTGGGAAATTCAAATAGTAGGTCCGAGGGAGAAAGGCAAGGGAAAGCAGCTTCTGGAAGGCTGTACAACGCAAAGAGTCCTCCACTTTTACAATGGAATCCTGTCCAGAGCTCTAGACCTTCCATTTGGTTAACTACCCTGGCCTCAATTAGTCTCAAGCTAGGGATGGCCAATTACAGGGGGACCTCCAAGGAGTGCTCTCATTGGCTATCATTGGAAGATGTTGGGAGGCTCAGCCAGCAGCCAGCCTACTTGGTGGTAAAGAACAGGCCAGAGTTTCCGAGGAGACAGCCAAATGTGGAAGCAGCCTTCAGGCACCTCTTCCAAACCTTTGGGCAGCCAGGGCCCGTGATGCCAGGTACCATACTGACAAAGTGACGCAGAGGAGCATAGGAATCAACACTCAGCCCTGGGGACCTGGCCGTAGGTTAGTAATAACACCAGGGGAGAGCAATATCCAGAAGAAACTGCTGGGGTTCTGAGGTGGGGCATGGAAAGCCACATCCCATGAGCCCACTGGGAAGCAGCTTTGCATGGGGACAAGTACCAGCACTTGCCTATGAACAGCCACCTGGGTGCCACTTCATGAATGTTGCCAAGTGTCAGTCACACGGGGGCTGCTCCTTGTTGACAGGTCCACGGAAAACTTGTTTCCAAGGAATACTGACTGCAACACCATTGGTGGAGTCCATTGAGAAGTGTCCCATCTCAATAGGCCATTTGAAATGCTCACTGTCCTTACAGTGACAGACAGGTGAGCTCAGGGCTTTCTGTGTAAAGCAAAAGCACTCTGAATCCATGGAAACTGCACCACCCACAAGTTCAGTGTCTTGGTTCTGGAAAGCCAAACTCCTAAGAATTCCCACTCAACTACTGTCTCTCCCTTGTTCCTCAACTCTGGTGGTTCCAGTCAATGGTTGAACATGTGTGTGCATGTGTGTGTGTGTGCTGTACTGTTGTGAACTTTGGGAATATACCAGTAAACAAAGACTGCAAACATTCCTGCCTCTGCAGAGTTTACATTTTAGCTGGAGGTGGGGATTAGGAAGACAGAAAATAAATATACTGAAACATAAAGAAATTGCAGTGTGTTAAAAGGCGAAGCATGTCCCAGAGGATGGGGCGGGGGATGCAGTGGGAACAGGGAGGGAAGGCAGGATGTGATATTAAATAGGGTAGGCAGTCTGCAATCCTTGTGTGAGAACAGAGCAAGCGTGATTGGCCAGGGTCCCAGTTACTGAGCTCCGAAATCCACCAGCCTTTAAGATAAACTTCACTGGCTGCTGGGGCCAGGGGACATGAGGCTGTCCCACTCCCACCCAGCCTGGCTGCCTACATCCTGCCCTTTGCCAGGCTCAGCCCCTTGTTGCATCTCATGTGATCTGCTGATTTGCTGAGCCTCTCCTTTCTCCTGCCCAGCTTCCTCTCACTGGAATTGCTCCTAAGAAACCTCTTACCGCCTAATCCCATCTTGACATCTGCTTCCTGGTGCTGGGCCTTCATGAAAAGGAAGAAAGGTGTCAGGAGGTGGAGCCAGGCAGTTAGTCAAGTGAGTACAGCTATCTGAAGGCTCACACTTCCTGTCAGCCCCTCCTGAGTCTACAGGAGGACCTCAGGTTCTCTTCTCCGCTTCCTCCCTACTGTAGATGATCCCAGATTGGATAGGCACGTGCCCCATGGGTTGCTGTGGAGGATTTGATTGGGACACAGCCAACATAGGCCCTCGGAACACACTGTAGACTACTCCACACTTGGATCACCACCCTTGGTTGCCGGCCACCAGCTAGGGACCTAGCCGGCCATTCCATCTTTGTCACCCACGGGTACTCTCCTATTCCTGACGACCCAGTTACTTGCATCCTCTAAACATGCCACCTGAGCTCCCTTTTGGGCCTTTGATTCCAACCAGTCACTAGAAGCCCTCTAGCAGACACCAGGGTTTCTAGTAGACATGCCTTGGGTTCCTTTCTCCCTGCTGTTGATTCCCGTCTGTAAATGGAGATAATGACCTTATGAGGTAACGGAGCTGGTCACCATGAACATTCTGGAACCATGACTATTCATACTGAGCACTTGAGTATTGCTAATGATATCACAGGCAGCAAAACGCAAACACTGAGCAGGCAAATCCTGTCTCTGCCGCCCTGCAGCCTGGGGGGTTAAGTAACTCCTCTGGACTGCAGCGTTCTCATCTGTTAAATGGGAAGAATAACAGTGCCCATAGGTCAGGCTGTCACCAAGACTGAGTTCATAGTGCAAAGTTTTCAGCACACTGCAAACATAGGTAAGTGCTCTGTGGGCTGGCAGTTTGGAATCCTCTTGTCTTTCCCTATTATGGACTGTTAAAGTCATGGGCCAGCTTCAACCTCACCCCAGCAAATACTTACTAAAGAACTGTACTGCCCCAGGCTTTGTGCAGCTTGTTTGACTTTAACTTTCTATTCCAAAAGAACTTCAAACTCTTGGCTGAGAAACAAGAGGTGCAGGAATAGTACAGAGGACCAGCATATCTCCTAACCAACATTCATCAGCTTGGACATGTGGCTACACTGATCTCTCCTCGTCTCCCTCCTCCTCCTCCTCCTCTTCCTCCTCCTCCTCCTCCTCCTCCTCCTCCTCCTCCTCCTCCTCCTCCTTTTTTCCTTCCTTCCTTCCTTCTCTTCTTAGATAGCATCTCATGTAGCCCAGCCTGGCTTTGAACTGTGTAGTCAAGTCAGGTCTTGAGCTCCTGATTCTCCTCTCTCCTCCTCCCAAATGCTGGGATTACAGACATGTACCCCCATGTGTAGCACCTTCTCACTCCCTCATCATGATCCTTCACTTTTTATGCATTCATGTGCATTTCCTAAGAGCGCAGATACTCCTTAGCAACCACTGTACAGCTGTCAAGTTAACACTGACATGTCTTATCTAATCTGTAGTTCCTATTCCATTTTGGTCCACTGTCCCAGTTATTTCTCATATCTCTGTTCTCTCCAGTGCAGAATCCAGTTTCGGTCATGCACTACAATTAGTTGTCATATGTGCCTAGGAACTTATCATTCAGCCACAAGCTGAAGATTGTCCCTAATATTTATAGGAAGTGAACAAGAGCCCTAAAGAAGTCCAGTTATATGTCTAAACATATGATGATTAGTTTTTTTAAAAATCATCTGTTAATATGTTCCCTCCTTCAGCCTTGAAAAACATGCCTTCACAATAGCCTGGAAGCCTTTGCTTGAATGTAGAAGTCTTGAGCTCTGTGCTAGAATTTATGGTATAGAAAGAACAGACCTATAGCTTCTCCCTCCGCCCATCACAGCTCTGTCCACACCACAGGGGACCTTGCCTGAACATCTGTCTGCATTTCCAAGGGCCATCCACTGCCCACCAGTGGTATGGTCCCAGTAGACTCCGAGGTATACATATTAGTAATGTGATCTACTCTCAGGAGCCCACATACGGGGAAGGGGCTAGGGGGGCACTAGAAATGGTTATCAGAGCCCCTGGGGCTGAGAATGTTGGGCCTACATCTTTGTCATGTGACCTAGAAGAGGGGGACTCTGGGTAGGTGTGACTTTTAGCCTCACAGACTGAACCACAGGAATGGAGTACAGTTGGACAGGACCACAGGGACCCTGAAACTTGGGTCAGAACAGGGATCCCCTTGCTTGGGTCTTAGGATTCCCTGTGTTTCAAGATCCTTAGGCTAACAGGGAATACACAGATACCTATCCTTCCATGAGTTCAGTGTTCAGGAGTCGGCGAGCCCACAGTGTTACCACATGCTCAGAAAAGCCTCCATCTTCTGCCAACCTGGGAATTCTGTGCTTCCTTCTAATACCAGCATCCTGATCATTTTACTGAGGTATTTGTATATATATTGTTGCCATCTTAGACTTGCTTTGAGGTGGGGATTTGTGCCTGTTGGTGCTGCAGGTTTTACCAGTCTGTCACCGAGTAGGTTCTCAGCAAAAGAGAAATGAACTAGTGAAAAAAGGCATGGTCAATTCGCTAGAGGAGTGGACGAGTGAACAGACAGATGGGTGGAGAGAGGGTAGACACCTGGAAAGGGATATGAACAGACAGCTGAGTGGATGGACAGACGTTTGGATGAGTGGATGGACACTTGGCTGGGTGTGTCAATGTGCTAATGGGCAGGCATATGTGATGGTCAAAATGACTATCAACTTCACAGCAACTACAATCCTCCAGGAGATAAATCTCTGGGCTTATTTCTAAGAGACTGTTCTAGGTTAATTGAGGTGGAAAGACCCACCCTAACCGGAGCCTGAGGTCCTCAACGGAATAAAAATGAAACGGTGAAGTGAGCACTAGCATTCAATCCCTCTCTGCTTCTTGACTGTGGAGACAACGTGACTGGCCGCCTCATCCTGCTGCTGTGCCTTCCCAGCCACAACAGATGACAGCCTTAAGCCGTGAGTCAGAATTAATCCTTCCTTCCTGAAGTTGCTTTTGTCAGAAAGTTTGTCACAGCAATGAACAAAGTAATACTACGGAGTATTTTGAGTGGGTGTACCTGTTAATAGGCAGGTAGATAGATGGATGGAAGAACGGATGAACAGATGAGGGATGGTCATTTTTATCTTTCCTGAACAGCAGAACTAGGGACCAGGGAAGGGCAGCGGTAAGTGTTCATAGTTCCAGGGAGGACCCTGAAGTGGCCATGTGACTAGCCAGTTCCCAGAGAATATGAGCAGCAGAGCTAGGAAGATAACCTAATTCCTTGACTCTAAAAACACCACTTCAGGGGCTGGAGAGACGGCTCAGCAGTTCAAAGCACTAGTTGCTCTTGCAGATGACCTGGGTTCAATTCCTGGTACCGATATGATGGTTCATAACCATCTATAACTCAAGCTCCAGAGACTCAACGCCTTCTTGCAGCCTCTGTGGGTACCAGTTACATACATGGTATGTATGTAAACATTTGTACACATAAAATAAAAATAAGTAAATAAATCTTTAAACAAAAAGAAAGACCTACCACTTTAGCTCAAAAATAGATCAGCCACAGTTTCATAAAGCTCAGTCCTTGCCTTGGCACACACAGCCTCATTGCCTTCGTTCTCTGTCTGTGGGGACCTGTGCCTATAGCATGTCCCATAGAACCTGCCACAGGCCAGGGCACAGAAGCCGCTCAGTCCCACTGACTGAACTTCAGGCTGCAACACTCTGCAATGCCCTGAAATTGGGTCATCGACAAGTCATCTCTCCAAGTTTTCCTGTGAAACTTCTTACTACATGCCTAGGAATTATAGTCCTAAAAAAAGAAAAAGAAAAAAAAAATCTCATTAGCTAACCCTGCTGTCCTAGCTTTCAGCAAAAACTTAGAGCATGAAAGCCAGTCTTCCACATGTGCCCAAACGATTCACAGATTCCAAACAGCAACAAAGGCTGGGAACCGGCCATGTGCAATACATTTAAAAAAAAAAAAGGAAAGACAAAGAAGATTAATTGCCTATGGAAATGAAAGATATTTGGGAGTGCCATGATTGTGTGCACTACTGGGAGAATGTTTTCAGAAATGCCATGTTAGCGTCTCGGGGAGCTGGGATGAGGCTCCCACCGAGACATCAAAGGACTGGATCATGTGGCTGGTAACTGGGATGTTGGGGAAGGTCTAATAATAGTCCTGTTCTTGCTGCCTTTGCACATTTTGGCATCAAAATGTCCCCACGAAGGGTGACCCTGGGGAAGCTGGCAGGCAATCGGGGACTCTCGTGGTAGATCTGCTGTGCTTACTAGACTTGTTAGCTGTTAGGGAGAACCGATGGCCCTGGAGACAAGGGGGTGCTCAGGATGTTGGCCCAGAGACAGAGCAGAAGAAAGCTAGGCAGTGAACATATTCCTAGCCCTCTCCAGGTCCTCTACCCACCTCTGGGCCAGGATCCGCCCAGCCCTTGTGCTGGGCCTGGCAGCCTGGTCTCCAAAGAGCAAGCAGGACAGGGAGCCGCAGCAGGTCCGCAGCTGGGGCCAGGCTGGGCCCCAGGATGGGAGGAAATTTGTTTTGGATGTGGGACCCAGATGGAGGTGGGGGCAGTGGGCAAGATAAGAAGATGCTGTGATTTAACTAGAGAGGAGGGGTTGTTCTGGGTTGAGAGCATGAAACCTCCTTCATCTCAGCTGCCAAAGTCTCCTCTACTTCCTCAGCAAGCTGGCCGCAGGATGGCATGCACGTGCGCACCTTTTGGGCCAGCAGTCTAGGGACATGGGACTCAACCAAAAGGCCTGCGGTCTGTCACTGCCTGTCCACTTTGGCAGCCGAGAGTCACATTCGACTATTGAACTGAGCACTCGAAATACGGCTGGCCTGACTTTTGATGTACGGAGAATGTAAAACACACAAGATTTCAAAGAGCTAGAGTGGAAAAAAGTGCCTCATCCGTAACTTTCATGCTGATTACATATTGACATGATATTTGCATACATGGATTAAATCAAAGATATAAAAAAGGTCCATTCCACTGTTTCTTTGTGCTTTCCTCCCTGTGCTGATTAAAAACAAAAAACTGCACATGTGGCTCTCTGTGCTTGTCGGCTGTGCTGGTCTCTAACTCCAAGTTGCTGTGATACCATCCAGTTCAGTAAGGACATCATCAAAAGGACAAGGTCTCACAACATTGCTCTAAATCAGAATCTCCTGTCCAGCTGTGTGTGTATGTGTGTGTGTGTGTGTTCATGTACATGTTGGGGCCAGAGGTTGGCATGGGGTGTCTTCTTCAATTGTGCTCCATCTTTTTTTTTTTAATGTATATGTGTGTGTGTGTATCTCTATATCTGCAAGCCACATGTGTGCAGGTGCCCCAGGAGGCCCGAAGAAGGTGTCAGTCAGATCCCCTAGAACTGAAGTTACAGGCAGTAATGAACCACCTCACATGGGTGCTGGGAGCTGACTTGACATCTCTGGAAGAACAGCAAACACTCTTAACCACTGAGTCATCTCTCCAACCCCTCCACCTTATCTTTTGAGACAGAGTCACTGAACCTAGAACTTGACTCAGCTTTGCTGGCTGGAGAGAAGTCCTGAGATCCTCCAGTCCCTTCCTCCTCAGTGCTGGCATTGCCAGTGTGTGCTACCAGGCCTGGCATTTCATATGGGATGCTGGGGATGGAATTTAGGTCTTCCTACTTGTGTATGAGCACTTTACCAACTGAGTGATCTTCCCAGATGCTTCCTGTCAAATTCTTTAAAGCATCCCACTGAGTAGATGGCAGAGGATTCCACACACCAGCTTGTTTTTAAAGCTCCCTAGGGAAAAACCAAGGAGGAACAGGAGGTTAGCTAAGGGCCATGCCCCCTTGGGCTCCACATTAGGCCCAGCAGATGGGAAGCACCATCAGGCAAAACAGAGGATGTGGCTGAACACAGAGCTGTGGAAGCCATGAGAGGTATGATTCCATCTGGAGACAGAGCAGAGTAGGCCTTAAATAAGGCCTTGACTTGGGAGCTATACAAGCCAAGATGGGCTGAGGGGATGGACTGCTTTTGAGACTCACAGGTGGGGGAATAGTTGGGGGATGAGGTGCGTCTGGCAACCTGGAGCCCAGGAGGAGGTGGCGTGAATGGTGGGACAATGTTGGCAGAGCAGTCAGGCAGCTCCTTTGGGACCCTGGAAGCCAGGATTCAGGCCTGGGGCTGTCTGGAGGGATTCTGAGTGAGAGAGAGGTCATATGGCGATCTCTGCCAGAGACCATGGCTTTGTGGAAAGACGGGCTTAGAGAGTGGGAGAATAGAGGGTAAGAGAGGCGAAGCCCCAAGCAGGTGCGGCAGCCACCAGCTAAGGCCCCAGGCCTGGCTCTCCAGCTGGGTGATGGCAGATGTATGTGTGATGGACAGAAGTCTCAGCTGTTTGGAGCCACCTGTGGCTGGAGTCTGCCTTCACCTGGAAGGTCAAGGAAACAAGGCCATGGTACCCCAAGTTTTCCCAAGGATCATAATCCTTTCCCTCCTGGAAGCAGACCCCTATCACCCCCTCACACACAAAGCACAGGTGCTCCCACTTTGAGCCCATGGTGGTTAACTGAGGGTCCTCTCTGTTCCTATCCATCTTGGCTCAATGGCATCCTGCACTGGGGCTATGGGGCTGGCTTACTGGCCTTGACCACGAGGTTCCAGCTCCCAGGGCCTGGCTGCTATGCCCACGAGGTTCCAGTTCCCAGGGCCTGGCTGCTATGCCCACGAGGTTCCAGCTCCCAGGGCCTGGCTGCTATGCCCACGAGGTTCCAGTTCCCAGGGCCTGGCTGCTATGCCCACGAGGTTCCAGCTCCCAGGGCCTGGCTGCTATGCCCACGAGGTTCCAGCTCCCAGGGCCTGGCTGCTATGCCCACGAGGTTCCAGCTCCCAGGGCCTGGCTGCTATGCCCACGAGGTTCCAGCTCCCAGGGCCTGGCTGCTATGCCCACGAGGTTCCAGCTCCCAGGGCCTGGCTGCTATGCCCACGAGGTTCCAGCTCCCAGGGCCTGGCTGCTATGCCCACGAGGTTCCAGCTCCCAGGGCCTGGCTGCTATGCCCACGAGGTTCCAGTTCCCAGGGCCTGGCTGCTATGCCCACGAGGTTCCAGCTCCCAGGGCCTGGCTGCTATGCCCACGAGGTTCCAGCTCCCAGGGCCTGGCTGCTATGCCCACAGGTAGCAAACTTGGGCCCACGCGCCCCTCGCTCCCCCAGTTGTGTGTCCTCATTTGCTGACATGTAGCAACATCTCTTGCCGTGAAAGAGTCCCTTCCAGGCTTTGTGCATAACTTTCATGGCAGTCACAGCATGAAGCTGCTGAAAGCAGCTCTCCGCCTCAACTTGTCAGAGCACTCAGAAATGCTCCTTCTAAAAACACCACCTCTGGGTCTCTGAACACTGCTGTCAGCCTATCACAAATGACAGTGGCTCCCTGGGCTGCCATAGAGTCCAACAACATGTTGCCTCCGGTCCAGCCGGAATAATACTCAGTATCCGGGTCATCGTGCTTCTGAATGGCTGCAGTTCCTATAATTCATGAGGTTGGCTCAAAGAAATACTTTCTAACTCTGAAGCTGCAGAAAGCACCACTCACTTTCCAAGTGGGTTTCCGCCCCCGAGGTATTAAGTTGTTAGAATTACAGGAATCTGCTGGGAACACCTGGTTTTCTGGGCCCCAAAGCACCCTGTCTTCTCTGCGGATGACACTCTGGTTACTCTGGGTTTCCAGTGTCTGACCTGAAGCCAGCCTAGGGAATGAAGGCCTGGGCCATGAATGGGATGTGGCCTCAAGACTGGAATCCTGGCGGTGGGGGTTGGGATTGCCTGTCCCTCTTGGCATAAATGGGCCAGGCTTATGGTTTTCCTTCTGTATTTCTCTAATGCACAGAAACTGGAATTCATTTTCAGTTAATCCACAGTTAAAAGTACTGGGATTAGAACTGTATGACTCTGCCTAACAGGGATGGAGCCAGTCAGACTGTCCCACGGCATGAGACCCAACTGGCGATCAGTCAGCCAGGCCTGGAGGGATAGGCCAGTGATCCTGGCACTGGAGGAGTCGTGGCAGCAGGAACTTGAGGCAGCTGGTCATAGCGTGTCTGCAGTCAGGAAACAGAGAGCAATGGATACTTGTGCTTACTCCGTATCTCTTCTATAAAATCCAGGATCCAAGCCCAGGGAATGGTTCCACCCACTGTGAGCAGCTCTCCCCCATCAGTTAGCCCATCAAGATAATCCCCCACAGGTGTGAGGCATGCCTGTCTCATCATGTTGACAACTGATGTTAACCGTCACCCCCCCACACAGAGGTATCCACAGCAACGGACTGAAGGGAGCAGAGGGGGTCTGAGATGATGCATCTAATCTGGTTACTACACTGCTTGGTGGTTAGTCCATTTTCTATGGCTGTCATCAAATACCTAAGGCTGGTAAGGTGTAAAGAAAAGCAGGTCTGCTTCTCAGTGGGAGAGCACTTGCTTAGCAGGCACAAGACCCTGGGTTGGAATCCCAGCACTGCTCACAGTCTTGGCCATTCAAGAGCATGGTGCTGATATATGCTCTGGTGAGGGGCTCTTTAGCTGTGTCACGGGTAGATGGCATTACAGTGAGAGCGCATACAGGAGGGAGCCACCATAGGGCAAGGAGACTAGAGGGCAGGGTGTGGTGGTACACCTTTAACGGGAGGCAGAGGCAGGTGGATCTGATGGAGGCCAGACTGGTCTACGAAGTGAGTTCCAGGCCAGCTGGGGCTACATACCTGTCGAGAGAGAGAACTAGAGAATGTGGGGAGGAATCAGTCTTGATCTTTGTAACAACCCACTCTCATGGGAAACAAGATCCTATAATCTCTTTTGAGGGCACACACACACACACACAACACACCACCCACAGCCCTCCATACTCTAACTACCTCCTATTCATTGAGGTCTTTATCACTTCAACACTATTAAGTGGAAAACCAAACTTCCCATATAGGAGCCCTTGGAGAGCAAATCACGTCTGAACAGTAAAACAGCACAGAGTTGGGGCTTTGTTTGTGAAGCCAGGTTGGAGCATATGAGAGGTTCCCCACTGATGGAAAGACCTCTGTTACTGAAGACTTACTGCCCAGTGTACAATTCTTCCAAGGATCCACCTTCCCTCCCCTCTGCATCTTCTAACTCAGCAGATTCTTGCAGTCACCCTGCAAACCTTCCTTCAGTACATCTCAAACATCCTGTAGTGGTCAATGCTGAGGTACATGAACAGTCTGAAGTATGCTCTTGGAGTCTTTGTCAGTGAGAGCCAGGCTAATCCTACAAGTTCATGGAAGACCACATACCAGGGGAGAGATGCCTGGCCTTCCTGATGAAGGAGGAAAAGAAGAGCTGGAAGGATGGCTCAGCAGTGGAGAAGACCCAGGTTCAGTTCCCAGAACCCACATAGATCTAACTATTATCCATCTGACGCCCTCTTCTGGCCTCTGAAGGCACTGCAGGAACACAGTACACAGATGTACATGCAGGCAAACACGTGTACACATAAGATAAAAAAATAAATAAATCTTAAAGGCTGGCAAGCTAACCTTAAAAAAAGTGACACATTTGAATCTTGTTAGATCCTCTATCTCACCTCTCAAACAAGGAAGACAGAAAAGGCTAGTGACAATCTCAATGTCCATTTAGAGCCGGTTAATGCAGCAGACATAGGCTGATAAGGCTGCAAGGACCAGTAAGGCCATTTAACAGAAGGGAGGCATTTCCTCATAACTCATGTGCCAGACGGTTAGAATAACAAAGTACCACCCACACAAAAAAGGGTGTGGGGGTGGGATCAACAGTACAGTGCTTGTCCAACATGTGTAAGGCCACCATAGAAAAGATGAGGAGAGGTCAGAAAGAAAAGGAGGTTATTTGGGGGTGTGTGAGCATGAATGGAATCTCCCCCAAGGTATCCCCACTGAATTACTGAATCACCAGTGTGGTCTCTGCCTCTGGGAGGGGAGCTGCCCCAGGTGGATATATATGCTCTTCCATGCTTTGTGAGTTTCTCCTTTGAGTCCTGTTGCTCTGGGCCCCTGGGTAAGATCAGCTGAAAATCTTAAACTATAGCACAGAAGTAACAGAACGAACAGAGCTCAAGTTCAACCTATGAAATCTTAGGTTTTGGCTGGCAAAATCAATATGACCCAAAGCCTATTAACACACATCAAAATCAGCCTAAAGCTCGGTAGGGGAGGTGGAGAAGAGCCCCCCTCTGGGCCACATGGAAAGTTCTAGTTTAAACTCTCACCCAGTCATTGGAAAGCCAGCTGCTGAATGCAGGTGGGTGGAGAGGTGGAAGACTCCAGCTGGGGTGCCCGACAATCAGCCACCTAAAACCTGCAGGGCAGACTTAGGGCTTGTCTGGCCCCACCACACTCACTGGAATGATCCCCCACCTGTGAGAAGCTGCTGGCGAGTTGTATCTCTAGTTTCTGTCCCAGGAACACAGAAGACCCTGCTGGGCTGGGCTCCTGGACCCCACACCCATCCTCTGGAACCAGCCCTTGCTGCAGGAGCTGTGCTGAACTAGGTTTAAGACACACAGGGTAATGATCTCCAGGCCAGGGGTCTGCTGCCAGACCTGACTCAGAAAAAATCCCATTAAGAGAAAACCTTCAGGGTCAGCAAGATGACTCAGCAGGTAAATGTATCTGCCACCAAGCCTGACGACGTGAGTAGAAGCCCCAAGGTCTCATGGTGGATGGAGAGAACGGACTCCTGCAAGGCTCTCATCTCCACATATGTGCCATGACACACAGATGCCCACATTCATTGTCTCTCTCTCTCTCTCTCTCACACACACACACATACACGAGTGAATAAATGTAATCTTTTTTTTTTTAAAGAGGAAACCTTTATCCTGTACTCATGTAGGAGGCCCTAGCTAAACCCAGTAACAAAAACCCATAAAGCAAAAACAAAAAAAAACCAGAAAGACATGGGAGTGGGCCTTGGCGGAGGGAGGTGGGGCTTGGCGGAGGGAGGTGGGCCTTGGTGGAGGGAGGTGGGGCTTGGTGGAGGGAGGTGGGGCTTGGTGGAGTTGAGGGGAAAGGGGCGGGAGTGTGATCAGAATATATCATACATACGTATGAAATTGTCTAAGAAGAGATTGGCTTCTTTCAAAAAGAGGAAATGTTTAGGCAGTGATTGGATGAACTTGTCAAGCTTTCCCCACTGGGAAGAACTCCAAACCGGCCAGCAGAGGCTTGGGGTGCCACAGGCAGTTGCCAGAGCAGATACGGAGGCAAAGTGGATCAGCAACTTGGCTGGCAACAGTCATGCATTGCGGGTAGGTTTATCCCCCTAGAAAGACCCTAGCTGGGAGTTCGGGGGCAGTTTCTGATTGGTTAACCCCAAGTGCACTCTGGTGTTCCATTAGGCCTCAGTTTATTTACATAGGGGCCCAAGACACTGGAGCCAGCTCAGCCTAATGGCCTCCCGAGTTAATATTTTTTAATTAAATACTTTTTTATGTGTATGAGTGCTTTACCTGAATGTATGTAATTGCATTCATATCATGCAAAGGCAGTGGAGGCCAGAAGGCATCAGATCCCCTGGAAGTGGAGTTACAGACGGTTGTTAGCCACCATACTGAGAACTGAACCCAGATCCTCTGCAAGAGCAGCCAGTGCTCTTAACCACTGAGCTCTCCAGACCCACAAGTCAACATTTTTAAAAATCCCACCAAAATGGATTCCTCCGAGTCTACATGGAATAGACACCGGTGTGCCTGCCGTTACCTTCAGGGAGGTAGAGGGGTATCAGGTAATCTCACAGATACAGAGCCATGCCGACCACATCAGGAACTCCCTCCAAAGGATATAGCTTTCCTCTGACTCCGCAAACCTGGGCCTGAGGACAAGACATGGAAGAGAAGCCAAAGAAGACCTCAAGGGTTTCGTAAGGTGTTTTGTTTGTTTTATTTTCTGTTCTGTTGTTTCTTGTTGTTGTTGTTGTTTTAGATAAGGTCTTCCTGTAGCCCCAGCTGGCCTGGAACTTTCAGTTCAATGCTGTGAGTTCAAGCTGACCTTGAACTCACAGAGATCTGCCTGTCTCTGCCTCCCAAGTATTGGGACTAAAGGTGTACACCACCACACTTGGGCAATCCCAAGTTTCTAAGCCTTGTCTGAGAGACTGGGACAGGGTGACACAGGAGCAGGTAGAAAGGGGGCGGGCTGCCTGGGGCCGGAGCCAGGTGTGGGGGAAGTCAGGTGTCGGGGGAGCTGGGTATGGGACAGGAACCCGGTGCCCTCAAATCTCAGCCTGTGAATCCTGATGCTAAGGCTCTGAGCATGTCAGTATGCCAGAGAGGAGGCTGTGCTCAGCAAGAATCAGAAAGTTGGGAGGTAGCTGCCCAAAGGCTGCCTTAACAGACGCAGACTGTGCCCAGGGAGGGGTGGGTGTGCCTCCCCACTTGGCCTGGTATGGGCACTCACAAGGCGGAGAGATCTCCTCCACAGTGTATCTCACTTCCTCCCCTGCCTCTCCCGGCCACCCATGTCCAGTAGCCCCCAGACAAGGAGCACAAAGGGGGCACAGAGAAGCCCAAGCCCACATTGCCCAGGCTGACCACAGTGCACCTCAGTTTGTAGGTCTGTGCCTACAAACGGGTATTAAAACACCTTCCAGCCAAATAGTTAGAGAAGTGGGGGATGCTGGTGATGGTTCTGAAGGTGCAGCAGATTCCCACCCCACAGGCAACGGGAGCACATCTGTGGGGTGCAGATGTTGAATTTTCTTTTCAAAGCCGTGGTAAACCCTAAGCAATACATGGACAGAGGGCCTGTCCCAGGGCTTGGAAACAGGGTTTCCTAATCCCCGGCTGCAGACTCTGGAATTCCTGGGCTCGTCCTCTGGGCCCCTCCAGAAATGCTGTGACAAATCAGCCTAAACCCCCAAGGTCTGCCAGTCAGTGCAGTCCACATGGACTGTCTGGGTTGCAGCTGCACACCAGGGCTGCGGAGTGCCACTCACTCGAGGGCTACAGAGTCAGTGATCACCGTCATCCTGCTGCCCCTCTGGGGAGGCTGGACCCCAAGTGCTAGGACTGGGAAGAAAAGTTAAGTCAGGATCCAGAAGATTGAGTGTGGGGATGGCAGATTCTGCAGCCTGACCGCAGGAAGAGGAGGCACTGGTCTGCTTCTCTGAGCCCCTGGAAGATGACAGCCCTTCCTGTTCACAGGGCAAGGAAGGATGGCAGTGTGTTTCTCTGTCACGGGTTTCATTTCCATGCACACTACAGGGCCAGTCGCTCTGGATCTCTGAACGCTGGCTGAGGTGGGGAGGGTGGGCGGGGTGTTGGGGTAGTCCTACCTCATCCTCCCACACATCTCCGCAGCTGTCTGTCCTCTGTACTGGCTCGGCCCACCCTGCTCCTGTGCCCTTGCCCCTGCATTTCCACCTAGGACATCCCCATTTCTCCCTCCTAGCTGCTGAGGGAACTGGATAAGAAAGTGGTGTGTTTGGGCTGCCAGTGCCAGAAATGGCAGCAGGCTGGGTGCTGGCAGAGGGCCAAGCATGCCGAGATCTACAGGCAAGTACCCTGGGTTTCTAAGCAAGTAGCTTTTAAATGTTCCAGTTCCTGCCACTCTGAGCCTAGGAAAAGGAGGAACTGGGAATCGACACGGGGTTCAGCTTCTGAAAGCAGTGGACATGGCCTGGCACTGCCACAGGCTCCCTCCATGGAAGTCGCCTTTGTCACAAGCTCCTTAGTCCAGAGCAAGACCCATGCACATAGTTGAAGATGCAGCTCTGGTGCCCCGACTTCTTAGACAATAACATTTTAAAAACTCTATTTGTAGATAATTATAGCCTGGAGAACAGTTGCAAACCTAATGTAGAGAGGCCCGGGAACACTTTTCTCCAATGTTATATATTTTTATTTTTATTTTTATTTTTTAAGATAGGGCCATGCAGTCCAGGCTAGACTTGAATGCACTGTCTCATTATGTAGCGAAGGATGACTTTGAACTCTGGATCCTTCTGCCTCTATTGCCCACTGAGCTAGGATTAGGTGGCCCACACCTGGATTCCAGTGTTATACCTTACTGAGTGCTCAATGAAGCACATTAACACCAGGACACAAACTATGGGACACAACACAGACCTCTCAGATGTCAGCAGTGGTGTTTGAGTTGCCTCCTGAAACACCTATCAAACTGTACCACCAGAATGGCAGTGCCGTCTTTGAAAGGGCCTTGACACAGTGTTTGTCAATGCCATGGTTGTCAGCACCATGGTTATACAGAGGTTTCCGCACCACGAAATGTTCCTTCCTGGTCACAGGCAGCTCCTCTTTCCTTCAACTCAGGGAAACTGAGGAGACAGAGGGACAGAGGGAACATCCTCTCACAGCCAGACACAGGGCCACCTGCTCTTGCTCTGCCTTTTGGAAGACTGTTCTGGTCTTAGCAGCATGGTGAGGATTGGAGAGATTAAAGGGGGGTGCTTATCTCTTCTCATCTGTCCCCGCCCCAGGAAACATCCTCAGTAGTCTGTGCCATTCTCTTTAGCATAACGTGCACCCCGGTTTTATCAACTGTAAAATGGGATCAAAAATGAATCCAGTTTCCTCCCTAGTAAGAGGACTTAAAAACTTGGAAGATGCCTGGTGCATAATTAATCAATTGTGTTTGATAAATTAATAACAAAAACAAAACATCTATGGCTATTACAAAAGAGGAGAATTCAGGCTAAGGTTTTTCCAAAGTGCCTGGAATGAATAGGCTTTGGGGAAGCCCAGAGGTCTTTGATGGAGCACTTAATTTATACAAGGTTGCCTTTTGCATGTGAAATTGATTTAATATGCAAATAACTTGAGCTGACTGAAGACTATTAACCACATGCCTTGAATAGTGGTTGTATTTAAGACTAGCCTCTCTACAGCATTGTCGGTGAGTTAGTTTTTCTTGTGTGTGTGTGTGTGTGTGTGTGTGTGTGTGTGTGTGTGTGTGTGTGAGTTTCATGGTTTGGAAGAGGAATTAATTTTAAATGGTGAAGACTTTAGAAAGTCTTGAACCAGAGTGAAAGTGGGGATAGACCTAGAAGTGCAAGAGAGAGAAATCCTCAGACTTGAGGCAACTATTCAAGCATAAAAGAATGATATAGCCTGGGTGTGGTGGATGCCTTTAATCCCAGCACTGAGGAGGCAGAGGCAGGCAAATCTTTAGGAGTTCGAGGCCAGTTTGGTCTACATAGCAAGTTCCTATCCAGCCTGGGCTACATAGTGAGATGCTATCTCAAAAAAAAAAACTAATTAAATAAATAAATGAAAAATAAAAAAGATGCTTGCATTGATATCTGTGATAGAAGCTGAACCCTGAAAACATTGCTCTAAGGGAAAGAAGTCAGTTGCAGAAGGTCATACAGTGCAAGATTCTGCTGATATAAAACATCCAGAAAGAAGAAAATCCACACCAACCAAGCTCCTTAGTCAGTCCCAGGGACTTTGGAGAGGACTTGGTGCAGCTGTTTAACTAGTTGTGGGATTCTTTCATGGGTGATAGAAATGTTCTGAAATAGCCAGTGCTGATTGTTACACAACCTTGTGAACGTACAAACACCACTGGATTGTTCAGTTTAAAATGGCTAATGCAGTAAAATACGTGTAGTGTATGTGCTTTTTCATAATAAAAGTACTGTGGCCCAGCATACATTCCTACTGCTCCATTTCATAATGAGTCCATGGAAAATGCAGCTAGTGGCCCCAACCAAATGTACTGCAACAGGGTTCAAATATATTATTTTACTCAGAACCTCTGTGGGAGATTTCTCCTGCAAAAATCCAGGAACAACGATTCCTAAGAAATGAGCTACATAGGCTGCCTATGTGTGATGCTCACAGGAGGGTGTGCAGTCTGCCCCAGCTGCCTGGAGGGAGGTCCAACATCTAAGCTGTCTCCCTCTCTTGTTGTTCTTGGCCTGAGAGAGCAGGAGAGAGGAAGGAATAACTCAGACTTCTGGGTATTCCTGGGCATAGCCACTCTGGTTTGTAGCACAGAGCAGAAGAGTGTCCTGGGCAGTGGAGTCAGGCTGGAAGCCTTCAGGATATGCTACAGAGCTGGAGTTTCAGCCCGGAGGTGGGAGCACAGAGTCCCTCATCTAGAGCACGGCGTAGCAGAACCTGTCCCACAGCGAGATGCAGACCCGAGAAAATGTACCAGCCTGGCTGCTCATTCTGCCCCAGCACTCTGGCAGAGTTTAGCTGCCACGGTTGTGCCAAGAAAAATAGCTTTCTGGGCAGAGCCTTGGGCACCAGGCACAGTTCCTGGGCCCACCTGAAGGTACGGGAACTCTACCCATCACCAAGAGAGGTTCGACTCCCTCCCGCCCTGTTTCCAGAGCCTAGCTTCTTCAGGAAGACTCTCTAGTGGGAATATCAGTTTAGTTGCTGGCCCTGGCGGGAAGAATTTCAGGGAGTGGTGGCGAGGGGAACTGGTGTGTTTTCTTTTTCTTTCTCCACTGATGGTGGAAAGTTCTGCTGGGTAGGTGGACCTAGATCCTGCCTTATGCTGGGCTGTCCTTGGGAAAGGAATAGCCAAGGAGGTACTTGAGAGCCAGGAACCACTGTGGATGGTTCAGCCAGCAGAAAGCAGACTCCTGGATGTGGGGGGAATCGTCACTGGGGACATCCTAGACCCCTCTAGAAGGTTGCATTTCAAAAAACGGCCACACCTATATGCTCTCCTTTAGTCCCAGATCAGGGAAACCTCGGCTGGATGTTTTTCATTCAGGTCTCAGGCACCACTGAATGGCCTTGTTTGATCCAAACCCATTCATTCATTCACTCATGCATTCATTCAGTGTCTTCGTGTACGACTGTTTCCAAAGCCAGTTTGAGATCTAGTACTGCCTAAGACATTATCTAAATAAAGGAAATAGACAAAATAAATATTCATAGAATAAAATGTCTGTTGACCAAATAAATAGAATTTTGTTCTCACAATCCAGTTTGGATGGGACAGCACACCCATGAGAGGATAATTATGGGACATAAATAATCTAACAGTCTATGGTTGAGTATCAAAGCATACATAGATGATGTAAGCACATGGGAAAGAATGATGTGGTTAGTTCATGGAAGGAAAGGCCACCAGGAAAGTCTGACTTTAAAGGAGGTGGAAGGTCATCATGAGAGGAAGGGATGGAGAGGCAGGGAGGACGCTGTGTGAAATGCAGGGGACGTGGTAGAAGAGAAGCCTAGAGTGACAGGTGTGGAGAGGAAGCAGGGGGTAGAATTCAGAAGCCGTGTTATCCTGGAGGAGGGGGGCCACTCAGGCTGGGGAACAGCACAAGACATGGAAAATGGGTTCCAAGTAGATGGAGCCCAGCTAAGGTGGGGGCACTGGCCTTTGGAGGAGACTTAGACCCCAATCGTTATTCACACAGGAAACTGTGCGGATGATTGATCTCAAGGGCTGGCTTGCTACACTAATGTCCGTTCATGGATCTGGAGCTCCCCTCCCCCCGCCGCCCCAGTTAGGAGATACCCTTGCTGATGCCTCATGAATCAAACTAGATTCTTCCCTCTCCCACCCTTTTCTTTCTTTTTTTAGGTAGAGTTTCGCTATGTAACGCAGGTTGGACTTGAACTCGCAATCCTCCTTGATCACGGAGCTCCTGCCTCTACTCCCAAGTGCTAGGATGACAGGTGTGTGCCACTACACCTAGACATTTTGTTTGTTTATGGTTTGGGTTTTATTTTGTTTGGAGATAGGGTCTCACTATACATAGTTCTGGCTAGCCTGGAACTCACTATGTAGTACAGACTGGCCTGAAAATCATAGAGATCCAACTGCCTCTAGACAGGATTGAGTGATAGGATTACAGATGTGTACCACAACATCTAAGATGGAGCGTGCTGGCCAGTGTGTGCGCAAACACACAGAATCATCATGGCTTGGAACCAAGACACTAAGGTAACATTGGCCGGTAGCCTGTAGCACAGAACTGAGCTCTTTCTGCACAGCCACAGCCCTTAAGGGAAAAGGAAGCTGTCGAGAGAGCTGTGCAGAACTTGCCTTCCCCAGGCCAGCTGTATCTTTGGAATCCTTTTTTCTTCTAACTGATTCATGCAAGCAAAGACTGGATGTGTTTCTGTGAGGAACCACAGCACCTTGCATTGGGAGGGCACTGCTCACAAAGACAAATGGAGCGCGTGTACAAACCCGAACTTCTCATGCAACTTGGTCCCACTTGCTACATCACCTTCTGCCTGGTAACGGGAGATCAAATAAAAACCTTTGACTTGAAAAAAGTGAGTCATGCAGTTTAAGATGTAAAACTATTGAGTAATATATTTTATTATTAAATCAATACCAATCTAGATAAATACATTTTCTCAAGCAAGATATGCACTGTGGGAAGAGTTTTTCCCCTCAATAATCAGAAAATCTCCATGGATTTGAGCTATTATTTAGTGTGTACCTCCATGTAACTGATGGCAAGAACAGTGTGGTGTGCCCAGCCCATTATCTAGTACAAAAGACTCCTAGAATGAAGTTACATGGTTCTTATGCAAATAAAAGTAACAATAAAAAACCAATAATCTACAGTTAGAGAGAAAGAGAGACAGAGAGAGGGAGATGTTAAATGTATTGTATGCTTGCTTGTGTGTATTGTGTGTTTGTATTGTGTGTGTGCATGTGTGTGTGGAGGCCAGAGGTTGATATCAGGCATCTGCTCAGTTTCTCTCCACCTTATGTTTTGGACCTGGAGTATTTGACTAGACTAGCTGGCCAGCAAGTCCCAGGGGTCCTCCTGACTCCACCTCCCTAAGCAAGGAGATTTCAAGAGCACACTACCATGCCTGGCTTTTATGTTGGTGCTGGGGATCGAACTCAGGTCCTCCTGTTTGTGTGACAAGTACCTTACTGACCTAGGTATCTCCCCAGCCTCGTGTGTGTATGTGTGTCTCTCTGTGTGTGTGTGTGTGTGTGTGTGTGTGTGTGTGTGTGTGTGTTTTAATCTGAATATTCCTTTTTTCATCTGTCACAGAGACTGGGGGGACCTCATCTCATAGAGGAAGAGAAACTCCCACAGGACCTCAGGCCAACAGTAGGCATCTGTTTAGGCTCTGTCTGTTAGGAAAGTCTCACCCTCTACGGGCTACTAAAAAAGAGTTGATCTGACTGTAGCTGGAAGCCATAGAAAGTCATAAGGACAGGGCGCCAGTCCTCCAGACTTTCAAAAGGGATCCTGTTCTGACATAGGTCCCACCCAGCACTTCAAGGGGGAGATGTAAAGAGGGTTTTAAGAGAAAATCCCTCTCACTTGGGCAAAATAGGTTCAAACAGCTGGATTCCCGGCAGGCCCACCTGCTTTCTCATAGTAATTATTCACCCAGTAAAGCATTGTGTAGAAGAGGCAGGAGGCCTTTGAGGTCGGTTGTTTCCTTGGGTGGCTTAGGTTTTCCTGGGTGGCTGATTTTCACATATCCATCTTCTGGTTCTAACTTGGCCTCCACTGAGTCAACCATAAGCTCTGCCTGGCTGTTCATTAACCAGGAGGAATGTGCAGGCCTTAGGGGCTTTGAAGAGCTCAACTATTGTAAGGCAGCTGATTTATGGCCCTGTTTTTACAGCTTCAACTTGGTCCCGCTTGCCCAAAAGAAGGGGAGGTCAGCCCCCACGTACTGATTAACCACGGACCCCTAAAGAAGAACAAATGAATGGGACCCCAGCAGCACTGGGGAGTTCCTGCTCTGGAGGAAATATGGACAGGAAATCTGAGTTCTGCAGAAGCAGGCACCCCGAGAGAGCACTTCTCCTTTGAGGGGGCCCTGGGCTGCAGGTTAAGGCCTCTATCAGTGGCAGGTGCAGTGTACCTGGATGTACGCATCACTACAGCATTTTAAAGAAAAGCCACGCCCAGCCATAGACTCTGTACTTGAAGATAATGGAGCAATACCATGGACAAGCAGTTACCACTGCAATGATTCAATTCCAATACATTCTTTTTACTTTTTTTTTTTTTTTTTTTTTTTTGAGGCTGGGTCTCACTACACAGTCCAGGCTAGGGTCAAACTTTGGAGCCTCTAGTCTCAGCCTTTTAAGTGTTGAGATAACACACATGTACCACATGTACCCACAGCTAAAAAGTGAAAAAGCTTTTTTTTCTCCCCAGGAAAACTAAAATACGCTTCTTGTTAATAGCAGAAAACCACTTAGGACTTGTTGGTCGGAATGTCCACCTTTTGTTGCTGCATCTCCAGCATCTCATCCATGAACTTCTTAACCTGTGTCTTGCTGAGAGAGAAAGAGGCGCAGTTTGCTTCTGAGAAGGACAAGTCCTCTGGTGGGCTGTCCAAAATGAAAAGTCCATGCAGAGCGAGGCTTGAGTCTGGGGGCAGCGGGGTTGTCTGAGAGGGGTCACTGCCCCCCACACCTGAATCCCTGCTGCTGTGGCGGTTTCCATAACTACAGGAGCTTTGAGGTCTTTGAAAGGTACTGTAAGGAGTCTTCTTATTCATTTCTTCCAACCAAGGAAGCTGGGAAGATAAATGCCTTTTTTGTCTCTTCAATTTTCATTAGCATATATTAATTATATATAGTGATGGGTTTCATTATGACATTTTTATACATGAGTAGAATGCATTTTGATTATCCTCACCTGTTAGTCAGGACTGCCTCTCACTCCTGCTGATCCCCTTTCTCTTCCCAAATTAGTTCCTTTCTACTCTCCTGTCTTGTTTTATGTTTTTGTTTTGTTGTTGTGAAGTTGTGCACGTGTCTGTGCGTGTGTGTGTGTGTGTGTGTGTTCTCCAATAAATTTAATTAGGGTTCTTTCATGAGCAGAGGTGATGAGTTATCTACAGAAGCATGAGCAATTCACATTCCCAGAAAATATCTCAGCCTCCTCCAGCAAGCATTAACTACCAAGAGCCCCTGGAACTGGGGGAAGGGAGAGGCCCCCCTCATCCATACTGGAATGCGGATGGACCCTATCCGTGCAGGTGACCACAGCTGTTGTAAAAACATAAGTGCTTCAACCATGTCATGCCTGGAAGCCGGCGTTCCAGTCTTCCCCACTTCCTCCATCTCTGGAGATTCCTTTTGTGGTCCTTTAATTGGAGCAGAACTGGACTGGTGCGTGGGTCTGGAGGCTGCAAGGAAATGCTCAGGGAGCTGGCATCCAGCTGTAGCTTCTTGCTGCTTTCTCAGTCGAAGGTGGAAGGGCAGAGGGTGTGGGGCGGGCAGGAGGAGGCAGAGCTCACTCTTTATGGGGAGCTCACTCCTATATCATACAGTGCTCCAGCCCCTCACCCAGTCTCCCTTAGTAGGTCCCAAGTCCCCGCCCAACGTTGCTGCACTGAGAATCAGGGTCCAACCCCCAAACTTGGGCGGAATGTGGTCAAGCCACAGCAGTTTTAAGCCTTTGTGTGTCTAGGAGCGTATCATTTTCTAGCTTTTTACTGGCATCATTTGTAAAGGCTTCTGCTTTTTAATTTTTTTTCCAATTTTTAAATTGAAAAAAAAATTAAATTTAAGATAAAAAGTAAGTACATCACCAATCTCAACCCTGAACGCTAAAGGAAAAAGAGAAATGATCTTCTGGGCTGGAGAGATGGCTCAGCAGTTAATAGCACTCTCGGGTACCACATGCATGTGATGTGATGCACTTACATATATGCAGGCAAAACACTGAAACATATAAAAATAAATTTTAAAAGTTTTTCTTTTTAAAAAATATTTTATTTCTTATCTTTTTACTTTTTTTTGTCTTTTAGAGACAGGGTCTCTCTGAGCCCCAGCTGGCCTGGAACTCACTATGTAGACCAGGCTGGCCTTGAACTCAGACATCCATCTGCCTCTGCCTCCCAAGTGCTGGGGTTAAAGGCGTGTGCCACCCTGCCCAGCTATTATTTTTATCTGTATGTTTTGCCTGCATGAAAGGGTGCTATGTGTGTGCAGTATCCACAGAGGCCAGAAGAGGGTGTCATAGTTCCTGGAACTGGAATGATGGACAGTTGTGAGCTGCCATGTGGGTACTAAGAATCGAACTCGGGACTTCTGAAAGAACAGAAAGTGTTCATCTCTCCAGCTCCTAAAAAATAGTTTTAAGGGAAAGAGAGATTTCCACTTGCAAGACTAATTCTATCATAGTCACTCAGCCTCACTTCCTCCCTACCACAACACATGGTGCGACCAATACTCGCTGGATGGCCACACTGGATGGCCACTTGGGGAGGAAACGAGTAACTGCCAAGGTTCTCGTGGAGTGCGTCAGTTGCAGACAAAGATGCGGAGGGTCCCCCCCAACCTCCACCCCCACCGCCCCGGCAGCTCCCGTGTCCCTGTGCTCTGTTCACGCTCTGGACCCCATTCTATTGTCAACTAAAACCGGGCCTGCCGGCACTTACACAGGCCTACACAGACCACGGCATGTAGAGGTTGGAGGACAGCATTCTGGAGTCGGTTCTCTCTTTCCACCATGTGGATCTTGGGGATCAAACTTATCAGCTTGCACAGCAAACACCCTCAACCTCTACTCTCGGTTTTTCAAATAAATAGTCCTTAGGAACAAGTCTGGCACCCAGAAAATCAACTTTACTCTCCTTGAGTAGAGATGTTAACAAGTGGTCCTCTTTGTACAGGAAGGGCTCCTGTCTAAGTGACCTTGGCTATGTTTCTAGAAGAGTCTGCCAAGTGGGTCTGAGCCCATGTGTTCTAAGGAAACGACAGCCAGCACAGTGCCTTTTACATCTCTCATCTGAAACAGTCCCTCCAGCTTTCCTAAAACGAGAGAGATCATGTAAGAAACCGCTGAACCCCAAACCATCAGTGCTCCAAACAGGGAAAGCACACCTGAGGGGTGGGAGGGGGGTTCCCCAACCATTACATTGCACCCAGAGTTCCAACTGTGGGGTGGCAGACCCATCACAAGAGGCTCTGGGCATGGAGCCCACCACAAAGCATGTCACTTCATGGGGGTTTTGGGGGGAGTACTTGATGGATCCGAAATGCATGGGAGCAGCAGCCTTGACAGCTTGTACATCAGAAGGACACAAGTCATCTGAGGTCAGCTACGAGGTGGAGACCCTCCTCAACCACGTTTTTATGCCACTTTTCTCACTTTTCAATTTTAAAAAATGTCTTGAGCAGCAAGAAAGAAATTTCTGTATATGTCTTTGATTTGTTATACTTTATATAAAAAGTATAGCTTTTCTACAAGATTGATCTCCCTTTAAGGACTCAGTAAGATACATGTGGCTACAGAAAGTACCATAACTATTCTGCTAACAAATCTATAAAAGAACAAACTGAGAAGATGGACCGGCTCTACAGGTAAAGGCACTTGCCACCAAACTTGATAACCTGAGTTCAATCCCAGGATCCACATGTTGGGAGGAGAGAATCGATACCGCCAAAATTCTCTGACCTACACACATGTGCTGGGACATGCACTCCCCCAATAAATGAATTTAAAATGTAATGATAAAAAATTGTGTACCTGAGCTTGGCATATTGGCATGACTACAGTCCTCAAACTCAGATATAGAGGTTGGAGGATATCAGGTTGGGAGGCCCAGCCTGGGCTACATGAGACTCTCTGTCTCAGAAAAAAAAAAAAGTATGAACCCAGATGGGTCTGAAACTTAGCTCAAAGCAGTAAAGCATTTGCACAGAACATGTAAAAATTATTAATGCACTGCATCAATGAGACAGAGGAGACCCTGTTGTTTGTACGCACACAGCACTTTTTCCTCCCTAAAGCCAGCCAGGACAGGCAGAAATTTGCTTGGTTATAAAAAGAGTCTAGGAGCAGCACAACTTTCATTCTAATTGGTGAGCGTTTTCTCAGAGCTTGGAGAAGTTCTTGGCATTTTCAAGTCCTGACAACTTCTCTGCAAAACGGAGACTTTTTAGAAGTTCCCACCCAACTTAAGAAAGCCATGCTTCCAACACACATGTGAACGTCTCCCTGGACATTTGTGAGAATGATTCCTTTGTTCCTCAGATTTCCCCTCTCCAGTCTGTCTCCTTTCTCCCTCATCTCAGCAGAGAGCCCCAATCCCGACTTCTTTCATCATTCTGTGCTCTGTCCTACCCTCTGAGGCTGGGGACATTTCCAAGAATTTTTCACTAACTCTTCTACTGATTTCTAATTGATGATCGCACTAACCCGCCCTCTGGTACAGCTACAGCATAGCTGGATAGAAATGTTACCTTAATTAAAAACATAGACAAACAGGGACTGAGGAGATGGCTCAGTGGGATCTGAGTTCGAATCCCCAGTACCCACATTTTAAAAAGCTGGGTGTGGCTGTGCATGCCTGCAACCCCAACACTGGGGTAGAGAGACAGTGGAGACAGGAAGACCACTGGGGCTTGCTGGCTAGCAGCCTGGATCCAGGTTCAATGAAAGACCTTGTGCTCCTGAAGACACACACGTGTACACACACACAATCCATAGACAAAGAAACAGTGCACTCTGATCACAGTGACTGCCTGCCTCGAAGGGATATATGTACTGACTCCATGTTTGTGCCATGCGCACACAGATGCATTCCTTGGAGGATGGTAAGCTCTAATTTTAAGTTTCTTATTCCACGTGTCATTTCAGAGGTAGGATAGGAAGAATAAGAACAATGGAAGGGTGGGCGTGAAATTGTCAGGAAAATGATATCAATTACCTCACACCCAGATCATAGCTCTGAAAAAGTAGCCAGGGACAGGAATTAAGATGATGGGGCCTCTTAAATCTCTTGAGTAGAAGTCTTTGAAACCCACTATCTTCCAAAAACATCCTAATGATCTTACAATCATAACTTCAAACAGTCTTAATGAAACCCACAGAGAAAGGCATGCACAACTTCTTGTGGCAAGGGAAGAGATTCATCTAGAAAATTAATAGAAAGTAGACGAGCCCGTACACGCAGCCACCCTGTTGCTACAATAAATTACAACACTGTTGAAGGCTTTTTAAAAAATTAGATACCTCAGTAGCAACAAAAAATGAAACCCTGTCTCATTTATCGGAAGGATCAGTGGTAACTGAAATAATTCTATCCCAGGAGAGGATTAGATTCCAACCTCTCCAAAAAAAATGTCATTTTAAATGAAAAGTCCATTGGAGCTGCTGCTTCGTGCTGGAGCCTGTGCCTGCCTGGGAGATGTGTGCTGATGATAGGCACCCTGCCTGCCTGTTCCTGCAGATGCTAAGGAGGTTATGTCTTCCTTACCCAGCCGCTTGTCTCCCATGCAGGCTGGATGACAGCTAATTGCCAGCAGCTCAGAGCAGGGAGCAGCTCATCTGGTTGGAACTAGTCTGAAATGACACAAGTAGCTTCCTTATCACATCTCTTGATGGGTTCATGGCTCCTTGAACAGACACCCGAGGAAAAATACCTTTGGTATAATTTAAACACTCAGCCCCTCCTTAAGGAGCATATCACCGAACTCAATCTAGTTAAATTCCAAAGAAAACGTCTGTCCTGATGCCCCCACCCCAGGCCTCTGAGTCCCTGGGTCCACTGGCTCACTGGAATTTGGCTTAGATGAGGGACTTGCCCAGACTCGGAACTGAGCCTTCTTAGATTCCATGATGACTGATACTCTTTCTTCTTTCTCTAAAGAGGGTTTGCTTAATCTGCCTTTCTTGTCTATTCTATTTGCAAGCAGGATGTACTTGACAATGTGGCTCACAGCACAGCCTGCGGCAGGTGTGGACCACTAATAGATTTTCATCGAAAAACATCCAGGAAGCCTTTTCCTGTGTCTTGTCATAGCTCTCTGGGTACAAAATGACAGTAGAGAAGATCCAGACACAGAAACTGCATGTAGAGAGGGGGTCAGCTATAGGAGAGCTCAGAGGCCATGGGGACAGCTTCTCATTTTGTGAAGATCCAGCATAGAGAGGATTCACACTGGACAACCATGTCAGAGACAGTGGACGATCAGGACAGAGAGGAATCACAGTGGAAGTCCAGGACAGAGAGGGTCTGCAGCAGATGACCAGGACAGAGACGGTTCATAGTAGATGACCAGGACAGATAGGGTTTGCAGCAGAGAATCAGGATGGACCAAGTCAGTGGATGACTAGGATACAGAGGGTTCTCAATGGACAAGCAAAACAGAGAGGGTTCACAGTGACCAGGAGAAAAGAGGTTCATAGTGGACAAACAGGGTACAGAGGGTTCACAATGGTCCATCAGGTGGCATTCTTCTCCTGTTGGGATTCCTTTGTACTTCCCCACTCCCTAGACACTTGTCTCAGGATTCCTACTTATCATCAGCACTGGCCTTCTCCATGAGAAGTCTGCCCTGGCCGTGTGGAGCACCACAGGGAGGAGAACCAAGACCCTGGCAAGGGCAATTGCTCCTGCTGAACCCCTTGCCCTCGTGGCAGTTGACCCTCCAGCCTTCCAGTTGATACCACATGAGGCAAAGACAGGCTGTCTCCACCGGTCTCTGCCCAAAGGGCACAGTCATGAGCAAATGGTGGCTTGGTAGCTGCTGTTGAAAGTCTCCTTGTGTTAGGATGGATGCTATACCACAGTCAATAACCAACACTTTTTTGGAAAACATCTGCTGTCTACAGGTTATCTACAGACTTGGCTATACTGTGCCTCACCAATGTCATCTCTCATTTAGGACAGAACACCATGAGCTAGGTTTCCAAAATGCACATAATAAATATCTGTGAGTGACTGAATAGCGGCAGAAACCACAAAGCAGCAGGGCCTGAACAAAGGAAGTCTAATTCCTGGACTAATTTAAACCAAGAGTGAGTCCCACTGTTCTCTAAACTGTTCCTTTCTGGTTTCTCTCAGAACAATTCCTTGAACAAAAGACATTCTCTGTAGTAATGTAAATAGTACATCCAGCGTGATACAGGAGGGAAAGGAATGAGGAAGTTTGTCTTAAAGAATCTTTAAACAGGCAAGAAGTTTGCCTTGTGTGACTCCTACTGATTCAGAACAGTATATAAAAACACAAACATCTTACTAACCCAAGCCCACAGATTGTTTTGCAAAATATACTGTGAATAATTCACTGCTTTCAGTGTGCTTCCAAGGCCACTGCTTTCAGGGATGATAGTCTCACAACACACACACACACACACACACACACACACACACACACACACACACTCGTACATACATTATTCTGGGTCAGGGACAAGGAAGGGTGGATATAGTTTAAGATTAAGCTGTCTATTTAGCTCAGCTTTTCAGAGTTGATTACAGGAAGAGTCCAAGGCCTAGTAAGGTGGGTTGTATACATTGTTTCCCTAAAGATTAGCTAAATTTAAATAAGGTGATTGTACAGTTAGAAAGTAGATTGAATAGACAATGTTAAATGATCGAAAAACCCAAGACCACCCTTGGTTACAAGGTTTGATGAGGCAGCAGGCATTTCCAGAAGAGTCGTCCTACATGAATGAATGGGTGGATGAGAAAAGCTATGAAGTCTGAGTCAGTTAAACCTAAAAACCCAGTGTCCAGCACTTTGTCTGGTTCATCACCCTAGACCCAGAACCATGATGCTTTCTTTCTCTTTGATGCATTATCGTGACTATCCCTTAGGAAGGATTCAAGACCAGGAAGTGCCTGGCTTCCTAGAGAACGTGTCCTTAATTCTGGAGGAAGCGTGCTTGAGGTTAAACACATCTCCAGCTGATCACCCTAGACCTGATTTCCTGTCAGTGCTCAGGGTAACCACTGTGGGCATTAAATAAGTATGTTTATGAGGCAAGTACCACACTCAATTTGTTGTGCATTTCAACCTGCTTAATTCTTTTTGCAAATCTTTATAATGGGTAATATTATGACATTTATTTCATTGTTTATATGTATGTGTTGGTGTGTGTGTGCAGGTATGCATGCATGTGTATACACATTTGTTGAGGCCAGAAGATGACCTTGAGTATCATTCCTCCTCAGATATCACATACCTTGCTTTTTGAAGCAGAGTCTCTCACTGGCTTGGGGCTTGCCGATTGAGGCTACCAGTCTCTGCCTCCCCAGAACTGAGGTGATAAGTGCTTACCACCATGCCTGACTTTTTATGTGACTTCTGGGGATTAAATTCAGGATAAGCTCTTTCCTGACCAAGCTATCTCCCTAGCCTAGGCACTATTGTTTACAAATGGCCAAGTCAGGTTCCCAGACAGCAAGGTACCCTAGAGGTAGGGGAGATCCCCTCCCTCCCACCTCAGATATGGAGTCCTCCTTTACCAGGTATATTAGCACTCAGTATGGTCACGTCTCTCAACTTTATTCTGATATCGCCCAGAAAGGGAGTGGGACGTGATCCTGGGGATCCCCAATCTGTTAGCAAAGGCTGGGAAGGGAATGAACAAGTGAGCTTTCCTTCTGCTGAGGCTGTAAGGTCCAGAGTGACCCAGTCCAGCCATCTGGCCAGGGCAGGCTCTGGGTAGAGAAGAGATTTGGCACCAGTATAGAGAAGTCTCAGCTCTGGTGAAAGCTGCGCAACTCTTGATTTTTTTTAAAGATTTACTCATTTTTATTTGATGTGCATGAATATTTGCCTACATGTGTGTGTAGCATGTGCGTGCCTAGTGCCCACAGAGGCCAAAAGAGGATATTGGATCCCCTAGAACTTGAGTTATAGACAGCTGTGAGCCACCATGTGGGTTCTGGGAACTGAACTTGGATCTTCTCAAGAGGAGCCAATGCTGTTAACTTCCAAGCCAGCTCTCCAGCCCCCAAACTCTGGTCTTAATATCCACATTCAGGTCGGTGCTGTGGACAGCAACCAGGCAGCCAGTGATCTCTGGGCACTGTGCAGGGTGGCAGTCACCCTTTTCTCTGATAGCCAGTGACCAGAGTAAGGGGCGCCAAAGTCTCCTAGGAGTTGTCTAAGGTGATCTTCGACAGATCTGTGAAAGCAATTGCATTCCATGACAAGGAAGTGAAGAAAAAGTGTCTGCATTCAGGTACAAACACCAGTGTGTCCTCGGGAGCCTGTGGCCCCTGGAGCTGGCTAGCAAAAGTGTAGCGAACAGCCACCTGGCCTGGCACAGGCTCCATTCACCATGCTAATGGAGGTGCCTCTCATCTCTCTCCCGGGCTCCACTGAAGGGCCCGTGTGCTTTCTGCAGTCAGCTTCCTAGGACCAGGAGACACGGGGGCCTGCGTAGAGAATTGACATGAAAAGAAGCACTTTGCTTTGGGCCTTTGGGTCACAGCCAGATACCAGCCATCAAAGGGAAGACAGACACCCTTGGAATGCTAAGTGAGGAGATGGCTCAAGTCAAGAACAGCTCCACCCCAGTGCCCATCTCCTAAAGGGAGAAGGAGGGAAAGCAGGCCCAGGGGGAGAGCTGCTTCCAGACACTGGGTGGGCAGCTGGGGGCCTGAGAGAACCTGCATCCCTTGGTTAACGGGGTGAACAGACAGTGGGGCCCGGAAATGGGACTGCATCAGAGTCAGGTTCTCTTGAAACATCTCCCTGTTTCCTAAATTAGTATCTCACAGCACAAACAAATGCAAAGCAGTAATTATCCCTGTCTGTTCTGTGGTGTCAAGCTGATAATCACACCAGTGGAGCCATTCACCAGCCTGCCACACGCTCCAGAAAACAATAAGACCGTCTTCTTTGTTGCTTCCAACTCAAATGGAGAAAACTGAATGTTTTGAAATTTTTTTAAACCAATTTAGAAAAAAGAAAGGATTAAAAAAAAAATAGATCCTAGGGGCCTGCTATTTTTAGCACAGCAGAGAGCTTCAATTCCCAAGCACTAGACATCACTGGGAGCTCCTGGCTGCCACCGGGAAGCTGCGTGGCTCCAGACCTGATTTTAAACTCTCTCCCTTGCAAGGTCCTTTCCTAGCATGAACAGCCCACCTAGCGGATAACTCATGGATTTCCGGTGGCACTTGCACACACTCCAGTGTTGCTATTGTTATTAGGATGTCCCAGGGGCTTGGGACAGAGAACTGTCACATTCACCCACTGTGCTTGGCATGACACTTCTAAAGCTGGCCTGATTGTGCAATTCTTCTTCCACTCAGAAACTGAGGTTCAGACAAGTGGGAGGATTTGCCTGAGGCTGTTCTACCAAGGGTTTGCTTCAGGGAGCACTGTGCAGAGCAGGCGTGCTTTCTTTGTGGGTCCTCAGAATGGCGCCTCATTGGTCAGATCCAGAGGGAAGGTGGGGGCAGTCATTCCCTCTGATTTAAAATGGGTGAGTTACGTTTCCTTTTTGGAGGCGGTGGTAGGCACCACTGAGCAACAGCCCTAGTCCCAAAAGCCCTTTTTTATTTTTATGATTTTGAAATGAAGGTTTGTTATGTTGCCCAGGCTAGCCTCCAATTCCTGGCCTCAGGTGACCTTTCTTCTTCAGTTTCTTCAGTAGCTGGGCTGTAGGGGGTATATCACTCTGCGTAAGTTCAATTGCTGTTGACTAAGTTTTAAACAAACTTTGATGTGGCTGTTATTTTAATCAAAGTCTTCTTGTACGTCTTCATTTCAGATAAATCTCAGAAGACATTTCTCTCATCTAAAAATATATAGATATTCAGAGTACCTCTTATCTCCTCTTTTAAAAACAGCACTTTGGGGTCTCAAGATATAGCTCAGTGGTAGAGTGCATACCTAGCATGAACAAGGTCCTAGGTTCAATCCCTGCACCACCATCCCTAAAGAAAGAGAGAAAAGAAAAAAATTTTTAATTATTTATTTTACATGTGTTATGAGTGTTTTGCCTGCTTGTATGTAAGTGCACCTGTCCATTAAAATGCATACAGAGGCCAGAAGAGGGTGTTGGATCCCCTGGAACTGGAGGTAAGGATGGCTGTTAGTTGCCGTGTGAGTGCCAGGAACTGAACCTGGGTCCCCTGCAAAAACAGTCAGTGCTTTGAACCGCTGACCCATCTCTCAGCCCTAAGAAAAGTATTTTTTAATATAGTACGCTTAATTTTTTTCCAGCTGGACATCGTTATTCCAAATAGAAACTACATCTCCCTGACGAATTTGCAGCAAATGAGCTGTAGCTGTGCGCTGACTTCCTCCAGAAGGGTGAGGGAGCCCCCCTTGTTGTTTTGCTTTCTGTTGACTGAGAAGTGAGGGTGACGGGTGGAGGTGGAACATCATTTTGTGTTCTGAGGTACAAGTTAAGGCTGACAAACTGGGGGATACAGGAGATCACGAAGCAACTGTGAACTCAGACTGCCTGTTCTTAGACATTAGGAGGAGGAAATGAATTCTCTTCTAAAAGCCCTTGCTACTTTGGATTATGTCACTTGTGGCCAAATCTAATCCCACCTCATTTCTTCACATTTTTTTTGATAGTTTCATCTCCAGCCTTTAAGATGCCTCTTCCCTAAGTGACTGGGGATCACTCAGAGGTGCTGCTGTTGTTGTTTTAAAAAGCCAACATGAGTCCATGAACACAAAAGGACACAGATTGACAAAGCACAGAGAATAAGAGTCTGTAGAGTGTGGGTCCTTAGACAGAACTCATATTAAAACCCACCCACCCAGGGCTTGAACCATTGCCATAGAGGGGGCAGAAAGACTGTAAGAAGCAGGGAGGAGGTGCGTGACCACATGGAAATAGAGTCCTGCAGGCTCCTGGGACCGCGCTGATATGAACCTACAGCAATGGCGACAGCATGCACAAGACCCATGCAAACTCAAGCAGACAAAACCCAGCATGGGACTGGGGAATGGGCAGCAGACTCCACTCTTAGTTGAAGATTTATTGGCAGCTGATTACTGCTGGGTGAGGAAGAGCTAAACTTCTCAAAGGAAGGGATTCTAGATAGCCTGACTAGACCACAGTGCATGACCTTGCACTGAAGGACATCTGGGGACACTAACTTGACATGGTAGGCCTTAACACAAATGACAGAATGTATGAAATCCAATGGGGGGGGGGCCTATGGCAGGTGCCAGTGGGGGAGGAGACATACAGTTGATTAAGATGTTCTGTATGAAATACACAAAAATTCAATAAAGGATTAAAAAATAAAAATAAATACTTTTTTAAGCAGGTAAAAAAAAATGATGGAAAAAAAACCCACCTCTTTTTTGTGAATGCATGCATGCCTCTATTTCATGACATCAAACTTTGGAAACAGTGTGTACATAGTATATCCATGGGCAGAAATAAAACACTTTTTCCTATGATTACTGCAGAAATTTTTGTGTCCTTAAAAGAAAGAGTCTTTGAAGATACTTAAAGGAACAGACAGAATTCCTCTGCAAGAACACTCCGGGTAGAAGAGCTCTCTGAGCTTTATGGTTCATTGTCCTTCTAGAACAAGTGATTAAGATCAGAGCCTGGTGGCTGGAAAGATGGCTTAGTGGTTAAGAGCACTGGCTGCTCTTGCAGAGGACCTGGGTTCAATTCCCAGCACCCACATAGCAGCTAACAACCATCTGTAACTTCAGTTCTAGAGGATCCAACATCCTCTCCTGACCTCTTCAGGCACAGCGTAACACAGGTACACTGACATGCGTGTAGGCAATATTCTCATACATATAAAATAAAATTTAAGAGAGATCAGAGCCTGTTAAGAATAATCACTATGGAGGGCCAGGGAGAGGGCTCAGCGGGTAAAGCACTCACCATCAACCTGATGACCCAAGTCCCATCCCTGCTCCACATGATGAAAGAACAAAACTGACTCCTGCAAGCTGTTTTTGGTATTCCATGTATGCACACATATGGGCATACATGTGCATGCTAAATAAATGTAATGAAACGTTTAAAATTAATCACTGTGTCCCTAGTCAGAGCTAGAGGCTTCAGCCAACAAGTTTTGATACTTAAGAATGATTTAATGTTAGTGTTTTAAAATGCTCAAGTTGAATAAGAAACCTTGAATTTTACCAGATTTCTTAGAAAAAGATACTTTGATTCCACCTGGGGCTTCAAGTCTCTATGAAAAGCTCATACTTTCTTGAGCACCATTTGACCCTGAAGGAAGATTGGAATGCTGGGTAACTTTTCTTATCTCTCCCGCCCTGGACCTTCCTCACAGTGTCTGGAAAACAAGTGCCCCTCTGGTCCACACCAGCAAAGAAGGGGGAGTTCCCAGCATGCCCCATGCTTCAGACTACTGAGAAAAATCCTATGCTGCCTGAAGTCCCTGCAACTATCACGGGCGTCTATCTGTCTATTGAATGACGAGATGGAGCCCCACGAGTTCTCCCCGGCGCCCTCACCCTCAAAGGACACACTGGTCTCACAGACTCACTGGCTAGGTCTGAGTATTGGGACCTCTCACCCAGAGTTTTCTTCTAAACAGTGGCCAAAAATGTATTGCCATTTTCCAAAAGGCAGCCCCAATAGAACTCACCAAATGGCCGTTACCAAAAAAACAAAACTGGAAAGAAGGAAAAAGCTTCACATGTTCAGTACTGTGACCTTCTTCACGCTCTGGCTCTTCCAGAAGGAAACAAGCTCACCTGTAGCTTCCTGCCCTAGGCACATCTTCTAAAGAAGAGAGGTAGTTCATATGGGTCCAGCAGGTCTAGTAGAATCACCGCGCCAAGACCAGCTGAGTGCGCGGCGGGACATCTCCACCAGAAACTCCGCAACAGAAAGCCATTTCACCTCCAGCCAAGTGGCATGTCCACCATCTCACTGGGGCATGTGGCTTCCTTCAAGAAGTATGTCAACTTCTGAAAACACAGAGACAGGTGTTAAATAGACACACATTTATGGTCTATGATGTCCTGATTTTACTGAAGCCCAAGCTCCCTACCATAAACTATCGCAGCAACAACCTGCTGATGCCCCATGGAAAATAGTGACGGTGCATGCAAACAAAATCCCAGGTTAAGAGGAAACTATTCCACCCCCTTGGAACTGTGGATAAAGACCTGTACTTCCTCCCTGAGTACCAGGCAGCTTGAAGGCCTTGTCCATCAGTGACGGCTTCTCTCATAGACACAGTTCGGATCTGAGGGCAACCCGGCTGCTGATTCTTACTTATGCTTATGTTGTTGCATATGCAAGTAAGGGGATTGGAAGTTACGGTTCCCATCACCGCAGTAACAGCCTCACCCCCCAATCTGCTTGTAACGTGTATTACTGAAAGTTGCATTAACTTTTACGGTCTCCATTACATATGTGTTACGTGAACAGGTTACAGTGGGAAGGGGAGCCGTAATTCCAAATTTTCTAGTGGTTATGACTTTAGAATGAGTTCGCCTTGACTACTCTTTTTCATTTGGTTTTCCTTACTCTGGTTGGGTTTTGTTTCCCACTGAATCTTAGATTCTCAGTGTTCTTCTGCACATCTGTACAGAGGTTGAAGATCTACGTCAGGTTCACAGATGTTCACTGGGGACGCACTCTGAGAAGAGGACAGTGGTGCAGCCTACAAAAGACAGCATCTCTGTCCTGGAGTCTCCACCCAGTCAGAGAGTTACTAGCCAAGCAAATAATTACAGGGCACGGTGGAGCTGTGATAAACACCAAACGTAAGAACAGAATGAGTCTTGACCTGGGCACCACCTTGACTTTGTAAAATCTCATCGCCTTCTTCACCACTGAAGCACAATTTGAGTTAGGTCTTGAAGCATTCAAGTTTTATTTAAGTCCCCTTTTAGTTATTGTTTTTTTTTTTCTTCCCCTCACTAAAGCAAAAATATTTTGATATTAAAAATTTGAGCAACATGGGGGCCGGAGAGATGGGTCAGAGTTAATAGTGCTCGCTGCTCTTCCAGAGGACCCAAGTTTGGTTCCCAGAACCAACATAGGGCAGCTCACAGCCACTTGAACTCCAGTTCCTGGGGATCTGACATCCTCTTCCAGCCTCTGAGGCCATCTGCAAGATTCATGCAGACATGTACCGTCTCCAGTTTTAGAAGCAGAAGCCCCAGATTAAAGCATAAGCAAGACTATGTGTCTAAATTTCCTCCTCTCATAAAGATAACAGTCCACTTGGATAGGGCTCAGTTTGAAGGCTTTATTTTAACGTGACCACCTCTTTGGAGACCCTGACTATAACTCCAGGCATGTTTGAGCTTCTGGGGTTAGGACTTGAACATGTGAATTGGGACAGAGCGGGAGGGGGCACAGATCAGCTCATATAAAGTGAATACCCAGCACAGCTCTGAACACAGCATCATATCCAAGCTCCCTGGAATGCGCAGATCAGGAGACAGAAGCATAATAACCCATGGAGTAGTAGTTACCACCTCTGCAATGACCAGTCAGGAGGGGGGCCAGGAGGAAGGCCTGCTCTTGGCACCACGTAGACCCCCACAACGGGGCTGTGAGCACGCAAACTGTCTCTAAGATACGGGGCGTCTGCCCCCTCGACCCGTGTAATCCATTCTCCACACTGAAGTCACTCCCCAGTGTCAGTTTCCACTGCGTCCTCCATCACCCACCCTCTGGTCCTCAGAGGGCCCAGTCAGGAACAGGGCTGTGGTGACAGGCGATTATGCAGCTCCATGCATTCATAATTCAAAATAAACCCATCAAAACATTTGCTCTTACTTTTAACCTCATTGTATCCCGAGTGGAAATGTTGAGACACACGGTGGAGAAGATGAATGTGGCAGGCAAACATTTTCCCACAGCCTTTAGCCTCTTAAACAATCTAATCCCATTGAAGAGATTTATGCCTGGCCCTGGGACTCTGCCGGGGGCTGGGCTCCTGCGGGCGACCCCTCCCTGTGTCACAGGCTTTCTAGAGCCCAGCTGCCTGTTGCCATAGTGATTTGGTTATGGAGGGCAATGCGCGGCACCTAACCTGAGTGCTTTCTCTTTCTTTCTTTCTTTCTTTCTTTTTTTTTTAACCAAACCACATGCTTATTAAAAGAAAGGAGAAACTTTCCATTAAACTCTCTGGGCTCATTACATTTGGAAACTTAATAACGCGTTGATTCAAAGAACCCCATTGAACTGACCCCGACAGGGCTCCGGGTTCACCAGGGGAGCAAACACTCCTATGAGGCCTGGCATCTTAACTCTATTTAACATTTTAATTAAGAAGGGAGAATTCAGTGTCATTTGCTTTTCTGTAGTCTCCAGGAGCAGCAGGGGACAGGCTTGAGAATTCCCCCAAGAGTAAGGAGGAAAGGAATACATTAGTTAATTAGAGATGATACAGGCAACCATGTACAACATATATACACTGTTTGGTCATTTTGTTGGCCAACTTTTCTGTGGCCTTCTTTCCAGAAGGATTCTTTAGGGCCATGAGAATACCTTATTTTCCTCCTCCTCCTCCTCTTCCTCCTCTTCCTTATTCCTCATTCCATGCTGTTGAGAGTTGAATTGTTGCCTGAATCTTTTCCTCCACATAGTCAGAGAAAGTCTAGAAGCATGAAGCTCCAACAAACAGCCTCTTGGGAAATGCCCAGAATTTAGAAACTTTAGAAAACTTGTCCTCAGACCCTTGTTTCATGACCATCAAAACTCACCATTTATTTAGCATTTCCTTTGTCTAGCCAGACAGGCACCCTGAGGAATATTTCTTGGGATTGCCCCAGTTAAGGAGAAATTTCTATCTTCCCTGGTTTGCAAATGAGCCCCATGATAGGGAGTTTTAAATGGTCCAAGGAAGCTTGGGGGATCCCTGAGGTGGCTTGTGGGTCCTGTCAACAGTGAGTCTGCTGGGTTAGTAGACATTTCACAAGAGAGTGGAAGAGTTTTTCAGGGTCTCCAAACTCAAGTTGCAACAGGCACTGCTCTCTCTGTATTTTGTTTGGCTTTGTCTGAAGTCCTCAGCCCCCATGCTGAGTTTCCTGTTCATTCATCCCTTGACATCCCTCCATCCTATTCCAGCAGATTGGATATTAAGCTGGGAGAGTACTCTTGAGAGCCCTTCTACCCTTATTTGGCCTGCCTGTTTCCTTCAGGTGGGGCTACGAGGAAAGCAACAGCCCCAGGACCCTTCTGCCTCTAGACCTGAAAGGGATAGAGAGGAACTGAACTCTGTGTTAATTTCATTAAGGTGCTTTCTCTAATGAAATGGTGGCTTTCTCCATAGCAACAGTGATTATCCCAAGCAGAATGGCGAGTCCTCAGGGCCTGTCTGTCTGGGATGTGACCGCCACTTTATAGAACAATTCACTTCAGATAGATGCTTATTGTGCACATTTCGCCTAAGCTGACTGTTCAGGTCACCTTCCTCAAAGCCTCTTTCTCTCCCTTCTAGCGCTGGGTTCAGGCTGCTGGGGCAGGTCACCGACGTGTACCACCTGGGTTGGGGGTGGGACGTAGCTGGACATAGCTGAGGTCCAGGGACAGAAAAAAGAGCTCTGCTTCTGTTCAAAGGTGTGAGGAAGCAGCTCCTCAGCTTGTGCCACTTGCCTGTGTTAAGCCAGCTGTAAGGAAGCCACCTGCTCCGTTAGGCAGCTTTTAAAGTGGCCCCTGAGATAGCCAGAGAGGGTCAGGTAGATCTCTTCCCAGCTGTGCATCTTTCCACAGCACACAGCAGTCGATTTTACACACAGTGGGGTGTGTGGGTTTCAGAGTTGAGGGAGTATGGAGATAAACATCTGGGCAAAAACATCACAAATGGTGTGAGACCTGGTCCTGCTATGAGCCAGGTTTACAATCCCAACAGCACAGGGTACATTCTCTCTCTCTCTCTCTCTCTCCCTCTCTTTCTTCTTCTACTTCTCCTTCTCCTTTTCCTTCTCCTTCTCCTTCTTTTCATGCTGGCAGTCTCTATCTCCTCTCCTGCCCTCAAGGTAAAGCAAAGAATGAAAGTGGACCTCTCCCACAAGCTCAGTGCTGAGCACACAGCACACAGAGCCCCACATCTGGGTCGCCTCAGTAGGAAGGCTGATCAAGGCTGTGCTGTGGATGCTTGGAGGTACCACCTGTATTAACTGAAAGTGAGTCAGAACCATAACTGTGACTTCTATACTCAGCCTTACATACATCCACACTGTGTTCTTATCCTAGAATAGAATCGGCTTGCTGTGTCTGGCCTAAGCTCTGGACTCTGAAGACCTGAGTCTGAATCCTGTCTTGGCCACGCAGTTGAATAACTTCTAACAAGTAGAAGACCAAATCTCTATATTTCCACATTTGTAAATCGCAATGACAACAGCACTTGCCTCTTATGATTGTTAAGAGAATTAAGTAAAGCATTCATAAAAGTGCTCAATAGTCTGGGAGAGAGATGGCTCCATCAGTGAGGTGTATGCCTCACAAACCTGAGGCCTGGAGTTCAGATCCCCAGAACCTGTATAAAAAGACGGGCATGGAGGCATGCATCTGTAACCCCAGTACTAGGGGCTCAGAGACAGATTCCTGAAGCTCATTGGCCAGCCAGTTTGGCAGAATCAGTGAACTTCAGGTTCAGTGAGAGATCCTGCCTCAAAAATAAAAAACTGGAGAATGACTGAGGAAGACACCCAGCGTCAATCTCTGGCCTTTGAACACACATGCATAAATATATGCATGCATATCCCCACACTGGCAGGGACATACAACACACCCCACAGATAGCTCCACATACATAATGCTTAAAAACGGTAATTGGAGCTGAAGAGATGGTTTAGCACTTAAGAACACTGGCTGCTCTTGCAGAGGACCTAGATTGGGTTCCCAACACCCACATGGTGGCTAACAACTACCCATAACTCTAGTTCCAGGGGACCCAACACGCTCTTCTGACCTCCCCGGACATTGAACAACACTAGTGCACTTTCACATATGCAGGCAAAACACCATACACATAAAATAAAAATAATAAATAAAAAGGAAACCCTGTCTCAAAAGAACAGGTGAAAACAATCAAGGAAGATTCCTGACATCAATCAATGGCACATGTACATATGTGCATGCTCATGTATGCAAACACATGTGAACATGCATACACACATGCACCCCATATACCCAAACACATGAAAAAAGAAAAAGAAAAAGAATAAGCAAGATATCCGAACTCCCAAATACAGTCCTTCCTGCTGCCCAGAGAATTTAAGGGACAGGAAGAGACCCATAGTCCTTCCACCCCGGGGCCAGTGGTTCCAAGCAGTACTAGAATGCAGATGGCCGACTCAGGCCTGAGGAGACCAGGAAGGATTCTCAGGGTTGTTCCCTTCTGTTTTAATTATGGAATTGAAAAGATAACATATTTAGAAAGACTTGAAGTGCTTATGTTTCTGTAGAAAATAAAAATGCTATTTATACTGGCATAAAGTCTAATTTTTCACACTTTTGAAAGTATTGGAAGAGAGTTGGATGAAGGCCACCAATCAAAATATTTATAGTGCTAAGAAATTTGTATGCTACTGTGATTTGTTTTCTATTTTAGAAAATCATTCATTTATATTATTGCCATGCTAGAAATTATCCAGACTTTCCAACCCTAAGTGAAAACTTGAAGCTCATAAAAATATACAAATTATGTTAAGCAAAGAGCCTCCTAATTATACTTTGTATGCTGGCCCATTATCTGGATATTTAATGTGAAGACACAATAACATCTCATAAAGGCATTTGCCCGAATAACTCTCGAAACGAAGACAGATTAATGAAGACTGCCGGTGGCCTGTCACCCTAAGCAGACACACTCTCCAAGCATCCATCTGTACCCTTGGAGGGTGGGGCCCCAAGTGTGATCTCAGAACCAACAGCATCCAGTACACCTTGGTGCTAGTTAGAATGGCAAGATTCCAATACCCCCACCCAGCTCTGTAGAATCAAAGCAATTAAAAAGAGACATGGCCATTCAGTCAAAAACTACATTTCCCAGGCTTCCTTGCTGCTAGACATGGTCAAGAGACCAAGATTTGGTCACTGGCCAGTAATAAGAAGTGTATCCCATGAAACTGTCAGATTCTGCTCTTAAAGGGAAGGAGTCTGACATCCCTTCCTACAAATCCTTTCTTTTCTTTCTTTCTTTTTTAAGATTTAGTTTTATTTTATTTCTGTGTATGTGTATATGCCACATCTCTGTGGATGACTGTGGAGGTCAGGAGAGTGCCAGATCACCTGGACCTGGAGTTACAGGAGGTTGTGAGTTACCCAGCTTAGATGCTGGGAACCAAACTCCGATACTCTGCAATGAGCCATCTCTCCAGCCTTCATTTCTCTCTTCTTAATGGCTTGTTATAAGCACTATGGTGGAAGAGAGAAGAACAACCATCTTAAACCACAACTAGAACCTCCACACCGAGGAAGACACTGAAAGGACAGGTCAGTGATGCCTCTATATTACTATCCTCATTTCTATATTTTATACTTGAAAACAGAATGTTGCTATTTGATTCTATCCTATTTCTTATAAACTATTAGTTCTTTGTGGAACAAGGACACAATCTTATTTATTTTTAAATGCTGGACATCATCCAGTTCTCCGCCACGCCTATAATAGGTACACTGGCTGTGACATCTGTTGAACAATAACTAAAGGTGCAAACGAGTGACTGAATGATCAGTTTCTTAGGATGTGCTCAGTGAGCTCCCCTAGCCAATGACGGGCCACCACATGCCTCAATTAAGAATAGAAATGTAGACAGTCATGGTGGCTCACCTTTTACCAGCATTTTCGAAGCTGAGGTACATGGATGTCCATGAGTTTGAGGCTATTCTGAGCTGTATAGTGAGTTCCAAGTCATCGTAAACTAAAAAATAAGACCTTATCTCAAAAAAGGAAAACCCCAACAAGATAGTTTCACAGGAAAAGGCACTTACTGTGTAAGCCTGGCAATCTGAGTTTACTCCCAGAATAAAGGTGAAAGGAGAGAACTGATCACATAAAGTTGTCCTCTGGCTTTCAAATATGTGTCCTGGGACACACACACACACACACACACACACACACACACGCACACACACACACACAATAGTAATAACAATCACATTTTTAAATAAAGTAATTAAAATTGCTTGAAATTCATCAGATATTTTAAATGCCTTTTTTAAGAACAGAGTCTCACTATGTAGCCCTGACTGATCTGGAACTCACTATGTAGACCAGGCAGGCCTCAAACTCACAGAACTCCATCTGCCTCTGACTCCCAAGAGCTGGAATTAAAGGCATGAGTCACCACACCCAGTTTCCCCAAATATTTTAAATACATGGGCTCATGATCATATGCATATACATGTGTGTGTATATATATAGACATACATGTGCATATCTTCAAAATGTGTGCGTGTACCTAATTGATCACTTTCAGAAAATAAGGAGGAAATTCATTATCATGAAAATTGGCAAAGTAGGGAAAGGACCGAATATTTATCTTTTATTTCCTATATGATCTGACCCAAAGTATAGGCAAGAAGTGTTTCCTCGTGCTCACTCTGGCTGGTAAATGATAGCATTATTAAACTAACATTTTCCAGCATTTACACACCAGTGAATTAATAGACCTGTCTGGGGCATTAAAGTCTGCCAATATCACAGAAACAGAGATAAGAGATCATAGGTCTCCTGTAATCCAGCCAAAGAGACAGAACCGAGTCTGATCAAGCTCCTGGATCCACAGAGCACAGAGATCACCATGCACAGGTGATTCACAGAAATCTACAGACTAGTCCAGCTGTTGTTCTTCAAAGACATATCATTAAAAATGAAGAGGAGGAGGAGGAGGGGGGGGGGAGGAGAAGGAGAAGGAAGGGAAGGAGAAGAAGGAGGAAAAGGAGGGGAGAAGGAGGAGGAGGGGGAGAAGGAGGAGGGGGAGGAGGAGGAGGAGGAGGAGGAGAGGGAGGGGGAGAAGGAGGAGGGGGAGGAGGAAGAGGGGGAGAAGAGGGGGAGGAGGAAGAGGAGGGGAAGGAGGAGGAGGAGGAAAGGGGAAAAGATGCCCAGGGAGTAGTGGGTTAAAGGCAGCCGTGGGAACGCTACAAACAGGAAGGCATGGGTATGGTTGCCACAAAGACAGTACCGTGCTCACATCAGAGACGGACTTACTTTGTGACGGACGGGAAGGACTTCCGGGGAAGCTGGCAGAGTTCTACTTCTTGACTTGCATGTGTTTACAGAGGTTTACAGGGTTTGCCTTACTATAGTTAATTACGCTTTCTTGTTTTCCTCTCCCTCTTCTCTTCCTCCTCTTCTTCTACGGGTTGACCACATCAACCCATACTCAAGGAAATCTTAGGTTCTGGTCAGATGTAACCCAGCCCCATCAGTTTACAGATGGGACAGCCAAGTTCAGAAGAAGAAGTCAGAGCTCCACCCTCGAAGTCACACTCCTTTGCACCCCAGGCTTCCGACTCTACCCTGTGTTCTTCTCTCCGGGGTTCATCATGACTCACCACATGGCAAGGTCTTATCATGAGAGTGAGATTAAAATCAGAAGCTTTTCCTTCTTCCTTCCTTCCTTAATCCAAAAATCCAGACAAGACTATCATAACACTTGCCTATAATCAAATAGCCTGATTCTGTATTCATTTAAGGTAATATTAATTTATATTTACTGACTACCAGTTTTTAAGTGAAACACCTTAATCATCTTAAAATTTTTAACTGCGTTTCTTTTTATTCTGTGTGTATGAATGTTTTGCCTGAATGTTAAGTGCACCATGTGCATGCGATGCCTGAAGAGGCCAGAAGAGGGCATCGGATTCCCTGGAACTGAAGTCACTGTCAGTTTTGTTAGCCACCATGTGGGTGCTGGGAAGGGAACCGAACCTAGTTCTCTGCAAGAGCAGTCAGTGCTCTTACCTGCTCAAGTATCTCTCCAGCCCAGCCTTAATCATCTTTGTCTTTTAATACCTGCATGCAAAATTCTAAATAGGGAAAAAAGAGAGAAAATGAATGTCTCATTTCAGGCTCTCCATGCCTAAATCAGAACTATTTTCATTTTCATGTAGGCTCTTTCAGAAATTAATTTATACAGAGGCTGCAGAGATGGCTCTGCAGTTAAGAGCACTGGTTGCTCTTCAGAGGATCTGATGCCCTCTTCTGGACTCTGAAGGCATTGCATGGCACAGGTGCACTTACACACATGCAGGCAATACACTCATACATATAAAATAAAAACAAACAGAGCTGGAGAAATGGCTCAGTGATTAAGAGCATCAACTGCTCTTGCAGAAGACCCAGGTTTGATTCCTAGCACTCACATGGCAGCTAACACCTGCTTCTGACTTCCATGGGCATTGCACTATACGGATGCACTTACACACATGCAAGCAGTATGCTCATACACATAAAATAAAAATAATTAAAAGAAACTAATAAAAATCTTTTAAAATTTTTTAAAGAAAACAATGTATACAAATGTAACACAAACATGCATGGTTTTTAAAATTAATTTCACATAAGTTGTGCACTGTAAAAAAGACTATTCTTCATCTTGCATTTTCTTATATATTATATATATATATATATATATATATATATATATATATATATATATATATATTCTGGTAACTTTTATCTTAGCACCTGTAGCCATATCTTGTTATCTTTTATGTATGTGTGTGTGGTGTATGCATGTGTGTATATGTGTTCACATGCGTGGAAGTGTATTGTGGGGGGTTTATGCATGCACACACGTGTGGAGGCCAGAGGTTAATATCAGAGGTCTTCTTCAGTCACTCTCAACATTATACATAGAGGTGGGATCTCTCATTTGAATCCAGAGCTCAATGATTCTGCTGGTCTAGCTCACCAGCTTGCTCCAGAATGCTCCTGTCTCTACCTCCCCAGTGCTGAGATTACAGGCAGGCAGCCATGTCTGCCTGGCATTTAAATGGGTGCTGAGGATCCAAACCCCAGCCCTCTGCCTACATGGCAAGCACTTACCCACTGAGCCATGTCCCGAGTTCTCTGCCTTATTCTTTTTGACACGAGTAATATTATATCACGCTCTGTTCCACATCTAGTTAATGAGTCTTCTGTTAATGAATATTTATTTAGGTTTTTACAATTTTGGTCTACCATAAACATGCTAATGAATATCCTAACCTACAGAGTAAGTGGATCCAGAGTAGACATCTTAGCTGTGGAACTGTTGTATCAAAGTGTACGTGCACCTTGAGTTTTGAGAGATAGTGTTGAAATACCGTCTACCTTCCCATATGTTCACACTCCTGGCAACTACAAAAAGAGTGAGTACTCCGCAATAGTGTCTGTAACACCTGTTATCACGTCTACATGTTCCCTTTTATCTCTTTATTTTGTTGATGTTTGTATCAGTTCTTTTCTGTTCCTGTATAAAACACCGTGACCAAGGAACTTACCAAAGAACTTATAAACTTATTTGAGCTTACAGATCTAAGGGCAAGAGTCTATAATGGCACAAAGGTGACCAGAGCAGAACCAAGCACTCATATCATGAAGCAGGCACAGGAAGCAGAGAGAAACTAGAAATCTGGCAAGGCTTAAGAAGCCTCAAAGTCTACCCCCAGTGACATGCTTCCTCCAGCATGGCCATACCTCCTAAAACCTCCCCAAACCGCATCACCCACTGGAGACAAAATGTCCAAATACTTGGACTCTATGGTGGACATTCTCATTCAAATCACAACAATGTTGTTTGTTTTTAAAGACAGGGTCTCATAGACATCCCCCTGCCTCTGCCTCCTGAGTGCTGGGATTAAAGGTGTTCACCACCACACTTGGCTTATCACTTTAGTTTGAATCTCTGGTTATATACAAGCATGTTAGCCCTGCACAGATAAATCTAGGGGTCCCTCCAGGAACATGGGCCACACATCTCCGGTAGCGTTCTTCTACGGATGGGCTCCACAGTTACATTTTTGACAACTTCCTAAGTGAAAATCTATTATCATTGATGAAGGCGTGACTTGAATTTATTTGGTATCTCATGTGTTTATTGGTAATTTAAACTTTTTTCTGTGATAATATTCTAATTCTTTGTAGCTGTTTTGTTTGTTTGTTTTTCCCCACTTGGTTTTCAGTTCTTCCTAGTGGGACCAGAAGCCTAGAGTGTTGACTCGAATGCTCCTGAGGACGTGGCTTGTTGTCAACAAAAGGCTTAGCCCTATTTGGCACAGCATTCGCTTCTGTGTTTTGTGATTTGCTCACTCTTCCCTGGCCATCAGAAAGGAAGGGCCAATGCCATAGTGAAGAGCAGCCATTACGTCACTGGGCCTCTCTGTAACTCTCTCTCACATGTTAGGCACAATAAATGTTAAAATAATTCATGATAAAATTGTTTCATTTTGCAAAGCTTTCCTCTCTCAAATCCAGCAAAGGACAATCAAAGAAGTTCCTTCGTCCTCACAATGACCTTTATAAAATAGAATCTAGACTGCTTTTAACTTAGCAACCAAAAAACTATGAAGTTACTGAACTTTGTGCTCTTGTGACGTGGGCACCTGTTCTTGATTCCTTAGAACCCCAATTTCTTGTTCCACCCAATGATATGAATGAATGTGGGGTGTGCTTGAGAACCAACAGATCAAAGCACCGAAACAATGAAGACTGGGAAGAATGTTTGACACTGTGTGTGAGACATTTTAGGCCTAGGGATGAAGGGCAAGATGGTCTGACTAAGGACAGACCTAAGTTTGTAGTTCCCCAGAGCTGCTGCAGGAGAAACAGTTTTGAGTAAAAGCATGAGTGAGGTCTGACTCGGCAGCACAGGTCCAGGAGACGTCTAAGGGAATGGTATCCTCCGAGCCCACTCTTTAAAGTTAAGAGTCAGGCTGTTTGTTTTATCAGGCATAGTTGTAACATGACATGATGATGTGGGCACTTCCACATTTACTGAAAAATATTCTAAGAATGCCCCACCCTTCTGAGAACCGGTTTCCTCTTTGTGTAAAATAAGGGGAGGTTGGCCTGGATATTTCCTGAATTTGAAGTTCCTTTTAAACTTAACAATCAGTGAAGTTCTCTCTGTAAACCAATAGCTCAAGGAAAATTCATTTAGGCTAAAATAATTTGGGGACTTTTAGTCCAAATTCGAACATAAACATTTGACAACAGATGACCAGGGATTCTTGTCATTGGTCTTATGGCAGGTCACAGGCTCATCGTGCTGGAGCAGGCTGTTCGTAGTTTGGTGGATTAGGAACCAGAGGGCTATCACCCTACAAGGGGGCTATCACCCTGCAAGGGGGCTATCACCCTGCAAGGGGGCTATCATCCTGCAATGGTTACTAGTGTAAATAGCAACTTGCTACAACTTAGAATCAACTGGGAAGAGCGTCAGCTGAGAAACTGTCTTTATCTGGTCGGTCTGTGGACATACCTATGGAGAACTGTCTTGATTACTTTAACCAAGGTGGGAGAGAGCGAGAGAGGGAGGAAGAAAAAGAGGGAGACAGAGAGAAAATGAACCACCTAGAGGGACTCGAGGACTAAGACAAACAAGACATATACTGACTATAATATATGTGTTCTAGTCTCCTTCAGTCACTGTGACAAAACACTGACTGCAACCAACTTGGGGAGGAAATGGTCCGTTTTATCTTACATCTCCTGGGTCGCACAGTTCGTCACTGAGGGAGCCCAAGGTAGGCCATCAGGGCAGGAACCTGAAGGCAGGAGCTGGCGCACAGGCCACAGGGGAACGCTGCTTGCTCTTTTTTGGGGGGGAGTCTTTTTGAGACGGTCTCCCTGTAGCCCCAGTTGGTCTGGAACTCACTATATAGACCAGACTGGCCTTGAACTTACAGAGACGCACCTGTCTCTGCCTCCTGACAGCCTGCTTCCTTATACAGTATAGAACAACCTACCCAGAGGTGCACCGCCCACAGTGGGCTCGGCCCTCCCACATCACTCATCAAGAAAATACTCCACAGAAATGGCCACCGGCCAGTCCAATGGAGGTAATCCCCCAATTGCGGCTCCCCCAACACAGGTGTGTGAAGTTGACACTAGAGCTATTCAGCACAATTGACCCCTAGTCAACTTGACACACAAACATAGCACTATAGGACACAACTTTTTCATTTCTTGTCCCCAAGATACTATGTTAAAACAATATCATAGCATAAGACAGTTCAACCATAAAAGTCCCACAGTCCTTAAAAAGTCCAAACACTTAAAAGTTCAGTCTCTTTTTAAAGTCTCTCAACTGTGGGCTCCTATAAACTCCAAAACAAGTGCTGTCTTATTTCAAAGAGAAGAATTGGACACACCTAAGTAAAACCTAAGTCCAGCAAATAGCTCAAGGCTGGACATCTGGGATTTGCTTACAAGATTTTGGACTACAAAGGGTTTCAGCAGCTCCGTATCTCTGGCTCTGCCATGCACAGGGTCTCGCAGGCCCTGGCTGGCTCCATTCCACACCTGCTGTCCTTGGTGGTCACCCCAAGTTCCTGGCCTCTTCAAAAGCTGGGTCTCCACTGACACTGAGGCTGCACCTTCACCAATGGCCTTTCCCAGCCTCCCACAGTGTCAAGCCTTAGCTGCTCTGTGACCCCTTCATGCTTTCAACACCAGAACCATGCAGAAGACTCTTACACGTACTAAGTCCTGCTTCCAGCTTGAGATGGAGGCTCGGGCCCCCTCTGAACCACAGCTTCTGTACGCTGACCCTGAGGAAATACTTCCCAGAAGATTTCCCCACAGGGATTCTGGTCTCTTGTTACAGCCGATTCTTCAGCCCCAGCTAACCAGCATCAATTGTCCCAGTAAAGGAAAAGTTTTACTTCAGTGGTTCTGGTGTCTCCTTAATCACAGCTGATTCTTCAGTCCCAGTTGACCAGATCCCACAGATTCTCAATTCAAAATATCACAAAACAACCCTGATATCCTCTTCTTCCCTTTGAAGCATCATAGCCAGGCCTCCATTGTCTACAGCTCTTTCAGCATAACTGTTCCAAGCTCCACAGCAACAAACTCTAAACACTCAACAGCTTTTCTGGCCCAAAGTTCCAAACATTTCCACAATCCTCCCCAAAACACCAAGGTCAAGTCTGTCACAGCCATACCCCGCGATCCTGACCAATCTCTGTTCTAGTTTGCTTCGATGGTTGTGACAAAACACTCTGACCAAAACCAACTTGGGGAAAAAAGGGTTTAGTGTTATCTTACATCTCCCAGGTCACAGTTCACTGAGGGAACCCAAGGTAGGAAATCATCAGGGCAGGAACCAGAGCGCAGACCATGGAGGAACCCTGCTTACTGGTTTGCTCTGGTTTGCTCCTCTTTTCTGCTGACATAGAGTCTCCCTGTGGCTCCAGTTGGTGGCGTGGAACTCGCTATGTAGACCAGGCTGGCCTTCAACTCACAGAGGCTCGCTAGTTGAAGCTCCCTCAACCCAGGTGTGTCAACTTGACACTAAAGTTATCCAGTACAAGATGCATAGACCCAAATTTGAAAAACAATGAATCAATTGATGAAATATGAACAGATCTATTAAAGAATGACTGGTGATTACAAAGAGGCACTATTAGGATGCTAGTGGTTTATGGCTAATCATTTTTTTTTTAAAAACTTGCAAGGATTTATTTTTATTTATGCACGTATCTGTGTGTCTGTGTGCCTCATGTGTACAGGTACCTGAGGAGGCCAAAAGAAGGTTTGGATCCCCTGAATGTGGAATTACAGGTGGTTATGAGCTGCAAAACATGTGTGCTGGGAACAGAGCCTGGAGGAGAAATAGATCCTCTTAAACTCTGAGTCATCTCTCCAGCCCCATATGGCTACTTAAGAGTCTGTGTCTTGGGGTTGGAGAGATGGCTTAGCAGTTAAGAGCACTGACTGCTCTTGCAGAAAACCCAGGTTCAATTCTCAGCATCCACATGGTAGCCACATCTATGGCTATTTTAAGTAATAGGGTATTGACTGAAAATGCAAAGTCACATCTAAGTTCATCTGATTGTAAAGGGTAATAACTGATTCATGGTGGCTGGACCCCAGTTAATTGTGTTCTCCAGTTCTTTATAATTATCAGCTTCTTTTATTGAGGACATGGGAAAGAGTAGGAAAGGCTGATTGATTACTTGATGGTTAAAGCTGAGGAACCAATGCTGCTTAAATACATACAGTGAGTGGTCTTGACTTGCAAAAAAATAATCTACAGAAGACCATATTGGGAAAACGAGTGAGGTCTGACATTCTTTGAAAATACATCATGTCCACATGTAAATCCTAAAAGGCATAGACACAGTGGTTCTTTGTACTAATCTTGCAATTTTTCCAAAATCTTGAAATTATGTAAAACTGCAAGATTGCAAAAGAATGAGGATCTGAGAGCCAGGCACCAGGCTCCATAGCCCAGCACTCCCCTGTGTGGCTGCTGAGCTGTGTCCGCTCCCCACCGTGGGTCAGCTGAGGACAGCGTGGGTCAGCCTCCTTCCTGCGAGCGATGCTGAGCTATGACTCGGAGAGAAGAGCGTCCCTCAGAGCTCAGGAAGAGGTGATTCCTGTGTGAGAGGAGAGCAGCACCGGGTGGCACTGAGCGCCTGAGCCACCAGGACTGTTCTAAGCCCACTGCCTGGGGGTTTTATTAGCAAAACAAAATAATGGCAATCAGAAAAAAAATACTCCGAATAATCTTTATTTTTACAGGATTTGGTGGAGCCGTAGGGTCTGGAACAGTAGGCCGTTTGGAGAACTTTGTGTTTATTAAAATGGTCTGGGCGCTCATTACTCTTTCTCTCCCTTTGAAACAGGAACGGAAAGTCTCCTGATAAACTGGCAGAGGCCCCGTCCAGGTTCTCCTAACAGCTCTCCAAGGACTTCTGAAGGTTACCTTCCCAAAAGTCTATGCTTTGGCCCTCACGCACCCTCCTGGTCATGCTACGAACAGTAGCATTACAGTTGGAAGGCTTTGTCTAAATGATTCTTTAAAGTATCATGGATTCGCCGCACGGAATCAGGTTCATCCTTCCTATTAGAAAAATGGCATTTCTTGCCCTTAGAATTCATTCCTTTTATTATTTATAAGTGCCACGTTTTAAAGGTTAACTTTAACACAAGTTGTGCATCTCGAACCCCAAAATGATATCCTTGCCAACACCCTTTATCTTCTGTTTTTTTTTTTAAGTTACCATCCTAATGTGTATGATGCTAAATTTTTTTTAAGATTTCATTTTAGTTTTAATTGTGTGTATCCATGTGTGCATGTGTCAGGGTATTTACCTATGAGTGCAGTGCCCACAGAGGCCAGAAGAGGGCATCAGATCCCCTGGAACTGGAGTTATGGGTAGCTGTGAGCTACCTGGTGTGGGCAGAAGAGCATGCACAGGTCATCCACAAGACCAGAGCATGCTTTTAATTGCTGAGCATCTTTCCAGCCCCTGAAGTTAAACATTTAAGTTTAGCATCTAAGTGTATGATAAAAATCTAAGTCAGGGGCTGGAGAGATAGCTCAGTGGTTAAGACATACTTCCTCCTAAAGAGCCCGGGGTAGGACCAAACAGCACCACCAGCTTGGAGTCTATGGAAGACACTTCGCATTCAAACCAGCATGGATTCTAAGTGTCACAAACACACACAGACACACAGGCTGGGAAGAACCAACAGAGCCTTTCCCATGAGTGTATCAGACACAAAACAGACGTGAGTGACAGCCCTGGGACTGCACCTGTGGATAATGGAACTCAGTGCTACCCAGGGAGCAGGCTTGGTTGGAGGACGATGTAGCAATGAAGCAGGAGAGGAGCTGGATGGCGGCAGGAGGACGCGTGGGAGGGCGGGGAGCCCAGGCTTGACACCACTGAAGAGGAGTCAGGAGCCCTTGCTAGGACAAAGGGACGTTTACTAAGCCACCCCAGCCAGGTGTCCTGCCAACTCGGCCAACCTGGACACAGCCAAGGCCCTCGAGACTTCAGCTGAAATTTTACAGTTGAGGGTTAATTGACAAGGCCTGAGCAGGTCACTCTCTGGTCACAGCCTACAGGGCCTTTTCAGCTCATCGCTTTGCCAAACCAACCTCATTTGTCAGAGGGAGGCTCAAGGCACTGTAGGAAGCAATGGAGGTGGCATTATCACTAAGGGCTCAGCTGGGGCTCCCACTACACACCGAGAGTCCCCCGACTGCAGAACAATGACCAGGCAGGAAGGCTATGAATTTTGAAGTATGTTTTCAGAGTTGAAAATGAACGCCACTTTAAATGCATATTATAGTACTTCAGCAGACTGAGGAGAGCACTGTGGGTAGGGCAGGGGGCGGAGCCAGAGTGAGGAGAGAGGATAGGATCCAATAGGCTGGCCTGGTGTCGTTCCCCTCTGCTAGCTGGAGAACAGGACACCTGCCCGAGTCCCATGACTTTGTAGTGACAGAGCCCAGGTGAGACCTGAGTCTTCCCTTTCCTGCTCCCCCCCCCACCCCTCCCCCCGCCCCCGGGAAGCTCCCTGTAGAGTGTCCGTTGTGCAAGCAACTGACTTCCCCTTGCCCTCCTTCCTAGCTACCTTTGTCATCTTAAACTTCTGCCCCACTGTCCTCTAAGATCTCTCCCAGAGCTGGATGTGGTGACACACCCTAACCCCAGCACTTGGGAAGCAGAGGCAGGTGACTCTCTGTGAGGCTGAGGTCAACCTGGTCTACACAGTGACTTCTAGGCCAGCTGGGGCTATAGGGAGACCTTGTCTCAAACAATAACAAGAAACAACCCCAAAAGATCTTTCCTAGAGATCGTTTTTTGGGTCATGTGCCTTACCTGTGTCAACACCTCCTTCCGACCCTCAGTCAGAAGGCAGCCTGTTAGGTCTTCACCCCAAATTAGATGCACACAGCCACCAATGCTAGAACACATGGCCAGTGGTGGTTACTAAGCCAGGGCCCCAAATGCCCATCACTGCAGGAACAGATTAACTGCAGAACAGTCCCACAGAGGAACACGGTACAGAAAAAAGAACTAGAAAAGTCCTCCCACAGTCAGCAGTGTGGACAGGCCTCAAACACAGCACTGAAGGGATCTGGACACACGGAAAGCACGCACAGCTCACAGCCTGACTCATCTACCAGGATGAAAAGAGTTGATTTTAGCTTACAGAGTGTATAGCCCAGCAGAGACCGCGGAGGAACGCTGCTTCCTGGCTGGCTCTCCCTGGCCTGCTTGACTCCCATCCCTCGCCCACCTCCCTCCGCCCTTTTATTCTTTTTCTTTTATGTGTATGAGTGGTTTGTCTGCATGTATGTAAGCACATCAAGTGCATGCAATATCAGCAGAGGCCAGAAGAGGGGGTCAGAACCCTTGGAACTAGAGTTACAGATAGTCATGAGCTGCCACGTAGGTGCTGGGAACTGAACTCAGGTCCTTTGCAAGAGCAGCCATCTCTCCAGCCCCTCAGCTTCATTTCTTATACAGAGGCTTGTCTCCTAGGTGATTGCAGGTCCTGTCAAGTTGACACTATTAACCATCCCAGTGAGAAAAATCAGACTGTGTCCTGTGTTTTCTCTAGAAATGCAAGAACAGGAACCAATTTCCAAGTGGGTGGTGGGAGAATCCGGCCAAGTTGTGGGATGCTACGTGTGTCTGGCTTTCAACCTGATGGACTCTACTCAGTCTGCATGGTTCTTTCTCTGTAGTGTCTACTCACGCATCAATCCGTTCTAGAGAAGGAGGACTGCAGATGGCATGACTTTATGGATGGAGGTGTGGAGAGCTAGGCAGCGTAGGGAGCTTCCCTAAAGGCACAAAGCCAGCAGATAGCTCAGAATCAGGACTGCGATTCAGCAGTGGTCCTAGGCTCCTTGCACGAGCCCATGAGCCCTGAGCTCATTAAGTCATCCTTGGGTAGGGTGAAGCTGGCAGCTGGGCCATCAGTCCTCCCTGGGGATTGTTTTCTGGGCTTTCTCTTCTTAACACACTCCTGGGATCCGTTTGAAGGCCGCTCCTCTCCTACATTTGCATCTCATTGAGTTTTCACACTGGGCTAGAAGGCAGTATTCCAGAAAGGAAAATGCTGGTTCACAGAGAATCCGGCCCACCCTCTCTGAACATGTATACAATGGAACAGTTGCTCAGAGAGGGCTTGGAGAGAAAGCTGGCAAGACCCACGTACCATGGAAGGAACACGTTAGGAAGGCTCTAAGGAAACTGGGTTAGCAGCACATCTCCACATGCGTTTCCGTGGGTGAGCATCATTTCTTCTTCATCAGGCAGCTGCGCTGTTCACTGTGGCTGGCCCTGTGAGCCCCTGGACTGTAGGCACTGCACAGTCCTCTTGGCTCTTGTTCTTTGGGAGCCTTCTCTGCTGGCTCTCCTCCTCAGCTGGAGGTTTCCAGGGACAAGGCTACAGTCTCACGCATTCTGGAGCGCGCCTCCTGGTGCAGCACACCGAAGCAGCTGTTGGGGAAAATTAATCCCAACTTGTGGACTCTAGCAGCGCGCTCCGTTCCTCTTTCTTTTTTCTTTTCCTTCCCTCCCTTCCTCCCTCCGGTTTCCCCCAGGATCTTGGTATGTGTGATGTGTGTTTATGTGTATGTGTGCATGTGGAGGTCAGAGGACAACCTCAGGGGTCTATCTTCATCTTCCACCTTGTTTGAGGCATGGCCTCTTGTTCACTGCTAAATACACCAGGCTAGCTGGCCAGCAAGTTTTGGGAATTCTGCTGTCTCCACTCCCCACCTCACCACAGGAGCTCTGGGGTAATAGGAGCTTGATGTAGGTTCTGGGGATTTGAACTCAGGCCCTTTACCCACTGAGACATCTTCCCAGTCCCATCTCTGGCTTTTTGAGACAGAGTTTTACTCTGTAGTCCAGGCTAGCCTCAAACTTCCAGTACTCCTGCCTCAGCTCTCCCAAGTGCTGGGATTGCAGACATGTGTACCAGCACATCCAGCTGGCATGCTCCATTTTCATCTTGGAAGGTGTGGTGGCTTGAATGAGAACGTCCCCCACAGGCTCCAAGCAAAAACATCTTGTCCTCAGTTGGTGGCTCTGTTTTGGGAGGTCTTAGAAGGTGTGGCCTTGCAGGAGGAAGCACATCACTGGGGGCAGGCTTGGAGAGTTCTTAAGCCTTGCCAGATCTCCAATCACTCTCTCCCTCTTGTGCCTGCCTCTGGCCACCTCCTGCCACCATGCCTTCCTGCCATGATGGACTTCAAGTCCCCTGGAACCATAAGCCCAAATAAACTTTTTATAAAAACTTCCTTTTATAAGTCCCCTTAGTCACACTGGGCCAGGCATGACAGCACACACCTTTAATCCCAGCACTCGGGAGGTAGAAGCAGGCAGATCTGTGTGAGTTTGAGTCTTGTCTTGGTCATGGTGTTTTATCACAGCAACAGAAAAATAACTAAAACAGAAGGTGAGCCATCTCCTTTCTGTCAGGGAAGATGGTGGTGGTGGCTCCTCAGGCCCACTGGCCCCCCAGCCCTGGCTGCTCTCCACACGTACTGATGCTCCACGCAGCAACACATGGCTTTCCTGCAGCAGCCAGGCTTCCTCTGCAAAGCAGCTCAAGTAAACTGCTCCTCCCTGCGCTTGCCTTGCATTTCTCCCTCCACCAGGCTAGATTCCATGTCTTCTGCCTGGAACACTTGGCCTGTTTCTTCCCTAAAATCAAAATAAGGTCAAAGATCTGCTCTCTCAGGATCTCTCTCTGCCTTCCTCCAAAGAATACCAAGAGGCAGGAGAGGTGGCTCACTGGCTAAGAGCACTGACTGCTCTCACAGCACCCACGTCTGGTGGCTCGGGACTGCCTATAACTCCAGTTCCAGGGGATCTGATGCCCTCTGCTGGCCAACACAGGCACCTGTGTTCATGTGCACATACACACACATACACACACATACACATCATTCAAAAACAAAATCTTAAAAGGAAAGGACCAAGAGGATTTTGCCTGAACTCTTAGGACCGTACTATCTGCATTTCATGGTTTTCAGGTCTGTCTTCTGAGTCTAGAAACTTCTAAAGGGCAGAGATGGCAACACTCCATCTCTGAATCTCCAGTGGTTCTCAGTGTTTAGGAATTCATGGTTGCATTCACCAAACATATATTCACTATTACTGCTTCAGGACTGGAGAGCAGGTGCAGCCGTGAAGGGCCCAGGCTCACAACGCAAGAGACAACATATGTTTACTGGTACTGCTTTAAAAAGGCCCTCCCCAATGACCTGTCCAAAGTGGCCTTTCACACTTCAAGCACCATCTGTAGCCTGTTTATTTATCCCTTCTCCTACAAGGGTTTGTGCTGCCCTAGAATGTAACTTCAGTTTGTCTTGCTCACCTCGGTGACACAGTATTGGGTGCTCAGACAGGCATCATATCAAGAAGTGAATGCAGAGCCAGGCGCAGTGGTATGCACCTGTCATCCCATGCACATCCCAGAGGCAGGAGTGTAACTTGAGCTTAGGAGTCCGAGGCTGGCAAGGCCCTATCTCAAAATAGTAGTAAAAACAAAGTTTAAAATATTAAAAAGGGGCTGGTGAGAAGGGTTGCCTGCATAAAGGCGCTCACCTCGCAAGCCTAACAATGTGAGTTTAGTCGTTGGAAGCCATGCAGAGGTAGAAAGAAGACTGTCACCACAAATTGTCCTGTATTTCTACATGCATGTCATGGCATGCACTCACCCACACACAGATCACACATACACACATCACACACACCAATAAATTAATTTTTAAAAAATAAAAGGAAACGAGGGCCAGTGAAATGGCTCAGCTAGTTAAGTAAGGCACTTTCCGCCAAGCCTGACCACCTTTCAATCCCTAGACCAGCAGTGTAGAAAGAGACAGCTGTTCCTGCAGGTTGTCCTCTGACCTCCACATGCACACCAGGCACGCACGCACCCTCAAACACACACACAAATAATGTTATAAAAATTTAAATGTCAAAGAATTAACAGAACACATGTGTGTAGTTCTCACGCAGTGCTTATAAAGAAACAGGTTGAGAAGCCCCAGGCTCGCAGGAGAGGTGTTGATATGCATCACCATGACAGGCTGGGTTAGTGTCAGAGCTGTCTGTCCAGCAGGTGCCCTAAGACCACCCCTTACCAAAAATCAGAAAGGGCATGCTCTGCTATGCGATGAGGCGGTGGTTCTCTGGAAAGGCCATGCTGCACCCATCTCTGCACACGGTCTCGGTGAGATGGACTGCACCCGTCTCTGCGCACGGTCTCGGTGAGATGGACTGCACCCGTCTCTGCGCACGGTCTCGGTGAGATGGACTGCACCCGTCTCTGCGCACGGTCTCGGTGAGATGGACTGCACCCGTCTCTGCGCACGGTCTCGGTGAGATGGACTGCACCCGTCTCTGCGCACGGTCTCGGTGAGATGGACAGCACTTCTCAGGCCTGCTTGGTAACCCTGCAGGATCAGGAAGTGACACTACTGTACAACATAGGAAGAGTCTGAGAATTTAGTTCCAAGTCACGTAGTGCATAGCAATCAAACTGCCACAATTGCTGTCTAGCTGGATTGCAGAAGCTCACTGTCCTACCTTACCCAGCCTGTCTCATCCCGTCCCACCCTGATCCAAGGAATCCTGGCACATGGAAATCCCTATGGAAGGTGGACCCTGAGCCTGTGACAGGGTTGGGAGCACTTTTCTGTACTTGAAGAGGCTAATTGCAAGGCTTCTCCTTCAAGATCTCTGTTAGAGGCCAGTGGACTCCTCACAGGGTGGTGTGGTCGGCCGCTGCCAAGATGCCCTTAATCTGTTGCAAGACTCTCACCACTCATGAACATGAATGTAAGAAGTCCAAATTAAAAAAGGATTACACTGATGCCCTTTAAGAATTTTACTTGAATTCTTTTTTTTTAATTTTGATACATGAAGACCAAACCCAAATGGGCCTGCGCACAAGAGCTGGTATCGTTACACGCATTCATTAGGCCAGGAATTGATTACACAGAGCGACTGTACCACCAACAGCCAAATTCCCCAGACAGCCCCTCGCATGCACCCATCCCTGCTCCGAGGCTTGTCCCCGCTCTTATTCAGGGAATTCTTTATTTGGTCCTTTCTCTTGCTGTCACCTACAGCAGCTGAGCATGAAGGTCCCTTCCTAAGCACGCATGTCCACACACTGCCTAAGTATCTATTCATCCCACGCCCACCTACCTGTCCACTGGCTTCAACTGAACATACAAGGAGACAGAACAAGGGATACACCCTTTGGAGATCATCCTTAGTAAGTGACATCCAAAAGCAAACAGATTGGTACTTCCCTAGGGATATAAAGCTAAATTCTTTATTTTGTCAAGTTCACAACTTTCCTTTATGAGTGTTTCTGATATTCTTAATTCGTGAAGAGCCTGCAAAATTCAATGTGGTCCAATTTGGTCTCACTTCTCGGAAAGCTTCCTAGACATTCCTGAGGGCTTTGTAAGTGAGGAGCAGAACCACCCTGGGGTTCTGGAGGCTGGGCCCAAGTTTGAGCTCACTGGACTGACACCCAAATGCATCATTCCCATGGTGCCAGTGATGCCCTTGGATTTCTAGACCCTTAAGAAATGGCAAAGGGGAGAGGCAGCTCTGCGGTTAAGAGTACTGCTGCTCTCGCAGAGGACCTGGGTCACAGTTCCAGCACCCACATGACAGCTAACAACTGTCCGTAACTCCAGCTCCAGGTGAATCCAATGCCCTCTTCTGATCGGGCAATGCAGGACACGGGTGCACTTACACACACGGAGGCAATTCCCTCATAACCTAACAATGATAAATAAGAAATCAGAAAAGAAAAAGGCAAAGACGAAGGAATTTTGACAGTGCAGAAAATGAGGTACTGATGAGGTCATCCCTGATGCACCTTGGAGAGCTGAACCTGTGGTCTGAGGAGGGGCCGACAGGGAGGAAAGCCAAGAGTGCTGCGGTCGGAGATCATGAGGGTGAAGAGAGGAAAAGGTGGAGAGGTAAGTCCGAGCCGCCAGGAGGGGCGGCCGCTCCTCACCGCACAGACGCGGGAGGGGACGGGACGCAGCCAACGGCCTGGTGTGCCGGCCAGATAACCCCGCGGCTGGGGAGGCAGGGTGGAGGCTGACTCGCCAAAAGGCAAACGCCAAAATCCACATCCCAGGGAGCTGCTCTGGCCCGGAGAAGCTGGAAGTGCAGAAGGTGGGGCCGGAGAGGAGGGCGCCTCTGTCCCACGGGGCATGGCAGTGGCGTCCCGGGGACATTTCCCCTCTCCACCTTCTGAGCTGCACAGGAAGAATGTGTTCAGAACTACTTCAAATCTGAAAAAAAAGAAGCGCAAAGCCATAGAAATACAATTTACATTTAAAAACATGGGCCCCATGGACCCAAAGAAGGGCTCATTTCCTCGTGTGTCACGAAGTCAAGAACGAGCAAGGCAGCTCCTTCTGCCCCCTGGTGGCTTCGGGTAAAACTTCAGAAAAGGGGCAAAAAGAGAGCCGGCCCGGCTCGGAGCCCCAGCCGTCCGAATGACGAAGAAGACGCAGCAAACCCTCCAGGCTCACCCCGTGGAGGCTGGGCGCAGCCGGTGGCCTCTCTGCTAGGCTGGGTCGGCGACTCTGCTCCCCGAAGCTGGACGGTGGCAGCAGCTGAGGAGCCAGCGTAGCTCCCACAGGGTCTCGGGGTGCTGGCTGGCACGTGCCTCGGGAGCAGCTCACCGGCGTCAATGCCCACTTAACAGCCCTGCTGGCCCGGCTGTCCACTCCTCCCTGCCCGTCCCCGATCCAGGCTGGACGCCCAGCTCTGCACGTAGCTGACTTTGCTTGGAATGACACAGAAGCACCCTTTTCCGGGTACAGCCTGCACCTTGCCTTTCCGCCCGTTCAGGCAGCATTCTACTGTGCTACGCATCGCCACTTTTTCTCCATTTCAAAACGTGTGCATTTGATTTCCTGACCTATTTAATAGTGCGCGCAGCTAACCTGGGAGGCACTGTGAAACGCCAATTTTAAGCTGCAACACCTCCTCCCGAATATGCCTCCAGGCAGAAGAATCATGCAGGAAGGGTGCAAGGGTGGGGGGCAAGATGGAAAGAGTCATTATCAGTTCAAACGCAGCAACCTGCTGAGCGAGGCAACCCCACAGTCCATGAAATGGGGCTGATTTTCCGGATAGCCTGTTGTTCAGTTTTCTTTCCAACAAAACAAACAAAAATGCACATAGCTGTATGAGGCCTCAAGCTCATTCCATTCGCCCCGGTTTTGCCAAGGGGGTGCAGAATGGGTGCCGGGAGGGAGGCTCTGCCTGGGCTCCTATGAGTAATTGTTTATGCACATTCTATTAGGGAAAGGCAGCCATTACAAAGTCCTTACCCTTTTAACACTGGATTGTCCTTTGTGAAGGGTCATTTGAAATGGATTCCAATTCCACGGCCTCTAAGACCTGTGTCAATATTGTGAACTTGCAGATAACTGTAATTATCCAGTGATAGAGCCTGCTTATTGCTTTAACGATTCTGAATGGCAATATTCAAATTGTACTGTATGTTTCTTAGCATATACTGAACACACTTTAGCCATTTCATGGATAGTTCAGGAACCTTAACATCTAACTGGCTTGAAAGGACCCTGTGCTCAGGAGCTGTCTGAGATGGACAGAGTCCCAAGCCTTGGAATGGTAGAGTTTATTCTTTCTTTTCTATGAAACACCATTAAAACTTGATTTAGGGGGTAGGGAGCTATAGCTGGGTTGTTAGAGTGCTTGCCTTGCATGCTCAAAGCCCTGGTTTGATCACCAGAACAGCACAGACTAGACGTGGTGGCACACCTGCGGCCCCGGCACCGGGGAGGTGGAATCACAAGGGTCGAAAGTTCAAGGCTGCTGGGCACGGTGGTGTACACCTTTAAAGGGATTAATCCTAGCACTCAGGAGGCGGAGGCAGGCATATCTTCAAGAGACTGAGGACAGTGTGGTCTACATTATCAAGCCCAAGGCCAGCCTGGGCTACAAGATACCCTGCCTCAAAAACTATAAACACAACGGTAGAAAACAAAATGGACTGGAGAGATAGCAGATAAAGGTGCTTGCTGCCAAGCCTCATGATCCGAGTTCCATCACTGGAGTCCACATTGTGGAAGAGAATCCAGACCCCTCAAATTGGGAGTGCCATTTTGAAAGATTGTGGAACTTTTAGTGGTTGGATCCCCTTGTTGGAGGAAGCAGGTTGCTGGGACACACTTTGAGGTTACTAGCCCGGTCCCACCTCCTGTCTGGTCCCTGCATCCTGTCTGAAGACACTGTCAGCCGGTGCTTCATGATCCCGCTCTCATGCCTACCCCCGATAATGGACTATATACCCTGTCTTTGCCCAACACCTCAGGCGAGGAAGCTGAGGTTTGCTGACCTTCCCACTGTCCAAGGTCAGTGGTCAATGATGTGGGACTTGAACATAATCTGGTTTGCCTTTCTAGTCCAGACCCCCTGATATGTATTTTCCGTTCTTTACACTTATTAAAGTTAGCCCAAGGATGCAGCTTTCAGTAGAACACGACCACAATTCCAGGGAATTCAGGGTTCCCTTTCATGGATTCTTAGTCTTGTTAATTAAAATATTTAAAAACCAAGTCAGAAAGAAGCTCGAAGTTAGCCCAAGGATGCAGCTTTCAGTAGAACACGACCACAATTCCAGGGAATTCAGGTTCCCTTTCATGGATTCTTAGTCTTGTTAATTAAAATATTTAAAAACCAAGTCAGAAAGAAGCTCGAAGCTCATTTTATTAGAATTTCAGAGAAAACAGGAGAGTAGGTAAGCTATAAATGTTGGTTACCACTGGGAGGAAGGAGATGGAGGAGAGGAAGAGAAGGGAGATGGAAGAGAGGAAGAGGAGAGGAAGAGGAAATATGCCCTTCCGAGTTTGCGTACAGGAAAACAGGTGCATTCAGCAGAGGAGACGCATGGCTTCAGAGCGTCAACATCCAAAGGGTCAGCGAAAGAGGCTGTTTATTCAGAGAGAGAAGGCACTCCCAGGAACGGGGTGGGCTAGTAAGCTGAGGGAAGAGTCCAAGAGTGCTAAGCCCCTATGCACGGGACTCTCCACAGGACATTTACACAGCACCAGCCTCTCCCACAGCTGTATGCAGCCGGCTTTTCTGATCACTAGGTAAAGCCCAGGTAAGGAAGCTCTTGTGGTCTTTTTCAACCATATGGCTTTTTCATATGCTAATCTTTTAAAAGATTTTAGACTCGATTGCATTCACTAGTGTGTCATGTATGTGCCCATGTGTGTAGAGATCAGACGTCAGCCTCAGCTGTTTCCCTCAGTCACCATCTACTTTGACAGGATCTCTTATTGAGCTAGCCAACAAGCTCCAGGGATCTCCCTGTCTCTGCCTTCCCCGGCCCCTGCCCTCCCTCTCTCCCCACCCCCGGGTCGTCCCCCACAGCCGGCACTGGTTTTCCAGGTGTGAGCCCTGCCTGGCTTTTTGTTTCTTACTGTAGGTTCTGGGGGATCAAGTTCAGGTCTTTGTGCTTCTGTGCATCTTACTGACCAAACCTCCCCCCCCCCCCCCCAGCCCCTCTTCTTGAGACTCTAGCAGTGTTCCAGATGGTGGAAGTGGCTAAATAAACAAGCTACAGACACATGGGGTCCACAATTCATCACACACTGATCTTGCCAAAATTGAAGGCACAATACCTGGACAAGGGAAACAGAAAAACACACCTACTAGAGTGAAGTCAGCTGCTTTCCAGACTTTCCCTCTAAACTGGGTTCTTTACTTCTAAATGTTCCCTAAAGGGCATCAGCAAAAACATTACTTCAAGCATAGCCATCAGCTGCTATAGAAGCTGAAGTCTTAATCGCAGTCATGGTCACACTCTGGATATTCTGCTGGCCTTCTTAGTAAGATGATAAATGGAATTGTGTGAAAAAAGCCACTGTAGATCTCCAGAACAGGCAGAAAACCAGGGGACTATCCACGGTCACTCTTGCTCTCTGGAGGATTGCATCCCCACACTGCCCGGCCACCAACCACCCCATGACCTCCCACCACTAGCAATGCTGCTCAAGGCTTCACACCTCCGGGGGAATTACAGCCTTACACTAAACCTTTAGTGTCTGAATAGCATGCTCCTTCTAAAACTCCCTGAGATTTCTGTGCCGAGTTCATCACTGCAGTTTTGGTTAGAAGGTTGTACTAGGAAAAAAAAAAAGAATTACCCTTACAAGAGGCTGGGAGGATGGCTCAGTGAAGAGTGCTTGCCTTGCAAGCATGAGGTGCCCCTGTAAAAAGTCAGGCATGGCTATGCATTTCTCTAACTCTAGCTCTGTCGGGGGAGGGGAAGATGGCTGCTGGTCTACTTCCAGGTTCAGCGAGAGACCCTATCTCAAAAGGAGTAGGGTAGAGAGTAAGAAAGCAGGACACCTCATCTCCTCTCCCTCTGGCTTCCGCATCCACGTATACATACACACACACACACACACACAACACAAATAATTCAGCAACAGTTAACTTGCAGATCAGTCTGGCATCTCTCCATGTTTTAAAGATGGTAGACAGGCCCACAGAACTGTCTCTATATAAATGAGCTAAGCGCTTACATTGGGAATCAACCTAAAATGTTGTTTTTCTTGTTTCGTGATCAAAAAGCTCCATTGCTGAGAGATGCTATTCAGACTCACTGAACAGCAAATTAACAAAGTGCGATGAATTGGACTTCATGAAGTATTCATGAGTTCTCATTTAACGCTAATTTAAAAAAAAAAAAAAAGGCCTACGTTAAATGATTTTAAGACCCTAGCTCAGAGTGACAAGCATAAAAAATTAAAAGTTCAGGGGAAAATTCAATCCAAGATCACACGGTCACATTACACAAGTACAACATTTGTCCCTTTTCTTACAGTGAATGCCTCTAGCCTGTTACATTAAAATAAAGTTAAAAAAAGCAATTTTTTTCATACTGTATTTAATCAAACTTTAATGACCCTTTGATTCTTAAACAAAAAAACATTTGTGCTAGTCACAAACAGTCTGCAGTATGCACGCAGATGAGTGAAGGCCGCCTCTGTAAGATGGCTGCAATACTCTGTCCCCAATGTCACTGCACGGCCTTGGCAGGGATTAGCTAGACTGTGTTTGCAACAGCCTTTTCATTGGCATTCCTTCCTCAAATTGCAAATGAAGAGATGGAAAGCTCTAAAAACGAACAGTTTGGAGGCAAGATGGCTCAGTGGGTCAAAGCACTTGTGGCAGCCAGAGGACCTGAGTTCAATCCTCGGAACTCACGTGGAAGAGCCAGATGCAGAGGGCACATCTGTAGGAACTCCTTCCCACCTTGAGAGGAGCGGGGGAGATGGGAAAAGCACCCAGAAGCTTGAGGGCTGGCTAGCCTAGAGACTCACAAACAGGTTAGAAGGAGAGAACCGACTGCCTCCCAAAACCTGTCCTCTGACCTCAACAGGCACTGCACAGCACATGTGGCACCCTCTATAATTTTGTTAAAAAAAATAGTATTTTGGAAACCATGTATTGGCGACTTTCATTCCCAGTCTCGTCAAAATAGTTAATGGACAATACTTTGTGAAAGGAGAGAAGTCTGACAACACAGTAGGTACAGAAGCGCAAATCTGCTCCCGTTAAATCTCAAGACAGTCAATTCACTGAAAGAGCACAAAGCTGAGCTCAGCTGTAACTGCGGCAATCACTTGTCCCTGCACTTCAAGACCTTTGTTTTTGAAGGAATCAGTAATTCAGATCCTCGATTTGTTGTTAAATAAACTTAAGCTTTGGGCATGTCACTGGAATTTTAGAGGTCTGCAAACTTAAAAACAGGAGCTCTTGTCTCCCAGGAAATATCTAGTAGAAAGATGAGAGAGGCACGAGCCTCTAAAAGCCATTCACTTTCCGAAGCTTTGGGTAAGGAGAAAGACCTTCCGCCCAGCGAGCGGCAAAGGGATTGGATGAGGGGTGAGAATGGTGCTGGTGTCTGCTCAGGCTGCTGTAGATGACCAAAACCTAGATCAGTGTCTGCTCAGGCTGCTGTAGATGACCAATACCTAGATCAGCGGCTTAAGACCGCAGGTATTTATTCCTGCCCTCTGGAGGCATGGGAAGTTCAAGATCAAGGTGTTAGAAGACTTGGGGTCTGCTGGGGGCACACTTTCTGGTCACAGACACTGGCTTCTTGCTGAATCCTTCCATGGTGATCTCTTTTACAAGAGACTAACCAAACCTGCAATGGCCCTCCCTTGTCCTTTAATTACCTGCCCTGGGTCCCAACTTTACGTGAAGCTAAAGATTTAAATACTGTATATAAATTCCAGAGGCATACCATTTCTATGCCCCAAGAGTTGCTAAGAATGGATAAGAGATAAACCTGGTAGGAGGTAAATAAAAGAGGGCGACGGGGGGGAGGAGTGTCAGTATCATCAAAATACATTATACACATGTGTGAAAATGTCAAAGAATGAATCCTGTTTTTAAAAAGCATTTTCCCCACTCAGGCTATCTGACACAGTGAGAAGGGGCCCGAATGCTGCTTACTAAGAACACGTTGAGAACTTCACGGTATGAGGGCTGGAGGCGGCTCTCCTCTGTGGCAGAATGCTTCCTAGTGTGCATGAGGCTCTGGATCTAATCCCAGCTCTACAAAAACAAATTCATATTTGTATTTAATCTTGTTTGGATAATATATATATGGAATGCTAGTCATTTTAAATCCTAAAAGCAAAACTGACTTTTCATTAAAAAGGAAAATGATGAGAAACTACAACCAAAAAGCTAGTAATACTGGTTAATTATAGTCACTACTGCTTGTAAGAAGAGCTCAAAGCCCAGTGTTCTTCTTTAAAATGTAATGCATACACCAGAATATTACACAGGCATCAAAATCATTCTGTCTTCTGGCTCAGTTACTTAAGATACTCATAATAAAAAGATATAAAACATTTATTTTATGTGTGAGTGTATTGTCTGCATGTATGTAAGTGCACCCATGTTGTGCAATGCCTGCCAAGGTCAGAAGAGGGCATCGGATCCCCTGGAACTAGAATTACGGATGGCTGTAGGTGCTGAGAACTGAACCCAGGTCCTCTGCAAAAATAGTCAGTGCTCTTAACTGCTGAGCCACCTCTCCAGTCCCTCCATATACACGGTATTAGCCCACTTTTTTCTTCAAAAATAACATACTTGTGTGCACATGTGTGCAAACACACACACAGATATGAAAATAGTTTGAAAGACTACATGTTAAAATGTGAATGTTAGAAAGTGATGAAAAGTGATTTTTCTTTAATAGTTTTTCCTATATTTTCTGAAGGTTTTTCTATAAACACTGTCATTTTCAAACCAGAAAAATAACAAAACTATGACTATTCTGGATGCTCTCCCCCCACCCCTAAAAAAAGCAACGTTAAGGAGTATACCCCAGCAACAGACTGCGATTAAATTCACTTGTGCTTTATATTTTTGAAAATATCACTGTAAACTTTAGAAAATCCCTCAGGATTAAAAAAAATAACAATCTATTAGCCAATTTACTTTGTGAAACTGTAGACATTTGCTTAAAGTGAGGCTGCACTCCCCCGAAAAGGATTCACACCATACTCTTACTTATAAAATCAATGGTCTAGAATAATTACTGAAAATTAAATTTTATAATGCAAATGACCAACGTTTTCTCCATATTCACTATATGTGAAATGTATCCAGGGAAACACAGATACAGATACACATTTGAGATAGAGCTTCATGTATCCCAGGCTGTCCCAAACTTGCTACATAGTCAAAGAAGACCTCAAACTTTGATCTTCCTGCCTCACCTTCTGAGTGCTGGATTGCAGCATCCACTACCCACTACCCTGCCTGGGCTATGCAGTGCAGGCATACCTCTATTTTTAAAGTAATGACCAACAAGACCACTGCCGACAGAATCAGCTTTATTTTTCCACTCAGACTTATCAGACAGATTTGCTTAAAGAGCGTATACAGAAACATCACATGCAACCAGATGTGTGGCCACTGGTTTTCCTCAGGAAAGGAACACACTTGGGAATACTCGTAATTCAAACATATTCTAACAGTCTCCGCTCCTTTCTTCTTCTAAGCCACAAGAGACATGTTTTGGTCAAGTGTCCATACTCTCCCTCACCTCTGCTCATACTGAAGTAATACAATGTTTACAGACCAAACTGTCTGCTGTTCAGAAACCTAGGAAGGTTCTTCTACATAATAATTGGGATGTGCTAAGAAACCACAGGAAACTGGCATTTGCAAATGGATAAAAATAGGATAGACTGCTTAGAAGAAAACAAACAATAATTTTTTGTCTAAATAATTTCAATCCAATGAATAATATATTTATCTGATAATATAGCTTCTGTATCTTAGAATATAAAAAGTGCTCAGATTACATGTAACAAAAATAACCAAAATCTCAGAGAACTGAAATAATTTCAGTAAAGACAGCGCCTGGGGAATCAAAATGACCTCTGTACCACCAGGCAGGGAAAGAGGTGTGAATCCACCTGAAACCAGAAGGGCTAAAGCACAGAGACTGCAAATGAAAAGCTTCCTGCCGGGTGAAGACAGACAGAACTGTGTCTGAGAGGGTCCCATGTGTGCTCCTTCATGAGGGCGATCAACACGAAATCAGGGATCACAGAACTGGATACTTCCCTTGAGTGTCGTGTCTTAGTCCATAAAGGAACTCAAAAAAAAAGTATGCGTTTTTTTAATGTGCTTGTATGCACATGTGTCAGGGTGCATGTGCATGTGTGTGGAGGCCAGAGGACAACACTGAGCATCATCCTCAGAAATGCAGTCCACCTCATTTGAAACAGGGTCTCTCACTGGGTCGGAGCTCACGTACTAGGCCAGGCTGCTGGCCAGGGAGCCCCAGGGATCCTCCTCTCTTCACCCGCGCCCCTTGCATGTGCACTTGTATGGAGCTCTGAGGAACTGAACTTGGAGCTTCATGATTGCAAGGTTTTATTAACCAAGCTATCTCCCCAGCCCTAGTATGCATCTTTGAAGTTATCTAGATCCCTATTTTTTTTTAAATCATTATATATTTGTGTGTGTCTGTGTAGCTAACAATCTTCATGTTCAAGTTGCCCTGAAGCCTCACTGGAGCCATCCTAGATGCTGCGTAGACAGGGATGATGAATCATTTCCCTCTGAACTCTGAAGGAATAACTCGAAGACTTTGGGTTGGTTTTCTTTCCACCTTGGAGTGCATCTACACACCATCCACACGGGGAAGTAGAATACAGTGCAGCCACCAGTGTCAAGGGCATCTACACCAATCCCACTCTACCTAATAATGCTGAGACTGCCCACCACACCTCCTGCACGGTCTTCCGATCTCCTTTGAGGCGCAGGCTTAACACTGCTGCTTCTCTTTCTCTAGGCTGGGCAAGACTTCAGATTACTGTCACTTTCCTATTTTTCTTAGTAGTTGCTTATTATGAGTATCATTTTTATTTTAAAATTTAAAAATCGAAAGTAAAGCTATCTTCATTGTAGAGGGGAAAAGATTCTGAAGGCAGTCCCAAACCAACTCTTTTAAGTAGTCTCAGGAGGAAATTCTGTAGGTCAAAACTCTAAAGGAACATCGGAATTTGGCAACTGGGGAAAATGTCTTTCTTCCACCCCCTATTTCAGATTAGAAAAGAACATGTCGCACTGCAGTTCACATACACAGAAGCACACACAATGACAGAGAATTTACACAGATGTTGTAATTTTTAAATCTTTTATGGTTTTTGTTCTCATTAGCTGCAGATTACTCATTAATGTTTTATTGAAGTGTAGTGCACTTGGGGGAAGTTTAAAATGAGTAATAGGAGGGACCTAAACTACTGAGTGTTATAATATATTTTTTTTAAATCAATAGAAACAGAAAAGGGGGCAGCTGGAGCTGAAAAGGCTGGGAGTGAGCACGTGGCAGCAGAGGAGAGACCCATCTCTGCTCCTCCCAGTTCTAACGCTCATCAGAGTAACACCCTTGCTGCGCCTGCTGCGCCTCTTTACCCAGGTGGCAGCTGTCGCCTTGATAGCAGGCATTTGGCATTGGAGGCGCCTGTTCTCTGACAGAGGGTCAGAAAAGGAACACAGTGGACAGAAGGTCCCACCGAGCCCAACACAGCTTGTGGCATAGCTGTAGGAGCCTTTAAGTACTAACCAGCTTCCATCTCTAACCAAGACAAGTGTCCAAGATCCAAGGAATGAAAAGCTGGTACTTTGTTCTTTGGATGAGCTTCAGATCAAGCAGGAGTTAACTATTCTTCTTTAAAATATGTTTCTTAGATTTTTAAGAAACTGAACAAATACCTCTAAAGTCACTGTGTATTTTACCGTCTAAACTGGGACACTTCTGGGGGACAAGGGGCCACTAGCAACAATTATTCTAGGGAAAACAATTATGCCAAGACAACAGAAGTGAGCAGGCATACCTTGGACAAATGGACACTCAGTGTGAATACAAGGTCGTCACACCTGTATTTTCTTTTCAAGTTCTCTATTAAATTACGCAACACAGCACTGGCAGTAATCTAATATTGAACACTAAGTGACAAAAGTTTTACTCTAGAGAAGACATGTTTCCTGGCAACGAAACGTGCTCTCCTCCTGTGTCCCCATACTTGAGGTTTCCCAGCACACACTAATGTCTTGCATGGATCTGAGCAGACAGTATGGGTTAGAATTTCACTACTAGAATAAAAACAGCATGACTGTGATGAAATCACCTAGATTCACTTCTTAGTTTCCTTCCCCAAATACTTACTGGTGGTACTTAACACACCTTGCTCCAGAATCAAACTCCAAAATGTCAAGTCCCAATTATGGGGCTAGGTCATAACATATTTTTTAAATCTTTATATTAACCATGAAATTCTCACAAATATAATGTCACAAAATATTTTTTAAAATCTCTAAGACTGTCACAATGAAAAGTGTACTTGGTGGATGGCTGTAGTTACAGGAGGTGTGGACCGTCCTGTGTGCAGGGAGTGCTCCAGACCCAAAGCCGGGCTACGGCCCCGGCCCTCAGCTTCTGAACAGCAGCATCCTCTCGGAGCACTTCTGTCCCACCAGGCTTGCATACTGCAGCACGGTGGCCTCCTCACTCGAGTCTTTCTGGTGAGTCTTATAAACACCGTAAGGCATGACAGATTTTTTGTGAAACACTCGTAGTCGGTCAGGTTCCTTACTTCGGCCTTCATCCACTGCAAAGAAAAAAATGCCAATCACAATTAGCCAGACACCAAATATTTTGCACTTCCTAATGTTAAAGTGTGTACTCTGAAACGATCTACGCACGACAGGCACAGCCTGTTCACCCAACAGTTCACGAGAATAAACAACATCGGCCTCAGTGAAAGGGAATCAACACTCCCTAGTGTGACAGCCAAGACAAAAGCAGAGACTGGCAGTCTAGCTGGGCATGGTGGCACACGCCTTTAATCCCAGTGCTCACTCGGGAGGCAGAGGCAGGTGGATCTCTGTGAGTTCAAGGCCAGCCTGGTCTACATAGCCAGTTTCAGGCCAGCTGGGACTAGAGGGAGACCTTACCTGAAAAAGAACAATAAAACCAACCAACCAAACAAACAAAAACTGGCTGTCTATACCATACTCTTCTGATTTTCTGAGGCACAGGAAGGATAATAGTGGTTCAGCATCTTTCCAGAGTCTGTTTTAAATCTCCTTTGCCTCTCCAGTGCTAATGTGCTGCCTAAAGTTTTGGGTCTGCAAGGAAGCTTATGGCCCACTTGGTGGGTATGAGGAGGCCTGGGCCTTGGGTACTTTTGTTCTCCGAGGGAGGGCAGAAGGCAGATTCTCACAGCTTCCACAGAAGATACGGCCTAGGGTGCTGCGGCTGCTGCTACTGGACTTTCTCTACTCCCACAGAGAAGCTCTGGTTTATATCAGGGCATGTAGCTCACCTGGAAAAAGGCCTGTGTCCCTGAGGTTAGGTGTGGCCGCATGACCAAGTTCTGGCCAACACACTAAAGTGAGGTGTTTTATGGGAGTTTCCAGGATTTTTTTCAAGAAGAATAAGCTCATCCATGCCTTCAGTCTCTCTTGTTTCTTGGCCTTTCATTCAGGATCTACCCTAAACCCTGACCATCATGATGTCAGGAGCCCTAACTTCTGCCTTAGAACTGGAAGGTAAGAACTTGCCCTTGGTTCTGTAAAGACAAAAGACAGAAGCTGAACAAGCTGACTTCATGGAACAAGGCTGCCCTGCAAGTCTTAGGTCTAGATATCTGCATAAACATAAACCATTCTGTCAAAGCCAATATTCTTTTAGATTTCTATGACTGCTAACCCTATCCTGACACAGTGCTACAATAGCAATTAAAATGTACACACACTTAAACCATTAAATCATGCCACATACAGCCTAACATCACACTGGAATCATCAAAGGAGGTTTTTAGAACTACCCAAACACCTCGGGATCCCCTCCCTCTACAGAAATGCCAAGTCAAAACTGGTCTGAATAAAGTTTCTTGAGTATTTTCCAGTGGCTGACGAGCACTATTCAGAGAAACACCCACAGATTTGCTTCTATTCACAGTTGCTCACTGCAGGGTCTGGAAGCAAATGCTCACCTATAAGGACCTGGTTAAAATCAAAGTTCTACACATCTATTGCAAATCAGGAGAAAGGATGGCACAGAACAGTAACTTTTTTTAGGGAAAAGCCCAGTATAGGTAGAATGAGTCTCTACCTCAAAATCTTAAGGACTAGCTAGGTATGGTGGCAGGCCTGCAATCCTGGCACCTGGGAGTTGAGGACAGGAGGATTATAAATTGAAGGCCATCCTTGGCTACACAGAGAGTTCTAGGCCAGGCTGGGCTCTATGACAAAAAATAAAAGTAAAAATTAAAATTAAAAAAGCTTGGTACCAGAGGTTTTAGATTATGGATTTGGGAATATTTGCATACTTGTAAGGAGACCTCGGAAAGGGGCCCAAACCCAAACATGGACCTCACTAACTTTCACATCCATCATACACAGAGTCCGAAGATCATTTCATTCAGTCTTTTAAGTGTGCCTAGGTACTGTTATCTACCACACGAGGTCAGGAATGGAGTTCATAACTAAGTCACAAACATTAAAAGTTTATTCTTGCTCAGCTTCTACTACTCTAAAGCAGAAATCACTCCAGGCCATTTCAGAAGAGGGAGAATAAGCATTCCTCGGAGGTCAAAAATGTGCTGATAGGCCCAGAGCACTCACCTCTCATCTTCAACAGAGAAGACAGAGAGAGTCGGGCTGGCCTCAGGCTGGCTGCACTTTTGGCCTACAGGTCCGTAACTGACCATTTGCTATCTGCTGGGCTTCACGGCCTATGTTTATGATCATCTGGTCACATCCTCAAGGAAGGCAAATTTAGTCTTAGTATATCCTACATAATTAATATGAAAGTCAATTTAATTCTAAATAAAAGTCCTATAAGATATCAAAACACTGAAAATAGCAATACTAAACCAAAGGGGAAAATGTACCTCAAATCCTTACAAAAAACCCTTTAAAAATATTTTATTTATTATTTTTATGTCTATGAGTGTATTGCCTGTATGTAGGTAGGTGCACCTTTGTTGTGCAATGCCTGTGAGGTCAGAAGAGGGTGTTGGAAGCCCTGGGACTGGAGTTAGAGACAGCTGTTAGCCAAAAAAGCAGCCAGTGCTCTTAACTGCTGAGCCATCTCTACAGCCTCCAAATCCCCTTTTATAATCATCTTCTAAAGTTCGTCTGATGATGCAATCCTGGTGCTCACAGACAAAGATCTGCAGAGCTAAACCAACAAGGCATAAAGGCCTTTCCTTGATGGGACTTGGAGAGAAAGCAAGCCATTCTGCTATGCACGATGGTTGTCATCACATTCAAGGGAAGCTGCCAGTTTACTGAGATGATTTAGAAATATGTTCCAATAAGAACTTCATGAATTGGGTACTTCTCGCCAAAGAAGAATGCTGCACTACCAGAAAGACCTTATTCCTCTGTTTAGAACCAACTTGTGGAGTATGGAGGGCTGAGGAAAAGGGATACTAAGCAACACCAGATGACCTTTATATCCACAGAACTTGGTGCCAGCGTGATGTCCAAGGTTTGCTTTGCTAGGGACACAGTTAAAGGCAACCGCAGTGAAGACTGGCTGGAGAAGTGTACTCCTCAGCACTGCTGTCCGGTCCTGCACCTGTGTGCCTTCAGCCTGCTCTGCCTGAACTACTGCAGGCTGACTCTGAAGCTTAGCTGGCTAGGCCTCGGGGAGAGGAGAGCAAGGGCCCTTCTTCCTAAGACATTCTTTCTTGGCTGTGAGAAGGTTTTGTTTTTTGTTCTTAATGTTGTTGCTTGGGGGACAGGGTCTTGTTCTGTGGCCTCTACTGGCCACACCTCCCGTCTCGGCTCCCAGAGTACAAGTTTTACCAGTTGGCTCTGCTTTTCTGCTGCCATGCTGACTGCTCTTGAAATTGCTACAATTCTGGTGTCTCCTGGGCAGCCATAAGTGCTTTTTCTCTACGGCCTCTGGCCGGTAGTAGCTCCCTTCCACCGGTCACTCCCGGGTACCTCTCTACCTTGTATGAGTCTGGCTACACCACCACCTGTTACTGTCCACTTCCTGCACTGCATCTTCTCTGTGAATATCTGAAGTAATTTTACATTTTGGTCATCTTAGATTCTAAAACATGTGCCAATTTTAAACTATGTGTTGTTTATTACAAATTGCTTTATCCAACCAGAACAGAAAATTCATGCCCTTTAAAACAAACATTTAACATTTAATAGGCTACCATATTCCTTATGAAAGACTATGGTTTGAATATGGTTTGTCCCCTCTGAAATTCACAGGAAATGAATCTCTACTGTGAGGATTGGAGGGAGGAAATTCAATACAACTACACCGTTTAGAGGGGCCTTTGGGAGGTGCCTGAGATTACACCAGGCCACTATCTATGGATCCCTTTCTACGACTGAACATTCATGGCTTTATAAAGACAGAAAGGTCTGATGAGACCAGAGAATACACCTGTGCACTCTCTGTCTTTTGAATATTATGCTCTGCCTGCAAAAAGACCATCTTCAGATCTGGCCGGTCAATCTTGGATTTCTAAAACTTGAGGCTCAAAATAAACCTCTTTTTTTCTGAGTTGTCACTGCCATAGAGAACCATGTCATCTAACTCTAAATGTTCTTAGGAGGAAAGCAGAAAAGTGAAGAGCAGTGAGAGCAGGGAAAGCACCAACAGCACTGCTTGGTGATCTGGAGTTTTCTACATGTAACATCTTGCATCTTCCAAATGAAGCTTTAAAAGTTATACCTATATTTCCTGTGATGTTTGACAATTTAAACCTTTATAGTAAAATTATTTTAGAACAGGAAGACAAACTCTAAGATCCCAAAAGATGGGATAACCTAGGTTGATAGCTCAATGGCAAAGTACTTGCCACACCTGCCTAACAACCTGAGCTTGGAAACCCATGACCCCAAAACCCATGGAAAAAGGCAGAATTGGCATCTGTAACTCCCGCACACTCACACTGGGACAAGGGACTTGGAGAACCAGCAGTTTATGGGTTGACCAGTCCGGCACCTGCAGCAGTAATCAAGGGATTCAGTGTCAAACAAGGTGGACGGGAGGGACTGACACCAGAGGGTAGTGCTCTGACTGCCACACCCAGACAAAACATGAGATGCCATCATCTTATCTAGAAAGAGGCCACCCTCTGATTTTATTCTTTCCTACACTGAAAAAGAACAAAAAGGAATGTGGGTGTAGCAGCCCACGATTCCAACCCCACTGGATGGAAAGCAGAGGCAGGAAATCTGCAGTTCCAGATCCTGCCTCAAAAAGTCACAAAACAAAACAAAAACAAGGAGAACAAGAGAAGAACTTTAGTTGTGTATAACTTACATAAACTTTAAAAAGCTCTATTCCTCATAGAAAGTATGTATTTTATTGTTTCATTTCTCAAAAGGTGTATTTCAGTTCCATTTATTAAACACATGGAAAACTCCAAAATATATGTCTGCGGCACATTTGGAATTACAACATCTAAGCTGCAACCACAGAATTCCAGATCAGCTCGTGAAGCCGGCTGAAGGCCACAGCAGACACGTGCATCTAATTGAGACTCAGTGTCTAGACTGATAGTGACAAGTGTGTTAATCAAATTGGATAGTTTTTTAAAAAAATTATTACATCTATTTATTCATTTGTGAATGGCGGTGTGTTCGTGTTATGTCATATGTACGGAGGTCAGAGGACAGCCTACAGGAGGCCTTTCCTTCCACCATGTAGGTGCTCGGGTTGGCAGCAAGCGCCTTTACCCACTGCTTCATCTCAACCTGGATGGTTCTTTTTACTACAAATACTTCCGAGGTCAGGACTTAGAAACAAAGCAGTCAGATGCACAGTACACCTAGAAAGCAAGTATTCATGAGTCATTCGCTCTTTAACATCACACAGACAGGCTCACTAATGAATTTTAAGATTTTCTTCTCTTCAATATTAATATATCCCAGTCATCTGAACACCCAAAAGCTTGTGTCCTTCGTTTTCTTTTCAGTGGTGCTGACCACTGAACCCAGGGTCTCGCACATGCTAAGCAAATGCTCTACCACCACACAACCCTCAACCACCGCACAATCCTCACTCCATCGTTGTATTCAACACTGCGAATAACACGGCACTGGTTCCGCTGAGCTAGTGTGAATATTTCTAGTAATGTGCTGAAATACAAATCAGTTTCAGAATGACCCCACATTCTTGTCAGCACTTGTTTTTATCTGACCTCCCTTTTCAAAAAATATAGAATGCGTCATGAATTTGCGTGTCATCCTTGCGCGGGAGCTAGGTTAATTTCTGTGTTACTCAGTTTTAGTATCTGTGCTACTGAACGAGCACTGCATCGCCTTTTTGACGGTAACTTTCCAGGTAGGTGGCATCTTGCTGTGGTTTTGACTTGCATTTCTAACTCAATGATGACTAATGATGTTGAGCATCTTGTCACAAATAGCTTACTGGCCATTCAGTTATCTTCTTCAAAAAGTATCTATTCAAATCATTTCCTTGTTTTAAAATTTGTCTTTTTATTGAGTTGTAAGAATTCTTTATATATTTTAGGTACTAGATCCTTAACAGATGCCTGGTTGAAAATACTATTTCTCTTGCATTTTCACTTTCTTGTTGATATCTCTGGGAGCATGAAGGTTTTTAGTTTCAATGAAATCCAATTTATTTTTCTTCTTTTTCTTTCTTGTGCTTTTCAGGCCAGATCTAAGAAGCTAACCCCAAATCCAAGATCATCAGGACTTACTTACTTTGCTTATTTTTTTCTAAAAGCTTTACAATTGAATCTCTTACTACTTATGTTCGGTTCATTTTGGTTCCCTTTTGCTTCGGTAGGATGAGACACCCTGCTTCTCTCTAATCTTCCCACCAAGTACAACTGAAATCCACACATGTTACATACAAAACACACCTAAAAAGACCGAGAGGTGAGAGAAGGCGCCATAGCCAGGCCCTCTGATACCTGCATCTTAAACTCCCCATTTTCCTTTACTTGAGGCTACTGCAGAAGCAGGAAATCCTGCTGAGCCAGCACACTTGGGCTAGAAAAGAAAAGCTGAGTTCCCTATCCAGCATACCACGAAAGGGGCAGCATGATAAAAGAGACCTCAAAGACACAAGAGTTGTTATGGTAATTGTCCTAAACTAGAAACAACTCATATGTCCTTCTACAGGTAAAGCTATAGCGTCTGTGTCATGGAATACTACTCAGCAACAAAAGGGACTGATGACCGATCCAGTGAAGAGAAGGAGAAGCATGGCCACAGGCCACACAGCAAAGCATGTGTGCTGTTCTTCCTGAGACAGGGCTTCACAGCCTACGTTTTTTGCACACCCCCAACCCCCAAAAAAGTCCCAAGCGGGAAAAAAGTCTCTGAGATTAGCAAAGGAGGTATTTTCTGGCTTCACAGATTTTCATAAATAAAGGCAAACTATAATATCTTAGGTACAAATTTAAAATATTTTCTAAAGTTTCATTATCTTTGTACCATGCTCTCTAAAACTGACGGCTTTTGAACCTAAATACCAATTACTACTTTATGGTTTAAAATTCAAACATGATATAATGGGCCAAATATTTGGATCGAAGAAGCCAAATTTTAGTATGTCTTTTTCAACTCAACAGCTCATCATCCTTGATTCTTATTCATTTATTATTCAAGCAAGTAGGTTTTATAAGGTTTTTCTTTAAAGAAATCTTAATAGGATCTTTTATACTCCCTACAATTAACAACTATCACAAAATGATGGTTTAAAACGTACTGCATATGAAACATACAAACCTTAAAAGAAAACAAGACATTTAATTAGCAAAAGCTTGTAAAAAATATTAAAGTTAAACTAACATGAATCAATGAAACCAAGACTGTCAGAAAAGAACGGGAGGGAGGGAGAGTCAGAAGGGGAACATCAAACTGGATTCTTCAAGGACTATCGTGAACTGGATGTGGTGGCTCACAGCAGTGGCCCAACAGAAGGAAAAGCACAGACAGGAGATCCTTTAAGTTCCAGGTAAGCCAGGTCTACATAGTGAGTTCTAGGCCAGTCTAGGTCACAGAGTGAGACCCTGTCTCACACTCTCCCTAACAACAAAAAATAAGCAAGTAAAAATTACAAAAAGCCGAGGCTGAAGTTCACATGACCACCTCTACCGAATTGTAATTTTCTGATTACCAAAATACTGAAAACTAATACAGGACCTTTCTACCATCAACACAGGTGCTGCACACCAGAAAGAAAAGTCAGACCAGATGGAGCCAGTCCAGACTCACAGCCGGAATCCAATTTATGGTGGAATTTAACACTTCTTCAACACAAGACACTGAGATGTACTACGAATTTCATTTGGACTGCAAAGACTAGATAAGCCAAATTTCTGTTTTCAAGACCTTCATGCAAAATGCAACTTATTTCTCTTTCTAAAAAGCACATATTTTATGCCTCCATTAATTTCTATCTACCCTTGTTATTTAGAAGCTAAAACAGAATGAGCCAAACTTCCTACTACTGGGGGGAGGACTGGCAACAAGGAAGATGTCTAAGACATTCGTTTTACACTTAGGTCAACGCAGAAAAATGCACCTTCATATCTTCTCAGCAACTTTATTTCTTGAAGCTATTATTATTCATTAGTTTCTTACCCTGTATTATAATAGATCACTTCACAGTGGTACTTTTTAACCCAGGAAATGCTTAATGTTTATAGGAATACTCTGGTTACTCTTTCATCATCTTATGCATAGATGGCCTTCCCAAATTGATAGTAAGCTTCTTAAAAGAGCTGAATTTTATACCTCTAGGACTTCTGGTACCTAAGCACCAATTCCCTAGATACTAAGAATACAAAGACTTATGTGACACAGGGTCCCACAGCATCCAACACAATTGTAGTTCATGCTGACCACCCTAAATGTTACGGTCTTTAGACACAAGCAACAGAAGATGTCTTCAGAGCCACCCACTCTGCTTATCAACTGTGTTATTAACTAATACCATATGTTACACTCAATGTCTGAATTCGCAAATCACTCTCGGATTGCTTTTCTTTATTTCTGAATGTTTTATGTTGAAACTGATCAGGCTACAGTAAATTTAAACTGTACTGTGTTGATAAGAAGAGTGGTACTATCTAAAATCCTTATAAAAACTTCTATTAATTAACCATAATACAATGCTTTTAAAAATGATGCTAATGAGTCAACAGTGGTGTCATGCAGCTTTAACTCTAGCACTCTGGATGCAGAGGTGGGCAGATCTCTGGGAGATGGGGGCCAGCCTGGTGTACATAGTGAGTTCCAGTCCAGCTGGGGCTACATGGAGACCCTGTCTCAAAAACAAAACAAAATGGTAATACAAAGAACCAAGAAGAGCCCTTGGTTCATTTGGAATGAAAAGCCCTGTGTTCCTGTGCTACATCTCCAGAAAGGTACAAATTCCATAAACTGAGACACTGCCTGGCTCCAGATCCTTGAGTGACTGATAAACTCAAGAGATGATTTATACGAAATGGGGAATTTGGCCTGATTTACAGATACTTCTAAGATAGCCATAAACTATAAACTGCTTCACTGTCACCCCCTAAATATACCTGGTTATTAATCCTGTTACAGTAGCCCCAGCTGGGGCTTTATGGGCCCATTAGGGAAATTTATTTCTCTAGCCTAGGTGGAGACCTAACAGTCTAAACTACCCAAAACATAAAGAGTTGATTTAGTTTGGCTCCTCAATCATCTGTCAAGGGCCCACCCTTCAGGAAGGCAGGTTCCACCTTAAGTCACACTACGGAGACAGGAGGGATAATCATCCTTTTAATAAGACAATGTACTTCTTCTCAGGATTGCCACCTCCCCAGTGCAATAACTTGCAGAGCCAGAGCAACGGAGTTTGTAAGTCTGCCCCTTTTCTGAACTACTCAGAAAAGTGTAACTTTCCCTTTTCTTTCTCTGTTCTAAGCACACTTTCACTGACGTTTCAGGCTTCTCTTTCTCTAGAGTTCCTCCCAGGAGGAACGCAGCTGCTTATCCACCGTGTGGCTGTCCTCGTCCAGGCTGCTTTGACTCAAACGGCACACACAGCCTTTTCTCTTTGTCTGCCCATCTTCCTTCTCAGGGCAACTGCTGGGATTTACAGCTTGCCACACTGGGGGTTTGCTTTTTAACTCCAATAAAATTGTTCTCTGGCTTCTTTTTGATTCTGTTCTTAAATTCTTGCTTTTGAAAATGGTTTATTTTTATGTGTATAAGCGTTGGGCTGCATGTATATACGTGTGCCTGATACCAGCAGAGGACATAAGAGGGCTTGGATCCCCTAGAAATGGAGTCACAGGGTGAGTTGTGAGCTGTTGTATGGGTGCTGGGAATCAACCTGGGTCTTTTCCAAGAATAGCAAGTGCTCTTCTTAACTATCAAGTCAACTTTCCGGCCCCTTCAAACTTTTTATTGATAAGATTAATAGCGCTAAAAGGGGGCCCAGATTTCCCTGGTAATATGTGGCAACTCTGGCAGAATTCCCCAAAATATCTGGTAACCGTGTCACTTCCAGTGTACATAATCAACTGAGTTGTGATTCTGCTACCTTTGGATTCTAGGTTGGGACATGCAATCTACCTCCACATTTGCTATGGATAGAAGCAAAGGGCTCTATCCATATCCGGAGAATAAGTGTACCATGTTCCTTCTGGGGCACTGCCCTCCCGTTACCCTATCTGTACTGGTTTTGATATTTTGCCTCTTGTCTCTGCCAGGCCCTCCCACTGTCTTTTGTCTGCTAGCAGTCCAGTGGCACATTCCACATTCATCAGATTTGTATGAGCTTTTGATAACCATTTTTGTTTATGCTGAAATCCATTTATTATCTGCAGATTAACATCTCCTCAAATGACCTAATGCTCTTGGTTTTCATCTTCTTTCACGATTTTGCCCTTTCCAATGCCTACTTTGAAGCAAAGGATTTTAACAAGGAAAAGGTGAAACAGGCACTATAATAGAATACTGATAATTTCTCCTCTTTAAACACACAAGCAAAGAGCAACCCAGTCAAGGTGGACGCCAGAAATGAAGGGAGTTCTGTGTTCACCAAGTTCGGCTGCATGGTTTACAAGTCCCTCGGGTGAAACAAAGTTTTCAGAACTCCTCCCATACACCACAACCTGGAGTGTTCCACATGGACAACAGGAACCTACAGAACTAGAGTTCTTTCCACACAGCAGTACTGCTCCCTTCAAGTACAAAGGTTTCTGCTAAACAGTTCTAAAGCACTGTGACCAAGAGTAAAAGAGCAAGACTACAAAGCACTGGCTTCATCTATGTGCACTCCTCCTTGAAAACCGCAGCTCTATAAACACTGTTTGATTCCAGACTCACTTTGAAGGTATGTAGTTATGTAAAAGAAATGACTGCAGCTTGTGATTTATTTGGAGCAGGATTATGCTCCAAAAGCAAACCCTAACTACAGGTGAACTGAATGCCCTTCCTTTGCTTGCCTTCTTGAATGCAGTTTAAGCAGTTTAAGAAAGCATGTTTGGGTGCTGGAGAGATAGTTCAGTGGTTAAGAGCACTCGCTGCTCTTGCACAGGACCAGGGTTCGATTCCCAGCACCCAGATGGCAACTAACAACCATCCATAACTCTAGTTCCAGGGGATCAGATGCCCTCTTCTGTCCTCTGTGGGCACTGCATGACACTGGCACTTCATACATGCAGGCAAAACACTCATACACATAAAATAAAAATAATAAATAAAAACAGCAAAAGACAGATGATAAGCAATATTACGTGACACCTCGGAGCACAATTTTATTTAGTTTTGGATAGTTTTCAGTTAAATATCTAGTTGGAGACATAATCTTTGAATATATTTGACTAATAACATGCAAAATTAGACCCCAACATAATATACAAAACACTAACATTTCTAACTGGTATTAAAAACCAGATCGTTGGCTGCCAAGATGGCTCGGCAGGGAGACATACTTGTCTATCAGCAAGCCTGACAGACCGGAGTTCGATCTCCAGGATCTACATGGTGGAAGGAAAGGACTGACTCACACAAGTTGTCCTCTGACATGCTTGCCGACACTTAAATGCATAGAAACATACACTCAAAATAAATAAATGGTAAAAAAATTTAAAGACTAATAAAAAAACAAAAAGCAGATCTTCTAACAAATAAAAAAGGGTTTGCTAGCAATAAAGAGGAAAGCTCAGAAGAGTGTTATCTTACTGTTAAGTACAGAATAGTCCTTTTAATTTGTACTTTTTCTTGCTCATAGCCATAACCTGGGCTTTTGATGAATGGGTCTATTATTTCAAACACTTTATTTTGTCACACTGACTAAGGCTACCCAGCCCGGAGCTGTCCACAAGCTACCTAGGGCAGTAACCAGTCAACCAAACACCAGTCTACCCTCAGCTTTCAGGTCTAAAGCTAGGTGCAAGTAAGCATAATACAGACAGCGCCTATCACTTGGTAAAGCACTCTACCAACCAAAATTATGAGATGTCCAGCTAATAACTTATAAAGGGTCTTGAAGAGACAGGAATACTTTAATATTCACATCCCATCCCAACCTCCTTCTGTTAGTTGTTTGCCTTGTGAATAGGGATTTGGAAAGATGACCAAGAGTCACTGTAAGGGATAAAATAAGATGATATTTAGCCAAAAGTGCTTGGACCAAAAATCACTGATCAAAATAATCACTATTATCACTGTGGAAAATGATTTCTTATAGGGGCTCATAGCCAAGAGTTTGGAAAATACTATCCTAACAAAAACATAGCTTCACCTAAAATTGCAGGTTTAATTTGGTCACAATAATGAGGAAGAAAGATCAAAAGATTCAGTGTAATAGAATTCTGCATAATTGTGAAGTTTACAATTAAGTAAAACTGACTTGTGCTTTAGAATCACCCATCTTGTGTTTATGTGATGCCATCTAGTTTAAGGCAGCTTGATCCTCATCAAGTTCTTAAATATTCAGAGATCACAAAATACACTAGGACCTTAACTTTATGTAGTCTCAGTTTCCCATCATGGATAATGCAATAGCCTGGGAGCCTGTGACCTGTGGAGAGTCACAAAGGTACTAAATCTCTAGATTTCTAGTTTAAGTACTACATCAATGTGATTCCACAAGCTAGTTACCCACTACCACAGAGCAATGGTTAAGTATAAGGTATAAGCCATTCGATGTGAACAGAATGACTTAGGAAGTTATTAACAAACAGAACACAAGAAGTACTTGAAATTCAAACAGAATTCTGCTATCTCTACAATTTAGTAATTTTAGGCATAGGAAACAATGCAGGATTCCATCAAGTTCAAGTTCTTCACAGTTACATGAGAATGATGTTATATCTCAATGCAGAGATTCTGTGAGGAGCCCAATCCTATGAGACAAAACTATAATACAGCCTCCACATCTCAAGCTCAGGAAACAGTGGAAGAGGGAGGCAGAAAGAATATTAATGCATCTCTCAAGTTTCACCAGCAAAGCTCCCTCAAGTAACAGATGATGATTAACTCAGAAAGCCACACCAGCCACAGTGCAGAAAATAAGAGACTACAGAGTACAGTGTCCCTAGGTAAGCCACCTGTATCAAACTTCTGCCACCCAGGGCTCAGGGACCATTGTAGAAGTGGAGCAGGGGAAGGGGGCGATGACTGTAAGAGCCAGGGGAGGTAGATCACAAGGAAATGGGGTTTTCTAAACAACTGGGAAGTTACTCATAAGAACTTACAGCAATGGTGACAGGCAAAACAAGACCCATGCAAGTTCAAACTAGACAAAAACCCAGCACAGAATGGAGGTTTGGGGGATAAGAAGTCCCAGTCTTACTGAGGAACTACAGGTAACCAATGACTACTGGAGAGGGAGAACTGATTTTCTTTAAGGGAGTGATGCTAGATAGGCTGACCAGATGGACTCATACCAAGGGACAGAAACCTGGCCTTAACATACATGGCAGAATGCATGGAAACTGGTGGGGAGATGTGGAGAGGGGAAGGAGTCCAAATATGATCAAGACATATCATATAAAATTCACAAAAACAAGTTTGTTTTAAAGAGAGAAATGTAAACATTGCCCAAGGCACAACCTCTTGGGCTTCAGAGATGCAAGCTTCCCTAATTATTTAGAAGACAAAATAATTAGAGAGAGGAGCACTTGGTCATGAGCAATATGATCACTCCCACTGGGATATGGAGTCACTGAAAAGTTACTGCAAATAGGCTTCAGTGTGTCCTTTAACCTGGAGAAAGTATCATGAAGATGTTGAAGAGAATAAAGTGCAATAGTAACAACGGCATAATGAATCTGAGGCTTATGTTACATACTTGCACTATCTGAGAGAACTGGTCCATTAGCCTAACAACATGTCCTGCACAGGACTTCAGTTGTCATGCTAGCAACATAGAATCTTCAGCCTCAGAACAAGGTGGCTCCACTGTTTAGCTCTGATCAATGCTTTATAGTTCCCAATGCAGGGGTCTTCTAATGTACTCCTAAATAATGGAAGGTCTTTTATGTTATTGTAAATTAATTCCTTTAAAACTGTATTTTGTTTGCTGTGAATACGAAAAATACGACTAATTTTGCAATCTTGTTAAATTCACTTATTGGTTCCAGTAGTTTTCAGTAGACTCTTGAAGACTTTGTATGTAAGCAATAATTTATGACTTCAACAGGAAATGTGTAATTAAATAACTGATTTACACTGTGATTTCAAACTAAGTAAATATTTAGTTTCATTGTGTCCATAAATCTAATTAGGCTTATAAGAATACTTTGTCAGACAATTGAATTAAGTGGGAAATTGGATACATTTATAAAAATTTTACATGTTTTAAAAAATTGAATTAGCATCTTATAAATGCAATCAAATGTTATTCAAAAGTTCCTTTTAAATAATTGCTAGAAGTTGAAAGACATACATTGAAAATAAGATTTATAATCTGCATTCAGATTTGACAAGGAGGAACAGATGTTTCTTTAATAGACTGTAATCTTAATGAGTTGAATACTAATTTTTAAAACTAGAGAAAATCTTTGAATCCTCTTTTTTATAGTCATTCTCACAGGACCCCAAACTTCACAGTTAAGAGCTAATACATCTATACCTATAAATGTGAAAATGCAAAATATAGCTTTATAGTCTTTCTATGGGTTGATTTTTAGATAGATTATGAAATCAGTTTAGTGGATCAATAATAACAAAGAAAATGAAGTGAATCACATTTCATGAGTAAATTCTACTTCATGAACTCACATCTATACCATACTTGCACATATGTGTTGGGGAGGCAAAGAGTTAGGGAACTGGGTAAGAAGGAAGATCCTCAAAGGCTAAACTCTGAGACACCAACGTCTCAGCCAGCAATCATCAAATTGCTTGTCATCACTTAGTCAAAAGTGAATCAAAAGTTCAGTTTGGGACTCTAAACTGGCAGTAAACACAGTCAGCTCTGCTTTCTGGACCAAAGCCAACAATAGCTAGACGGTAAGCTTGCAGTGAACTATCAAAAATACTCATTCTGAGTTCTAAGCTACACAGAATAGCCTTTAAGTGAAGCAAAGTTGAAGCAACAGTAATGGAATGTGGTGAATTGGTGCAAAAAGGTGTAATATTCCCAACCAAGGCTTGAGTCACCCTGGGTATCAACTTACAACCTTGTTTCACCTAAGAAATTTTTACAGTCCCAGGTACATAAAACAGGTATACAAATCAAATATTTGTTGATTTAAAAAAGCATGAAGAAATTTATTCTAAAACAATTATTTGGTAAATGTATACTTTTATCATCATATTAAAAACAAAAGCAAATTTTTATACAAGTGAGGTATGCTTATGTTTACATAAAGAATTAAATCTTGGCTAAATATCTGACAGAGCATCTTCAAAGTTTTTCAGAGCTGACTCTGACCTAATTATCAGTGCCAAGCAAGCAGCATCACATAAACGTGGAACAAAACGTGTGAGCACGTTTAGGCCCACTTAACAAATGTGGAAAACTAGGCGTGGTGGAGCACATCTTTAATGCCAGCACTTGGGGAGACAGAGGAGGTGGAACTCTTGTCAGATTGAGGCCACACTGGTCTACATAGTCAGTTCTAGGGCAGCTGTGGTTACAACCTTGTCTCAAAAAGATCAAACAACAACAAACAAAAACAAAACAAAAATGGTTAGAAATTATGTTCTAATCTGAAGTCAAAGTTCATTTAATGATCTTTTTGTGAAACTCAAATCCACAAGTCAAACCGCAATTTTTAAGTCAAACATCCTAACACAATATAATCCAAAGACATATTCATTTGATATTTACATGTTGAGGAATGATGACAAGAAAATATGAAGTCTTGTTTTCCTTAATTAAACCATTTTTACAAGAACAGAAAACTATATATTAAAACATTGCAATTCATTACATACAATATTCTCAGGTTAGAGCTGAGCACATGTGGTATGTTCAGAGCCAAGGCTGCAGTAAATTGTGCAACACAACGTGGAGGCTCTGCCAGAGACACCTTCATCTATTATGTTTGATTTGAATTAATTTTTGGATCTTGTATGTTGCACTGTTGCCAAATTTTTGATGACCTCTCCGTTCAGCTACATGACCCCATACAGGACTGTAAGCCATAATTAAAAAGCAGAGCTCTTGAGGAGGCACACCTCCTTAACCTAAAGGCACCTTGCCCAAAGGACTGAAATTATTAGCCGGCTCTCCAGTAGCGCGCGCACACACATATACACACACACACAGGTATAGTATGTGTACTAGGGAAAGAGATAAACCTGTATTTCTACAGTCTCTTAAACTATAGCTAATACTCTGAGAAACACGAAAGCGGATGCCCCAATGATCACCACCAGTCTCAAATTCTTCTGAAAAGCTGTAATGTCTTTCTTCTAATGCACTGGTAAAAGGAGGCACGTTAGCCTGCATCTATGCTTACTGGGTTTGGCAACATCAGAGCTACTTGGTAAACAAAGGAGCTTCATTTAGGCCATGGCCACTCTTGCAGCTAAATGGCACCCAGAAATGAAAACTGAGGGTGTAGGTTGTGTTGGGGACTTCAGAACTTCCAGCTTACATCTATACTGTCTGTGAAATAGAAGAGCAGCATTTGTGCAAACACCATTTCCTATCCCTTGGGCTTGTACAGTTATCTGACAGCCCTAGCTTCTAAAGAGGCAGCCAAGTCTTCGCCCTGTTCTTCTCAGGGTGCCGGGTTACATTCCCCTCCTCTTCAGTTTCTTCCAAACTGAACTCATACCATTTCCACAGTCCACCTCTTTGTCAGAAGTCTGCAATGCTTGACTTTTCCTGTGACACTGACAAGTTCCAGCCCCACAGCCACAGGGGCTGTAGGAGGCAGACTGTAGGAACAGCACCGCAGCTGCAGACTTCACTAGCACAGCCTTACCAAGGCCTGGCAATCAGCAGCTACCTCAACACTTCTCAGCTCTCTCACTGGGCTGCCTCGCCCTCGTGTCCAACACCCACTTCACTGGGAAGAGAACAGGCATCAGATGAGAAGCTTTAGCCTTCCACTGAACACGGCTTTTCTCTCACTCCCTGAAGAAAACCTTCCCAGCTGCCCAATTTATTTTTCTCATCTCTTCTCAAACACCCTAATGTACTCTGACTCCAAGAATAAAATAATCTTTCCTCCCTTATGTTTTTTTTGTTGTATCAATGAAAACATCAACATTCTCTTTCTGACACCAAACATGCTCTATCAAGCTGCCACGCTAGGCCAGCCAGGCAGTGCCGCTCAGCCCCTCGGACTCACCTCCTGCACCACAACCACGGTGTACAGTTCCATGAGGGACTGGCAAGGTCATTCTCTCTCACTTCCTGCCTTTCAGGTGGAATGCACCTAGAAGCCCACTTTGTGGTTATACAGATGCATACCACATCCGGAGATACTGACAATCAAGTGCATCCTTACCAGCCAGTGAAAATAGAAGATGGGAGCAGATGAGTGCTATTCCTATGGACCATCGCTGAGCCTGTTCTTAGGTGTGTACCAGATGGTCTCAGGACTGAGCTCCAGTCATTACAGTACTGGCCACCCAATTACATATTTCCTCCTCCTCTGGTTCAGATTCCCCCAATTCCCACACTTGACTTCTGGACTATTTCCCAAATAAACTGAATGCACACCTATGTTGGAGGACCTGCTTTTGGAGAGAAACGAGATTAAGCAATAGATGTACTAGTTCCCCTATTTTGATAGGAGTTAGTAAAGTAGTTAACTTGAATTCTTCCTCTGTTGTCAAAAAGTCCTTCCTATTTTCTGACAAATTATATTTTAGTGTCAACGAACAGGTCACAAACAAGTTCAGTTTCCCCTAAAATGATCATCTATTTCAAGCTAGGAAGATACATTTCTCCAAGGAACAAGAATTTTATCTGTTTCTTATATTAAAAAATTTTTGCTAGAATTATATAAGAGAATATTCAAAAGATAAACAGACCTCATATCTTAACGTTTCTTTTTCTGCAGAGGCTGAATATCTCTATCCACAAAGGAGAATCTAAACAATTTAGACATGCCTCACAGAGACTCCATTTTCATGTTAGAGTTGGGTGTGACCATCTGAGGAGACCCCTGGACAGGTCTGTCTTCGGGTCAGTTCTTCTGAACCTAAATACTATGCTGAGTACCCAATGGTGGAGGTTGCAACTTACCCACCAAGACCATCAAAGTCTGTATATAAAAGCACATACTACCAATAACATTTTAAAGCTGTCAAAACACTTGCTCACATATAAAAATCCAAGTGTCTGGAACATTCCATAGCTCCATCACATATTACAGTACACATACTGAGCCTCTTTCTTAAACATTTTGATATCTCTGAAGCCCATATGCATCTTATAACTGATCAAGTCAAAGTCCAAATGGCCACACTTTCTTTCTTAGTGAGTTAAAAGAATGGGGTTAAAATTATGCCTTAAATTCAACAGGAAATCAGAGGTTGGCTAGCTGGTTATAGGCTATATTTTCATTTTCTAACTAGTATTTCTAACAATTCCTTTACTATATGAAGAGGTCAGTTTTTCACTTAAACAAATAAAACAGCACTTGAAAATGCTACATGGGGGCACCAGGAGAAATGTGTTCACCCACATGTGCTATCTTTAAGCTTTCTAGAGTGATGTTAAGATGATTTTCAATATTTATTATAGGATTAAATACAATTCAAACTGGCTAATTACAATAGAAATAGTACACTGTTTTCAAATTCTTTTAATCTATTCCACCAGAAAAGAGAGAGGGATCAGAAAAACTTTGTTAGTAACTAAATGGAAATCTTCAGTCTGCATTTCAAACTTTGTAAGAAAGGTTTCAATCTGTCTCTTGGCGGAGCTCTGACAACTTTTAACTGCCGGCTTACTGCTCATGAAAGCTTACAGATAAAAATGAGCTAGCAAACATTTATGACATAGTATGTTCTAAAATTCTCTACGTGACTGGCTTTGAAACAATCTTTAAAAATGAGGTCACTGACATCTGCCTAAGTTTACCTTAATATGTCTTAGAATTGACATTTTAAAATAAAAGATACAAATAATAAAACGAAACGTTATCCTTTAGACACATGAATATTGTAAAACTTTTGTTATTTATTTAATATTTCATTTATTATTTTTATTTTATGTGTATAAGCCTGCACATGTGGAAGTGCACCATTGTCATGTAATGCCCTTGGAGGTTAGAAGAAGGTCTTAGACCCCTGGAACTAGAGTTACAGATGGCTGGTAGCCACCATGTGGGTGCTGGGAACTGAACCCAGGCCTTCTGCAAGAACAGTCAGTGCTCTTAATCACTGAGCCATCTCTTCAGCCCTGTTGTTGTTTCTTGACATCCCATTCATCACCCCTCAGCTTGGTTCTAGGACTTCCCATCAATTCCAAAATCCTAGGATGCTCAAGCCCTTATATGAACTATCATATAAAAGAGCGGTTTTTCCAGACCATGCCTTGTACTTACAGAACATCTTACAACTAGCTCTTCTTCTGGGGACATAGGGTGACTCTGCACTGGACGGACACATGAACAGCACCCATTTGTCTGGCACCATCCGCAAGACACAGTCTGATGAATGATTTATTTCTGGTAGTAGAAAGGGACCTATAACTCTTTAAGGGTGGCATGGGACTGTCAGGACACATAGGTGCATTAAAATAATGTCAGGAAAATAAACCCAAGAACCAGACACACCAGACCAAGAAAGGGCATTATAACTCCCTCGGCTGCATCCCAGAAAGAGCTGGACAGGTTAACATTCTGATAGTGATGGCACCCACCAACCTGTCATCTCACCCAATGTACTCATCAAAGACAGGGAGACACATGGGGACTGCCCGAGGGGCTTTAGTTTGGCTTAATTCCACTGTTAATGTGGCCTCCAACTGCTGTCTATCCATCTTCCTTTTGACAGATCAAGACCTGCTATCCATCCATCTGGCTATTCATTCATCTAGGCCTGGTCTTATGGACGCCACAACAACAACCGAAGCTGCTTCTCCAAGGACCTCCTTTGGGCTTTCTCACCTCCACAGACACTGCTCGCATTTCTCTCGGCTTCCTTGCCTCTCTTCTGAAACCTCTTGAACTCTGCTGTAATCATTCAGTAATTCGGTAACATATACGTATAGATGACTGACAATCTACTGTGTGATGTGCAATATATGATCAGAGAGTTAACATTAGTTATTAAGATTACAATAAAGAACCTACGTTTGCCTTGGTCTGGATTATCAGGGAAAGTGGGAGTGTGATGGCTAATCATGGCTGTCAATTTGACTCACCTGGAAAGAGAGACACTCAATTAGGAATTTCACCTACCAGATGGCCTGTGGGTAGGTTTGTGGGACATTTTCTTGATTGCTAACTGATGTAGGAGGGCCCAGCCCACTGTGGGCAGTACCATCCTTAGGCAGGTAAACCTTGAGCTGTACAGAAAAGGCAATTGAATGTTGAGTCCAAGAGCAAGTGAATAACAAGAAAAGTCTGGTCCTATCCTGTCCTGGTCCACCTCTCCCACCCGCCAGCCCCCATTTCAGCTTCAGCTCCTACCCTGGCTTCCCTCGATGATGGACTTAACGTGGAGTATAAAATGAAAAAACGCTTACTTCCGCAAGTAACCAACTTCTGAAAATAATCCTCTGACCTCAATACACACATGGTGGCATGTGCATGCCCACATATGTATGCGTATGTGTGTGTGTGTATATGCATGCATATAAATAAAACACAAAAAAGATACTATTAGAAAAAGCATCCTCCAAAGTGCCGAAAGAATAGCAGGCTCAACTCTGCATCCGTCAGGAAAGACAGGCTTCATTTGGTTATTGCTGCAGGAGTTTTAGGGGCGCTAAGGAATTCTTGGTAAATTTGTCTTCTCAGTAGGCATAATTTTCTAACCGTGAGGACATGCTGGCTGAGTGTATCCTTTTGAGGAAGTATAAATACAACAATCAGGAAGCAAGGCCAGGCTTGACAGCATAGACAGTGAACACAGAACAGAATTCTTCCTGAGCGGGTTCTTCCACAGATACCCCAGGTCAGAGTGAAACTGAGTTTTTCTGTGGATATAAGCTAGAGAAACTATAGAGAGTACAGAGAAAAATGCCAGGGAACCAAGCCAGGAAGAAAAAAGAATGGAGTAAACAGAAAGGAGAGGACCCCTTTGAATAACACACACTGGAGCTTCAGGGCCCAAACAAGCTTCTTTATGTTAGTCTAGATTTCTAGCAACTTCTGGGGAGAGATAAGGTGCTCTAGAAATAGTCTATCTTGGGAAAATGCATAGGGCACTTGGTCCACATTGTTGGGCATTGTTGCTTGATAGCAAAGTTGAATCCAAGAGTCTTACTACTGGCATGTGACTTGGTTACATTTAAGACAAATTAGGAAATTTCTTGCCAACATTTCTAAGTTTATACAGAACTGAACAAAATTTAGACTAATCTATGGTAAAAGGTATACATTACTGCAATTGTGATTGAAAACAAATAAAAAATGAAAAGTATTTATTCTTTAAAGATAGCCAAGTGTGGTGGTGCATACCTTTAGACCCAGCACTCATGAGGCAGCAGCAGCAGATCTGTATGTGATCGAGGTCAGCTTGGTCTACATATCTCATTCCAAGCCAGCTGGGGCTACAGAGACCTTGTCTCAAAAAAACAAAACTAAAAATTTTTAGCAAAAGTAAAGTAACACAGAGCAATCACACAAGCATCCAGATATATTCTCAGGGAACGAGAGACTGGAGGAGTGCTTAGGAACATCAACAATGATACGACAGCTCCACAGATGAAGCATCATTTACTTCTCCTTTTAGTTCCCTTCCCTAGTTCATTCTGGGTCCGGTGCATGCAAAGCAAGTGTTCTGTCAGTGAGCTGCATATTCAGTTCACATCTGGGCCAAATTTCTACAAAGGCTCCAGGAAAATATTTTTAAAGGAATTAATTTAAGCAAAAAAGTTCAATATGGACCAGTGAGATGGCTCAGCTGGTTAAGTACTTGCCACAAGCTTGACACCTGAGTGTCAGAAAACATGAAGCAGACAGAAAGGCTGACCTCCCAGTTGTCCTCTGACCTGCAGACACCGGTCACTGTACATGTGCTCATCAATCAGTCACACAAAATAATAAATAAAAATTTTAATAAAAGCAGAATATAACTATGATGCTCAATTTTAATTCTTCACATATGCAACTATTACTTTTAAAAACAAGACAGAATTGCCCTTTAAAAATATCTGAGAAACTTCTAAACTCATTTCTTTGGAAGAGGTTTTTAACGAAAAACAAATGATCTATTTAGGACAATTTCATTAGAACTTTCCAAGTTACTTTAGATTACCAACCCCACCCCACATAATACCACAAAACAGTAAACATAAGAAGGTTTTGTTACACAAGAGTTAATAGTTACATAAATGACTATAAAATGAAAGGGGCAGGAAGGGAAGCAGAGACTGTTAAGGGCACTGGAGGCGGGTATTTTCTGAGGCTTACTGTAATTTAGGAGGAGGAGAAAGTGAGATTCTTCTGATAACAGACACTGAGGCACTCTGAGGCCACTTTTGCAGCGCACTGTGGGGTCAGTTGAGCACCTTCCATTGAGCCCTTGAACTACAGAAGAGCCATTGGAGAAATGAGACAGGGAAAAAAAGCACCAGGTCGACTAACAACATTCTCACATTAAGCTCTGCAGTTTTTCCGAGTCAGAGTTTGGGTCGTGAGAAAGTAAAACTGGCCCCAGAGAGGAGGAGAGCTTCTCACAGATTGCCATTTAAACCTCCAATGACCATGTTTCACAGCAGGCTCAATATATTCCAGCATGTAACTGCATTTTAATTTCCTAAAACCACAGGACATTAAGTCTGATTTCAAGCAGTGTCTGGACTGCGATATTCAATATTGATAAAACCATACAGTATTCTCTTGAAAATCTCAAAGACTCCACATATGGAAAAAGATCTTCATTTCCTCTGAGCTATTCTCAAAGATATTTACTCTGAGTTCTGTAAATGAATTCTAAACAATGAATATTAATCTAGAACTCCTGCCCTGAGAAAACAGATCCCAGGAGAGAAAGGGAACTAACATGCTATGCACTCATTACTCCCAGAACAGAACGCACATAGGGTAACCACTGTCGACAGAAGACTAAGTCTTCCTTACCATGAAATGCTCATGAGCACTTGCTTTGTAACACAACTTTAAAATCTATGCGCTAAACAAGTATTTTACTTGCGTGCGCATTCAGTGCATGGAAATTATTCAGTCACCTTTTCAACTTTATAAAACAAGGAGAACTTGTTATCTCCTTCATCATCTCCTTTAAACTAGATTTAAGGAGAGGAGCTGAAACTGTTGGGGATTTAATTTCATAACACTCTTTAGTTGGAAGAAAAAGCTACAAACTTCTATTCATGAATATGAACTAACAAGTAGTTTTTTCATAAGGGGGCTGGCCTTGAACTGACCTGGAGAGAAGAGGAAAATGTTTTTTTGATGAGGGGAAAGATAGTGGATAACTATATGCTTCACTCGCTAAACATTAGCACCTTTGGCTACTGTCCGGATTCTAAAGTCAATTGACAAATTTAATGTTTGCTTTTAAACAACATACCTGTTTGAACAGTGAGGTGTAACTTAGAATGAAACAATCCCATTTGATGAATAATTTCTGAGAAAGGTAAAGCCCAGGATAGAAAACCTGGGGTGCTGCGAGGGTGCCTGGCAAATCTGTCAGCTGGGCCCTGTGGTCACGCTTCAGATTTTAAGCCATCATCAAGGGTGAAAGTGCCACTCTGGACGTCATACTAGCTTTGCAAGAAGATAACAAAACAAATGACACAAACCAACTTTTTTTTTGGCCTTTTTGAGACAGGGTCTCCCTGTAGCCCCAGCTGTCCCGGACTTGCTATGTGGGCCAAACTGGCCTAGAACTCACAGAGATCCAGCTGCTTCTGCTTCCCAAGTGCTGGGCCTCAAGGAGCGCACCACCACACCCCGCCTCGCAAACCCCCTTTTTACAAGAAAAAGCCCACTGGTAAGGGAAACGCTCATCTGGGAGCTGAAGAGAGGGCTGCGCTTCCTTCCCGCTTCTCTCGTTCCTTTTGGTTTCCATTTGCTCCTTTCACCTCTGCCAGGCCTTTGCATTTCTTTCTTTCTCTTTAAACCATGGGGGGCCATGAGAAAAATACCTGTGCTCTTATGAAGTATGCACCAAGCATCACACCTCAGCAGTAGATTCTATGAGGACTCAAAGCAATTTAGCACAGTTCAGAACACGAAGGAACTTAGTCTGGGGAAGCCACACACATCAACATAATATGACCCATCCTAGGTGCATCAAAGTCAAGCCAACTTACCACAGCCACAATCCAATGCCCAGTGGATCAAGAGGACTATTCTACACTGACAGTGGCTACGCAGATGACGGGGAGGTAAAGAGAATGAGTTTTTTAAATTTTCCTAGTGGGAAGGTTCAGAGCAAACGAAAGTAAATGCAGACATAGCCTCTGGCACATATCAGACGCAGCACCCTAACTGGGGCAGCAAATACCAAAACAACCGTAGGCAATTCTCAGCATGTGAACTCGATTTTACTCTCTTAAGTAGGTCCTATTTACTATATTTTTATTAGCATATATTAGCTATTCAGCGTGGTATCGTTAATACACTTTCACACACACACACACATACACACACACACATACTATACTCTGATCACACAGGGAGGCCCTACAATCTTTGTTTCTCTAGTTTCAGATAGAGTCTCATGTTGCTCAGGCTTACCTCAAACTCGCCATGCAGCTAAGAGTAGCACGAACTCCTGATTCTCCTACCTTTACTTCCAACTACTGGGCTCACAAGCCTGTGCCACCACATTCAGCTCCTGCTATTACCTTAGTACTAAAAGTGAGGATTCTGAGAGCAAGGAGACTTCTTAATTGCCTGAAAGCACTCTGTATATCCACTGACAATGAAGTTAGAGTCTACATCTGGGGAGCCTGACTCCAAGGCTATGCTTTTAGTGTCTGATACTAATACAGATTAATGTTCAAGGGAGAATAATCATAAACAAGATATGGCAAAGGTTTTACTAGGTGAGAGGTGGAAGGGGACACAGAAAAGGAAACACACCAGAGACAGAAGAAACTACCACCACAGAATGTCACAGAATATCTATCCCCACACCACCATCCCATAACGTCACTACTTTCAACGGCTCAGTACTTTTGTCTTCTCTATATCAGTCAAATAACCAACCTAGTAAGAAATTTTTATGTACTGTAATAATATTTGTTAAAAAGAATAAAGGTCAGGAGTTGTGGCACACACCTTTAATCTGCACTCAGGAGGCAGATCTCTGTGAGAGTCAGCCTAGTCTACACAGCGAGTTCCAGGCCAGCTGTGGTTACAGGGAGACCCTGTCTCAAAAAGATGAGAGAAGGAGGGAGGGAGGGAGGGAGGGAGGGAGGGAGGGAGGGAGGGAGGGAGGGAGGGAGGGAGGGAGGGAGGGTAGGAGGAAAGGAAGCAAGCAGACATCATTCCTCAAAGCATAGGAAAACTAAACCAGGAGGAAAAACACTGGCAGTAAGCAGCACAGGTGCATGAGATTTTTTAACTTTTTGCCAAACTGTGTGTGTGTGTGTGTGTGTGTGTGTGTGTGTATGTATGTGTGTGTGTGTATGCACGTGTCCATATGCATGCAGGTACACATAAGCAGTGTCCTCCCTATTGTACACAAAAGTGTATATACTCATACACACTATATATTAAAAACTCATACACACTATATATTAAAAACTACCTGATCCCTGCAAAGAGCCACAGCAAGGTTAATGACTTCTGGCTACATGCTGCTCTAGACATACCTGCTTGAGGATCTTGGTTAAAACGGCAGTACTTGCAGTTGTCAAGAGAAGGGAGGCACTGTTCAATGGGTACCCAGATATACGTCTCAGGACACAGCAAATCAGAAGGTCTATACTGACCCTAAAGAAAAGTAAAGAAAAAGGCACAGGTATTATAAACGTAGTAACTTTGAGTTCCAAGGCTCCAGGGGGCCAGGAAAGATCTGATCACAGATCACAGACTTAATGTCAACCAGAAACAGCTTTGCTATAAAAACCAGGCAATGCTGTTAGTTATCACTCTCCTCTCTAGAGAATGCACATCTGACTCAAGGATCTATAAAAATGACACATCGAAATCTAGCAGGCCATGTCAGAATTAACAGTTGAGTTTTTACCTTTGGAAGTAATCAATCAAGTTGTCTTTGAAAAGCTAGTAAGAAAGAGAGCAAATCTTCTTTTTATATATTACAGAACTGCATAATGTAAACTTAATTTTAAAATAGAATTTCACTGTCCTCAACCACTAATTTTTTGGTTTATACTCAGTCCTGCCCTATTAACATACTTCTACTAACAATCTAATGAATGTATAACAAAACGCTTAAAAACAGAAATCCAATGAAATGTGATAATTGGCTAAACTTTGTTCAAAAACTGTATTTTATAAAAGACATAAAAGATACACATTTATATCAGTCAGTTACACACTTCAAGTATTTAACACTACACAATATTTGAAGTTAAAAAAAAATCATCCACTTATAGGTAATGCATAGGAACAGAGGACACAAGTTACACAAACATATTAGTGACATTTTTCGGAAAACTCAGTTTCATATTCGTCAAACTTGTTCAAAATTTCAAATGTCTCTTCTCTAAATATTATAATTCAAAATTCATATAGAGGTTAAAGTCTCGTGAAATGATTTAAATTATCTTTACAACTTAGCATGATAACTTGTTCTGGTATACAGTACAAGAAAAAGATTCAACTTAATTATTCTTGAGATGTTTACTCAGTGGCTTCAAGCTCATTCTGAAGACTTTTCACTTTCCCAGGATTAAAAACGCCTCTGTGCTAAATTCCTACATATGCCGAGCTCTTAGCCAGTCATGTGCCAGGGCCACCCAGATTTCACTATTAAAACTCTATACTTACTATAGTTTAGTCTTTGGTAAACCTAAGCCTCTCCTCACTCTCCATTTTCAGAATTTTCTCTTTTTTTGTTTAAATAGTCTAGGATTCTCAATTTTGTGCAAGTACATTACCAACACGAATAAAGAAATTAGTAAGGAATAGGAAAGATGGTTCAGTGCTTAAGAGCACTGGCTGCTCTTCCAGAGGAGCCAAATTCAGTTCCCAGCACCCACATAGTGGCTAACAACTGCCCTTAAATACTCTCTTCTAGCCACCATGACTACTGCACATGGTGGTGCACTTAAGAGGAAAACAGGCCAAACACTCATAAAACAAAAATAAATGAATCCCCAAAAAGGAATGAATCAAAATGGAATGGTACATATTGTGATGGCATGACAGAATGTAAGAGAAACCCAGGAATGACCAGGGAGAGACACGTGTTCAAAACAACCGAACACCAAAGTTGAAATCAGTGACATGGCTAACATGCAAAGGGCAAATATGGGGAGTGAGGGTGGTCAGATCTCAACTATGAGTCCCGAAGGCAAGAACAATCCGTCCTCCCTATAAACAGCCTCCATGCAAACATGCAGATTCATAAAGAGTCACTTGAAACCGTGGTCTGAATTTAACAATGATCTGGCTTAGTCAATGAACACTGAGTGAGTCCTCATCAGTGGTAGGCAAGAGGTAACAAAAAGATGGGTAAGAACATGCCTTTGGATAACTCACAATCCCACCAGACAGACAGAACAAAGACAGGATATACATAAATTACATTAAATGAGAGTACAAGTGCTCAGAGTTCCTTGACTTTTACAATGTTCTTCGAAGATAATGTGTTCATACGATGGGTTACGTATTTTATTTTTCAAACATTCACCTCACTAAGAGATCAGAACACACACATTTTGCTCTGTTTATCATTTGAAATCGAATTTGTAAATTACGTTAAACACTAGTCTCCAAAGTATAGGCTTCTTTCTCTACCAAATATTCTTTCAAGCCATCAAAGAATGCAATTTTATGAAATCAACTACTGTGAAATGTTATGCTTTTGAAACTAAGCTGTTTGAGAGTTAAGTGACTGGGGTGCTTAAAGCTCAATTCAGAGTCACCATCACACAAATGAAAACCACAGGAATGTGAAAGCTACCCTGCCTGCTCCCTATTGTAAGAAAACTAGAGATGTTTGTATTAAGAATGTAATTACTTAAGGATTTGGACATACTTTCCCGTGGTAAGAAGAAAAAATATTTAATCAACTGCTAAGTACATTCATTCAGATTGGAACAATGACGTGAAAGCAGGTTAATTCTTCCCTAGGGGCGGACTTTTGGTAAATAAGAAGTGTGAGTTATCACAGATTTCTGAAGTTCTCAGAATTCTGAAAATGGTCTGAGAGAACATCTCCATAGCTTTTTAGGAGTTCATTCAAAGTGATAAATGGTTCAGGAGAGGAATGACTAGATTCTCAGTTGCTGAAGAAGAGCCACTTTTTTGTTACAAACATAGCTGCAATATTCATTTTTTCTATAGTGAAAACCATTTGTGGCTACTTGTAAAACGCAAAACTATACTACATCTCTACTCACTGAGAAAAAAAAAATTAAAATATGGTCACACAGTATTTCAGTCAATTTTACTAGGTTGTCATAGAATAAAAGTTTAAGAAATGTCAAAGCTAAATCTCAAATGTTGCAAGGAGGTGAAAGAAAGGAAAGAAAGCAAGCCCAAACCTTCAAAACCCCCTAGCTAAACACACTTCCTGCTTTTTGTCTATTAGAAAAGACTGTGTCTTCTGGAAGCGGGACAGTTCAGTTTGCTTTGGATACTGGAAGGAACAAAGGCATTCTTCTCACTTGCTCTAGACCATAATTTGGAGAACATTACCACACTGACTCGATTTTCCACCCAATGGAATAGTCACAAAATAAATTACGTGGAAAATACCTTAGTTTAGCAAAACAGTAAGAATGCAGCCTAAAAATTACATCCATTTTGGTAACCAGAAATTAAAAGATCTCACTATCGTGTTCTATTGAATAACGGTATGTAGAGTATGTAAAATACGTATGAATACATGGGGAGAGAATTAATTCCCTGTCAGTAATAGTTTCACCACAGATACTTTAAAACAGACTAATATCTTATACTTCCAATGAAAACATAGCAAACATCATTTAGGTATTTTCCCATAGCTAAGATATCCATAGACAGAAATCAGAATTTTCAAAGGCAAAAAAATGCACCTAATTATATGAACCAGCAATAAGAAAGGGTTCTTGCAAGTCCAGGCAATCAATTTCTATAGTGTTTTTATTGACACAGTTTACATACTATAAAGTTACCCTTTAAAGCCCACAATTTACAGTTTCATCATTTAAAAGCTCCGACACCATCATCACTGCATATTTTCATATAATTCCAAAGACTGGACCCACAAGCAGTCATTCCTCACCGTCTCACCCTACATTCTGCGGCAGCCATTCATCAACTGGCGATCCGTTTAAGGCCTGTGAGATGGTTCGGCAGCGAAGGCGCCTTCTGCAGGCCCAACAATGCAAGTTCAATCCCAGGAGTGCCCAGGATAGAAAGAACCAACTCCCACAAGTTGTTTTCTGACCTCCACAGGTGTGTGGTGGCAACTGTGTGTCAACATACACACATACACACACACGTATGCACAGAGAAACAAATGTAAAAAAGTTAAAGATAAATAGTAAAGGAATATTTCTTCACACTGCCATATTTGATTTCCATATGTTTAATGTGCATCAGAGCCCAAAGATATGACACAGAACATAAGGCCCTAAATGATCTGACCTACTGGCCTGGCTTTCTATAACTTTCCCCTTTCCATCAGGCGACCTTGGCCACGTTAATGTGCCAGTAACTACTGGTGCATGCCAGTCCTCTCACTTCAGAGCTTCTCAAGATGACTTTCTTTTGACCTTACAGTCATTCCCATGGTAGGCATGCCTGTGTGTATTCCTGGGAAAGGAACTCAGGCCTTCCTGCACGCTACACAACCCTCTAACTAAGCTAAGTTAAATGCCCAGTCCTTTTTACCTTACTTTTCTTAAGCTTTAAATTTTTCAACAGGGTCTTACTAAGTTGTCCATGGCAGCCTTGAATTTGAGACCCTCCTGTCTCACTCTGGAGTAGATGGAAGGAATCCAGGCCTGTGCCACCAGGCTCAGCTCTGCCTTAAGTTTGTTCAATCTGTTCCCCTTACGTTTTTCTTCTACAGGGCTTAGCAACATTTTTATTTATGCTCTTGTTCATTTACACCTATCTAGAACTGCTTGTTAGAATGTAGGGTCAGAATTTATAGCCCGAGCTGGTTATCGATGCTCCGATAGATGAACAAACCATGACTCTAGCACCGCGTTCCACCTCTGTCCTCCTCCCTCCTAACACCGTGGAACCATTTCAATACCTCCTGCTTCACATACTAACACCGCATGCAGGAGTCAACTAACAGTTGCTGAATTTGAACTCTGGGTGCAGTGTGCCACTACACTTTCATTGTATAAAACTCATTCCCAACCCTCGGGAATGCAATGGATTACCATCAAATGCTAAAAGCTTATTATCATGAGAGACTCATAAGAATCACTGAAATTAAAGAGAGATTTTTCACGACTGAAGAGATGGCTCAGTGGCTAGGAGCACAGTTGTTCATATAGAGGACCCAGGTTCAGTTCCCAAAACCCACACAGCAGCTAACAACTGTCTGTAACTCTGGTTCTAAATGATCCAATGCCCTCTTTTGACCTCCACAGGTACCAGGCACAGAAGTGGTATACATATACATACATACAGTCAAACACTCAAACCCATTAGTTTTCTTTCTTAAAAACAAAATCTTACTGGTCTACATTTTTTTTCAAAGAACAGTTTATGGTTTTCATATTAAACTTCACTCAAACAAAACAAAGGGAGGGAAAATGTGACTTAAGAAAGGTTTGCAGTTGGAGAGATGGCTCGGAGGTTAAGAGCACTGACTGCTCTTGTAGACGACCTGGGTTCGATCCCAGCACCCACATGGCAACTAACAACTGTTCTAACTTCAGTTCCAGAGGATCGAATGCCCTCTTCTGACCTTGTACAACATGAGTACACTTACACACATGCAGGCAATGCATTCATACACATAAAAAAATTTTTTTTATTAAAAAAAAAAAAAAAAAAAAGACCTCTTCTGCTACCAGAGCCAGGCAGTGTCTCTACCGGGTTGGTGGAGACACTAAGGATAATAATGTTTTCTTCCTAGGTTGATTAAGAACACAGTCCTCAGAAAAATTCTGTGCATCATCTGAATCTAATCTTGTGATAACTTAAAAAGTATTCTTTCTTGTGTGTGCACTGTGACTAAACATGGGGCCTTGTGCATCATAGCTAAACAAATACTCTACCACCGAGCATGGTCTCAGACATTCTCTTATGGAGCTAAAACAAGATCATACACTGGTAATGATGAACTATGAAGCAGTGATTTCGTTTTTCATTCTGTTTTAGCTAAATCAAAAATTATAATTTTTCCACATATTTACAAAATAACTTTCAATATGCACTTGGCACCCAAGACGAGAGGCTGAGCCTTCAGAGATGCCCGATACCTGTGGGGAAAGAGGAGACAGCTGTGTCCAGGGCTCACAGACAGAGGTGAATGTCAGGCAGTGGCACAATCAGCCGCACCACACAGCAACACGAGAGGATGAGGGCTGTGCTCAAACGTCAAAAACCAGCAGAAAAGACCCCTTCAGCACTGTGTCTTAAAGGCTGAGTAGCATCCTGTTTGGGGGAGAATGTAGGCCCTCATCAACAGCAAGTATAGATCTCGGACCTACAGAGCTGTCTCCCTCTGGCACTCCAAACATATGTCCATCAAAACTTCACCAAACAGGAGATGAGAAGGGAAACAACTGTCCTGTCCTCATGGCCGGTCATGTGCTCCTGTGTCTCCACCGTCTGAGGAAGCTTCACCTCTGCATTCCGAATGTTAAGTCTATTATAACTTAACACTTGGAGTAACTCCAGTTTCTTTCTGAAAAAGTACCAATTTCCATACAAACTCATTACCACTATCTTTCCTCTTAATACAAAATGACATACATGAAGCAAGCTTCGAGCTCCATGAGTGGACCCAGCTATGATCTGTACTATCGGGAGAAGTATTGTGAGATGCATGGCTTTAAAATGGCATTATGGATCCTTTTATCTTCTTACATCTCCTGTCTTGCCAGATTTCCATCAGAGTACATCTTACAAGTGAATATACAATTGATCAGAAATAAAGGTTTTACTCTTTATATTATCATGGAATACGCCCTAGGAAACTCCTGAAGAAAGTATTGAAATGAGTAACCATTCCTTTTAAAACAATTCACAATGTCAAAAGAATAGTATTCTTTGGTTATATTAAATCCAGAAATACACGACTTTAATTTCCAATGGCTTTAACATCTTTTAATTTTTTTTCTTTTTTTGTGGCCTTTGGAAGATGAAATATGCAAAGTCTTATATATTCAGGACTACACATGCTTGCAAAGCTGCGATGTAAGAATTCTCTTTGATTATTGCATTTTTCTTTCTGTAAGTTTAAACAACATGCAAACGAGAAGCTATTTCTTTAATTAAAGCTAAAGGATTTGAGACTTTGTTTTTTTCTCAGGAAAAAAAACTCAGAGAAAAGTAAAGAAATGCTTTCATATGATATTCACCCAAGTTACATTCTTGGCTTTTAATTGGAAACATCTGGGATGGGCTTGGCAGATTGCAATAAAACCAAAGTTACCAATTCACACCCTGCCATTTTGAGGGTATTTTGTTTTTACAGTTTTCAAATCAAAACCAAACAGACTTTCCTTTGAACTCTAGTCCCAAACCAAAGACCTTTATGAGATTTTACTCTCAAACGTACTTCATAAATATTTTGTAAATGGGAAGGATTTCATGAGTATTTGAGAACTGGCAAAACCAGCAGAGTTTGTTTTGAAAGTTCAAGTTAAATTAAAATACAAGCATCAGAAAGATTAAATAATATATACAGACCCATTAACTGGCCCCCACACCTCACCGAATGTCAGTAGCAAAGTATAATAAGGAAATATTAGACATTTAAGTCTTTTATCAGGTAAAACTGGTATTGGTAACCCACTTTCCACAATAAACCCATTGATTTTACTAAAACCAATTGCTCTAGTACTAAACAAAAGTAGTTCAAAATGATCCATTTGCGTGGGCTGCACCTCTCCTTCCCCGAGAAAGAATACAGGCTTATTAAATCCAGTCCTTTCCCTGAAAGACAACACCAACGGAATCCCATCCACAGAGCACGACAGCAGACCCTTGCTCCTGATTTTGTTACATAAACAGAGATTGACTTTATCCATCCCCAAGAGAGTGCTTTAGAAGTAACTCTAGCTGCTCTGTTTTCGGAAACTGTGTTTGGGTTGTGCCACGCTCAGCTGGTGAGGTGAGCTGGGACTAGTAAAGACAAAGGGCCTAAACATCTGAATCCATTTGTGTGCCCCAAGTTCTGAACACCAACAGATGTACTCCATGTGCTGCTGGGCTAAGCTTTGAAAATTTAAAAATACATATTTTTTTTCCACTGACAAACAGAAAGTGATGGCATTCTGTATTTCTTTAATTAAAATCCAAGGGCTTTCAAAGGTTCCAGGACTTAGTTTAAAGCTTCTTTAAGACTGGGCTATTTATTTTACTATTGGCAAATACTAGAGAATAAAGATTCTAATTCAGTTTTAATCACAATCTTTGCTTTTACTTTGGAAACCTTGAGTTAATCCTTTTTATTCTGGAAAATACAAAGAAAGCTTGTGAAGAAAAGATTCAGGGAGTCAACTTACAGTCCAAATTTAATTTCAACTGAAGGGTCACAAGTTGAAAAGGATAAGAAAAAAAAATGAATGATGAAGACAAAGAAAATGTACAAAGAAAAAAGAAAAACCCAAAGCTTCAGCTCTCTGTTAAAGATTAAATATGATATGAATATTTATATGTGTGTTCATTATGCTGGGGACAGGAATTCATTCAAGTATTTATTTGCTTTTTCAGATTTTGAAGAGACCCTTGCTCCACACTCTGCTGGCAAAGCCACCCTCACCTGGCCAACAATGAGAAGGACCCACACACACACCGACTGCCACCAGTCAGAAAAGACTATGTGAAACCCCATTTACAACTCTTTATTGGCTTCCCAACATCCACAGCAAAGTCAAACCATTTATTTTTTAAGCAAAAGCATTTCAAGGCCTTCATTACAGGTAAGAATTTTATACAAGATGATACCTTGCCATAAACTGAAAAGAGTCTGAATTTTATTAATTATAACAGAATCTACCCAGATGTCTATGGTAATTAGTGCTACGTTTGCATGACAGTGCACATAAGATTTCACAGACCTTGGGTCAGAGCTCCCAGACATGCTAGGGATGCATCTGAATGCACAGCACAAGAGAGGCTTTCCAGTCAGCCTCTCACCTGAAGAGACCAGCCCCACAGGATCCCAGCTAGGCACCGGCCATCTTTGTCTGGTGGCTGCCCACTTAGTGTAGACTCCTATTCCACTTTGAGACCAAACCTAAATACTGAACACTCTTTCTTTACCAAGACGTCTTTAAACTCTGCTTCAGTTCATCACCAAGTGCCCACATCCATCCCCAGGCTGGGCCATGCCCTCCCTGCCTGGTCATTCTCCCACCAGCCACCAGGCTCCATGCTAAGGTCCTAGGCACGCCTGGTGAACACTGCTGGCTTCAGCTCTCAATGACCTTCCGCTCTGAAGGGGGAGACACAATTCAAAGTAATAACAACACAGAAACATCTTACAAAGACTGGCAAATGCTACCAAGAGAAAGCAGGACAGAACAGGAAGACTGAGTCTGAGAGCTGAAGCGGGAAATACCATCTGGATTCCCACAAGTCCAGCCTTGAATTCAGGACAATCTGCTGCAGCTTCTGCTTAGATGTTGTTTCTCTTACTTTGGAAACATCGTCCCTTCCTCCCCAAATCCCATTCTAGAGTCTTCTAAAGATATAATTTCTTTGCATTTCTTGTGACTGAAATTGCTTTTATGGACTGAGTTTTCAATAAATACTTACTGAAATGTTTATTAAATTAAGCTGAATTGTGTCAAATTCTATTTCTTAAAGAGAAACTTAAAACTAGACGGGCCTCAAATCTCCTTAGTTAGCATTCAGTTTCATTTTAACATTTTGAAAAAGAAGGAGACGTAGGAAGAAAAAAATTCAATCAATCGAAAAAGTTTAGTTACTAGTAAAGTCAAGATTAGAAACTCAGTCAGAACATTCTTTTTCTGCTGAAATGCCTGAGCCAACATCAGTTGCTTATGAGTCCCTGACTGGGTCAGCCATGTTCTATGCTTCTGCTTCGGCAGACTAGTTGAGTTATGGTTACTTAGGGTCCAGCCCTGTAGAAATATACTCTTGGTTTTATGTTTCACCGTTCTTTAAAAGAAAAAAAAAAAGGTTTCCAACAAATACACAGCTTTCATAAGGTTAGTAAACTGTCTCTAACCATCACCTCTCTAACTGGAACTGTTATTTTTTCCAGAATATGAAAACACTAAACATTTCCCAGTGCCTAAAAACCTTAATCGTAAAGGTCCATTTAATTACACTCCTGAGGAAAATAAGAAGGTGGCTGAATAACCCTGTATTTATGGGGGGAGGGGGACTTTGGTAATCATTCCTTTTTTTTCTGCCTGATGGAAAATTCATCATACATGACTTAACCACCTTAAGTTTAAGGTTAACCCCTTTCCTCACTGTGCAGCAGCAGGGGTCCTGGTAGAACTGACATCCTATCCCACTGGGTGCCACTGGAATTCTATGAGCTTGTGCAAGGAAGCACTTAATGGAAAGGTAAGGAACAGTAGAGTTCGATGCTTCAGCAAGTTCAGGACTCCTTGCAGACATTTCTGCCCTTTCTAAATGACTAACTATGAAGCTGCATGATCATTTGTCACTTAAACAATTATTCATAAGATGAACAAATCAAGTCCATTTCACAGAATTTTAGTTAAATAAATGCAAAAGAATACATTGCACTACAAACTCCAAAGCCTCTTAAATTTTGGTAGACATTATATATACTATATACTTATAATAACTTAGAATGTATACATTCACATCCAATTAACAACACTGTCAGCACAGGTAGGATTTCATATTAAAGACCCTTAAGAGCATAAACAGTAATCTCTCCATAGATGTTAGAATTATATTCATTTATTATATTAATCCACCATAAAATCACATATGCATTAATCACAGAAAAATATTTAACATGGATTTTAAATATGGTTTGAAAATATTATTTAGGACTTAGTTTTAAAATATATGCATATGAAGGCAAAATTTTCAGTGACTACACCATTAAAGTTCTTTTATAATGACACCTATCTTGGACTTTCCAAAAATAACATATTTCCCTAAAATTTAAAAAGCTAACCACCACCTTTCCATCTAGTAACAGTTTGCAGAAGTAATCACAGCACAATTATCCTTTTATCACATCAGAAGCCTGTGGAAAAAGGATGGCTACAACTGAATCTAAAAGCTATAACTTCCAGATGTGAGGAAGTGGGACTTCGACAAGTCATTCTTACATAGAAACCATGCTATCAGTCATAGATGACCACATTTTTGAGCTTAAGAGTTTGGGTGCTGAAGGTCTTTGGAAGCTGCTGACCCATAGGCCAGGGCCCTGTCAGCTGTTAATCTGCTGGCTCCTGGTGATGCAGCATCCAAGTAACAAGGAGTGGTACAGGGCGCACATTCTAGCAACATTTCTGAACCATTATGAGTTCACAGAGCTGAAGACAGTTACCGTGCCTGAATCCCCTGCAGTCTCCCCTTTTCGATGCTCAAACTATCCACATTCTGGCCAGTGGGAGCCCATTTAAGTTGTCTCCTGATGTGTTCCAGCGCAGTGCACGTAGTTTATGATAGCTTCCGGGCCTGCTGACTTCTTTTATCTTCACAGAGACTATTTATTAAAGGGGTCTTAACCATCCTCAGACCTGAGTGTGTGTTTGTGAGCAACAGATCTGAAGAGCTATCACCAAATAGGCTACCCTTGCATCCAGATACTTAACATAATCTTAAGGAGCACCATGATCTACGGGTACCTGAGTGTCTTCTTCCTGCACAAACAGCAGGAAGCACCCACACCACGGCTACGAAAAAAATCACAGGAGACAGAGCCAAACACACACTTTCCAAGCACTTCTAGTACAAGGTCTACTCTTTAACAGAGGGAAATAAAAAACATCTAAATGCTGGCCGGGCATGGTGGTGCATGCCCTTAATCCCAGCACTCAGGAGGCAGAGGCAGATGGATCTCTGTGAGTTCAAGGCCAGCCTAGTCTACACAGTGAGATCTAGACTACCTGGGGCTACAGGAAGACCCTGTCTCAGAAGACCAAAAAAAAAAAAAAAATCAACAAACAAAGCCATGTAAACATTAGAATGAATCAAACAAGCAGCCAGCAGCGAGCTGGGACCATGAGAAGCAAAAGTGCTTACCTTTCCTTCTATAAGTTTAGTAAATGCGTAATCAAATACTCTTAGTGAGGTAACGACAACAGGCTATTGGCTATATGCTGAGAACCACATAAACTGCTATCCACATGCTACCATGTGAATCTTTACAGCAATCGGATCAAGAGTGGCAATTACTGCCTTCATGGTTCAGATAGAGACCGAGGCTCACAAAGGCTGTATGTACAGTAAGGCATGAAATCGGAATTTGAAATTAGCTCTGTCTTGGGGAGCTACATCTTCACTGGTAAATGGTAACTGAAAATGTTTAAATTCTACAAGGAAAAATATGTATAGTTCAACTTTCAGAATGTATAAATACTAACATTTTAAACCTTTCCAGACTAGTGAGATTATAGAATGTTTTTTGAATTCTAATGTTCAGAAACTGAAAGGGACTTTGCCACTGGGAAAAGACCTGCAAGGAATAAGATGATCAGCATGAGCCCACAGATAACTAACTGCACCAGGAAAAGTGCAGCGCTCAGCACAGAAGCCAGAAACACCACCTTAACCAAGTAAACTAATTTAACATACTGACCCTGGGACAGACTGACAGTAAGAACTCCTGACATGAGGTCCTGGGTCCACATGGGTCACTGCTGCGAAACATAAACGCAAAGTCACAAGTTTGGATTAAATGCTATTTAAGCCATATTCAAAAAGCCATAAAACAGGAGCTAGGGATCTGAGAGTATAGACCAGTAGTGGAGCACTTGCCTTGAATGTGCAAGGTCCCGAGTTTGAGCCCCAGCACTAGGAGGGGGAAAAAAATAAAAATGAAATAAGTAATTGAGGGGAAAAAGAAAAGATATTATTGGGATGACTGGGGAATTTGAACACGGGTGTGTATGTGACTGTACTACTGTAAGAGTATCACATTCCTTAGGAGTAACAATGGTATTGCAGTTAAATGAGAACATGCTTGGTTTCATGTGATTTACTCTGCAGTACAAGAGTAAAACAAGATTTCTGAAGTCTACTTTAAAGTAGTTTAGCACAAAAAATGTACAGACACTTGTGTTCTCTGTACTGTTCTTTTATAAGTATGCAATTTTCACAGTCAGCAGGAAGTAGACTCAATAAACACATACCTCTCTCTACTCCATCCCCTGCATGCATCTGTGTTCTTAGAAAATTCTGTTCTTGTTATAGTTTGGATATGAAGTGTGCCTCAACAGGTCCATGAGTGGAACGCCTGGTCCTCAGCTGGTAGACACAATGAGTGAGAGGTGACTGGGCAGTAAGGACCTTTCTAATCAGTGGCTTAGTCCATTCACGGATTCATAACCTGATGGCATTACGGGGAGGGGTGTGTGCTTTCAGAGGTCTGGCCTAGTCAGGGAGGGCAGCTCCTCCCACGCCCCCTTTTCCAGCGACCATGAAGTGAGGAATTCATCTCATCACACGCTCCCCATCATGATGTTCTGCCTCACTTCAGGCCAAAACACCTGAGCCAAAACAAATCTTTCCTCCTTTTGAATGTTTCTTTCAGGTGTCTTCTATAGGAGCAAAAATCTACCATGGCTCCTTCTCTAGAACTCACCACATTAAATTTTTGTTGCAAGATACTTTCTGAATGTTTCTTCCCTCTCCAACAGCAGGGTCCTTACTTGTCTTACAAACAGAAGCCTCCATAACCATACTTGAACTAAATATTTGCTTCTGCAGGGCTCCTTCATGGAACAGTTCTTTAAATCACTCTTATCAGTTATTCCATGACTATACCATGTAAACCTTAAAATTTACAATAATATTAAATTAGTTAAGTGTCTGGAAAGCTATATGAAAAAGATAGGCTGACTAACCAGATGTAATCAATCAGTTAATCTATGTTTAGTGTGACCTGCAGAGTAATTCCTGGTTGGTCACTTATTTGTATCCCAAGCTGGTAATAATTTTATTATCGAATTTCATGTTGCAAATTGTCTTTACAGTTTTGTTTTGGGTTTGAAGCAAAGGGTAAAAATGTACTGTAAAGTACAGTAGAAAATGACATTGATTTAGAAATGCACAGGCTAGATTAGCAGGGAAGTGGCCAAAAGCAGGCTGGCAGCACACTGTGAATAGTCTCCTGCTTGCCTATGCAGGCTCCACGGCCAAGGGACGACATTTATACATTGTAATTGTTGAGAAGAAATTAAAAAAAAGAATGTTCCATGACATGAAAATAATGATAGTATCATTTCAAAGTTGATAAATAGGTTTTACTGGGACACAGCCATATCCACTTGTTAACAGAGTCTGTGGGAGGTTTTGCTAGCACAGCAGACCATAGGGCCTAAAAAAATCTCAAATTCTTAGTATCTGGTTTTTTTAAAAAAACAGGAAAGGCCTGTTGACCGCTGTTATGAATTAATAGAACTCAGGAGGAAATACCTCAGTTTCCAGAAGACAGCAGGACTCATTGCTCTGTTTACCTTGTGATATTCATGAAGGCCTACACTGTTCTATAAATGTAAAGAATATCTCAATAAAGATTTATTTTTAAGAAATTTCCCATTATTTACAAACTTAAGGGTGTACAAAGGTTATATTTTCCATGTTTTCCAACTTAAGTACATAAAACAATGATATTTTTCAAAGACCTAATTAGAATCAGGGATTGATTTATGACAAGTGTCCAGAAGGATGGCCACATATACAAACCACACTCATCCACTAGGCACAACATTCCGAGTGGATCCTAGAAACAACTGAAAATAACCCACGCAGGCAGGCAGTAACAGAGCTCAGCTCCAGAACAGGACTGAAAAGATTTAGGAGAACCAGAGGGAAAGGCAAATAGGCAAGCTTGTGACTGAGCACTGAAGGGGCAACTGCGAAACACAAACCACTCAGAGCCCAGTCAGAAGCAAGACCAAACTCTCCTGTGCCACTTGCCAATGAGTTGCTAGAACTATTTAATCACAATTTGCTTGAGTACCTTCAAATATAATATAAATATACTTTATAGCAAAATCCACTTTAACCAAAGTAAAGAGTAATTAATCAAAAAAGCCCACCACAGTTGTGTGTCTGTAGAGTCATACCACATGCAAATCTTAAGCACTTTTAAGTTAAAATATAACTGCACATTCATCAGCTAATTTCTGGCTCAGACCCAAGCCTGACCCTGAGTTTTGGTTAATATGGTTTATTAGAGCACAGTACAGACACCATCAGATTTGTTCTCATTATCACCTTCATTCTTTGTCTGCCACCTGCCACCAATCAACAATTGTTTTCTTAAACTACTCCTAAGCATTTCTAAAGCACTCAATTTTAGTGCAAATAACTTTTTAATTGAACTATCATTACAGTAAGTAAAAGTGGCAATAAAAAACGGACAAGCAAGGGTCCACTAAGGTGCGGCATTTGGGTGTCCTCAGCTTCAATGTAAGAATCTCATAAAGGGAATGAATAGTATGAACAGAAGAAACTGAATGCCTACAGTACGGGCAGGAAGGAGTAAGGTAGAGCCCTGGCTGCTACACAGGACCAAGCTCACCCGCCACAGCACAGCTACAAGGCAGGAACTTGCATGTCAGGGGCAAGGACCATGGCTGATAAGGACCATCACAGGGCTGAAAGAAGCGGAGGGAGGAAGGACAGAGCCACTGTTGCATTAGGTGTCCAAGAGAAAATGAAGCTGCAAGAGAAAGAATCAAGCGCCAGCGACCCACTTCCTATTGCTGGAGGTGGGCTTCATTTTTCTTGTCAAACTGTCCACTTGAGAGAAACACTTAAAGAGTAGAGCTTCTGTTTCCCTTACTACAAAGAGGCTGACATCACTAAGTTATTCAATTTTCCTTACAGTCCTCTGGAGAACCTACAAAGTAAGTGAAAGAACAAAAGTGATCTTTTAGTACAACTCACAGCTGAAAGTACAACCACGAGAGCCTCAGCACTATCCCTGCTTGACAGTACAAAACCTGTCACCACAAAAGCAAACAAAGACATATTTTATAGGTTCATGAAAAGAACATTAGACCATCAAGTAAAGTTCATTTTAAATGTAAATTTTTAAATAAAAATTAAAATAGAAAGTCAACTGATTTATTTTTTTCCCCAAAACAGACCTCTGTTATTCACCAATTTAAGTAGCTTACAAAAATTACAAAATTTTCCTCTGTTCTCCTTTGAAGAAAATTTCTCAGATGATTTGATATGCAACAAGAATGGATTCTTTTACTTTAAGCAGGAAAGTGTTAATAAGAAAAAACTGTGATAAAGTCTCCCCCAAATACACAAAAAGATATTTACTGTTTTTTACAACAAAAGTGGAAGAAACTTAATTATAGGATATGTTATATTATCAGAACACACACACCTATACTCACACACATATATATTACAGAAAATACTCACAATGAAGGAGGAAATGGAAAACGTATGTGTCTTCTAATGTCCACTGTGGGGGAGAAGAAAACGCAGCCCAAGGAAACAGAAGACGCCAGTGCTGACGAACCCTGCATGAGACTGCCATAGGCAACTCATTCCTCACTTTCCACAAGAATTATTCTTAAAGTAAATTTTAGGGCCGGTGAGACAGCTCACTGGCACTGGCCACCAAGCCTGACAACCTCAGTTGATCCCTGGAACCTGCATGGTGAAAGGAGAGGGATGACTCCCACAGGTCACGCCCTGACCCCGCCCCTTCCCATGTACAACACTCCGCACTATCTGGACAACTTTTCTGGATCTCAAAAAGTATTCAAATATAAGTTACTTTAAGATGCAACCTATCAAAGTATCAAATTAAAACAGCTTTTATATCAATAAATTAACACATTTTACATTTAATGTCTGGTTTAGGAGAGGCCTGGATCTTTACATCTGCTTTGTAACCTCATGTATGAATCACGGAGTCCTGACAGGATGCCAGAGGAACACTTTAATACTGTGATATTGTTTCTAAAAAATTCATAAACACAGTTTAACTGTGAAAACACACCAGACATCCCAAGATTAGGCTGTTCTATAGGACACCTAGAATGTGCTACCTAAGACTCTGCTTGGAGTATAGGAAGAAAACCTTCCCTGACACTGACGATCGGAAAAGAAAGGAGTGGGTCAATAGTCTTTTCTTTACTGTGAACATTCCTCCTTGATAATGCACTAAGATTCTCCTAGTAGCTTCATGAGTCATTTCTCTAATGTTTACTCACATTGCAGACTCAGAAGTCGCAGCTCTGGATGTTTTCTACTCCACTGTAAGAACAGCAATAGTTTTTTTTTTTTTTTTTTTTTTTTTAAGGTTCAAGCTGCTCATGTCGTTCATTTGGAAAAAACTTGATCAAATAGCCAAGTCTGAATAACCAGAAGTATCCATTCTTCTTTCAGGTATAATAAAACATCTAGTTTAGGCAGCAGCTCATTTTGCAAGTCCCTCTACAGAGAGAGTGCTTTTCCTGAGTGCTGATGTATGCTAGACATTTTGTGACAGAATCCAGAAAAAAACAAAAACGGGTACTTGGAATTTTCACTGGTTCAAGTTCTTTCTGCCCACAAATGCTTAGCACTCAGGGTAAGGGAAGAAAGGCTGTTCCTTAGCTGTTACCTCCTTGATGCATCCATGCCACTGGCAAACCAAATTCTTAGTTCCTCTTTGGACTGAAGACAAATTCACCCATGTGATTGTCTTAAACTCGAACTAATGTGGAGAGGGGACTTACCAGTATGAGCGGGAGCTTAAAGGGCTAAGGACAGAAACAGCTAGAGGAGTCAGGCCACGAGAGCGCTCCAGGCTATCTAGTAAGGGAGTTCCAGGCTAGACAAAAACTTCATGGATTCAAGATAATTAAAAAACGGGCAGGCGGGTTATTTATGAACCTGCAGCAGCAGGAGGCCCCAGTGTGTTTTCATCTGCTCTCTCAGCCTTTGCTCCCCTTCCCATCCACTGCCCTCTCATCCTGATAACTCCTGATGCACTGGTCCCTTTGAAAACCAGATGAAAGAAATCCATTGACTCTGCTCTGGAGATTATCTTGCAACAAAAGTCTACTAAAATCTGGGCCCAGAGTAGGAAGCCCTGATCTCACTCTGAACTCTTCCTTGCTGTTTGTTTCTCTGGCTGGCTTTGTAGGAGAGCTTCTCTATATATCTTACCTATAGTCTCAATCCCAACCTTAGTCTTAAAAAAGGTCAGGCATGGTGGCTCAGGCCTTTAATCCAAGCACTGGAAAGGCAGAGGCAGGCAGATCTCTGTGGGGTCCAGGCCTGCCTGGTCTACACAGCAAGTTTAGGCCAGCTTGGGGCTACAGAGAGAACAAGTCTCAAAACTCACAAACAAGAGAAGGTCTGATGGGTTTGCTCACCCACTATTCAGGGGACAAAGCTTTAATGTTGAGTTTACATGATGCTAATCTACTCTACACTATCCTATAATGGTTGGCTACCTTTGAGTTAGATACCCATGCCCAATCCAATCAACAACTGTTAAAATGACAGGGTCACATGATACTAAGCATGGTGACCTAGACTCAAAAGGCATCATTTTCTTCAGCAGAGTCTATGGAAATAGCAGTTTTCCTCTAAAATGATGTGTGAGCATAGCAGACATCTGCTGCTCAACACAAGGAAAAAATGTGTCTGTATAACACAAGGAAAAAATAAGAAATCAAGCTTATTATAGTGAACCACCACATGGTCACAGGTTAACAGTAAATAAGACAAACATATTCAACTATACTGAAGGGAAGTTAAAAAAAAAAAAAAAAGCAAACAGGATGGTAAAAGTCATGCAAGATGGAGTACTATGGCCTTGAGTTTCACTTTAAAGGCAGAAGCAATGCAAGGCAGAGAGAACTGAAGGACGCACAGGCGCACAGGCTGTGGGGTGTTCAAGAAAGCAGCGACCAGAAGAAAAGGAGCCCTCAAAGACGAAAGAAAACCATGTGACACCACAACAAATTTCTAGCAAAATCATTTCCACACAGCATGTAAATCATTTTAAAACCATACAAGGCCAAGGCTACACTGGACAGCAGGGAGTGAGGGGGCTGTCAGCAAAGGTGCTCTAGAGTGGGCACTTGTCACTCAACACTGTCACTCCAACTTTCTACTCCACACCCCAGGTAGTTACACCACTCAAAGCTAGTTAACGTCATGAGGTTGGACAATAAGGCATCTGAATGTGTTAAATTCAGACATGCTATGTGCAAACCTCTAGTCCCAGCACTCAGGAGACTGAGGCAGGAGGATCAGAATTTAGAGGTCAGACGACTACAAGTTGAGCCCTGAGCTAGATAGCAAGACCCTATCTCAAAACAAACAAAATGTTAAGTAGAGAAAATAGCTCACAGGTGCCCTAACTTTTTGCTGTTGTTTTTGGTTTTAGGAAACTGGGTCTCACATAGCCTGGGCTGGTCTCAAATAGTAAGTTTGAGCTGAGGGTGCTCTTGAACTTTTGCTCCCGCTGCCCTAACCTCCCAAGTGCTTGTTTTTACAGACATGTGCCACCATGCTGGCTTCAGAGGTCTATTTCTATAGAAGGACTTTTTAGACTCCAGACATGTGAGAAATAAAGTTCTGTTGTGTTTTCTAAATTTTGCTTTGTGTTTTGTGATTTTGTTTTTAATTTTAAAACTGTACTATCGTGTGTGTGTGCCTAACATGGGGACTGGGGAGGGTGCAGAGTACAAGGAGCTGGTTCATTTCACTGTCACACAGACTCTGGGCATCAAGTTCAGGTTGCCCAGGCTGTGCAGCAAGTGCCTAACCTGCTAAGTCATCTCACCAACCCTGTTTTTTTGGTTCTTTGGAGACAGGGTCTCCTGTAGCTTTATGAGCTAGCCTCAAACTTGCTACATGGCTGGAAATGTTCCTGAACTCTGGCTCCTTCTGCCTCTGTCTCCCAAACGCTGAATCATAGGTTCGTGTCACCATGTCCAGCAATTTCTGTTATTTTTAAATATCCAAAAATATTTTTTGTTTAATGGTAGCATATATGGACTAGGAAATATTTCTAAATTAACTTACTTTAAAATAAACCTGTAATTCAAACTATACCATATACAATATCAAACAAGATTACTGCTTCACAATTACACATGTTCTAAATTGATTATTTACAATGCCTAAAAAGAATGTGAAGATTCATACGCAAAGTTATCTCCTCCTCACTTAGCTGACATTCCAATACAATACAATAGTCTTTTGGTTACTTTAAGAAGAATCCCTCCTTTAGTAAACTTGCTGCCAAAAGAAGAAGATATCCAGTAGAAATGCCAAACAATATAACTTCATCTGACACAGACATGCACTTTTCCCCAAACAGTGACCAAATGATTACGTAAACCAATATGTAAACCCAACCATCCAACGATATATTGAGCATTTATTACAAAGCAGGGATAGTGCCACAAAACCACTGAGCTCAACGTCCATCTCTCTAAACGTTCAGAATCTAACGAGACAGATGACAAACAAGTTCATCGAGCACAAAACAATAAATGTTGATCTCAGCACGTACACTGAGTATACTTGAGTCAAGGGGACTCGGGCAAGATTTCACAAAGGAAGCAAAGATGCATCTTGAAAGGTGAGAAGGGGAGAGGGAGGACAGCAAGACACACACACACACACCATCAGCTACATGACAGCAGAAGAGACAGCGAAACCCACAAGTAGACTCTTCTGGAGTAACAAGGATGGTTCTGACCTTTGGGTCCCCAACACTAAGTAAAAAGGGCATTAAAAATAAAATGTCTCATAAGAAATGCTACATCCTTAAAATCTACAAGAAAAATTTAAATTTCCCTTTCAGAAATCACTTAATTCTCAGAAAGAGTGGAATATTATTAAATTTCAGTGCCAAGTTACTACCTTCAGGTATCGTATCATTAAAGAACACCTAGGAGTCATGGATACAGCCCGACTGGTAGGGTGCCCGCCGCGTGCTGGTTTCCAGCACCACACAGATCAGGGGTGGTGGCCCATGTCTACAGCCCCAGCACTGAGGACTGGAGGCAGGAGGATCAGAAAGAAGTCCAAGATCATCCTTGAGTTCACAGGTCATTTGAGGCCAGCCTGAGATCCATGAGACCCTGCCTTAAAACAGAAACATTCAGTTCAGCAATCAGGGTTCTGGCAGAAACAGCAGAATGTGAAAATAAAAGCTCTGCTTCTGGTATATCAGTATTGTTTCTTTTTAGGACAGGGTCTGCTGGTCTTCAGTTGTGCTACCACACTCAGTTTACACACTGCCAGAGATCCATTTATTGCATATGCTAGGCAAGCCACCCATTAACTGAGCTACATCCCTAACCTAATATCTCTTTTAATAGTAAATTTTAGGCTATCCCTAAATAAAGGGTTTTAGAGTCATAAGTTCTCAGGGCACAGATAAGTACTTAAGCCAAAATGTGGAATCTGAGTTTTATTACCTTCAGAGCAAGTCAATTTGTGAGAAAGAAAAACAAAAAAATCTATTTTTTATTTTTAAGGTCTTTTACCCAAAGACCTATGTGTGTTTGAAACAGCTCATTCTATAATGAAGAGAGGAAGATACCAATAGTAAATGTAACAAGTCTTAATACATATCCATGGAATTTTTAAAACTTGCTTAATAAGGAGATTCATGGGTATATAATGGTCTTTGCTTAAAGACCATTAAGTGCAATATACATACATGACAGACACAACCATAGGACTTGTTTTAAATCACCAAAGTTAGAAAACTATTTACAGCAACAGGTAGCAACTAGGTAAGGCAAAAGGAGCTGTTCTCTGAAGAGATGGTGACATATTTAAGAAACTGAATTAGGCAAAGGCAATTACTTAACAAACCAGAGAATCTGAGCTTCATAAAATGACACTGAACTCCTCTAATCAGCATTCAGGCAGCACTCATGTAGCTGGGGATAAAGGGAGTAACTCCAGTGTGAGCACTTTCACCAGGAGTAACTCCAGTGTGAGCACTTTCACTAGGCTTCAGTGAATGAAGGAGGTCAGGCAGCTGAAGTGATAAATCAGCTGACGTCATTCCTTTTCTGAAGACTGCATTCCTACTGATTCTGCTCCTTTTTACCCCAAATGAAAACAGCTTAGAATAATCACAAGGATAACAATGTTCATTTGAAAGCAGTGTGTTAACACTGAGGGACACACCCTTCACACAGGTCGCTGGACACAAGATCACACAGAGATGCTGCTGCAGCTTGTTTCTGTCAGCTAGTGCACAATGGACATTTCCACGACAAGCCATATCATCACTACTTTAATAAGGGTTATATACAGTCTTAAAAGCATGATTCAGAAGCCAGAAAATAATTGAAAACATAAAACTTAAAAAATAATAATTTTAAAGAAAAAAAAATTTAATGTAAAACATTTATGTCATTAAACAAACATTCAAACCATGGAGAGTGGCAGAAGTAAACAACAAAAGTGACTGTAACTGCCAACTGTCTTACCTTCCAATTATTAATGCACAGCAAGCCTCTTACTGTCATCTTCCTAACAGAACCTTCACCTATCATCCTACGCTAATGAAAAGATTCTTGCAGGTTTTTCATAGTTATCTGGAAGAAATCTACAACAGCACAAGTATCTTATTTGTTTTTCCTCCAGTGCTTACATATAGCATTGCAGAACAGACTGGCCAATTTCTGCTCTGTGAGAGAAATTTCAAGTTAAATGAGTACTCTGCTCATTTAACTGCACCAAAGCTAAGTCTGACAAAGGAAAGCTAAAAATTTTTACCATAATACAATATAGTAGCACAGAAACAATATAACCAAAATAACTTCTAAAAGTGGCATATGCCTCAAAGTGCCTTAAGAACCATAAATAATTATCCCTTTGAGCAAAATTCTAAGTTTTGACCCCTAGCTTATACCATACATGACCATCAATTTCAACACATGAAATCATGAAAGGTAAAACTAAACATTTCTTATACTTTTTTATAAAGGGAACAAAACTGGTAAATTAGACTATTATAATTAGGAATTTCTACTCATTAAAAGATACAATTAAAGCTGGAGGCACACGCCTTTAGTCCCAGCACTTGGGAGGCAGAGGAACGCAGATCTCTCTACAAGATCACTGGGGTAGCCTGGTCTATACCGTGAGTTCCAGGCCAGGTGGAGCTACAGAAGACTCAGTCTCAGGAAGACAGAGAGAGAGAGAGAGAAAATAATACGCATAAAGCATTTTTCCAACAAACAATTCTTATCTAGATTGAGAACGTCTACACGTTATTAAGACAACTGTACTGCTGAGTAGGCAAAAACCTGGCCCACAACAAAAGGCCAATAAATACATGACAAGGTGCTTACCACTGATCAACAACAATACGCCAGTGCAAACCACAACAGGACACTCAAGCAGTGCTGCTAGTAGGTTTAGGAACTTGTACAGCCACTTAAACACTTAGAAGCAGTCAGAAATAAACGAGTACACACATACCCTGTGATCTGGCAGTCTAGGTCTAAACCCATCAAATACACACAGAAGTTCACCCAAGAGAGGCAAATGACTGTTCACCAGTACACATGCATCAGGCAGAACAGAAAGGCAGTCACCTCCAGGAAACAGGAAATATGGAATGCAGTACAGTCATTCATGCAATACGGTACTCGCCTAAAAGCTTAAACACCAACTGCCTCATTCAACCACAGGGATAAACCTCAAAAATGCAATGCAGAGGAAAGAAGCCAGTCAAAATACTGAGCATTTGCAGAAAGTGCAGAAACAGGCCAAACTAGTCTAAGGTCAGAAGTCAAAACCACAGTTATCTTTGGGAATGACACAGTAATCAAAGGCAGGCTTGCATACTGGTCAAGCTGTTTCTTGTTTTAGGTTACACAAAGGTGTGTTCACCTTGTTAAAATTCATCAAGTTAGACATTTAAGACACGTTTTTGTATGTATATGTATACAGTATGCATATACCATACTCCAATAACAATGCTTCCTTTTATTTAGACAAGGTGTTCCTGACACCTTTCTGTTACTGTGACAAACGCTGTCAAAAGTAACTTAGGGAGGAATTTCATCTTCATACAGGTCAGCGTTCATCACTGAAGAAAGTCAGGGCAGGAGACCAAGCAAGAACCTGGAGGCAGGAGCTGAAGCAGAGACCGTGGAGCAAAGCTGCTTACTGGTTTATTCCCTTTGGCTTACTCAACTGTCTTTCTTACACAGCCCAGGCCCACCTACCCATAGAGAGCACCACCCAGAGTGAACTGGACCCTCCCACATCAATTAGCAATTAAGAAAATGCCTCACAGACATGGCCACAGGCCAATTCAATGGAGGAAATATCTTAACTGAGGTTCCCTCTTCCGAGGTGACTACTGTGTGTCAAGTTGACAAAACTAACCAGCACACAGGGTCTCACTATGTAGACCAGGCTGCCCTCAAACTCAGAGATCCACTTGCCTCTGCCTCCTCAATGCCGGGATTAAAGGTAGTATGTGCTACTACGTCTAGCTACCAAGCCTACTTTTAACAACAACGAATCACAGGCCAGGTATGGTGCTGCATAGCTTTAAGTCCAGCACTTGGGAAAGCAGTAAGAGGTGGATCTCAGCCTGATCTACTTAAGCAAGTACCATGATGGGTCTATACAGCAAGACCCTCTCTCAACAACCAAACAGAAGAAAAAATTCTAGGTAGGAGTGAAAAGAACCCACAGAAAATATAAGCTACGCTAGAGATAGGACTCCTAAATTGTGAAGTCCAAAGTTTCCATCAGAGCCACCCGCTGTGTGCAGTACTCACTTTTCTTCCACGTCCCAGTTTTATCTCCAAAGACACGCACCTGCCCTTGGTATGCAATGCAGGGGCAGAAAACCTACTGTGTATCCTCTATTTGCCAACACGTTTGCTGGACACTAGGAACAGTGACAGACAAGAGCAAGCAGGAAACAGTCTGATTGTCCTCCCTTGCTCTGGCATCTGCTAAGATCTTTTGCACAGAGCAGGTCCTCCATAAACAATGACTAATCAGGTACATCTGTAAGACAGAGCCCAGGGGGAACTCCAGGTAAAGAACTTAAACACTAGAATTCTTAGAAGCAAAGAGATTACACTTCCAGCTTCATAAGTAGGGAATGGAATTCCTGGAGAGAAACAAAGAGTGACTTTCTAGTGCAGGAGTTTGGTTTGGAAAGAAAGCATCACCCTTGCTCATATAGGGATAGGGCTAAGACATTCCAGATACGAGGGGCAGAGCAGAGCTCAGACACAAGCAGCTATGCACAAAGAAAAGAGAAGCTGGTTGTCAGAGAATGGGCCATGCAAGGAAGGAAGCAAGAAGTCTCCTTTAATAGGTCAGGGGAGCTCAGGCTCCCCTGACCTATTATTATTATTTTATTATTATTATTTTTCCAAAGCTGCAGAGATTATTGATGTTTTTCAAAGGATGTGAATCATGTACTGCCCTAAACTTCCTGTTTCAGTATGAAGAGGTGAGGAAAAGGATGGGAAAAAAATATGGCACATGATTAAACGTACTTTTGTTTCTCAACTGATGGTTAACTTTAATAGCTCAACCACTTCAGGAAATTCCAAAATTAAAAGTTGCATGACTTATCAAAAGTCTAATAAGCAATATTATTTATGTAAATTCAAATCCCTCTTTAAAATATTAATTTTACTATTTGTGTGTATGTGTGTGCATGTTTTAATGTGCATGTGCATGTCAATGCCCACAAAAGCCAAAAGATGGCATAAGATTCCCTGGGGCTGGGACTAAGCTGGTTATAGGTGGTTATAAGCTGCCAGTTGTGGGTGCCAGGAACCAAATTCAGGTCCTCTTGAAGAGCAGCAAGCACTCTTAACCACTGAGTCATCTCTGAAGCCCCTGAATTCTAATTCTTAAGTTCAAATGCTCCTTTATTTGATAAAATTAAATGTAGGTAATGCAAACACTAAGCCAACCATCTTGACCTTCAAATCTCTCTCAACTGTAATGCAAAGCTTAGAGCAAATGAACCTTAGGGAACTGCCTTTGATTCTGACATGACACATATCTTTCACATGAGGCAATTTTAGAAACAAGAATTTGTGATGAGTACCACAATTCTTTTACCTCCCAAGGCCTCCAAGAGGCATCAAAAATTCCTTACTAAAATTATTCTGTGGGGACTTGTTTTACTATGTTAATCCATTGGACATCTGACATCCTAAAAAATAGATGTTGCATCAAAAGACTCCAGGATTTGCTCTGTACTATGGGTAACTGACTAGATCATGTGTATTTCTTTCAGACCAGCAATAGGAAACCATCACTACCACATGTAACACATGCAAGACCCTGTGCTGCTGGATTGTAGTCAAATGACATTTGCTAATGTGTTTAGTCAAGAAACTTGAAGCTTGAGGCTTTCAGCAGCACAGAATTTTGTGAATGCAGCTCTGTTAACGCCAATTAATATTTTTTGGGGGGTGCATTTGTACCAATAATGCCAACACCTTCTCAGACGCAAAGTCCTACAGAATTACAGGGGTGCTGTCTGACCACACTCAAGCTGAGGTATTAAGTATAAGAATGATTAAATCAAGGATGAATTAGCCTTTTGCTAATTTCAGAACCCTTTCTGATGTTCCCACTGATATCTGGCCGTGTCATGACACCAAAGCAGACTGCCTGAAATCACTGTTTACTTTGGCCCACATACAAGTCTGCATGAAGAATTCCATCAAGGCACCTTTTTCAGATCACAAAATGGACTCTCAGCAGCATTCTGAGAGATAAACATGGAGAGAGAATTTTTAAAAATTATGCCTAATGGCATTTCAATATACTCCAATTTTCATTTTCAAAAGCAATCAAATAGTTCTTAAATGTATTCGAAGAGGTAAAGGAAGGGAATACAGAGCTTTAAATGTAAATAGTAAGCATTTGGAAAGCACTGAAAATGCATTTTTTAAAAGGCTGTAACAAGCTAAGTAAAAAAAATGGAAGTAAAAGAAACTTTTCTAGCACACATAGAAAAGGAAAATAAAGAGAAAAAAGTCTGTGTATGCATAAAATTGAGATGTGAATTACTGTGGGATTTTAAAGAATATATACCAAAGATGGAACAAGATAACATTAAAGAAAATATTATCACTATGCACAAAACTGAAATCTGAACTAAAGCTAGAAGGACTTGTCTTAATAAAGGCTTGCTCTACAACACTAGATGTTACAAAGAAAACCTAAACACAGAAATACATTTATATCAGTGGCACCAACAGAATATATAAGTATATATAAAATCAGCATCTCAGTTAAAAACACTGCCTGACAGAAGGATGAAAAATACACTGTTCAGATGTCCATCCCCTATGACATCCCAATGGTCTCTGCCCTAGGCTAATTCCATCCCCTTCTAGTGACTGGCTCCTAGAAACAAGATACACATCTCTGACAAATGCAGTATGAAAGTGAGCTAGGAACACTTCACTGACCTTCAGAACACACATGGACCACCTCAGACCTGCTAGTGTGGCTAACAGAAAAATCAGTCAATCAAAAAATCCAAGATAAGAAAGCATAATCGAGGACGTGGAGAAAACGGAAGCCCCATGTGCTATTGACAAAAAAGGGAAATGGAGCAGCCACCGTGGAAGGTAAGCCCTCAGTGAAGTCCAGAAATACCACAGGATTCAACAACTCCTTTGCTGGATTGAACTGAAAGCCGAATCTTGAACAGATATTTGTTTATCCACATTCATGGCAGCAGCTTGAAGGCAAAGAGCCCGCCCAACAAGAGATGAATGGTCAGACAAAATTCGTGATACAGCCACACACCACAAATTATTAAGCCTGAAAAAGGAAATCAGACATGTGCCATAACAAGGATGAACCTTGAAAACATGATGAGCATGCCAGTCACAGAACAAAGGCTGTAGAGTGGTCACATTCTGAGGGGGGCGGCAACGGAGAGTTACTGTTTAAGGGAACAGAGCACTAGGGCTGGAAGGAGGGTGGTGGCATGATTGTGTGGATGTGCTTCATGCCACTGAGCTGTACATAAAAGCAGTTAGGATGGTAGACATCATTTCATATGTACTTTACCACAGTTTAAATTTTTTTAATAGAGAACAAAAGAAGAAATTATTCTACGTTAGCTCCAGTCACTGCTCATAGCCGGAGATGCCCTAGATGGGCAGCAACCACTAGGGAATGGCGAGGGAGAGGCGCAGACCCACAGGACAAGCACCCCTAAGGACAGCACCCCCTTCCCACTCTGTAGAAGGCTCTTCCAAGGAGAACAGGTGATCCTAAGAACACAGTGTCCCTCATTTCAGCTGCTTCTGGAAGCTCCAAGGTGACACAGAGTTAGCCCACAATGCTGAGTCCTGCAATCAGTGTTCAGATACTTTCCAGCATTCATCACTCCATTGCCAGCTTTTATGAAGCTCTTTTGTGACAATTTTTTGTTTTTTATTGAATTTTTATTTCATCCAGAACAGTTCAATCAGTCTTAAGCATCTTTACAACCCTTCCCCACTAGCACCCTCCCATAAACCTCTGCACTGTAATTCAGACGTTCTGTCATTCGTGTTAAGGCTTATTGTGTCAAGTTGGTATCCCCAGACATTCTTTAGTGCAAGTTCATCCACTGAGGTCTAGTCATCCCATCCAGAGTCCCCTCAAGAAGATCAGCTCTTCCTCAGCCGGCAGTAATCAGCTGCGAATAGTTCCTCAGCTAAGATTGGGTCTGATGCCCAGTTCCCCAGCTCCATGCTGGCTTTTAGTCTGCTTGAGTTTGCATGAGTCTTGTGCATGCTGACACCAATGCTGGAGGTTCACATGAGCAGGGTTCTAGAAGCCTGCAGGACTCTATTTCCATATGGTCATACACCTCCTCCCTGGTTCTTACAATCTTTCCATCCTCTCTTCCCCAATGGTTCCTGAGCCCTGGGTGAGTGAAATCTAATATAGAGGTCCTGTTCAAGGACCCACACTCTGCAGACTCTTACTCTCTACATTTTGGCTATTCATGACCTTTCATGTTCCTGGCCCTCTGCTGCTCGAGGGAGCTTCATTAATGAGAGTTGAGAGACTCATTAGTGTCCTCTTTACCCCTTGTTCTGTGTTCCATCACCCTTAGGTGTACAGGTTACACTGAAGATGGGCCACTTAGGCTTGGGCAATTCATAGACTATGTCTCTGTGTGACTAACTTTTGTGACTATGTTATACTTTACATCTAATACTAAAGTCAAAGAGAAAAAAGTTATATTCATGTAAGTCAGCCTTTAATTAAAATGAATACACACAAATGGGTTTTTACCAAAAGAATTCAACAAAAACATTTATGGAATGTGATATGCAAGATAACAATAAACCAACATAACATAGAATTTACTATAGAAAAAACATGCCATTTGTGTAACTACGAAGATGACCACATGATTTCCATTTGCAGTGTTCATCATTAGCAGCACAAACAAAAGCACAATCTGTTGACATGTGAAGAAGACCTGAAGGCTCAAGCAAGGGTATTAAATAAAACACCTTATAAAGACAAGCTCTCATAAGCCACACATGCATTTCTGATATGAGCACATGTGGAAATTAAATTACTATGCCCCAACTCTCATTTTGAGCCATCATAAAAACTGCACAGATCAGCATACTCAGGACAGTAGCCTGCACAGATCAACACAGGACAAGGTACGACTTCCAGACCTACTCTACACTCTTTCACGCATTTCCAAGTAGTGAACCACCCAAATCCTAGCAACCTAGAAGACTAATTCATTGCTCATGGTTTGATAAAGCTCAGCTGGAGTTTCCCTGCTGCTCTCTGGGGTCAGTTATGCTGTGTTCCTCTAGAAGGTAGGCCAGAAGTGAAACATCCAAGATGGCTTCCAGCATCACAGGTAGCCTCTCTCCCCTGTGGAGTAGTTGGAGCTTCTACCTGATCCAAAGGCAGAAACTTTCTGGCTCAGAAATCCCAGAGAGTTACATCGATGGTATCCACCATGGAGCGTAAGTCAGTCACCAGGCCACTCCCATTTAGGGCAAGGCAAAAGGACTCCAGCTCTGACGGCAGAGTAGCAGGCAGGTAAAGTGTTAAAAGGCTTCAGTAACTTTGGAAACCCTGTACCTAAGCACAGGCCTCTACATGTAAAAGATGCAATCATTTCAGCATGGCTTTTTAATAGTTTATTGCCCAAAAATACAAAGGAGATAAAATGAGTTGTTTTGTGAATATCATACCTGCTATAAAATATGAAATTTGTCTTACATTACATAACAAATATATAATAAAGACTGTTAATATGACCAAATCTATACAGGAGAGTCCAAATGAAACACTAATCTGGTTTCAAGTATAGTTAGGCATCATGTGCTACTGCTTTATGCCCTGTCTTGTAAACACAGACAGCCTCCTTCAGGGGCCAAATTCCCTTAGGGCAGAGCCTTACCTAGACCCAACTGCTTCTACAATGTACCCAGCGCCCAGAAGACTGTTCTCTTACAGCTCCTGTATTCAAAACTGTGTATTCCTTTTTGCTTTGATATCAGATAGAAAATACTTTTGTAGATTTTTTCTGTCTACTTTACCATGTGCAGGAATATGCCATTACTAAGAGCTGAACAGCTTGCTCTAAGGGGGAAAGATCAATTGTTACTGTAGTTATCTCTTAAATTCACTCTCAACCAATTTTGAGAGATTGTGTGAAATTCATTTCCTGTGACTTTGGTGTTTGTTTGGTTTTGGTCTCTAGTTTTAAACCTTCAACTAACAATGAAAAATATTAATGCTTGGACCAAAACTGACTCTATAATTTCAGACTGCATATCTTCTCATCAAACCGAACTATGCTAACAAGCAGATGTGCTGGTGGCTCTCATTTGCTCCAAACATAGTGAGATATGCTTAGCGGAGATGAAAATATCTTTATCCCTCAGTTATCCAAGGAATTCAATCACAATGTAACAGAAACAATTTTTGTGTGCCCCCCTCTTTTTTTTCTTGTTGTTGCTGTTAGTTTGAGACAGGATCTCTGTATAAGCTACTTTTCTGTTGCTATGATAAAACACCATGATCAAGGCAACTTAACAGAAGGAAGAGTTTATTGAGGGGCAGGAGTCTATCATGGCAGGGAGGCCTGGCTGCAGATGTGGATGGAGCTAAAAGCTTAGCACTCACACCTTCAAACAGGCACTGGAAGCAGAGCGAAACTGGAAATCCTGCAAGGCTTAAGAACTCTCAAAGCCCCTCCCCGAGTGATGTGCTTCCTTCAGCAAGGCCACACCTCCTAAAGGTTCCATGACCCTCCTCAAACAACTCCAAGACTGGGTACCAATAGTTCAAATACTTGGAGCCTATGGAGGACACTCTCATTAAAATCGCCACAGCTTCCTCTAATGTATAGCCCAGGCTGGCCTCAAATTTATGGTACTCCTCTACCCTTAGCCTTCTGAGTGTTCTGATTACACGCCACTCTGTAATTATGTGCCACCCTCTGGCAAAGAAACAATCTTTATTGTGTATTGTATGTGTGTCTGTGCACGTGTATGCAGTTGCACCTGTGAGTATGTGAAAGACAGGGGTTAAATTTGAATGTTTTCCTCTCCCACTCTCCCTCCCTTATCTTTATGAGATGGGAGTTTCTCCCTGAACCTAGATTGGTGGTCATCAAGTCCCAGGATCTGCCTGCCTCTGCCCTCCAACCCTAGGGTTACAGACATGTACCACCATACCTGACTCATTACACGGGTGCTAAGGATCCTCATAATTATGCAGCAAGCACTTTGCCCACTGAGCCAACTCCCCAATCCCTAAGAAACACACAAAATTAGAATCAACATGTTCTTGAAAACCAAAAAGTGTTCAAAAAACAATGATTCCAAGCAAATGCTGACTGTAAAGAACTAATTTAGTATTAAAAATTCTAAAATCTCTAGGTTGGAGAGATGGGTCAGCAATTAAGAGCACTGACTGTTCTTACAGAGGAGCTGGGTTTGATTCCCAGTACCCACAGAGTAGCTAACAAATATCCATAACTCTAGTTCCAGGGGATGCAACACCCTCTTCTGACCTCCCTGGGCACAGGAGTACACTTAAACACATGCAGGCAACACATTCATACACGTAAGATAAAATTCTATCATCTCACAGATACCTACAACGTAATTAACAACATCACTTCATCTCAGAACATCTCTCCCTAGAAGATAAAATATGGATACAAATTTCCTGGAATAAATGAAAGGTCTGAATGGTGAGCTGACTCCCAAGGCATCTTTCCACTTGGGCTGTGACCTTATTTTATAGGACTCAATTGTGTTTCCAAATTCTAAACAGAGACTGATTTGGGGGTTTTGGAAATAGGAATTCCTGGAACCCTGAGGTAGTCTTAAGCATGTCCACAACTCCTTATACTTTTTACTCACTGTTACAGATACCATAAAAGTGTCTAACAAGTAAGAAATACTGGGTTTAGTGATGTTTACAAAGAAGTTTGGCAAATACTGATATAATGGAAAATGCAGAAAACTTTATTTGGTACTACTACGAAGAAACTAGCATTTGACTCTTTAGTAAGTTAACAGTACTCCACAGAACCAGGAGTTCAAGTTGCCAGTTTATGAATTTATTTCACTGCTAAAATTTATTACTTCTTGGAACACTACCTAGATACTTTTTGTATATAAACTTTTTTCTTTTTAAAATTTGTTATTAAATTTATCTGTTGAGGGGGTTCTACAGTGCATAGTCAAAAAGCAACTTTCAGGAGTCTATTCTACTATGTGGGTCCTGGAAATTGAACTCAAGCCATCAGAACTGGGGCAACTGCCTTTACCTGTTCCATTTCACTGCCCCCCAGCTCCCATCCCTTTTTTTTTTGTTTTTGTTTTTTAAAACATGGTCTTGATACAAAGCCCTGGCTGGCCTCAAACTCATGGCCTCCTTTCTGCTCAGGCTCCTAAGTACTGGGATTACAGTTGTATACCACTGATACCTAGCACTACACTTTACTTAATATATTAATATCACTATCAACAGCAGACAGCTCTGTTTCCTCGGTTTATAAACGCAACAGCCACAGCAAAACCTACTGATTAGACCCAATGGCTTTCTGTACTGTACTCCTGTCCAGCTCCCCTAGTCAGGTGCCCAGCCCTTCCGTCCCACTCGACATAGGCAGATTCCTCAAACCAGTAACATTTTTGGGTTGACTGTTCAGTTTTAACTCTTATGGGATAATTATAGACTTTTCCTTAATTTCCTGATTTTTCAAATGACTTTCTAAAGGAGTTATGATTACAAAAATACATCAAAAATGCCAGTTAGAAATTCCCACATGGCTTAGCTTTACTCAATTAAAAGAAATGACAACTTGTTTTGAAACAATTTCTACCAACCCACATCATAATAGTGACCAATGTCAGGAAATATACATAATAAAAGCCATCTTTTATAATGATATTTCCTGCTCTAAAGTCTTCTAGAGTCAAGGTAATTCCTTAGTTTAAAAACAGATATGAGGGGTTGGAGAGATGGCTCAGCAGTTTAAGAGCACTGGCTGCTTTTGCTGAGGGCCCAAGTTCAGCTCCTAGCAACCACATGGTGACTGGCAACCATTCCTAACTCCAGTTTCAGGGAATCTGATGCCCTCTTCTGGCTCCCACAGGCATCGCACCCATATGATGTATTTTCCCACATGCAGAAAAGCTCATATCCATAAAAAAAATCAATAAAAAAGATATGAAACAGTAATCATCTATTAAGACCATACACTATTCTGAATTGCCATTTCATCGATAGCAGAAATCACTTATGATGCAAACATTTGGAAAGGGAATAAATGAATGATGTGGTACTCTAACACACATCTGCCTCACCCTCCTCAACTTCAATGGATGGGCTTGTGGGAAGTGCTGGAATGTTACATTTATCTGAGAATCAGTTTCAGCACCAGTGATGATATAGGGCTTGGAGGCAGAGCAAACATGTCCACTTCTCATTTCATTGAGGCAAAGAGCCATTTTATTCAGCCCACAAACATCTGCGTTCTAATTCTAAGAAGCTTTCTGTCCTGAACAGATGAGCAGAGCTCACAGGTACCTGTGGCACACAGGACACATTCCTAAAAGGTTCACTACTTAGAGCGCCCATCCCAAAGAACTCAATACTGTTTCCCTTTGAGCAAAAGCCAATGTATACAACTTCAGGAGTTTTCTCAAACAGGTAGGATTAGTATCCATTAGCACCAGCCTCTCCTTTTCCCCAGCATCTGCATTAAGAACTCATTGGGGAATTTGGATTTCATCTGTCGGTACACAAGCACAGCAAAAATGGGTTCTGACAAAATGACTTCATAAATGCTACCCCACTAGGCAGACTTCATATTCACATGGAGATACTGCCTAGTCTATCTGATTTCTATCTGCTACCCCACTAGGCAGACTTCATATTCACATGGAGATACTGCCTAGTCTATCTGTACTACTCCCGTTTTACAAGGGCAAAAACAGATCTGCTGTAGTTAAGCAACTTTTCCACTTACACAATTCTGTGCCACAACCTCTTTGTCATCAGAGTATTTATCCACACTCCATGATACAAAGTCACGGTACTCACCATGTTCTGTTAGAACTATGTGTCTATGCTACCTCTATTTTACCACACTTTTGCTGAGTAGAAGCTATCCTGCTCACATGCAATCACTATCAGTTAAGCAAATGAGTTTCCAACCATCCTGCATATTTGTTAATCCTCCACAATAGCATCTCTGAGCATCAGTTCAACAAGGGTCCATGAAGTATTAACATCTACTATTCAGGGACTAAAGACATGGCTCAGGTGGTAAAGAACTAGAGAGAATCTGAGTTTGATCCTCAAAACCCACGAGAAAAATGCCAGACATGGTTCACATGCTTGCAATTCCTGAGCTGGGAGGAGAGGCAGGCAGGTCTCTGAGGCTCACTGGACGGCCAGTCTAACTCACTTGGTGTGTTCCAAGCCAGTAAGAAATGGCATTTCAGTGATACCCAAGGTTGTCCTCTGCCTTCCACATGTACAACTGTGCACCCCCCACACCACCACCACCACCAACAAAATCTACTATGTGGCAGGACCACTGCAAGCCTCCTGGGACACATGATGAAGATAACTATCATGAGATTTCACGCAGAATTTATAAAGAGAAACTTGAATTTGGTGAGGAAATGTAAAATGCTGGGGAGTTATGTGGTAGTCTAATCTAGTCTCAGCATCCGGTACAGAATGCTGGAGAATGCAATTCCTAGACAGAGAAAGAAATAACGGATGAAGAAACTTTGAAGACAGCAAGTAGAGTGGGGTGAACAGAAGGATAGAGAACCCAGAGCTAAGATCCTCCAGTAGGAAAAACAACAGAAAGACTGGCTTGTAACCATCTGGTTGCCAGGCCACAGGTAACGAAATAAAAAGCTTTGTTTTGTGTTTTCAATAGAATTTAATCAATTCTAAATTTAATCAATAGAAAATAAACTTTAAGGTAAGAAATAATCATCTTTCCTGTTCTTCATGGGCATTAAAAATAATTTTTTTAAATGATGTCTATGGTAAGACCTCTGAAAGAAGGCCCAAGCATCCATACTTTTAAAATGTTCTCCAACAAGGCTGGAGAGATGGCTCACAGTTAAGAGCACTGGCTGCACTTGCAGAGGACTCGGAGCACAAACATGGTGCTAAGAACCATCGTAACTCCGGTTCCAGGGGATCCAATGCCCTCTTCTGTTCTCAGGCACTGCACAACATGAGCGCACTTACAAACAGGCAATCCACAAATACATGTAAAATAAAATAATAAATATTTCTAAATGTCTTCCCAGACTTTGTAAGGCACAGGCTGAGATCGCTGCAGCTACATACAGCTAAGCAGGGCTGTACTAGTGCCTCCTCCATCCCTTCTGAAAGAACCCAAACTTCCCATGGCTGACTTCCTGTCTTTCAAATCTTTCTTATAACTCTAATCTCTCAACACTTACCCAAAGAGGCCCCTGACCACACAAGCTAATAGAGCCACACTCAGTTAAGTTGCATCATATCCCACAGTACCTATCCCTACCTGACAAATGTGCGTTACTATGTTAGCGTCTCCTCCAGATTAGAAGTTCCATGAGACCAGGTTCTTGCTCACGTTGTTCCAGCAGGAGCCCAGTAACCATTCAAACATGAGAAGCCAAGCGGGAAGGAAAGCAGACATGAGAGCACCTCTGACTGACGGAGTTTAAATAATACCCTGAAGCTCTAATTATGAAGGATTTAACTTAGATGTGATTAAGCCACATCAAATGGCATGGGAGGCATTTAGAAAATCCCCAACTTAGGCCATCCTTTAGTCCCAGCACTCAGGAGGTAGAGATAGGTGGATCTCTGTGAGATCAAGGTCAGCCTGGTCTATATAGCAAGTTCCAGGTCAGCTGGGGCTACAGGGCTACAGGAAGACCCTGCCTCAAAAAGAAAATAAAAACAAAAACAAAAATGCCCAACTTACAGCAAGATATGGACTGACTTCAGTTTCAAAATAGAGCTCTGCATAGGAAGATAAAAAAAAAATCACAAATTTTTTAGCCTTGGCCAGGGGCATCAAAGATCTGAGGCCAAAGTCTTTATGAATAAAAGTACAGTACGACTAAATTATTCCCCCAAATGACCAAAAGTTGAGAAATGGGTTAAAATACAGAGCAATTTAGAATTCAGCTTAAAGAAAAAACTTGCCAAAAGATGCTATGACACTATACATTAAGCCTTTAATACTAAAGATGAGAAGTAAAAATGAAACTCTATAGCCTTGAATTGTGGTATTAAATACTTGTGTTTAGAACAGGTTGTGTGCAAGGCGCTACATAAAATAAGTTAATATACTCAATAGCCAAAAGTTTTCTTTGAGTTATATAACTATATTAAATTTCTACCCTGAACTGCTCTAGTCTATACCGGGAAAGTAGGCAAGGAGAAAACACCAGTATAAACAGTACCAAACAAGTATTTTAAGACAAACAGAAACATACTCATGATTCCTTTCTGCTCAGAACTAATGTTTAGATCAATTAAGTAAATTAAGCTCGGGCAAAAAGATAATTTTTGAAGAAAATCCAATCTAGAAGACATCTATCTACAATATGCTTTAACACAAACCCAGAAAAGACCCCCCCAAATGCCAGCAGGGTCCCCATCAGACTGCCTGGACCACTGACGCAAAACCAAGTACACGCTCCATTCACATCTCTTCAAAGCCAGCCTCCTTTCAGAGACCACGATTCCTCAGTGAAGCCATCGGCCATTCAAGACCACCTCAAAGCTTTAAAACCACGATCATTCCTGTAATTCCTATAACTTACTCTTTTTTAAGGAACTGGAGGGGAAAAAAAGTAGGACGACTTTTAAGGTGTGGTGATGAGACTGTAGTTGTTTCCAAAGTGCTCTTGTGCTTTAGAAATACCCATTAAAACACTTACAAATAAAAGGATATTCTTGGGGGCTCAGGTATAACTCACTGGTAAAACACTTGTCTAGCATGCACAAGGTCCTGGGTTGATTCCTAGCACCACACAACAAGGAAAAAAGGCAGTCCTAGATTCTTCACTAAAAAGGATGTCCCTGATTCCTTCTCAGATAATTCAGAAGGAGATGAAGGTGGGAATGGGGTAAAGAGCAGAGGAAACAAGATGCACGAGTAACTGCCCGAGCGGACTAACAGACACACAGGGTTCCAGCACACATCTTTTATTTGCTTGTTTTAATTTTTTTCTCATTATTTAAAAAAATCATACTTATAGATAGGATAGGTCTATGTTTCTTGTTCATACTCTTTGCTCTAAAATCCATCAGTGACTTCCAAGCCTGAGGCCCTGGGACCAGCTCTTAAGTTCCTTTGCAATCCCCTGGTTGTTCTTTCTCCTGGATGCCTCTTGGGTTTGTTACTCCTCAAATCCAGGCATGTCCCCTTGGAAAGTGCTTCTCCATCACAGCTAACCTTCTCTTGAGCCCCTCCTTCCTTCCCAGGTCATTTACCAGCCACTGCATGACCCAATTTTACTCAGATGAGCCAGCTTCACCATATATCTTAAAGAAAAGGTACCCCTGCATCTCTTCGCATCTCAGAGCACATACACCTCACACAGTGAAGCAGAAATGAAGGTTGCAGGCCCTCGGGGAAGAGCCTGGTCCTCTGTTGCTCTATATGCAACTAGAACACAGGAAATATCAAAGGCTTTCACTAAAGAAACTCTTAATTATTTTTTTAAAAAAGAATTTGACATGTTTTTAAATCTCTCAATAGCATGAGAGACTACAAAGTCAGCACAATGAGATTTCTGAGTTTCCTTATTAATCCGTGCCCACTCTGTAGAACTCCAAGTCTGCTGCTCAAGATGCAGATTCACTGGGCGTGGTGGCTCGTGCCTTTAATCCCAGCACTTGGGAGGCAGAGACAGGCAGATGTCTATGAGTTCAAGGTCAGCCTGGTCTACAGGCCAGCTGGGGCTACAGGGAGACCTTATCTCTAAAAAGACAGAAAAAATGCAGTTTCGTTGACTATCCTCTTCTGTAATGAGCACAGACAGCCACATACATGAAACGGCCATTACCTTGTACTTCATCTTGGGACAGGAGTGAATGTAGAAGCCCATGTAATAGTAGCTGAGCTGAGACGCTCTCCCATGAAGCTGCCGAGTAAAAGCAATTTCTCTGCAAGAAGAACATGATACAGTTAACTCTGGATCCAACTTTCAAAAACCTATGTAATTTGATAAATACTTGATAAAACCTAATGGTAAGTATTAACAAATCCAACTCTTGAAAGAAAAATAATTTTAAAACATAGGATGTTTTTGCTACAGACATACTCAAAAACCTAAATTATTCTGAATACAAGTACAAATTTTATATATTATTGGGCAAAATAACTGACCTAACACTGAAACAGCATAAAATTAAATAGATGTACACTGTCTTATTATTCACTGTTATCCATAATTCTCAACGAATCTGAACTGCCAATCAATTTCAGGAAAAATGTGTATGTTTACAGCAAAGCCTTTCAGCTGTACACACTGCAGCACTGACTGTAGAGCTCGGTGCAAAGTTAATACACATTTCCCTAAAACAAGAGGGGAAGACACTATTCTCCCACCCTGGTCTCCCTGTCTGCCAGCACAGGCGAGGGCTGCTTGAACAGAAAAGCTGTGTCTTTACTGCTGTGCCTAGGGGTGAAGTGGTTATAATCTGTACTCAGATAAACCTGGGTATAAAATCTCCCCCACCTACTCAGCTGAATATGCAGTTGTACAGGAGAGCCTTATGCAACATTGGAATACATTCCTTAAGCATCAGAGAGTTGGTTCATCCTTTAAAGATCTTTTTCTTTTCTTTTTTTTCTTTTTCTTTCTTTTTTTTTAATTGCAGCAATGGATACATAAAATTCAGGAGAAATTTTATTATAGAGTTCAACCTGGCCCAGAACTTGCAATCCCATCCAGGCTGGCCTCAAACTCCCAAACCTACCTCAACTTCCTGAATGCTGCAACTATAGGCATGTGCCACAACATCCAGCAGAAATTCTATTTGTAACACAACAGTATACTCAGTTTTCAAGTACATATTTAAAACTTTGAAAAGTTAACCTAAAATTATTTTTATATCAAAAATACTTCTACAACAAAATAAATATTACTATTCCTAGAACTAGTCTACTTTCAAGACTCAAACTGAGGAGAACATGCAGGTATCCAAGCAAACTCAAGACCATCCGACCTAGCAAGGCCTACCTAGTCGAGGCACACTCATTGCACTAGCAATCCTCCCACTGTAGGTGCCCACCTCAACTGCTCTTCTCCTCCCCACCCATGTCCCAGCTACCAGCGGGTCATCTAGGCTCCATCTCCACAGAACAGTCTCGATTCGGCCACCTCTCACTACTCTATCTCATCTCTTCTAGTCCAAGCCACTATCTGGCTCCTGGATGATGGCTGTGGCTTCCCACCTGTTTTCTTCTGATAATACTCTTGACCTTCCATAATCCCCCAAAAGATCACAAGCTGTCTTCTACAGCATTAATCAGACCCTAGTAATCACTCCAGTCCAACCTCTATGCTGAGAGGACACATAGATAAAATCTAGCCTCCCAACCCTGACCAACAACTCTGCTTTACCTGCCCCTCCTCACCCACTGCCTTTCAGCCTTCCACATGTAAGAACATTCTCTGTGTCCTTCCCCGTGCCTTACTCCATTCAACTTTCTCCTTTCTTCTGACTACCGCAGGACACTTGGATTTGCCTCCCTTTACTGTGAACCTCTATCCTTGGACTTTTATGATTGGTACCTCTTTCTCTTCTGTTCATCAAACACTCCCTGTTCATTAGCACCCTTCCTGACCACTCTATAAACAGGCCTCATCTCTACCACAGCTGCTGTGGGGTGGGGGGGCTGTTGTTGCTGTTTGTTTCTATTTCTTTTAAGACAGATCTCATGATGTAGCCTTGGCTGACCTGGGACTCACCATGTAGACTAGGTTGGCCTCAAGCTGACAGAGATCCAGCTACCTCTGACTCTCGAGTGCTGGGATTACAAGTACGCCTTACTGAGCCCAGAAGAAGTATACCCAAACTGGCCACAAACATACCTCTAACACTGGCTTTTATCTAGATATTATGTAGTATCTAAAATTAAGTCATCTGTTTTTTAATTTATTGTCTGATTTGAAACTCTACACAAGCCAGGGGACTAGAGAGATGGCTCAGCGCTTAAAAACACTGACTGCTATTGCAGAGGACCCAAGTTTGAAACTCAGCACAATAACTATCTTTCAGTTCCACGGGAACTGAGGTACTCTTCTGACTTGTGGACATTACATGATATGTGTGCACTTATATACATGTAGGCAATACACTTATAAAATAAACATTTTTAAAAGAAAATACATAAACTAAACAACAAACATATCTCCAAAATGCTTTCTTTTCCTAAAATTTTATCATCATTGTGAGTATGAGGGTGGTGTGTGCATGCCACAGCTGCTGTGGTGGAGTCAGTTCACCCCTTTCATGTTTGCATGGGTCCTGGGAATCTAACGCAGGCTTGCTCACCAACCATATTACCTGCTGAGTCATCTCACTGGTCCCTATAATGGCCTCTTATACATTAAAGTGTACAAACAGTATAAGCTAGAGAATTACCAAACAATTACATTAGTTCTAAAACTGTTACCTTTTTTAAAAAGGCTATTTTTTTCAAATTTATGTGTAATGTATGTGTTCGTAAATGTGCACATACCAGAAAAGAGTAGTAGAGTCCTTGGAGCTGGACTTACAGGTAGTTGTAAGCTGCTTGGTGTGGGTGCTGAGAATGAAACCCTGGTACTCCAAAGAGTGGAAAGTGCTCTTGACTGCTGAGCCAGCACTCCAGCCCACTAAAACTTATTTTTAAATACCATCATATAACTAAGAGATCAGTACAGCAACAAATCATTATAATATACTATGAAAAAAAAGATCTGTTACAAAATGAAACATAACTAAATTATCCATGTGACCCATAACAACTGCAAACAGCAATTGTACCTTAATGCTGAGTAGACACCCAAAGATAGAAACGAATAATCAGGGTCATAGTATAAATAGACAGATGAAACACAGGATGGAAGGATGTCAATCACCCCCACGGCAATTATCTTTCCATCAAGCCAGTACTGTTGGTGAAAGGAGCCATAGCCACAGTCTGGTCCATTAGCAGGATGTTCTGCCTAGGAAAAAGCAGATACAGAAGTATGAACAGGTAGCCATTTTTTTCTGCACATTAAAAAGCTCTCAATCTAGTAAGATTTTATTGTACTCAAGTTAACAAACTGAGTAAAAGAAAATTCTAAATAAAATAAAACCCTAAAATGTGCTTTGTTGTCCGCCTTCCTCAGTCCCAGCCTATGTTAGATGGCAAAATGTTTCACTTGTAGAAACTCTGACCAAAACAGAATGAGATTGGAGGAAATCAGGATGAGACAGAGAGAACATAAACATAAACAAGGCTACAGTGTGACAGGGATGGGTCAAGGGCACGGCTGGTCAAGAAGAGGACTGGCAAAGCTCCACAGCACAGCAGTTACAGCCATGGCTGACGAAAGCTAACTGAATATTTTAAAATAACTAGCAGAAAAGATTTTGAATTACCTCAACACATAGAAATACAACATTTAAGGTGATGTGATCATTATATACTACATACATGTTTTTAAATGTCACATTGTACTGATGTATAACTATTATGTCAATTAAAAATGTAAATATATTTAAAAAATAAAAAGGAAATCACATTTTCTCTACTTGTTTTAATGCTTGATAATAAGAAATATGACATTTTATAGGAGAAGTCACCATTAAACTGTATTTGGTTCTACACAAAGACTGAAGAGAAATACTACATAAGAGGACAAGAATCTGCCATCCAGACCTGTTCTATGACTTTGCAGCATGGATGAGCATGAGTCAAGGTAAGAGTGTCCGGGTAGAGGCCTGAAGATAAATTGGTCAGTATAGCGTCTGCCACTTCAAGACCTGAATTCAGATCTCCAGCATATACATAAAAAGCTGGACATAAAGCCAGGCGCGGTGGCGCACGCCTTTAGTCTCTGTGCTTGGGAGGCAGAGGCAGGCAGACCTCTATGAATTCAAGGCCAGCCTGGTCTACACTGAGTTCTAGGCCAGCTGGGGTACCTGGACCACAGCTGCAATCCCAACACTGAGCAAGCAGACAGGCAGAAACCAGGAGACAGTGGCCAGCCCAACCAGGGACCTCTAGGTTCAGTGAGAGACTGAGCTCAAAATACAAGGTAGAAAGTGACTGAGGAAGACAATGTGGACTGACTTCTATACAAATGTTCTCTCTCTTTCTTTCTCTCTCTCTCTCTCTCTCTCTCTCTCTCACATTTATGCACTCTACACTCAAAACAAAGCGTCGCCACACTTCTCAGATAGAGAAAATAAAGTTTTGTTTTCATTTTCATAATATAATTCCAGAGAAATCTCATATTATAATTCAATTTGTAAATTCTACTAAACAACATTTCTCATTTTAAAATTCAATTTAATTTTAAGCATAACTACTCAAATGAAAAATCATACCAAAAACTTAAGAGATAGTATTTAAAAGGCTTACCTAGAGAATTCAAACACGTTAGAAAACACCAATTTATTTTTCTATTAGATTTTTTTTTATGTGTATGAGTGTATTGCCTACATGATTTGTTACTGGTGGAGCATTCATTATACATCTGTCAAAGCCTATGGAACCCACAGTATCAAAAATAAATACAAGAACACTAAATGCATATTGTAGACTGCAGTTAGCATCAATACCAGTTCATCAACTGCAACAAATGTACCCACTACAGTTTGTGTCCTCCTAAACTAATGTTGAAATTTAATCTCTACTATGAGATATTCAAGGTAGAAGCAGGTGAGACCTTTTAAGATATGGGTGATATTCTGCCCTCATGAACAGACTAATCTATTCATTCAATTAATGGGTTAATGAATACCTTAAGCGTGGATGTTACATAAGCCAGTCTGATTAGGTCTACCACATACTCCTTGCCATGTGATATCCTGTACTGCCTTGGAACTCTGCCAGCAAGAAGTCCATCACCAGAAACAGTCACTCAATCTTGGACCAGAAGTATGAGCCAAAGCAAATTTCTCGATAGTATTGTTATTAACAGAAAAACAGACTAAGATATGTCAATAAAAGATATAAAGAGTAAGGGGAACAAAACAACTGTTGTAAAAGCAAGTCAAAGTTTTAAACAAATCTTTCATGAAATAAGATGGCAAATGTTGAGATTTGTTACTTAACAGAGAGCCTATAGGAACTGGGCTCATTACACTGATCTATGAATGTACAAGATCCATTTTCTTTCAGATGGGAGTGTAGCTGAGTGGTAGAGACTTGCCTAGTATGCTCAAGGCCCTAGATTCCATCTCTAGACTTTAAAAATAAAGCCTCACAAAATTTAAAATAACATGTTTAGTCATATCCCATTATTCTATCCTTACTGCTATATCTCATTTGGAAATCTATTCTGAAACACTGACTTACAGTATTTTTAAGAACATCTGTCAAGAATTATTCAAATAACATCCTAGAGGTGAGGAATGTTACCCCTCTTAACACAACCCAGGACAATAATATCTAGCTTATAAATTTTTGGTATCATCACCTGCCACAAACATAGTAATTTCAACTTTTAAATTTGGTAGAATCCATTTAAGAATAAAAACATCCAGGACCTCCTTCATTCATTCCGCATCTCTTCATCTGTCTCACTGACACTATTGCATTAAAGGCCACAAAGCCACAAGAAGAGGGACAGACAGACAATGGTCCAAGGTGTGGTCTACACTTACTAGGAAATCATGTGAACACCGATCCTTGTCCTTATACTGGCTAAATTAAGAATGGCCTAACCTGAACCAATCAAATAGTCAAAACCAGAAAACCTGTTTTTCTACAGTTGAATATTAAAGCCTTTTATAAGGATTTCAACCATAAAATCGGTTTCTTCCAAGGGATGGGATTAAGAACAGAAGAGAATGGCTTCCCACTGCTTCTAAAACACATGAATGAATCAAATGGGCACATATTACTCTTGCAAGGACAAAAACATATCTCTATAAATGATGTAAGGCACTGAAGGTCTACCAGGCCTGTCCCACAGAAGGCCAATGGCCAGGCCAGGTACCTAGGAATGGGCTATAAAACAAAAAAACATAAACTTACTTAAAACATTATGAGGCTTTTTGTAATACTTTAAATTTTTTTTTACATGTGTATTTGTGCATGTAGGTGGGTATGTATGTGTGTAGGCCACATCACCTGTGTGGAAATCAGAGGACAAGTTGTGGGAGTTAGTTCTTTCCCTCCAGTACATGGGCCCCAAGTATCAAACTCAGGTCATCAAGCTACTGAGTCATCTTACCAGGTCCAGTGTTTGGTTGGTTTGCTTTGGTTTGTAACCCTAGTGTGACCCTTATAGATGACAACATCATGTTGCAATATCAAACATTGGATATGCCTGGCTCTCCTCATCTCAACCAGGTCAGAAAGAGCTAAGGCTTCGAAAGTCCTTTAACTTACTTCTCCAGCAGCTCAGTTCCCTTGTTAAAGAAGTTTTCCCAAGTCACTAAGGTTTACTGAGCTGAAAGTCCCACTTCACTATATGGGGCTGTAGCATTTCTTAAATCCCTTTAAAGCCTCTGTTGACATTGTTCAACTGTCACAAACACCACAGGAGAAAAAATTACAGATTACACAAGGAAAACACACACACTAAAAGTAAAAGAAATGCTTGCCCTAAAGCCACGGGCATACTATAAATCAGCAGGTTTTAAAATTCAGAGCCTCAAAACCCTTTACACTTAGAAAGCTACAGAGGACTATGACGAGTTTCTATTTACTTGACTGCATCTACAGGCACTTACCAATTAGGAAAATAAAACAGATTTCTTTTAAAAATGTACTGTTTCTCTTAAAGTAGCAACAAATTCAATATAGTTCATTCATTTTGCTGGGGCGGGGGGGGGGCACCCTATACTCTCCAAAATCAAAACCAATACATGAGTAAAGTTGCATGGTTGTGGATTTTTGCAAATCTTGTTAATACCCAGCTTATCAAAAAATATACCCAATTCTCATGTCTGCCTCTGTGTCTAATCTGCTGCCATCATGGAGCCTCCGCAGGCTTTTGAAAGGCTAACAGTATTGTGGCATGAAAATAGCAATGGTCCTGAGGACCCTTTGACATCTGCAGTAATGTAAAGACCACCTCTGTTTTTAGATAGGTCTCTCTGTAGCCCCAACTGGCCTGGAACTCACTATGTAGACCAAGCTAGCCTCAATCTTTGCCTCCCAAGCCCTGGATTTGTGGGCTGAGCTACCGTGCCCAACCCACAGAACACATTTTTTGTAACTTTAAAATTTGAGGAGCCGGCAAACTGTAAGGTACAAAGAGAGACTTTGTACTTTTGACTTATGCATTTCTTCATCTGTATCCTTTGTAAATACCTTGTATAATAAGTCAGAGAATGAGGGGAGGGGAGGCAGAGAGGGAGGGAGGGGGGAGGGGAAGGACAAAGAAGGAGAAGCCAGTTACAGTGACTGGAGCTCAGAAGTCAGGAAGGACCTAGACTAAACCACTATTGCATGGTTTCTAGCTATTCTAAGAGAGTAATTTAAAAGTTTCAATGTCTAAATTTGAAAAATAAGACTCATACTAATGCTCACCTCACTGTGGTTGTGAGAAGCAAATGGTACAAAGACAAGCAGAGCACAAGTCAATCTCAGCCCATTTTTGCTCTCAGTTTCTGGGCATCTGAATGGCACATCCCAAAAGATTGTGTTTACAGAATTACTTAGATCTCTTAAAAGCAAAGTTATTTAAACTACCAGTAGCTATCTTTAAGTCCTTCATAAATAAATCAGTGATATAATTAGCAATACTTAATAGTTTTCTTTTTCAAGTCTGCAGTTTGAAGTTTGAGATATGTAAAAGAATTAACCAGAAAGGTTATTTTTCAGAAGTTCCCCAGTTTCAAGGATTTAGCTGATAACAGGAAAAAATAATAAAGCTCACCTCTGGCTATACAAAAGAAAACTCATCGTAAATGCAGGTGAAAGACGACATGGCTCTGGTGATTAATGAGCTATGCAGCACATTCCCAAAGCACCTTGTAGAAATGACATTAATATTAATAGACCAATTCTCACTTCCAGCCAAACTGCTCCCCAAATGGGTGCTTATTTACTCTGATAAAGTACACCTGTCTCCTGACCCACCTGCCTCCGTGAGCCTCAGTTATGACAAAATAGGCATTGCTAGACTGAGAGTAACAGGCAGGGAGGAAGCCATTTGAGAGGATTTTCTCAAGAGGGTAAAGATGGACAGATATAAAGATTTTAGAGAGCAGAATCTTCCAAAGCAGCCAAAATACCTCTCCCAAATGGTCCCTGTAGGGACACAAAATCTACAATTGGACCAGCTGATGTCCTGAAATGTTTAGTAAATAACAGGTTAGGAAGGCCCTAAAAGTAATCATTTTAAGCATAAGACAAAATGTCTTCATTGTTTTAAAATAGCTTATTCCCTCAACTCTTTTGCCCTTTACTAATAGCTCCATGAAACTGTACCAACATGTTGAAAACAGAAACAAAGTTGTGCTAAGCTATTGCGTTATCAAGATCTACATGATTTTTCTTGCTTTTTCTTTCTCAGAAAATCATGGGTGTTACCCCAGTCTCTGTATACGATTTCTTTGAAATATCAAAAAATTGAATTTGAAATCATACTCTATAAAGAAATATAGTGACAGTTTGAAAAATGAAAATAATATTACTAATATATGGCATAGTTTTATAAAAGTGATTCAAAGACAGGAGAAATGGCTCAGTGGTTAGGGGAACTCTGCTCTTGCAGAGGACCCAAATTCAGTCACCAGCATCCACATTAAGCAACTCACAACCACCTGTAACTCAAACTCTATAGGATCTGATGCCCTCTTCTGGGCTCCACAGGTAACTGTACTCATGTGCATATACTCCCATACAGGCATACATAGATATACACTAATTTTTTAAAAGTGATTTAAAACTCGAATGCACTAATTTTCTGACAGACAATGCACTAAAGCAGTGTAAATGCAAATCATATTATTGCTATATTATTTTCTCTAATTGCCACACTTTAATGTTTATACTATTGTTAAATGTTTAAGAAACAAAGAATTACTAGTAACTGCTAAACAGAACAGGTGCTTAAAAACATCTTCTGGCCAAGCACAGTGGTACACGCTTGTATTCCTAGCATTTGGGAGGAGGCGGTAGGAGTATCAAGAGTTCAAGAACCACCTCATCCACGGTCAGTCTGAGGCCAGCCTGGGGTTACATGAGCACCCGACAAACAAATCAGCAAGTCTGAAGAGTGCCAGCTAGCTCATGCACACCAAGGCAACTCCACTCTCCAGTAGAGGCAAGAGCATCAGAGGCTCAAAGCCAGCCTGGGCTAAATGAACCCCATCTCAAAAACAAAAATCAATGAAACTGTCAAAGAATAAAATATTTTGAATGAAATAAAAGAAAAACCATAGACTTTTGCACAGTTCTAGGGGCAGAGAAGCCCAAGATGAAGGTGTTGTCAGCTTCAAGGTTAGTGAAGCCAAGACTCACAGATAGTGCCTTCTGTATTCTCTCCTGGTGGTAGGGACCAAGCAACCAAGAGCAGCCATCCCATCGATGACCACAGAGCCCCCAACACCGACAACTTTCCAAAGGGTCCTACCTCTGAACACTATACCATTGGGCATTAGCTTTCAATATCTGAAAGGTGGAGTACCACTCAGCCCACAGCACTAGACGCTCTTTGAATGCAATTGGGGGCTTGATTTTCTTATGAGTAGGTTATTTTGCAACTCCGTAGGTGCAACTCTGCATGAACCTGTATATTTTTGTCCAGGGGACCAAATAATCCAAAATGTTACAGTTTACCACCCTAAATGATAATAAGCAGTTGTTTTAAGTCAACATAGCAATCTCATCTCAATCTTTTGTTACATTAAATTACATATACATCCTCAATTGCTCTTTGGACCAGTTTTAGTATTTACTGGTTTTGTATCAAGTAATGAGTCAATTAAATCACACATGTATTCACATTGTATAAGACCATTATTTCACCTTTTTGAAAATCAGAGTTAACAGTCCTGGAACTCATCCGCTGAGAACTTAAGTGAGCTCACTTGATGGAGCTAGTTGGATGAGAAGCCCACTTCACCTTGTCAAGTCTCACATGCTCTTTCTGGCATCCCGAACCTATTCCCATGAAACATTACGTCTCTCTCCCTGCTCATTCTTTTTCTCCCTTTCTTGGATTTGTTTCTACTTTGCATATGACAAGTAAAGCATCCCCATTAGCAGCAGCAAGAGTTCAATTTGACTTATGGTCTCTGTTGGGATGGCTGAAGACAGAAAATCTGGTATTTTTATTTGTATATTTTTAAATTTAATCAATTAAGAAAAATAGCTCTTTGTGATCTGAACTGGTTTCTGTGTTGCACACATGGGTGAATTTAGGAACTGAAGAGTTTTCTATATATCTATGTCCATAGCTCAGAAAAGCTTTCATTTCTCTGTATGTGTGCAATATTTTCCAACTTACAGGTAATATTATAAATCACACTCTTAACCATGAGCTGTGTAAAGCTGATTTGCAGAGATAAGCAGGAATATAAATAAAATATTCTTCAAATTCACAATAAACCCAAAAAGTTTAGAAACAATTTTAAGAATCCATGAATACAAGCCAAGTTTGGTGGTGCACACCTTTAATCCCAACACTCAGGCAGCAAAGGAAGACGGATCTCTATGAGATAGACTATGGCCAGCCTGGTCTACATAGTGAGTTCCAGGCCAGCTAGGACTAGAGGAAGACCCTGTCTCAAAAAGACCAAAAAGGAGAAAAACAAAAAGCCAGGTGTGGTGGTATGGACTCATAATCCCGAAGGTGGAGAAAGGTGGATCTCTGGGGCTCACTTGCCAAATCAGCCAGTTCTAGGCCAAATGAGACAGATAATGTCTCAAAAAATAAGGTGGATGGCTCCTGAGATACAATACCTGAGACTGTCCTCTGGCCTCCACACATATGTACACATGTGTATGTGAACCCATATACATGAACACAAAGACACAAACACAGGTTAGCATTTTTCATATAAGATGCTTAAATTTTTTTAATGTAAATTTGTGTTTGACTAACTGAACTATATTCTGTCCAACATGTTTAAACATTTTAAACTACTATTTTTAATTATGGTAAAATATATGTACATTTACCATTTTAACCATTTTTCAGTAGAACAGCAAAGCAATATGTCTCTATGATCTGACTACTGTACCTGCCTCATGTAAGAGGGTTTGTACAATCACAAAAGGACAAGCACTGTAAGAGTTTTCAAGTTTCATCTGGCATATGTCAGACTTTCTTAAGCTGAGCTGTCTTTTGGCTACAGTGATCAATGCTGCTACAAACGCTCCTGCTCCGCTTACTTTCAGTTCTTTTGTGTAGGATTGCTAGATCTTTAATTTGTTTGTGTTTTGGGACAGGCTCTCTTTTTTTGTAGCCCTGGCTGGCCAGAACTTGCTGTGTAGACCAGGCTTGCCTTTGCCAGCTGAGTCTGGGATTAAAGGCATGTGCCACCATGCCAAACTTTATTTAGTTTATGGAACATTCTTCTCCACTGCTGCAGCACCATTTTATACTCCTAGCAGCAACACACAAAGGTTCCAATTTGCCCATGTCCACACCAAACCTCATTATCTCTTAGTTTTTGTTTTAAACTAACCTAATAGGTTAAATCATTTCATGATTTTGATTGACAAAAATAATGGAGATAACTAAAACTTCCTATACCCTCCCCTCTTACTAACATCCTGTATGACTACCGCATCTTTAGGTCATGTCTGCCGCTTTAACAAGGTATAAAGACAGTCAGTTAAGTGATGGTGCTTCTATTCATGCATTTCTCATCTGCTATAATGCCTGTATAGAACAGGTAGTTCTCAGTTTTTACCTTCCCAGTTCTCTTAAAAAAGAGAAGTTACTTTGTTAAAATGAAAAGTCCTTAGCCAGGCATGATAGCGTACACTTTGAGCAGCACTCACAGGCAGAGGCAGGCAGATCTCTGTGAGACTGAGGCCAGCCTGGTCTACATAGCAAGTTCCAAGTCAGCTGCAGCTACCAAAAGATATTATCTTAAAACAAAAATAAATAATAAGTTATTATTTTTACCATGGATGACTGAAACCATACTAAAAGCAAGAGTAAGATTTACGCATGTAAATATGCTAGGAGGTTGGATGTACAAAGAAAAGTGAGGTAAGGTGGAGAGACAGCTCAGTGGCTAAGCATATCAGCTGTTCTTCCAGAGGACCCAGGTTCGGTTCCCAGTATCCACACTGCAGTTAACAACTACCTGAAACTCCAGTTCCAGGGAATCAGATACCCTCTTCTGACTTCTGTGGGCAGTGCACGACAGAGGAGCACTCACATGCACACAGGCGTTAACATTCATACACAGAAAATGAAATATTTTTTTAAAAAACAAAGAATAGGTATATTCTAAAATAACATGGCAACTTTATGTTTCAATTTGGTTTTTTAACTTTATGGTTTTCTATGTTCCAGAACATAAAAGCCTAATGAGAGACAAAACATGAACAGCAAGTTTTAGAAGACAGAGTGGATTTTACTCACATGGTTTAACAATACCAGAGTCTGAAAAGAAGCCATAGAATCTGTTGAAATGCGCCTGAACAACTCAGTCTAAGAGCTCCTCCTCCGGGATACTCCGCTGAAAACACAAGGTCCTCAAGAGATTTGCCAAGATCACTAGTCAACTTGGACAAATGCTAGGGAAGATCAAAACCTGGAATTCTATCTTTAGTTCAGTGTTTTTCTCAGTGGACAACTTCTGTGGAACACCTTGCGACCACACAATCACTACAGACTCATGTGCTATTTAACACACTGAATTAAGATATTTTTAATAGCTTGAAAAACCAAAGGATAAACAAAGAAATATATTTCTTAGGAATTTAAACGCTTCAAAGAAAGTAAAAAGGCTTACTCTAACACTTAACAACTTTAAACTAGAAGCACAAATTTTAACTGAACTTTACAAAGTTTAAATAATAATGAACTTACCATAAATAGCTTTAACAAATGTAACAAAAATAAGAATTTTTAGGAATTTCTACTGCAGCCTGACAGATAAAATATCAAGTTGTTAAAGCTACATGATTTGCTTCAGTGAGACTTTTGTCTTAAATCCTAACTCTCCAACAAAAGACTTTCAAAAGCAACACACTAACAAAATGGCTTATAAAAGTAAAGAATTAAACTTCCAATTCTACAAACTAGTAATATTTATCAAATACAACACAGACATTAGACTTCAGAGTTACTATCCCTATGTCAGCCTTGTTTAATGGTGTTCAGTTTGCAACTCCTGCTTTCCCAGTCTTTCTTACAGGAAAATATATCCCATGGTGACATCCCAGACTGAGAACTCAATGAACGCCAAGATCAAACAAGACTGATGTCCCCATGGAAACTAATCTACCCCAGGATTTACTATTCAGGGCTTTTCTGAAGCAGTCATGCGCAGCTAATGTGCAATGAAAACTGTCAGGGAAGATGACCCTAATTCTGAACAGTTAAAAGGTCTTTGGAGTGATGATGAATATTCCTGCTCGCTGAAGGAAGACTAACCCAGCAAGAAAATATCTTGAATGGACTTGCATTTTTTTAAGATGCCAAAACTAACTCAAGTTTATACAGAAAAATCTTGAACAAGACAATTTGTGGCATGCCTCTATTTACTGCTTGAATTTCTATTTTAAGTGTGCTTCATTTTAGTCTCAATTTTCCAAGAAAAGACATCTGATAGGTGCTATTTCACATGCATTGTATGTTTTCAACTTGCCCCGACTCAGCTACTAAGTGACATCCAAAACCTAACTAGAAGTCCATTCATCTACTACCCAACAAGCCTGGAGACCATTCTCTGGTCACACAGACAAAATGTTCACATGCCACTTACTAAAGTGAACAGAGGGCAAGGAACAATTTCTTCATTTCAATTATTTGGCCTCACTAGCAGCTTCTCCAGCCAAAACTACCCAACAGTCCTTAAACTGAACGGAAGGGGACACAGTCAAATGACAAGTCCAGGGATATTTTGCTCCAGAGTTCTAATAGGTTTCTTTGGACAATAACATGCTTAACTTCCAATCCAAGAATATGCGACTCAGTCTGAAAACTACAGGACTCATTCCCAACCTTCATGATTAGAAGTGAAAACGCTCTGTGCCTCTTTTGGCTCTGACCCAGTGGTTTGCCTCAGCCTAGTTTTCCTCTTCTGATGATTTACTACCACCAGCAGACTGCTCACCACTGTCTACCAATGTCTATGCTCCCCTGAGTTTACCTCCTTCTGCCTGGCTGTACCTCTTTAAATGCAGCTGGGCCCAAGAACTAGGCCAAAACAGGTAAAAGTTCCCACCAACTCATCAGTTCAGTCTTCCTCCTAGCCTCATCTCCATAGCATTCCAACTCACATCATCTCTTTGTCAACTCACATTTGGCGATCAGTCTCCTCTGTATGCAGAAAACTCTCTGAACTCGCTCCTCAGCCCCGCCCCTGGCCCCTCATCTCTCCACTGCTTCTTCCCTAGGTTCTCTCCTTCACTACAGGAGGTAGTTCTGCGTAAAGGCCACTCCGACTTCCAAATTCCGGCCACTGGCAATCCCCTAAGCCTAAAGCCACCTGACAAGAGAGGTGTGAGGTTCTTCCTTCTCAAAGCAAAATATTACTTATCACTGGTTATAATCAACAACTAGAGTGTCCTCAACCCTGCCACCTGCAGTTTACAATTAATATTAATACACATACAGCATGTGCACACGAACACACACACACACAGTCATTTTCAGAATTTCAGGTAAGAAGTCATGCAGTTTTCCACTCAAAAGATAAAACTGAAAAAATGGTTTTAGACCCTATCAAGAATATTAGTGGCTCATTTATTTAATATTAAGAGCATTAATGAAATAGTGTTAAAATGGTCATTAAAACATACAAATTTCAATATATACTATTAACTTGGTGAATACTGAAACTGTACATGACATACCACCAATGAGGGAAGCGCTTCAGAAGCAGAACACCAAGTTGAGTCAGGTCAATGCCCCTATCCATTGGTATCACTGCTACTGCTGAGTTTTGGTTTTCTGAGAGAGGGCTTCATGTAGCCTAGGCTAGCTTTAAACTCACTATGTAGCCTTCAGTTTACAAATGTGTCACCATGCCCAGGTGAGTCAGCTCTTTTCTATAGCGCTTTGAGCAGCTCAACGATGAAGACGTGATATACACCATTTAATCTGAGATACTCTATTCCTATCATAACACTAGCCATTTTAAGTAAAGAATTCTAAGATTTTCAGCAAATTTAAGCAAATTTGAAAATATTGCCACAGTCCAATTTTAGAATTTTCCAAAAAAGATTTTTTTTAATCCTGTGTGTCTGTGTCAGTATATGTGCACATGACTGTGTGTGCCCGCAGAAGTCAGAGAGGGCACTGGATCCCCTGGAGTTGGAGTTACAGGTTACGTGAACAGCCTGACACAGGTGCTGGGAACTGAACTCAGGTCCTCTGCAAGAGCAGCAACTGCTCTTAACACTGCGCCATCTCTCCAGCTCTCAGAACTTTAAAATTAATTAATTTTTATTTTAAGTGTGTGTTTTGCTTGCATGTAAGTGCATCTGTGTCATGCAATGCCTGTAGAAGCAAGAAGAGAGGTATCAGACTTCCTGGAACTGGAGTTAAAGAGGGTTGTTAGCTGCCTTGTGGATGATGGAAACTGAACCCAGGACCTCAGGAAGAGCAGCCAGTGCTCTTATTCACAGAGCCCTTTCTCCAGCTCCCTTTGACCCCCAACAAGAACTTTTCTTTTTGGAGGTTTCAAGGGTGCTTTATTTGCTTCAATATGCCATCTTAATGAATACATCATTCTTTTACTTGGCATCACTTGTGCATTGGTTTTTAAACAATTCATTGATTATTACACTAGCTGGCAAGATTACTGGTCTCTCCATTCCTTTGGGGTGACTCTGCCAACAGGGGATAGGTTCCATTCTATTCCAATTTGAACTGCTGTATATGTCCATGTAGTAATACAGAAAATGGCTCCACCTGCTACTATAGCATTACTATATTTGTCATGGAAATCAGGTGTCCATTTCTGATGGCTCTGCCTTGTCACTGCAAAATGCTTCAAACTGGGAGATGGCTTTGTGCGGGTTCTGGCCAAAGGAAACACCATGGAGATGAAGATGGAACTGCAAGAACCCCAGCTGCTGCTCAATGCAAATACGCCCTGGCTCCCAACAAGAACTTTTAAATAACCTCCCAAATTCCCAAGTCCATCTGCAGTCAGTTCTCCACACTTGCTCCCAATACCAGGCAACTACTGATCTGCTGATTATAAATTTCCCTTTGACAGCTAAGTCATATAGTGGAAGCATAATATATAGTCTAGTCTGACTTATATAACCTATTATAATCTCTACAGTTAATCCATGTGGCAGCAATATCAGTCAGCATATTCCTTTTTTATTGCTGAATGGTATTCCACTGTATTCATTAACCAGCTGACACAGACATTTGAATTCTTTCTAGCTATTAGGCTATGATGGATAATGCTGCATTCACACACAAGGTTTTATGAGGCTATTATGAGGATTTCTATTTTTATTTCATTTGGGGCAGAATTTCTGGATCATACACTAATTTTAATGTTTTAAAAATAGCTAAATGGTGGTTGTTATCACTTGACATTCCTACCAGTGAAGAATTCTAGTCCCTACATCATGCCAGACCTGTTTCTCTTCTGATTTAGTGGGTTTATGATGACTTCTCATTATGGTTTTAACTTGCATTTCCCAAATGAATAATGATGCTGAACAGTCTTTCTTGGAGGCGCACACCATCAAGTTTTTCTCACTTTAATTGGGTGATCTTATTATTGTGCTATAAGCATTCTTTTAGTTCTTGATGCTGATTTAAATGCATCTTCAATCTTTTCAATATAGTGAGATTTGTGTGATGATCCAGAATATGATCTGGCTGGTAGATTTCCTTATGTCTTGAAAATATACCTATTTAAAAAGCCACAAAGAAGGGGCTGGAGAGATGACTCAGCAGTGAAGAGCACTGGCTGCTCTTGCAGAGGACCCAGGTTCAATTCCCAGCACCCACATGGCGGGTAACAACTGTCCATAACTCCAGTTCCAGGGGATCAGATACCCTCTTCTGACCTCCGAAGGCACTGTGCGACACAGAAGCACCTACACACATGCAGGCAATGTACTCATACACATAAAAATACTTTTTTTAAGAGTCACAATAAAATCCATCACTTTGTATGCTGAGTTAAATTTTAAAAGGAGGCAACAGTGGGGATGTGGCTCAGTGCAGAGTGCTCGCCTGACATGCTCAGGCCCGGGGTTCAGTCTCCAGCATGAGAGAAAACAAAGACAGAAGGGATCACTGGGAGCCAGCTACGGCAGGGAGCGCCTCACAGACATATCCACTGTCTAGATTTTATTACTTAAAACAATGTATTCGACTTAGAAATGTGTGTTTCATCATTGTTGGGTATAATGCTGATGGGCATCATTAGGTAAAACTGCAGCTTCTAACTTTGTGTACAATGCTCTCTAGAATTAACAAGAAACTGTCCTTAAAATCCTTAACTATCACTATGGATATGATCATTTCTTTGCTTCTTTTTTCTAATTTTTAAAAATTATTTTTATTTTATGTGTGTGAGTGTATTGCCTGCAAGTGGGTAGGTGTGCCCACATCGTGCAGTACCCTCAGAAGTCAGAAGAGGGCAACAGAACCCCTGGGACCGGAGTTATGGAAGGTTGTTAGCAGCCATGTGGGTGCTAGGAATCAAACCTGGATCCTCTACAAGAGTAGCCTGTGCTCGTAACTGCTGAGCCTTCTCTCCAGACCCTTTTCCTTTGCTTCTATTAGTTTTTTTTTTTTTTCAAGTATCTTGAAACTGTTATTTTTACTGGGTCACATTTTAGAACACAGTTAACTACTTTATTCATTATGAAGCATCTCCCTTTCTTCATTTTCTATTCTGAAGACTATTTTGTATGACTTAAAAATAGCCTGGCCAACTTTCTTATGGTGAGTACTTTCATGGGAACATCTTACTCTTTGTAATTCATCTGTATCTTCATATTGAAGGGCAGAGCTTGTTTTATTCTTTTATTTAGTCTAACCTCTCTCACTTTTAACTGCAGTGTTTGGTCTTGCACCATACAGCATCCCTGCCATGTACGGCTAATGAACTCTAAAATAAAATATGAAAAATTCAAATTTACCTCCTAAAGAACTTAGCCACCATGTACAGTCACTGGATACTTTGGGACAATGCCTTTAAATTCCATGTAATGACTAACTGGATCTAAGAACACTGTCTTGCCATGTGGTTTATAGTTCTGTATGTGTCCCACTTACCTGTTCTGCACTTTTCCTTCTTTTTCTTTAGTTAGACTGAAAACATTTATCACTGTATCTTATCTTTACTACCAGCTTATTAAGTCTGGAGAAAAGCAGGAAGAGGATGCTGCTGGCACCTAGTGGGCAGAGGCTAGAAGTACATGTAAAGTTCCTATCATGTCAGTTCAGGTCCTCTCAACAAAGCTAACCACAGTCCTGAGGTTCATAAACCCTGCTCTGCAGCTCCCTAAGCGCATCTCTGACCTACTCCTGCTTCCTTCGGGAAGAGTCTTCAAGCAGTGCCGTTCCCCTTCCTCCTGCCGGGCTCCTGTTGTCCCGGACCACTAGCTATGATCTGGAGATTCTGGCTGCTATAATCTACCCTTCTGGGCTCAAGTCTCTTCAGGAGAGGTAGATATTCTGTGAGAATTAAGATAAGGAAAGTGGTAAGCACAGCCCAGGATATGGCAGATGGCAGCATCTCAATAAGTAATTACTAACAAAAAAGCCTTGAGCTGGAATGAAGGAACAGAAAGGCAGGCTGAAGAGAGCCCCAGGTGAGCAACGTCCACTCATGCCATGGCGCATGTGGCAGCTCCTCTCCTGTTCTCCCAACAGGACGAGACTGAAGCCCTCTGGACTAGCCGGCAAGGTCTGACTCTGAAGAGAATTTCAGGAATCTTATGGCCTCTGATACATAATCCCTTTTATTAACCTACATTTAATTGAAGACATATGTAACTGGTGCCACACAAAATGCAATTCAAACTCAGAAATGTCAATAAAAATGTCCATAAGGCAAAAAGTCCGAGGTAAACCTAGCAGGGGAGAGCACATCAGCAGTTTCAGAGCTACACAAAATCAGGAATATAACAGAAATACACTGCCTGGCTTGACGAGGTGATAAAAGCTCTTTTCCCATAAAGCTTAATGAGCGCTATTAGTCTCCGGCCTACAGGAATGCTAAAGGGTCAGCCCCACAGAGGGAAGTAACTGCCTCTCCACACATGGCCATTCAAATGAACAACATATCAGATTACTGACGTAATTACTATAACCTGACAACTTCATTACAGTCATGTGACAGTTAAGTGATTAGGACTTACAACAGAGGGACATGGCTCATTCATAGGATTTTTTGTAGACAAAGTGAAGCTTAAAGTCAGTTTAACTTGTCAATTGCAAGTCTTGTGTATTTTATTGTCTCTACTGGAAATATTTTTCTTCTTTTCCAAGGTTAGGGAAGGTGACAGGAATATATTATGTGTGTGGCTCTCCCTCTCTAACTAATACCTAAGCTCAATAGCATAATTCAGCACTTGAGGCTTCCTGTATTATCCTGCCTTGGTCTGGCTTTGCCACTACACTCAGGCAGTGTGTAGTGGAAAAGAAGTGAAACCTGACTGAGCTCGGGGCATGAAGATGTGGGGATGGTTGCTACTCTTTAAACCACCTGGCAGCCCATGTGGAGTGCCACGCTAGAGAAATACCAACAGAAACACTCAAAGTGTTTCCCACCAAAGAGAGACAGAGACATTTTTGACCATGTTTAATGACTTCATCTTTCTCCTCCAATCCATAAGCCCAATAATAAGAATATTTTTCAAAGGTCAACTTGGCCAAAGTACAATACTACTTCAAATCACTGGGTGGAAAAAACTAACAAAAAATGACAAAGTATCACTAAACTTTGATCATGATACTCTTCTAAAGATTAGAGAGTCCATAATACATCCCCAATATTTAACCACAGTAGTGAGGGGCTGGAGAGAAGACCAGAATCCTATTCCCAGCATGCACACTGGCAGCTAACGACTGTCAGTAACTCCAGTTCAGGGGATCTGACGCCCTCTCCTGACCTCTGCAGGCACTGCATGGCACGGGTGCACTTATATCCAGGCCAGCAATATACTCATACACATAAAAGAAAAATAAATAAAAATAAAAACTTTAACCACAGTAGTGAGATGTAATTTAAAAACCTTCACTTTTTCGATTTATTGTAGGGATAGCTGGTAAACTCCAAGACCTATCTATAAGCACAACAGACAATAATGAAAAGTTTTCAATCTTAAGTAGCTACAATCGAGCTAGGCAGTTAACCAACATAAATAGTAAGTTTTATTTGCTATTAGTTTACTCATGTCAAATTATGAATAAAAGATTGCCACACTCAGCCTCAGTGCCCCCAAGCTTATTCAGTAACATCTCCATCCAATAAATGTTTATTAAATCAGTGCCTACCAAGAACTACTGTTATATTAAGGCTAGAAACACCAGAAAGCAAGGGCTTCTTCTCACTGTATTTATATTTGAGAGAAATTTATTGATGAACCCTATTTAGAAGCATTTTTGTATATGGGTAACATCTTATAACTGTTACCGACCCGGGGATGTGCACTTCCAACACCTGCCCCCTCACTAACACCCTCTGTAGAGAAGCAACTCTAACTGTACTGCTTTCAACTGCATTTCTTTCATTACTAATACAAAATCACATTGGTCACCACTTACCATTTGTATTTATCTAATTAACTACTTATAATAGTTAACATAATTTTATGTAAAAGGAATAGCAAAAAATTTTTGAGTCTAAAAGATTACTACATCAAATAACACCTTGATCACCTCTTTCAAATTGTCAAAAGAAAACTTTGTTTTCACAGACAGTATTGCCTCTTTACATACCAAATTAATTTTTTTATTTTTTTCCCTTTCTTTTTAAACTTTTTATTTATTTTAAATGTATATGAGTATTCTGCTTGCATGTGTGTAAGTGTACTATGTGTGGGCAGTGCCCGTAGAGGCCAGAATGGGGCATTAGATATCCTGAACTGGAATTACTGACAGTGGTTAGTAGCCATGTGGGTGCTGGGAACTAAACCCAGGTCTTCTATAAGAGCAGTCAACGCTCTTAATCACTGAGCTATCTCTCCAGCCCCTACCCTTTCCTTTTTGATAGTTTCCACTACCCCTCTGGTTAGATTCAATGTTTGCAGATAATAAAATGTACATTGTCTTCAAGATTCTTAGGGTTGTTGATTTATACTTAACTACTATTTCAAATTCTATGTTTCCAGCACTATGCTCAGTGTTGGCCACAAATCAGTTCATTTAATTGTAAAAATATTACCTCCATTTTCAGATTAGAAGACAGCAGCTCAGAAACATTGAAGGACTGGTCCATGAGCCACTTTGGCTTCTCTCATCTCATAGCTCAGAATCTTTTCACTGTTAACCCTTGCATCCTCCTTGACTCTGAATCTTTAGAAAATGTGATCAAACCTGGTTGGTACCAGCCTCTTTGGTCTGGTCCATTTCCCCTGGTGATCATTCAAATTGGTCACCGGTCATAAAGCATCATCAATAATCAAATGAAGCAGAAAAAGGAAGAGCTGCCTCTCCATTCCATGTGATGAGATCAAAGACTATCTCACAAGAGTATAAGGCTACAGGTCAACCGTGCAAAGGGGCAATGACTAGTTATAAAGGTGAATAACTTTAACTTCTAGAAATTGAGAACTTGGGAATGGGGAAAGAGGACTTGAAGGGAAATAAACAAAAGAAACAAAGAGAAAGACTAGAGTCAGCATGCCGGGCTGAAGTGCAGCCCAAGAGGAGCATCCAAAATGATCACAGGGGTTGAGGAGCACGGGTCTGCTCCCAAGTCTGTCACCTCATCTGAGAGGCAGGAATTACTGCTTGCACTTTAAGGTAAGAAAATGGGGCTGAGTGAGCTTGTGGCTCCCGGGCCATGTGCTAATAAATGAAGACACTCGTAAACACAGGTGTGGTTCTCAGTCTAACCTCTGTACACAGTGGCTCCTTCCCTGGTCTACTTTCTCTACCTCTTACCAATCATCTAAAGAGCTCACATGATTCTCTCCAAGTACCTCATTTTTTTAATCTCAATTTATCACTGTCTTGGTTCCACATGAAACCAGAATGAAGATTAAATGAAAAGTGAAGGCAGCACCCGAAACAGTGTCATAAAAGAAGCTCAGTACAGGCAAGTCCTCTGCTACCAAGCAAAACCTTTTTTCTTATTTTTACTTTTATGTGTATGAGCATTTTGCCTGTATATATGTAAGTGCACCACTGTGTACAATGTCCACAGAGCCCAGAAAAGAGCATCAGATGCCCCTGAAACTGGAGTTACAGACAGTTGTTAGCTGCCATTGCATGTGCTGGGCACTGAACCTGGGTCCCCTGCAAGAGCAGCCCATGCTCTTAACTGTCGAGCCATCTCTCCAGTCCCCCAAGTAAAACTGTCCTGATGATGGCCTCTACATGAGTTCTCCAGTTAATGTGACATGACAGTAATTTAAGCAGAGGTGAAGCAACAAAGGAGTCACAGAGGTACAGGTCAAGGACTGATTCTTCTCTACTTACTGAGAAAGAAGTGTCCTTAACAGGGGCAATGACTAGTTATAAAGGTGAATAACTTTAACTTCTAGAAAATTCAACCAAAATGGATGCACTCATCCCATTCCTATTATTGAAAAATGTGTCACTCCCAAATGCTCAGACAAATGCCTGACAAAAGACACCAGCGGCGCTACTCAGCAGCAACCCCGGCGTTACGGTCAGTGAGGAAGCACTTACCTCCAAAGGTGAGCTGCAAAGGAATCTGGTGAACTGCACAATCCAGTTTGAACAGAATCAAGTTCATCCAGTCAAATGGGCAGTAAAAGAGAACACAGAAAAAGAAAAAATTATTATACAATTTTCAAGTAAAAGCATCTGAAGCCAAGTCTGTAGAAAATTAGTGCTTTCTACAACGTAGAATTCATCCATCGAGGACAGACAGTTCAACATAGACTACAAAAATCCAAACTACAATTAGTTTAAATAAACAACCCTACATATTTGTATAAAAGCAAATACAATAAACAGTCCTGAAAGAGTCTGGTTTTTAAGTTCTATCACACAACCTCCAACCATAAAATACTCTGTACGAAAGGGATCAGTAACCTTTTGGATCCTGAATGCTACAGGCAAGGTTTAGTTAATGCCAACAACAGGCAGACACACAATTCCACACCAGGCAAAGGTAGAGTAAGGGCAAGCTCTGTCCCCACAGCCTTTTTTGTTCTGTGTGTGTGTGTGTGTGTGTGTGTGTGTGTATGTGTGTGCGCGTATGTGTGTACCATGATATATACACAGGCTTACACAATGTTAAATGTTAAACATTACTATTATTATATATGCTGCTTGTCTCTCAGTATTTCAGTGGTGGGATGGGGTGAGACAGGGACTCATTATGTAGCCCTGGCTGGCCTGGAACTTGCTATGTACACCAGGCTAGCCTTAAACTCAAGATCCGCCTGCCTCCGCACCACACGAGCGCTCGTATTAAAGGCCTGCGCCACTCACCCAGCTCCTCTTTCAGCATCTAAATCAACAATTTTGGAGATAGAGGCATGAACTTCTGACACAGCACTATCAGTTCTCTCTGAAAAAAGAACTGTCACATAACTCCTCTATACCTATGACAGGCAACTCAGGTTTCCAGACGGTGGTGCACAGAATCAGCCCTCAAGTTCTTCCAGATTCAGTGGGGTAATAAAATACCCAAGTAGCATAAACTCATCTTTCTAAACTCATATTAACCTCAATGAAAGGCACTGAGAGGACGGTCCCAAGGACTCCTGAGCATCTCCACAATAAAGTTAATCTGTACCTGCAGGACATGAAAACAACTGGTATTATCAGAGGTACACACTGAGGATCTAGAGATACAGCTCAGCAGTGAGAGTGCCTGCCTAGCATGCAGGAAGCCCTGGGCTTGAGCCCCACAACTGGGCAAGGTAAAGACTAGGAGAAAGACACAGAAATATCAATAAAATTGTAAAGTGTCTGGGATTCCCTTCTAGATCCTGGGGAAAGGTCACGGAGACTACTGCGGGTACTGAGAGCAAAGCAGGGTCGCTCACATCAAACCGTGAGGGAGAGATGAGCACACGAGGGCCCTTCTCATGCATCACCGCTGTCCTGAATTCAGTTTTGTTTCCATAATAAATTCCCCCTAATAAAGTTTAAAAGATATACCAGCCACACCTCCCCACCAAAATAAACGCCCTAAAATAGCACCAGCACATCAAACCTACACAATTAACTAGTACTGTCTAGGGGTTATTCTTTAAAACCAATGCACAATTCTATTGTACTGCTACAACTTTCTGAAAGTATGAGGTATACCAAAATACCATGTCTTCATGTTGATATCGTACAATTAATTTTATAGAAACTTATGATATTGGAGTCTTTTGCAGTAGTCTAACTTAAGATAATCCATATCCTTCCCTTCAAAAGCAAAAAAAATGTCAGTTAAGATACTAGGCAATTTTAACAGTGACGAAAAATGAGGAATGATAAACTCTGTATTTAAATATCACAAATTTGATATTGTAAGGTTTCTATGCTTTACCCCTGCAAGTACATGTCACTTACTTTTAAGCTCAAATTTGGTAATAATTGATGCATCAATTAAGGCAGCAGTTACTTTAAAAAACAAAAGAACTATATAAATGCTGTCTAAGAAAACCAATGCCTCTTTGAGACCCCAACAATTTATATCCATCTTTGGCATGTGTATTTGTAATGGGTTTAGTTAATATTAGTAATACCAATTTTTCAAAGTTAGAAATTTGAAATCCTTGTCTTGTTTGAGCTGCCAGAATATAAAATACATAAAAGCTTTCAATCCTGGAACAGTTAAAACAGAATAAGAAGACACCACCATACTATTCACAGACACGAAAAAGATTTCTAGACTGCTTCCTCTTGTTCTACCAGTGTGCTGCTGGACCCTGGGGGTCTGTTCTGCTTCAGTCACCTACAGAGCCTCCCCTTGGAAATCACAGAGTACACATGCTAGTACCTTCAGTTAGAAGACAACAAATATGAGGGTCACATGCACTGAGGCTGACAGCAGAACAGGCTCATTAACAAGTTAGATCTCGAAGACTGCCCAAAGTGAGGCTATGCTTCAACCTCGTTGGGAAGCTAAAGCTACTGAAAACTTAGAGACTACATTAAAAAAAAAAAAAAAGACTATGGCCACAGTCAGTAACCTGTGCTAATACCTCAGTGCCATTTCCCTAATGCAGGTGTGCTCATGGCCATTAAATGAGAAACAATGGATCTTGTGGTTAATATTTTATAAAATCTTATTCAAGATATTCAAACCTACTAAGAAAATAAACATTTTAGCATGTTTTACAAAACTTCTTCCTGAATATACTTCACCACTCTAGAAACAACAGGGTGCAGACACAGCCACAATTTGTCTATACACCTCAGCTCTCTCCCATTTTAAAGATTCCTTCTGAAAAACATCTTAATCTAGTTGAAAACAGGAATAACTAGGCTGGAAATTCATCTTTTCAAACTTAAACAGGTAACTTTTCAGTTAATAATATTGTTAATTTTAGTCACTTAATAAAATTTGTACAAAAATTTTCATTGTCAATTACAGTCCTATCTTGAATTTTGAAGACTGAATTTTCAATTGATTATGTATGTATGTGTGTGTCTGTGTGTGGGTATGTGCACATGCATACAGATGCCTACAGAGGTCAGAGGCATCTGATCCCATGGAGTTAGAATTACAGGTAGTTGTGAGCTGTCCAAAGTGGGTGCTAGGAACTGAACTTGGGTCCTCTAGAAAAACAATACACACTCTTTAACAGCTAAGTCATCTCTCCAGCTCTGTGGAATGACTTTTACCATATGGACATTCTCTGGACAAATGACTTTTATGTAACTTACAACCAAAAATCTGATCTTATCTTAGCTTGTCTATAATGTAAGTAAACCTAAGATGCCTTGAGCTCCTCTTGTAACCTAAGCATATAGCATATTCTTCATGATCCTTTTTGAGCCCAAAACAATGTATGACTGTGTGTGGTATGTGCTTTGCATATTAAGAAAGCAAAAAAGATATGAAGATTATCCCATTTATTGTGAAAAAAAAGATGGGATTAAACTGATAACATCTGTTTGTGGTTGTGTGCACACGGGTGTAAGGATAAGAAAGTACAAAATTCTTCTCTAGTAAGGGTCTGACTTTTCCTTCCCCATGTCATGCTAGATAAACCATTTCAATAAAAGAATGACTGAACCCTTGGTTGAGAGCACAGTTCTGAGATCATTCTAAAGGAATGGGTGCTCAGAACAGTTCAAGCGTCTCTTGGCTAAAATGAAGGTGAAGAGCCAAGTTGCTCTTACGCAGACAAAGCCATAACGTGGCACCATGCAGTGAGGATAGCAGAGCCCCTTCTCTTGAACTTGAAAGGGACATAAAAATTACAGCCTGTATTTAGAATCCAGGATTGCAATGAACTAGTATCATTTTAAAAATCCTTTCGACTTCTAGAAAGAACATAAGGAGACACTCAGGACAAGATTTGTACTTCCTGGTGACTGCCCCTCCTTACTTATGAGGGGCACTCTGATTACCACTCCTGATCTCCATTACCCTATCAATCACTGGCAGCCTGTTTCACACTCCTACTCCCTCCAGAGAAATAAAGAATGCTTACTCAACTCCTCTAAACAGTATTCTAGGAACACAAAATTGTCCTTACACCCATCAGTTATGCTTACAAAGGTCCTTCTTTTCCCAAGATTTGTTCATTGTTTTGAAGGGGACAGGAAAGAACACAGGGACACACACTTCTAATGCTGTCGGAAGATCCCAGCAAAATCATCAATTACTTTACCTTCCTAATAAAAATACTTAACAGGTAAGCCCTTTAAGCCACTGTCCTTGAAATGCCTTCTCTGTTTAATAAGGAACCACAGTTTAAACTCTGATATTTTAAAGAAAATACTGAACATCAAAAAAGCAATTTGAATAAAAATAAACTGCATTAAAATTTTCTTTTTGAAACCAAAGAACATCATTCAAGTGGGTATCTGTCAAAATGGAATTCTAAGTCTTGTAACTGCTCAGAGCAACTGTCCAGAATGTCCTTGTGTTAACAAAAACACTTCTTGCACTGCCTTCACCTTTTCCTTATTACATGGTTTATAACGTCTTACAAATTGCCAAGAGACTGGTCTAATAAAATCTTTATTTAGAATTTTAGCATTATTAATCTAAATCAAACACTAATGTAAAATTCTGAGTTCCCCTCTCAGGAAGTCTTAATTTGGCTATGATTCTACATTGTGTTAACATTTTAGACAATTCCTTACAATTTACAGTACATGTTCACACTATCTTAAGTTGGCTGCTTTCAAGCAGAATAAAACTAAGTTTTATATTACGAATGTGACTCTTATAAATGCACAATTCTTAGAAATTTGATTCATATTTCTATTTCACTGCAGAAAAATTAAACCTTCAAGAACAACCTACTTTAATCCCAGCACTCGAGGAGGCAGAGGCAGGCAGATCTTTGTGAGTTCAAGGTCAGCCTGGTCTACATAGTGAGTTTCAGGCCCACGCAGGTTACAGGGAGACCCTGTCTCAAAAAGACCAAAAAAAAGAACCTAAAGATACAACCAGCATCCATTTAAAGTCTTTCATCAAGAGAATAAGTCCAGTTCAAGCTGTGCAACTTAAGAAAAGTCACAATTAAGGTCTGAGTATTACTGGATACCCTTTTCCCTATAAAATGAGTAAAAATGTAAAAAATGATTGCCTGAATCCATTTTCACAGATATTCTCTACTCCATGTGTCACACTGAGGTTGAAAAGATTAATCACACATACTATATTCTTCTGATCAGAAGCTTGCACAAAACATCAATTTTCAATGAACCTTAAAAAATGACAATGAAAAATCACATTTTAATACATGCAAACACTGGTGGAAAGAACAGTGAACTAAGGATTCAACACTCTGTTATCTCATTGGCTACATCTGCTCAGGTGAGTCAATTAATTTAAAAAGGAGGCCTGATAATTTAAGTAATTTTTACTTTATAGTGTTTTGTTTGCCTGCATGCAAGTGTACTCATGTCATGCAATGCCTATGGAGGCCAGAAGAAGACATCAGATCCCCTAGAAATGGAGTTAAGGACAGTGGTTAGCTGACACACGGGTGCTGGGAACAGAATCTGGGTCCCCTGCAAGAGCAGCCAGTACTCTTAACCACTGAGCCATCTCTCCATGCCAGGCCTCAAATCTTTGTTGTTTGTCTTTTATATTTAACCTGGTTTTAGCCAAACCACTTTCCTAAGTTAGTGTCCCATGGCATCCCAAACTCCAGAGACACTCTATACTGATTTCATGTCCAAATATGCTTGGGAAATACTGCACGCTACCTTGCCCCATTTGTCAATTGTTGCCCTATTTCCTAAGCAACTAGGATCCTAACTGGGAAAGTCCCTACGTATACCTGTATCTGGAAGTGCTTTACCTTCTTTTTCCTCCAACAGTTTCTGAGTTCCTGATCTTACATTAATTAAGGTCTATGATCTACTTGCAGTTGATTTTTGTGAACAGTGAAAGATAAGGATCTAATCTCATTCTCTTATTTGTGGCTATCCGATCTCCCTAGCAACATTTGTTAACAAAGCTATCTTTTCAATGTGTATCTTTAGCATCTTTGTTAAAAATCAGGTGATTGTATCTACATGGGTTTACATCCGGATCTTTCATTCTGCTCCTTAGATCAGTTTATCTGTTCTTGTGCCAGTATTATGCTGGTTTTGTTACTAGGCCTTTGTAATGTAACTTGAAATCAGAAACAATGATTCCTTCAGCATTTTTCTTTTTGCTTAGTGCTTTGAAATGATTTTTTTTAGGGGGAGGAGGCTTTTTTGTGACAAGGTCTTCCTGTAGCCCCAGCTGGCCTGGGACTCATTATGTAGACCAGGCTGGCCTTGAACTCACAGAGATCTGCCTCGCTATTCCAAGTGCTACGATTAAAGGAATTTTTTTTAACTATTTTTGTCTATTTCAATGAAGAATGGTGCTAGAATTTTGATGAGGATTCCAAGGAATCCAGATTGCTTTTGGTTAAGACAACCATGTTTATGATGCTAATTCTTCCAATCCATGAACATAAGAGGTTCCTCCAGCTCCTAGCATCTTTGATTTGAGTGCTTTAAACTTTAAAAAATATTTTTAAATTATTTTAATTTTATGTGTGTGAGTATTTTACCTGAATGCATGTAAGTGCACCTATGGATGCAATGCCCGCTGAGGTCAGAAGAGGACATCAGATCCCCTGGTGCTAGAGTTATGAACAGCTGTTAGCCATCATGTGGGTGCTGGGAAACAAACCCCAGTCCTCTGCAGGAGCAGCCAGTGCTCTTTACCTCTGAGCCATCTCTCCAGCCCCTCTTTTTGTTTTTTTTTATTTATTTTTATTTTATGTTTATGAATGTTATGCCTTCATGTATGTAAATGTACTTGTGTCATGCCATGCCTGTGGTGGCCAGAAGAGGGCACTGGATTGAATCCCCTGGAACTAGAGTTACAGATGGTTGCCAGCTGAGCCATTACTCCAGCCCCTCTTGAGTGTTTTAAAGTCTTCGTTATAGAGGTCTTTCTAGCTGGTAGGAATGTAAATTCATCCAATCTCTATGAAAATTAGTATAAAAGTTTCTCAAGAATTATAAAGATGAGCTGGAGAACTGACTCAGTGGTTAAGAGGACTGGTTGCTCTTGCAGAGGACCCAGGTTCAGTTCCCAGCATGACGTGGTGGCTCACAACCATCTATAACTCCAGTTCCAGGGGATCCAATGCCCTCTTCTAATCTCCAAAGGCAATGCACCATACAGGTGCACTCATATACACAGAGGCACTACATTCATGCACATTAAATAAAAACACTATAAACCTATGTACCATGTAACCCAGCTGCATTACTCCTTTACTCAAAGGACTCCAAGGAAACATATCACAGAGATAACTGCACATCAAAATTTACTGCAACACAACCGTAAAGTTCATTTATCTGTTAGCTAAAATGTGCAATGACTATGCCTTATTCATCTATGTAACCCTCTACCACAGTGAAAAGAAATGTGCTAGGAATTAAAATATATACATGATTGAACAGTCAGAAGAATCACATTCTTCCATGGCCCAGGGAAGAAATGTGGGAGTTATTCTGAGCATAAAATAGAGTTATTTCTTGAATGACAATCACATAAGAGTAAACACATATATGTATCAAGATTTCTAGACAACATAAATGTTCCCTATTTTTACACATTTTAAGGCAGAATTATGTTCTGCATAAATGTATTCCTTTACTTTTATAACTACTGACTAGAAGAAAATCAACTGCTTTTAATCATACAGTCACCCAAATTTTGTGACATATAAAGTAAATTACTACAGCAAAAATACAAACTTCCCTTGTTTAGACTAGGCATCAACAGGTAGTATTGTGCACTTGTTGAGTTGTTACCAGGAGGTCACTGAGGACACCTGCCACACTGGCCCTGCCTCATGGAAATGCACTTAACTAGTTACAGGTAATTGTTCAACACTGGCTCAGGAAAATAAAAGCAGCTTTTACTTTTTATAGGAAGACAACTGTCAAGAGCTTTTGACATCATTTGAATTTTCTTTCTTCCTTCACTTCACAAATTTTATGAACATTATTTTCTTCCTGAATGGTTTACAATTTTGCAACATCTGAATTCTCTTTCCCACCATTTCTTAAAAAGTTTTACCCAACAGAGCCCTTGCCTTGCTGTCCCAGCACTGCTGGGAGCTGTGCATTTCTTTCTGTCAATTGGAATAACAAGCACAAAGCATGTGATTGACTTCCGTGCACCAACAGGAAGCCTACTTTATCAAAGGAGAAAGCCACCCCAAGGATGAGCAAGTTCTACCACCAGAGGAGAGACCAAATGGCTATTGTCCCCTTGTCTCCAGTTCCACAGAAGGATGTTAAATAGACACAAACGATGCTCCTCACATGTGCTGTAACTGGGTAAGTCATAATAACATTAAAAATTCTTGAAGACTAAAATTACATTGATGAATCAACTGAGTTATTTTTTTAATCTTATGTTTTCCCCTTTGAAAGAAACTAATATTAACATTTAAAACAAGGGCTAGAGATTTAACTTGATGACTGACTGCCAAGATGCATAAGGTCCTGGGTCCAATTCTCAAAACTGCAGGAAAATATTAAATATGTGGCCTTTGACTTCAAATGAATATATAAATTTAAATGGAAAAACAAAACAAGGAAAATTTTATTATGGGGACCAGAAGGCTCATGTATCTGTTCATACTCCTCATACTTTTAATGATTCCTTAGAGTACACATGTACATCACCATCCATCCACATCCTAGCAAGGAAAGTTTACCCAGAGGCTACAGAGCCAAGTTCCCTCAGCAGTATGATCTTATTGACTCCTTACAATAACTGCTGTAGTCACCTCTCCCCATGTCAAAAACATGGAGCCTGAAGTGAAAACAGCTTAGATTGGGGGTGGGGGGAACACCACGAGATTTCAGATAACTGGTATCACCTCATATCATCAACCCAAATAATGTATCACTGGACACAGATATCTGTTCCCAGACAAGATGGTTTATCAAGAATTGACATCCAGGCTGGGGGTGTGGCTCAGTGGAAGAGTGCTCACCTAGCATGCACGAAGCCCTGGATTCAAACTCTAGTTCCATGAAAAGCCTAAGAAGTAGTTAGTGTCCATTCCAAAGCAAACGCCATTTCCTATCTAGCACTTCACTGCCTAGTTCTCCAACTTTCAGGAACCTAAGCACACAGAGACTGACTATGGTACTTATTACTGTGCTTACAGAACATGCCTCACTAGAGGTCAGGCACCAAGCTACTCCAGAACTTCAAGTACTCAACCAAAGACAAACCACCAGAAGAACACAATGAACAAAAATGAAGGAACAGGAAGGTGTTTTCTAATGCTTATGCCCCCACCTACCAAAGGATCTCTCAAGTACCTTTTCCCATTTTCTTAACTACTAACAATAAATTTGATGATCTGGTTTCCCAACTAATCACTAATACTTCTAAACCACCTACTCTGCTTTTTCTATAACAACCCCTGCTAACCTAGGAATGACGAGTGCACTGTCTGCTGTTTAATGACTATCTCTGACCTCCCCCAGTCTCTTCTACAATGCAAGTTTCACAGGAGCAAGGGCTCCTTATCTGACTCATTCAATGATTTGCTGCTAATTGTACTGAATGCCTCTCAAACAGTACCAGATATATAACAGGGACACAGTTAAGTATTTTAACAAACATATCAAGAAAAGACAAATTTAAAAAGGGAATAAATCTGAATACTAGACAAACTAACAGGAAGTAAGAGCAAGAAAGAGAAAGGATGAAAGGTTACATGCAGCAGTCACTTCGGGAGAAAAGGCAAGGGTGGGACGCGGGGTTGCTGAAATACAGCAGGGGCAAACCACATTCCTGAGAACACAGGAAGCCACTAACAGCAGGCCGGCCCTGCTAAGTACTCTGTGTGAGAACAGAGAAGACTAAAATTCACTGTGGGAAGACTGTCATTTAAAACTTTTAAAGTACAGAAAATGCTAGCAATAAACATGCTTCAATTATCTGGAAACTGGTTATGTGGAATACTTCATTCACTGGTGGCCTAAATAATTAATATAGAATTACTGACAACTTCAACTTTTTCTTATGTCAGCCCCATGGTCTTCAATTCTCTATTATGTATGTTCAATTATATGTAATTACTAAGATCCTTTTAATCTCTAATGTTGTGTATAATGCCACGATTTGTGAGCCAAGACAAAATTTAGGAAATTATTAACCAAAAGAAACCGTGAGAAAAATGCTCCCTGAGCTCCCTTCAACACCGCTTCTTTGGGTCTCCCTCCAAAGCATTAATAATAATGTGCTAGGAAATCAACAGTGCCTTTGCACCAACTAAGTTAAGTGAATGACTCGAGTCCTTTGGCAATTTAACTTCTATCAACAACAAAAGTCTTACAGACTATACGACACACTATAATACACCAATGAGTGCTGATTTCAGAATCACTCATAAAAAGCGTTTTTTAAATTAAATTACACAAACTGCCTAAGCCTGTTACCTTATTCAAGTTAAGTCTGGAATTAAAATTCCATTCAGGAGCTATAGGTATGGCTCAGTGGCAGAGTACAAGTCTAGCATCAGTGAGACCCTAGTTCAATCCCCAGTACCCTTCCCCCATTTTCAAAACATTCAGATCCTGCCATCATATAAACTTGGTTAATTATAAGCCCAGAGCACAGTGTATATAAAATAGTCCATGAGTATATGTGATTGGTCTCCACATAACTGAAAGAGGATGTCAAACCTTTAATAACTGAATAATTTTCTATGAAGGTTCTTATTTTCACTTCTACAGAGTAAACTACTAAGAGGAACAGGAAACTAAATTTTTTCTAGGTTAAATTTCTTAAGATATTTAAACTTTAACACAAAGAACTATTTACACTTACTACTTTTATGCTCGTGTAAATGACTTCTCACAAATGGTGCTAGAAATTTCCATATTTCCTGGACTGTGAACAGAGTGAGTGCACTGAGCCAGGATGAAAGAGCAAAGATGTGCAAGACCTAGAGCACCACCTGCTGGCTGGAGTCAGATTTACATTTCTGGCTGTCCCCAGAGCTCTATGTTTTTAAACACCTCTTCAGAGAAAGCATTGTAGCCTCTGATCCCAAACCTAAATTTCAAATTCATAGATCCCACTTCTTGAATCATCAACAAAAACATGTCAACATGTCTACATGTTTACTTCTTTCTCAGTTATCCAGTAAATAAGAGGGCAGCAAAGGAAACAAGACTCAAGTGCGGCCGGTGCTACAGCACGGGCACACGGGCTAACCACACCGTCACTCCCACCCCGTGAGGGCTTCGGATTTGCTACTTCAAAGATGTGTTCTGTAGCCCATGCCAGAAAGAGGCTCCAGTGTGGATGGCAACACTTAGCAAGTGCTAAACTACTCTTATCTTACTGATTTTGAGACAGAGTCTCAAGTAGATGGCCTTGAACTAGGATGACCTTGAAATCCTGGTCCCCACCTCTCCCCTCAAGTGCTAGAATCACAGGTACACGCCACCAAGCTCAGCTTTATCTATTATTAGGGGCTCTTGCTACTAATTCATGAATTAACACATGGAGATCAATGTGGAGCCTGAGGATCTTACTCTGACTGGGGAGGAAATGGCATGCACAGGAGCATAGATCTTTCTTAAGAACCTCTCAGAAGCATGTACATATCTACTGCAAAAAACAAGGCCACAGCACAAACAGCTCTGGAGAGAGTTCTAGTAAACATCATGAACCAGAGTACTCAGAGGAGTCATAATTTAAAGGCAGCAGCTACCCAGACTCAGGAGTCAAGGAGTGAAGAGATTTGAATCACTGATGCCCCCAGAGGGCCCTCCCTGCTTAGAACTCGATATGCCCGAGGAAACAGACTTGACCTTAAAAAAAAAAAAAGGACTAAGAATATTTCTTCTTAAAATTTAAATAAAATTTTCTTTAGTTTTCTGATACTGCAATTGAATTATGTATACACACATACGCATTCACACAAAACAAGCATATTTATCTTATAAAAACAGGAAAAAGAGCACAGGTCTGGAGAGATGGCTCAGCACTTAAGAATGCTCATCATTCTTCAGGGGACCTAAGTTTGTATTTTCTTGAACACAGTTTTCCCCATGCTACACATGTTGCTTCAGGGTCCCTGAGAACAAGGAAAAGAAAACCTTTTCAAAAAATAACACTTTGGCTTTTCTCTTCATTCACGAAACATAGGAACACTGGTAATTTGTTCACGGAGAAAAATGAAGTCATGTAAGGGGAAATTTCATTTGTAGTCCATGTCAAAATTAGTTTTTTTTCAATATAAAACATACTTCACGACTGGAAGAACAAAGCAGTAGAGCCAAATCCCTCTCCGAGGCCAGTCCCATTACATCGCGTCCTGGCCGTTCTGGCCACCCATGAACACCTCTAAGGAGGTGGGTAGCAACCTGAATTTTTAGAACAATACGAAAAAGGCAAGTTCACAAAAATAAGACCTGTCTCCACTGAAAATATCCAAAGAATATCCCAGGGTCTGGCAAAATCCTTGTTACCTGTGAGTTCCAGCTACTGAAGCTACTGCAGAGTGCTTCTCTGAATAGATGGAGCCTAATTTCAAATACTGACTTTGAGTAGGCACTTCAGATGACATCATCTACAGGGGACATTTTTACTAGAAGGCTCTGGGAGTCTAGGAAATTGGCCTTCTCTCAGGAAACATGCAGAATTAATCCTTTATATCTCTAGCTTACATGCTCTGTGCTTTTTTTAAAAGTAATTAAATAATTACAATTCCTCTACATCTGTCAGTTCCTTCTGCAAACACCTCACCATCCCAACTGTGCAATCTCTTAATCATTCGCTATCCACACAGCCTGAGAAATGTAGACCCTCAAAAGGTGCTTGTTCAGTGGCCCTCTAAACAAAAATCTCACTTCCTGGTGTGGGCAGTAAATGTCTGCTGACTTGGGCTGGACAACTAACCCTATAACATGCTGCATTCAGGTTTCTTGTAAGGTCACCGTGTAAGAAAACCTCTTGAATTCTAAGGATTTACAATGCTATGCCTGACTCCTTTTCACAAAGCTCAGCGATATAGTCACCAGCTCTACTTCACAGACAAGATATATTGTACTTCTTCACAGCCTTGTCAAGACAGGAAAAACATTTAACAGACACAGTACCTCAGTCTCTCCACATTCATCAGGCGGGTCCTGGTGTATGGTCATTTGATACTTGACATATAAAGAAAAGGACTGGCTGAAGGACGACTTGAACTCTGGGTCCTCAAAGGAGACAGGTACTAGCCTCACCTTCAGAGCAAGGAAAATACAAGCAAATGCTATTGAGCCAACTAGACCTGATGATATGCTTCTGAAGGTGAGGCTAGAGTAAGATCTCCGCAAATCCACTTCCAAAGCTCAGCACTAGAATTTGTCACAAAGAAGCAGCAAGCCCAGAACAGGTTAACTGCACAGAGCCTGAGCTCTAGCTTTCTACCAGCACAGGATCAGCTCCTGAGTGCCAGGACAGTTTGGTTTTGCTCTCTTCTGTCTCCTCTGTGAGCTGTATTACCTAGTACTCTCCACTCATCACTGCTGCAATTGTGGTCACAGACAATACATCTGTCATCTCTGATCAATGAAGTGTTCTAGGCTTTTTTTCCCTTCCAGACCTTTTTTTAGGCCATTTGATTTACAAAATTCAATGTGTACAAGGGTGTGTATTAAGACCCTGCACTGTCCTCCTTTTCCAGCCCGTCTCTATAATATACAGGTAGCATATAAGGAGTAGCTTAGCTGCTCTGAAGTCTTTCTAGATGGCTTTTGAATATGGACAAAGCAGATAAACCACATTAGGTAAAACATATCTATTATAAAAGTAAGTTTTTCTCACAGGACTTTTTTTTTAACATGGAGCACCACCACAAACTTTTAAGTGAATGCAACTAGACAAAGTAGATTTAAATAAAGGTAACTTTACATGTGACTTTCAACTTTGAAATTACATGACTGGCACTTAATATGACGACAGGTGAAACTAACATTTAAATCATGCCCATTAACCAGTCCTATCTTTGTGCAGATAGGCTGCAAACTGAAAACAGACAAAAACGTAGCACAAGTTAACAAGCTGTCATACTTGGCCTGCTGACCTGGCTCACAGTTGGCTTATCAGGTGGATCCTTGTGAATAACCATCTGGTAACGCTTATAGACCTGGTAAGACTCCTGAAATGTGGCTTTGAACTGAGGACTTGGCGGAGAAGATCTCACCACCCTCACCTTCAGAAGGAGTTAAAAAACAGTGTCCATTAATTCATTCATTTATTCACTCTACAGAATATGCAATAACAGAAACTGTCATTCAAAAAAAATTAAACAAATATTTAAACATATAATATTTTAACATTAAAAAACCAACTAAGTAAATAAAGAAAAAGTTATTGCTGCAACCTACTGCCTCCTTAAGAAGGCAAAATAGGATTTGCTCTAAATTCTAAGCCTCGCCTCTGATGACTGTCCTAGGCAGGCCTGTGGACTCTACCTGGCAGCTCCCTTCAGCACTGATCACACAGACACAGCACATACTTTTCATTTCTGCAGTCCACAACCCACTACCAGCAAGTCAACCAGAAAGACTAAAATCTGTGAATATATCTTTGGACAATTTTACTCATTGTTATTAACTCTGTACAAAAGACAGTGCTCACATGTGCGTCTACTTCAACGGTGGAAAATGAAGGCTGGCGCTATGTCTCCTTTGCTCATGTCTTATGATGAGTAAACTGGCCTCTCCGTGCCTTACTTTCTTCATATGTGAAATGAAGATAAGTTAAAATAATGACTGTGCACATAGTACCTCTAATATTGACCTTTCTATTAACTACAAGCCAGGTGAGATTGCTTAGTAAAACAGAACAGTAAAGCAAAGTCAAAGTCAACACAACGAAGGCATAGCTGGACACTTACTGTCCACTGTGAAAGCAACTCTGCAAAGACTAACAGCAGATAACAAGGCCCTCACATCCCAGATACCACCATATTAGGAATGTAAATTCTGGGGCCTATAGAACCTTAAGAGAGGTACAGATGGCTCCCAAAATGCACTATTTGTGACCAAAACATAAGAACCTCTTTACAAAATATTTTAAGTGGTATTGTTCAATCCTCTATGGGACCGAAGAAAAGTCAATACCAAAAATCAATGTAACAAGCAGTTGTAATACTCAAAATTGCTAAAATAAAATTTCTGATAATGTATCTATTATACCAAGGCTTGGAATGCATCAAAATTGATTTTAATTTCTGTGCGTGTATCTGTGTGTGTTCTAAGTATGCAGTGCACACACTTAAGTGCACAAGCCCATGTACAGGGATGTGGAGGCCAGAGCAGGGTGCAGGGTGCCTCCCCAATGCTCTCCACTTTACTGTTCTCACTGAACAGAAGCATGCCAGAGGCTAGGCAGGCTGGATAGGTAACAAACTTGGAGTATCTGTCTGCACCCCAACGCTGGGGTTACAGGCACACCCATTCATGCCCTGATTTTTATTTTTACATGGGTACTCAGGTACTTATGCTTACAGAGCAAGCACTTTTACCCAGAATCATCTCCTCACCCTGAAATTACTTTTCATATCAAGATTAGCATTAATATTCTTGACTGATATTAAGCTACAAATTCAACTCATGCAGAATATTTTTTAAATGTACGGTTAATGGTTTGGAGAAGAATTTTTTGTATATATAATATTGAGAAAATTTGTCATCAAAATATAAAACAATTTGGGAAAATGGGATTTAAGCAAACACAAAATAAATAATACATAAATTAGCTGGGATTTCTTAATGAGAAAAGATTTTGGTTGCATAAATTAGTACCTTTATTAAATGACTAACTACAGGTTTACAAATGTGACACTGGTTACTACCTTGATCGAGACTTAGATTAGAATATTACAATACAACAGTGATTTCCCCATTGTGATCTAGTCTTTTAAATCTAAACTATCCTTTACTATTTGAACCAAAAATAAAAGGCTGAAGGATTTTTAACTATTAAGCTCCATCAAGAGACACAAGCCAGAGCAACCTGCTCTATAAATCTGCTAAAACTGGAATTTTGTCATAACTTTAATAGGTGACTAATGTTTTTCAAAAAAAATTGTTTTTAGTCTTTTTGAGACAGGTCTCCCTGTAACTCCAACTGGCCTGGAACTCACTATGTAGACCAGGCTGGCCTTGAACTCACAGAGATCCACCTGCCTCTGCCTCCCAAGTGATGAGATTAAAGGTGTGCACTACCTATTTTTTCAAAAGGATTTTTCTCTGTAGCAGCTGATTTACTGTAACACAAATGCTGCTCCATCCTGATTTTTCATTATTTAAACTGTAAACTATGAACTGACAAGTATCATTTTAAAGAAAATATATACCCAACACAAAACAAAATACACCAACCTCCACCCCCACCCCCCAAAGTACCTCTAACTTGTGTGATGCATTCCCTGGTGAAGACTCAAAAATTAAATCTTCAAGTGATTTGGGCTGATTGGATTTAGCCTTTGGTAATGAGGACGTTGGCTGGCCTTGAGTCTGGAAACCCTCAAATGCTCCAGCTGGGCACTGCTGCATGAGTTTTAACCTTTTCCTTTCTTTACGCATTTCCTTGGCTTTTCGACACGGAGGCTTACTCAAATCAGCTCCTTTACCTAAAAGGAATTTTAAAATATTAGACCAATGACATTAGGCTCTAGAAATTTTCTAAGAGTCTTACAAATCAAATAGTCAAAACAGCTCTTACTGTTGAAAGTTTATTTATTCGTTATTTATCTGTTATTTTATGTCTATGAGTGTTTTGCCTGCATGGAGGCCAGAAGGGCGCCAGATCCCCTGAAACTACGGTTACAGATGGTTGTTAGCCGCCATGTACGTGCTGGGAACCAAACCCAGGCCCCTCAGAGCAGAACCAGTGCCCTAACTGCTGAGTCGTCTCTCCACTCCACATTCATTCATTCGAAGCATTTGCCCATTTCTCTGCTTCTGTAAGCAGAAATCATCAAACAAGAATCTTATGCTTCTCTGGCCCACATTTCTAGGAACATTTCTTTGAATCTAGAACATACTGGTAGATTCTGTTTTTGTCCTTAATTAAAAAGAATTCTTAAGTTGGACACAGCAGAGCAAGCCTTTAATCCCAGCATTTGGGAGGCAGAAGCAGGCAGATCTCTGGGAGCTGGAGGCCAGCCATAGTAAGATGCTGTCTCAAAAAAAATAAAGAACGGAGAAATTCTTAGTATATTTTAGCATTACTATGAAAGCACCTTACTCCAAATTATCTGACTAGTACAACAAATCCTCATGAGTTCCATACTTGTGGTAATTTTTTTAAAGAAAACGGAACTTCAGGTTCCAAAGATTCTTACCCTTTAAAATAATCTCACATTTTTTTTCTTTTTCTCTGATGTGTATGAGTGTCTTGTTTGCATGTGGACAAGTGCACCCTCGGAAAAGGACATTGGATCCGTAGAACTGGAATTAGGAACAGTTGTTAGCTATCATGCGGGTACTGGGAATTGAACCTGGGTCCTCTGCTAGAACAGCCATTGCTCTTAACTGCTGAGCTGTCTCTCCAGTCCTTTTGTTTGTTTGTTTGAGACAGGGTCTTACTATGTAGCTCTGGAACTTATTACATGGACCAGGTTGGTCTCCTACTCAGATCTACTGCCTCTGCCTCTGCCTCTGCCTCTGCCTCCTGAGTGCTGGGATTAAGATGTTGCCACCACATCTAGCATAATTTATATCTCCATATTCACCACTACATGGGGCCTTAGTGTGACTTTTTTTTAATTTTACATGTATGAATGTTTTGCCTACATATATCTAAGTCTACCTGTGTCACACAATGGCTGCAGAGGCCAGAAAAGGGCATTGGATCCCCCAGAACTGGAGTTACAGGCGGTTGTTAGCCACCATGTGTGCTAGAAATGGAACCCAGGTCTCCTAGAAGAGCAACCAAGTTCACTTAACTGCATGTCTCCAGCTCCAGTCTGACATTCTTACTGAGAGATATTGGGGGGGGGGACTGCAAAAAATGTTTTAATGTTTCTGTAGTCATACCGCTGGAGGTAAATATATGTGTAGTATGTGTGTGTATGGTGTATGCTGTCTGTTCATGTGTATATGTGCAGACACATGCATGCATGTGTGTATACATGCATGTGGAGTCCAGAAGTCAATGTCAGGTGTTTTCCTCAATCATTCTCCATCAGTTTTTGATACACCACCTCTCACTGGATCTGGAACTCCCTACTTCAGTCAGAGTAGCTGACCAGCAAAGTGCTAGAAGTTCTCCTGTCTCAGACTCTTTGGTGCTAACATTACAGGCACACTCTACCATACCTAGCTTTTCAGATGGGCACTGGGTATCTGAACCTGGGTTTTGTGCTAATGTGGCAAGCACTTTACTAACTGAGCCATCTTCCCAGGCTATTATTACTCTAAAACTGCTGTGTACTCTGGATGAAGCAAATGAGCAGCTATGTGATATTCCATGTGAAAGAAGACACAAATATAAGACCAAAACTGAAATTAAGTTAAAATTTAAAACTCAAACCCTACAGGCACAAAGTCACAACAAGATGTCAATATGAACTTTTCACTGTGAAGACCTAGAAGGCACTGACAAAACCAGTAGCAGAAGGTGGACCTCTAGTCTACTTTGTGATCTCCAAACACTCCCCTACCAGGAGGACTGGAGCAACCTGAGGAAACCAAGTACAAGCTGATCCAAGGGCATCAGCGCAAACCACAGGAAGCTACCAGACTACAAGACCATGTCAAAGGGTACAGAAGCCAACTTGAACAGCTGATGCAAGGGCAACAGAAGGTGAGAAAGCACATTAGCTCACAGGGACACCGAAGGAGCCTCACCAGTCAGACTGAGGTGGTGTTACAAAAAAGGAGAAGAGTCAAGATTTACCCGGCCTTTGAGCCAGTATGAAAAAGAGAGAGGAGTTTCATCACAAAAATATTCCAGCAGGTAAATAAGGAATGAAAGACTCAAATATCAATGCCTAAATTCATCTATGCATTGTGTACCTAACACTAATAAAGACTGAGACATTCAAATGTTATGTATTTCCTTAAAAATGTTCACCCACCCCTAAAGGAACCCCAAATAAATAACTTCTTAATCTAAGGTTTGCCTCTCTCCAAAACAAAAAACTTTAACCCTGAATTTGATCAATTTGATCAAAGGCTTGAGATCCAACTATCAATTTAAAGAAATGCAAAGGAAAGAACAGGTTAAACTGCAATACAGACATAACCAGTCAGATACAAAGCATAGGACAAATGACCCAAGAAAACAAACTGGGCTTCTCAGGAATGACATCCTGCAGAAGAAAAAAAGGAACAGTGGACAGAAAACTTAAAAATCAAGAGTTTTGTTTTTTTTTTTTTTAACAACAACCAATCAAGTATGTGGATATAATGTGGCTTTTGACATAAATATTTAAAAACAGGAATCTGAACACTGAATACTCCCACTTAAGCAATTTTATTTAGGTGAAATCATGGCATTATGAGTGTCCTGATTAGTATTAACTGCCATGTTGACACAGACTAAAACCACCTGAAAAAAAGGTCTAAATGAGTAACAACCTTTACCGGATGGGAATGTAGACATGCCTAGGAAGGGCTGTCTTACTCAATGTGGCAATGCCATTTTGTAGACGGGTAGTCCTGGGCTATATGAAAAACTAGCTAAGCATAAGTCCAAGAAAGTGCTAGTGAGCCAGAAAGCAGCACTCCTCCATGGCTCCTGCATCCAGGTTCTACCCTGACTTTTCTTCCACCAACCCCACCCCAAGTTGCTTTTAGTCAGTGTTTTATCCCTGCAACAGTGCACAAACCAGAACAATGAGTATGTCTCCATAAGTGCCTATCTGTTAGAGAAGCTTTCTGATGCACAAGCTGGCTTGTCCGGAACTTGCATCAGTATATGCTGTAAAGGGAGTCAGACTTGGGTAAAAATGAAACAAAAGTGGTTATGATGATTTAGAGATTGTTTCTAATGAAAACAGGGTACAGGGAGTTCATTGTATTATTGGGTCTATACCTACCAACATTTGGAATTCTCCATAATGAGATTTCTTTTGACTAGCTGTGATTCCAAAACGAAAAATTAAATACTAAAAGAACTGATCCAATCACCAAAAAGAGTAAGAATTGAAAGAAATTCCCTAAATCATTAACAGCATTTCACTAGACAATTCTTATAGGATGAAATCTCAGACTAATATCAAATTAAATACCATGAAAGTTTTATGTAAAAAAAACTATTCAGGGGCCTTTAATCTCAGCATTCCAGAGGCACAGGCAGAGGCAGGCGTCTCTGTGACATCAAGGCTGCCTGGTCCACACAGCTCGTTCCAGGCCAGCTGGGGCTACAGGGAGACCCTGCCTCAAATAAAACAAAAACTAGAGCATCGTTACTGCGTACCTTCACATTTCATGGATTTTGTAAGTTTCCCTCTCTGCCCCCAACAAAAATATTTAATGCTATATAAAATTTTAAGCCTAATTTTTTTTCATACATTTGTGTGTGTGTGTGTGTGTCACACAAATGTATGGAGATCTGAGGCCAACTTGATTAAGTTGGTCCCTCCTTCCCCCATGTGGGTTCTAGGGATCAAACTCAAGTCATGAGGATTAATGGCATTGTTACCTGTTAGGCTGTCTTTCCATCCCAACCCTAATTCTCTTCTAAGTAAAAATACAGGGGAAAAAAAATCTTACATCATTTAACAATGAAGTTAACATTAAAATGCTGGAATTACATTTAAAATGTAATGATAAGTATTTCATAATACCTTGGACTTTTTTGGAAGTAATATTTGAAATCTACATTATCCCACAAAGCCAAAATTAACAATGTTCATCACTATACCTTTGACAAAAATCTGTCAAAACTCTAAGATGAAATGAAACTTAAGACTCTCTGTACTTGAGAAAATCTATAATCTCAGTGTTTCAACTTAGTAGTTTAAAAAGACATGATTTGGACCAGTCTTAGGGGCATAAATCTGTACTCTCAGCAGGAGGCTGAGGCAGAATGATGGGTGGGAGGCCAATCCCAGTTCTATCTAGACAGTCTCAAAAAAGCAAAAAATCAAAACAACTATTTTAAAAAAGAAAGGATTTACTATTACCTAAACTCAGGCAACAGTAAACTGTAAGAACGGAGAGTGCTATTTCATAGAGTTCATGAGTGGGACATCTTTTTGAAAGTGGTAGAGCCCAAGGACTACAGTGACCCAAGAAGGAGGAGAAATGGCAGATATGACTTGATATCAAATATACACTACCTGGCTTAGGACCTGCATAAACTTTGATCGAATGTGATGGTTCACCAGAACCTAACTTCTCCTCTATCACCTGTGGATTTATTAATTCATTAGATCTTTCTTTCTTTGAACTTTTCTCTTTCTTCTCTTCACTCTCTATGCTTGCTTTGAGGTCACTGCTGAGTGTTTTAAGATCACACTTTAGATCCAGCTTCTTTATTAATGCAAAGTCACCAGCAACAGCATCCTCCATTGTGGACTCCATGGGCTCATCTACGAATGAGAAAAATGAAAACTCGTCAGCCACACCATTTGACACATTCAAGATAAGTATGAGTGTAATGACCCTCTCACCCACTGTGGCAGGTCTGGCTGTGTGCTGACCAAATCCACTCTCCACCTTCCCAAGCAGGAGAGCCATACCTGAGTCTATCTCTGCAGCAGGAGTTGCACTGCTGGTCTCTGCGAGGTGTGGTCAGGCTAGTGATGGAGTTCAATGCAGCCAGCACAATTCTGTCTCACTTTAGAAGAAAACTATGATCTAAAATCAAGTGTTTTCCCTTATGAGCTAGGTCAAGAAAAACTAGGGCGTCCTTGGGACACAAGCTGAGGATGGCTAGGATGACAGGACTGAAGGCTCACCTAGAACACTCACACTGGGTGCTGTGTGAGGAGAGTGCAGACTGCTATCGTTGTTTACCTGATGTACTTGGTGTCTTTGACATACTGTTTAAGGTTTCCCCTAGTGAGTACATCACTCCTATGAAGTTAGTTTCAGACACAAATAGTTCAGAGAAGCCAAGCATGGTGGGGCATATCTTTAATCCCAGTACTTGGGAGGCAGAGGCAGGTTGATCTCTATGAGATCAAGGCCAGCCTAGTCTACATAGTGAGTTTCAAGCCAGGTAGAGCTACAGAGAGACTTTATCATAAAAAAAATTTTAATTTTTAAAAAGCCACCAGAAAAGCAAAAAATAATTCGGAAGCCCATAGGAAGTTAAAGAGCCAAGTGTACCAGCTACACGAAAACACTGACTGCACCCTCAAAGCCTCTGTGCGCATTAACAACTGAAACTGATCCATGATTTCCGAACATCAAAAAAATATCCACAAGCAAACAAAACTTTTTAATCCTTGTGATTATGTACATGTAATATTAATCACAGTCATACCAAAACTCTTAACATGCCCAAAGTTCTAATTAGCACTGAACCTCTAAAACTAGGCACCCTGGCCTCTTTGCTGTCCCTGTCTCAGCTAAGTCTATGCCAAGCTGTCCATTCAAGGCTGTGCATGACGGCAAAGAACCTACCTGCTGCAGTGCTTAGAGCAGTGACTAGGGCCCTGCAGGCGCCAAACCTACCAGTGGGATGAGGCAATGCACTGGGGGTGGGGCGGGGTGTGTGTGCAGGATTAGGTCTTTGCTATGGCACTAGTGAGAATGCCTTGAGAATGCACTCCCAGTTATGTTCCCACCTTATACATCACTTACAGGGAAACTTAAGAAAGGTTAAAAAAGCCAAGACACTGAGAAATCTAAAAAGGCAAAATGAATTAAGTTCTACTAATCATCTGTTAGGTACGGAAGTCACACACACCTTAAAATTTATTGGACAACTAAGAAACAATTTCATATAATATAATTTAGTGAAGAAAAGTATACTTGGGGGAAAAAAAACTGGTCTTTTTATTTTTTTAATTATGTGTGTGTGATATCTATGCACATGGCATGCATGCGCCATGCCCCTGTGTGGAGGTCAGATTGACAACTTTAGGGAGCTGGTTCTGATCACCTACTTTGTTTGCAAAGTAGGGTCACACTACGCACTCCAGGCTTGCGTCTGCGTGATTCTCCTGTTTCTGCCTCTAACTCGACTAGTAATGCTGGGATTACAGATAACATCACCAAACCTGGCTTTTTATCTGGGTTCCAGGGATGAACTCAGTGGTCAAGATTGCACAGCTAGTGCTTTTACCTGCTGAGCCATCCCCCTGGCCCTACTTAGTCGTTATTCAGCAAAGTGATTGTTCACTCTAGTGCACGCTGAATTCAAGCATCTGATTCTCTAGAAGAGAATACCACTTTCTGTTTATAACACAAGGACAGTATTAGAAACAAGTCAGATGAGTTACCAAAGCATCTGGAAAACACAAATTTCAACAAACCCGAGAAAGCACGTCTTTAAAATGATACTCAATTTTCTTTCCAAGCAAACATTTCTGGTAACCTTGCTCAGGGTGTCTAATGAGAAAAATGACAGTGTCAACAGTAGTCACCATCATGTTGGTAGAAGACGAAGCTGAACTCCTTCTCCTACCTAATCTGAGATGTAGTTTCGAAAGCAAGAACCTTGGAAAGACAGCAATTTACAGTACAGAGCCTTCATCAGAGCTCATCTTACCGTCATAACTTCCTTTGAAAATCTCCCCTTTAGCCAGAAATTTCAACATTTTCTTCAAAACCTTCTTGTGAGATTTTGATGGCTGAAACTGTAAAGGTCGACACCTAGGAAAGCAGAGAAAATATTTTTAAAGTAAACTGAAGCTTTGAAAAAAATCAATTTGAACAGTATAGTCTACCTATGCTATAGCATACTGCAGCAAATTTCATACTTGGGATTTGTGGTTAAAGACAGAATTTAGGTAGTCTTTAAATACCACTCCAAATCTCACTATAACTGCAGTTATAGAGGAGTTATAGAGAGTTGGAGGAGGAGGAGGAGGAGAAGGAGGGAAGAAGGGGAGAGAGGGAGAGAGGAGGGAGGGAGAAGAAAGAGGAAGATGATGAGAACACACAAACCAGAGGAAACAGCAGAAGGCAGGAAATGTTGGAGCTTGAAAGCAAATACACACATGATTAGTTAACAAAAGTTGAACCCTAAACAACAATGGGGAACCAATATGGTACTCAATTGTCTCTAATTAGCCCCAATTTTATTTTATTTAGTATTTTTATTTTATGTCTATGAGTATATTGCCTTTAAGTGTACCCATGTTGTGGAATGCCCACAGAGGTCAGAAGATGTTGGATTCGCTGGAACTGGAGTTACAAATGGTTGCTAGCTGCCATGTGGGTGCTAGGAATCAAATCCTGGTCCTCTGGAAAAGTAGGCTGTGCTCTTACCTGCTGATCCATCTCTCTAGTTTCTATCCCTAAAAGTTTTAAGATATTATTTATACCAGATACCTCTGAAAATGTAAGTGAAGATGAGTCTTTAAAAGGAAGATACCTGGAAAATCTGTTTTCAAGACAGTTCCATGTCAGATCCCCTTCCCCATCTCACATAGTTGATTCTTTAACACAACCCAACTTTCAAGAAAGAGCAAAAGACACCATACCTACTGAAAACAGGAGGTATGAATGAAGTCTATATACTAAATGTTATCTCCATCTGTGCTGATCAGTTTTTGTCAACTTGACACAAACTATAGACACCTGGGAAGATGGAACCTCAGCTGAAGACTGTCCTCACCAGACAGGCTTGTGGGCAGTCTTTGGGGCATTTTCATGATTGCTAATTCAAGCAGGGGGCGGAGACCCCTGTGGGCAGTGTCATCCTTAGACAGGTGGGCCTGCGTTATGTAGGAAAAGTAACGCAACAAGGGGGTTGCATATCCTCTGTGGTCTCTACTCCAGTTCCTGCCCTGACTTCCCTCCGTGATGGATTAGTGACCAGAGAGTTGTAAGGTTAAATGAACCCTTTCCTCTCAACATTGCATTTGGTGTTTTATCAGGGCAACAAAAAGCAAACGGGACAGAAACTGGTATCAGGAAAGTGGGGTATTTCTGTGCCAGACCTGATCATATTGTTTTTGAAGCAGTTGTAGAAGTATTTGGAGCTTTGGACTGGAAGTGCTCAGAGCTTCATGAGCTGTTAGGACAGCTTATAATTCGATATAATGCCAAGAGCAATGTAGACAATGGAAGTCTGCCTTGTGAGATTTCAAAGGGAAGCACAGATTCTACCAAGGCTGTTCATGTGGTATTTTGAGTTGAGAATCTGTAGTTTCTGGCCAGCTTGGGCTGAGGAATCAGCTGTGATTAACAAGAGACCAGCACCACTGAGGTGAAATCTTCTGGGAGTGTTTCCCCAAGGTCAGCACACAGACCCTGGGGAGAGTGGGATGAGACTGCATCTTAAGTTGGTAGCTGAACTTGGTAATTTTTTATAGAGTCTTGTTTTGAAGACATGAAGAGGTCATGGACAACAGGCTTGATACCACACAGCAGGACTGGAATCCCTGTAGAGAGGCCATGAGGCCACTGGAGGAATAGCCTCAGTTGTAAAGGAGGCTCCAGGACTGAAGGGGTCATGGAGAGAAGGTGAGACTTAGCACTGTAAAACAGGATTGGAATCCCTACAGAGAGGCCAGGAGAGGGCCACTGGTGAAGGTGCAGTGGTACAGAGTGAACTGATTCTCGAGTGACAAGCCAGATGAGCTGTGGACAAACACCCACCTCCTAGGCTAGGTGGTGTTTACTCAGGACTACCTTGCACAGAAGGTACGAGGTACTACCTTGGATGTAAGAAGGGGAGGGGCTAAAGGCATTTAAGTTGAGGGCGCCACAAAGTGGGCCCTTTTATAACTCCCCTCCTTGCCATTTTTGGATCGGACGGCTGGGAAGTTGCAAGATCCAAGCCTGGCTGTGGATTTATTAGTGTAACTTATGGACAGGAAGAAGGGCACGCATGTTCAGTAAGTAACCCCGTACCCACTGCTCTGTTACTAAGCCCACGTAATTAGCTGGAATTTTTCTAACTGTGACTTGGGACATTTGTGTCTTGCTTGTTGCAGGACCTGGGAAGGGAGGGACTAAACTTAGCCACTTCCAAGAGGAGTTTTAACTACAAGTGGAGACCGCAGTCACAGAATGACCACCGAGGACAGTGGCAGTGTGGAATGGAACTGGTCAACACCTACTAGACAAGCGTGTGTGTGGATGCAGAACCAGAGAAGTGCAACTGCCCGGCACCTTCGGAGCACAGAAGATCAAGAGAGTCGCAGAAATCGGTTACTGATCTACAATGTTGGACTGTGGTTTTGTGTATGTCTGGTTCTTCCCTTTTGAAATAAGATATTTACAAGAGCCCATATTTAAGAGACTTTGGAGATTTTAAAGAAACTTTGAACTTTTAAAGTGTTTGCATTTTTTAAAACTGTGGGACTTTAATTGTAGTGTGTTTTATACTGTAGAATTAGAATGAGATCTTGGGGATGAACAAAAAAGGAAAGGTTATGGTTTAATAGTGACATGTTTGTGTGTCAAGTTGACAGGGGGACAACTATGCTTTGATTTTGTCAACTTGACACAAACTAGAGACATGTGGGAAGGATTTCCTCCACAGGACTGGCCTGTGAGCATGTCTGTGGAGCGTTTTCTTGATTGATTGCTAATTGATGTAAGAGGGCCCAGCCCATCGTGAGTGGTGCTATCCCTAGGAAAGTGGGCCTGGGCTGTACAAGAGAGGTAACTGGGCAAGCCCGGGAAGCAAGCAACTAAGCCACTCTCCTCTGTGATGTCTGCTAAATGGAGTTAATGCCCCAACTTCCCTCAATGTTAGATTGTGACTGGGGAGTTGTAAGGTGAAATGAACTCTTTCTTCCCCAACTTGCATTTAGTCAGTGTTTTATCACAGCAACAGAAAGCAAGTTAGTCTATCATCTCAACTCTAAACTACCAGTATTTTATACTTTCTCTCCAAAATATGATCACGCCTAAAAGTATTACACCACAGATTCTCCAATAGAATATTCCAGACAGACCATCCCACCTGAAGCCTATGAACAGTAAAACCCACTGCTTCTGTACATGGAATTTTCACTGCAACAGTGAGAATCTGTACTGACCAGATACTTGAGAAGAGCATTCATTACAGAGACAGGTGTCATACAAACTGAAGAGAGTAACCAGGAGCATACAGACTACATAAGAAGAAAATTGGGAAATATCCTACAGAGAAATATTTTTTTTATTATTATTACAGCCTTAACAGGCTCCATTCCAAAAGAAGAGGCCAAGAAAAAAGTTTCCGGTAGTAAAAACTGATGGACAAAATGAAACATTAAGTTAAGGAATTAGGCAATTTCTAAACAAACCCAAAAAGGAGATGGAAAAATGACAACGCACACTCTGGTGGTTAGAGTGAGCTACACCCCTGTAGCTCAAGCATCTAATTAATCATTAGCTCCTTGTTGGTGCTGTTTGGGGAGGTCATGGAACCTTTAGGAGAGGCGGCCTTGCTGGAGGAAGCACATCAGTGGGGCGAGCTCTGAGAGTTCACAACCTCCTACACTTCCTGCTTCTCTCCGTTTTGGGTATGTGCTCGAAGCTGTGAGTACTCAGCTTCCTGCTCTGGTGCTGCCATACCACCCACCATGATGGACTCTCCCTCTGGAATTCTAAACCTAAGTAACTTCTGCCTTCTAGAAGTTGCCTTGGTCATGGTGGTTTATCACTGCAACAGAAGTAACTACTACAAAAAACAATCTAAAAGGCATCAGAAAAGAAAAAAAGGAAGATTAGCAAAAAGGCTCAAAGAAACGTCCCCAAACTGCAGGACATGATGAGAGAGATTTCTAGATGGGTTTCTCATATCCGTAAGTGATAAGTAAAAACAGACACCAGCAAATGAAGTATCAAAACCCTGAGAACATAAAAAGCTTCCAAAAAATACATTGCAGACAAGAGAATAAGAAACAATGCCACCTGACTTCTGAACAGTAAGCCAATCAGAGAAGCGGGCTGGAGAGATGGCTCAGCTCTTGCAAAGGACCTGGGTTCGGTTCCCATCATTCATATGGTGGCTAACAATTATCTGTAACTCCAGTTCCAGGGGCTACAACACCCTCTTCTAATTTCCATGGGCAGTGCATGACACAAGTACCGTTACATACATGCAATACACTCGTGTATATGTATGTAAAATAGTTTTTAAAAGAACAACCATAGAATTTCCAAATTCTAAAAGAAAATTACTTTCAACTTATATCTCTATATCTAACTAAACTATTAACTTTGAGCATTTAAGGCCTTCTCAGACAAGCAAAATCTCAAAACAAATCACTTCCGGAACTGCAGAGATGGCACAGCAGTTAAAGTGCTTGCAGTGCAAACTAAAAGGACTTGCCAAGACACCACGGAAATACCAGGTTAACATGGAGACCCCAACTGTAACTCCAGCGTTGGGAGGCAGATACAGGGGACCCCCAACCCCTCTCTACCCCCAGCAAGCTATCTAAGAAGACCAGCCAAATCAGAGAACTTTGAGTGTGATAGACCCTGCCTCAAAGAAAAGGTGTAAGAGCAACAGAGAAAGATTCCTGAGACTAATCTCAAACCCCAGGCCTTCACATATAAGCACACATATGCGACAACACCCAAAAACAAACATAAACACATGCACACATCACACACACATAAACATGAAAAGGAAAAAAAAAGTACCTCTCCTGTACTTCTTCTGAGGAAGCTACTGGAAGATATGGTTACTGAAAACAAAAGAAAAACCCAAGAAAGAAGGCAGAAAACAGAAAAAATGGAGAGTACAACTTGAGAGCTAAAGGGAATCCCCAAGGTGGAAACAGAGATCCCAGGATGACAGTAATGCCTCAGGATGTGGAAGGTGACTTGGCCAGATCAGAGCCATTCCATGAGAGTTTCAAAAAGAAGGTTAAAGGGATAGAGTACGTGACACATAAAGATGAACCCAGCTGGCCATGGTAGCGTGCTTTTAATCCTGACACACGCAGGAGGCAGAGGCAAGCAGATCTCTGTGAGATCAAGGCCAGTCTGGTCCACGCAGCAAGTTCCAGGATAGCTGGGGCTACAGGGAAACCTTGTCTCAAAAAGACAAATAAATAAAGTTGAACAACTGAAAGAGGACAGGTATACAACAGCAAAAACTTGTGCAAGAAAAGTAATCAGAATACTGCATGACTCAGAGAGCAAATGCATACCATCATATGATGTAAACACATCTATCCAAAATTACAATACTGCTAAAATGGAAAGCTGGGAATACAGCCAAAAAGAGGTCTGAATGTGGTAGGAGAAGAGTTTTTAAAAAGTAAAATCCTGGTTTTCTAAGGTAGGGAGAAGAAGGAACAGAAATCAATCACTGACATTATATACACAAGTTAAAGATGTAGAGGAAAAAAACAACAACAAAGAATCCGTGAACATTTGAAGATAAATTTTACTCATGAAATTATGAAATCTTCAGGAAAATGGATGGAACTGAAAACGTTACGTGAAGTGAAGCCACCCAGGGGCAGAAGGACGAACACCACACCTTCTGTCTCACATATAGCTCCCAGCTTAGAAGTGTTAGATTTTTGTGTGTAATCAGTAGTGTCTACAGAGGTCAAAAAGTTAGAAAGGGTCCATGAGAGTGGAGCAGGAAAAAGGATACATGTGATACAAAAGTGGGGAGAATACTGGGGATTAGAGGTTTAAGTCAGGACAGGAGCTGGGAGACAGGGAGGGGAAGGGGCAGAAATGGATTAAACAAAACTACAGATGTATTTGAAAAACCTTTATGGAAACCCACTACTTTATAAGCTAATATTTAAATATAATTAAGGAACAAAAGATGACTCAGCAAGTTAACATACCTGCCACCAGGTCCAACAACCTGAGTTTAATCCTCAGGACCTACATAGTAGGGGAGAACTGACTTCTACAAGTTGTCCTTACCTCAACACACACAAAATAAATTTTATATACATACATACATATATATATGTATATATATATATATATATATATATATATATATATATGATCAAATATATGAGGCTGGAGAGGGCTCAGCAGTTAAGAGTGTTTGCTGCTCTTCCAGAGGACCTGGAGGGGAGGTTCACAATCACCAGTAACATCTGTAACTCCTGTAACTCCAGCTCCAAGGAGTCAGTACCCTCTTCTGGACTCTTGTGAGCACCCATTCACATGTGACATTCACTCCACAGACACACACTGTATATTTAAGTAAAAATTTTAAAAATGTTAAATACAGAAGTAATCTTTTTTAATAGTCTGAGCACAGATGCCCTGCATGCATGGAAAAAAATGCTCCCCCAAGAAGAATGGGTTATAAATTAAAAATCTCAGTGCCAAGTGTGTGATATTTCCCTAAGAGTTTGGTCAGGGAGGCTCTAGAGGCCCCTGACACAGGCTACTGTCATTCCCGCCATAACTAGATGGTAAGACCCCTTTGCTCAAGACACAACACACTTTGTACGACACGGAGAAATCAAACTGGAACTGACTGGAAAATGTCCTCCCTGCTAGCTACCTTTCACAGACCCATGGGGAGAAAAGCCCAATGGTCTTACCCAGTGGTGACATGGCAGGCAAGAAGTACCCCCTGATGCAACAGTGGCATGCAGGTTATGGGGCAACCAACAACTTTCTGACTGGATCTAAGGAATGTTCCATAGAAGAGAATTCATTAGCAGTACTGTAAACCTGTTCAAAAGCCCAAAGTGGGGAGGACCTATTACTCTTGTTTTGCTAAATAGACATGCTAACTGCCTTCTAGATACTTATGTTTATACCCATAGATCATTGCTGCTCAAACTCTGGCCAGAGAAGCTTCTGTGGCAGTGTACAGCAGTCAATGCAGAGACTCATAACAGGTCAGGGTGCTGAGAACAGTAACTGTAAGTGTTCAGCCCTGAATGGGACATGCATACCTACCCCACAAGGCTCAGGGGGTATTACTAAAGAGGAAGAAAGAAGGCAAGAGCTGGAAGATGGGGAGGGATGTGTAAAACCCTGGACACAACATGGCCGCTATGCTCAAGAACTCACTGCAGTTAAGGTCACTTGCACAAGATCAAGCCAACAGGACCAGTCAACATCCCAGGAGGCAGCACTAACTGGACTTAGTAGATTACAAAAAAAAAAGGGGGAAAAAAGGAGAAGGCATGAAGGCAGGAACAGGACAGAGGTGCCAGTGGTTGTCAGGGGTGAGGGAGGAAATGAGGGGAGTTCGGAATGGAAATGATTGAGATACACTGTCTATATACACGAAATTGTCAAAGACTAAAAACTGAAATAAAATCTGAAAACAAATGCCACGGAAAACAGGAAATAGGGAAGAGAAGGAGGGATTCAAGGATTGCTATAATTTCCAAAATAATCATCAAGAAACTATTTGACATATTATAAGCATAAACAGTTATAATAAAAGTAAAAATAAAACTCACATCCAGGGAGATTCATGCTCATGCACGCAATACGCTAAGTAGCCTCAAACACCTCACCAAGGAAAGCTAACTTACGGACAACTTCTTTTCTCTTATATGTTTTAACATAACTTTCACAGTGAACGAAGAAAAATAAATGAAACAACAGCATGAAATGACTTTCTAAGACTTTTTTTAAAAAAATGGGAAAAGGACAAAACTCAAGAAATGTTTGATTCCATGTGAAAAGCAAACGGCACATTTACAATGACTTTTCCAATGTTAATAGAAATCTCTTCTCATGAAAGCAATGTAACCTAGAAGACTGTACCTAATAGATTTTAATTATTTTTTTCTTTTAGCCAAATGAAACTGGCCTTTTCTAATTTAAAACATTCTCAGGACTCAAGTCAACTTCAAACTTATTTGGCCACAATCTTGTCCATAATTCCACGACTACATGGCTCCTGGCTCTGAGGATGTCATTTCTTCACAGCCCTGAAAGCTGAAATACAGCACCAGCTCTGTGCCAACTTCATATAACAAACAAGATGGGATCAGCAAGGCAGACAGACACCCATCACTTCTATTATGTGCCAATCTGTGTCCAGTGGAGAGAGATGCAGTTCTTTTTGAGGGACTAGAAGTTTATAAGAGTCTATGATTACCCTAAAATTAATACACAAGGTGCTATATATACATCTCTAGTAACCTTTAATGGAAAACAGAGAGAAAGCAAGAAAGACTTTAGCTTTTACCAAATCCTCAAAATGGTCTACAACCTAAAACCAAGTCAAAAACAAGTAAATGAGGTGCTGCAAAGATCAGACAAAAACCAGATTGTTCTTCCTGGAGCAAGTATACACACGGACATTGAAAACAAAATCACATTTCAAACTGTTCATGTACTTTTTGCAATTTCTCAAAAACAAAAAAGAAAAACTAAAAAGATGACTTTCATAATTAGAAAATTTTTCTACGTTAGGGTGAGATGAAAAGGTACACAGGAAACTGATGATTAAGAAAAGTCAAGTAAATGCTTCATGGGAAAATAGAATTTTTGGTTTAAGTTTTCCCTTAAAAAAACAAACAAACAAACAACTAGACTTAATATGTTGAGACAAACCAGGCTAAGCCTTCTACTCTAGGACATTTGGTATTATTTCTTTATGATCAGTGTGTCAAGCAATACACTAGACTGTGCAAAATCTTTTACTAAATTCTAAAAATTGATATTAAAAAGTGATTTCAATATTTACCAATATTTCATAGTATTTACAGTCTAGACAGCTGAATAAAGTGATAATGCATTTTCTTCATATCCTCTTTGTACCAGGACTAATTAAACATTAGAAGCTACTAATCAGTGTATGAATATAGAACCAATAGGTAGAAAAGACAAGGCATTTGCTTTCCTTATAACTATAGTAGAACTGACATTTAAAAAGCATAGACTCTACTTTAAACTTTCACACTATCTTCATATCACAGATCCTCTTTGTAGTAATTAAAAGTCTCACCTTATTGTATACTGAGGACAGCATGTCTGATTCATGACAGGCTTGTACACATACTTCCCGCTTCTAAAATTATAAAAACAGCTCATTAATTTCTTACACATTTTTACGCATACCAAAACAGATTCATGAGAAGAGCTCTAGAATAAGGAGAAACATCTAAGTAATAGCGTAAAAACCCAGTCTTTTCAAGAGGTGGATGGATGCACTTAGCATCTAACCAGCATCTGCAGCCCCTTTAATGCCCTCGTCAGTACCACAGGAGCAATAACAAGGCTGCCCATGATGCTAAAGAACTGTCGGATGCCACTAGGGTAACAGACACACATGTCAGGGTTCATGTATATCAGCATAAAGTCCCACAATACTAGCTTCATTCCTTCATGACATGGCAGACTTCTGTTCGTGGTAGAACCGGTCATTCACTTCTCAAGCCAGAAGCCTAAGAGTTTTTGTAGATCATTTTCTCTAATTCACCTCTAAATCCCACCAGCAAGATTTCCACATATAAAATACATCATGATTTGTCCCCGCCTCTCCACCATCATTTCTCCTCTGCACTCTCTTCCTGTCTCCTTGATTATTCCCTCCAATAACTCTGACATACAAACCCTCCTTTCTAAAACAAAACTGATTATACTCCTCCCTTACATAAATCCTTGAGGCGGGGGGCCAGAGCTGAAGAGAGATGGCTCAGTGGTTAAAAGAACTGGCCACTCTTGCAGAGGTCCTGGATTCAATTCTAAGCAGCCACATGGCAGCTAACAACCATTTTTAACTCCAGTTCTAGGGGAATCCAACACCCTCTCTTCTGACCTCCTCAGGCAATGCATAACTCCAGTTGCAGGGGGTCCAATGCCCTGTTCTGACCTCTGCAGATATTACACGACATGGGTGCACTTATATACATGCAAGCAAAACACTCATACACATAAAATAAGAAAATATTTGGAAAAAAAAAAAGGAAAAAGTTGACAATCCTGGGCCCAGAGAGTTGGCGCAGCTGACAAAGGCACTTGTGGCCAAGCCTGACCACCAGAGTTCAATCCCTAGAAACCACATGGTAGAAAGAGAAAACCAACTCTGACAGTTGTTCTCTGACCTCCACAAGCACACTCTGGCACATGTGTGCTGACAAACGTAAAAAATAGCTTTTTAAAAAAACACAATATAGGGCTAGGGAGACTGTTCAGTGTTTACAGTCCTTTCAGTGCAAACATGAGGACCAGATTTCAAAAGAGACAGGTGGGCCATCTGCAACCCTAACTTGCTAGAGTTAGAGCTGGGAATCCCTGAAGCAAGCTGGCTAGTCTGACCAACCAACGTGGCACAATCTCTAAGTGTCGCATGACTGTCATAATATATAAGGTGAAGAGCAATGGAGGAGAACACCCAAGGCAACCTCGGGCCTCTACATACGTACATGTGTACCCACATAAGCTTAAAAAAAAAAAAAAATCACACTCTAGAAAGCCTAATTAAAATTCAATAATGGGCCAGGTGTGGGGGCAAATGCCTTTAATTCCAGCACTCAAGAGAAGAGGCAGGCGGATCTCTTACAGTGTCTCCTGTTCTCCAGCATGCACCTACAGCTTCATGGGGCGTGCCCTATGATCAGTGGACTGAGAAAGAGAAGACTAGGCCCTGGTTTACAGACTGTTCTTCATGCTATGGAGATACCACCCAGAAGTGGACAGTGCAGCATTACAGCCAATTTCTGGAACAATCCTGAAGGACACTGGTGGAGGAAAGCCTTCACAGTGGGCAGAGCATTGAGCAGTGCACATGGTCATGCATTTTTCTTGGAAGGAGAAATGGACACAAGTGCAATTACATACTGATTGATGGGCCTGGTCTACATATTGAGTTTCAGGTCTACAGGACACCCATAATAATAATGGGAGAGAAGATGGGAGAATGAGGTGGTCTGAGGCAGCTGGCTTGCTGGCACTGGCTCCGAAAGGCTGAGTGTGCGTGCTGGACCATGTAAGGAACCTTATCACACAGAACAAATATTTTCTTGATTTTAGGTATTTCTGTATTGATCTCAAAACTCTGAACTCCAAACTTGGCAAGTAAGAAGGAAAATAACTGGAGAGCCAAGGTGGCGGTGGCATGACCACAGACGGCCAGATCAACAGTGGCAGCAGTGGTTCTCAGTGTGGGAGAAATTCAAGCCAGCAAGTAACTTTTGCCTCTATTTGCTATGCGCTAACATTCACTTTCTTGGAGAGAAGATGGTGGAATAAAGCATGCCCCAGACAGTGATGGAGATAGGAAAACAGTAGAAACCAGTGTAATTGAAATTATGACCCTTCCTGTGAGCCTGGAATTCTGCTCACCTCCGTGATCCTGAAGCTGTGGTTATCTCCCATGAGCCAGGGCTGTGGTTTACTCTGACTGTGGAGCTGTGCTCCGTCCCCTCCCGTGAACCTGGAGCTGTGGTCCCCGACCATGAGTCAATCCCACGCTCCTCTGGCGGTGGGCTGATGTTGGAGCATTTTGGAGCGTGGAGGATTTCCTGGCGTTAGGCAGTAATTTTAGCCTTCTCTGACTGGGTACATTCTCCATAAGCCCTTCCCCTGAAGTGTCAGGTTGTGCACCACAGTGGCTTTGCCTCTGTGTGGGCTTATGCTGGGACAGAACAGATTTCTGTCATTTGCAGTTTCTAGTCATGGAAGATTGATTCTCAAGAATGGACTTCACACCCCCCTCAATGGCCACCTATGGTCTTCACTCCATACGTGATCCTGGGCACACAGGCCTTGACGCTGAACCTTTCTCACTCCCAGGCACCAAGAGGTTTTCCATCAATTACTCTTCCACAGGCCCAGTGTACCTGCACCTGTACCTTATAGAAAATGTAAAACACCCAACTGAGCTTCTAGAGATAAAAATCACAGCCTAGAAAGTTTTTATTAAAAAACAAACAAAAAAAACCCTTGATAATGGGTTAGCCCAATGGGTCAGTGGGATTTAGGTGCTTCCCTGATCACCTAAGTTTAATCTCTGGGACCCACATGGTAGAGAACCAACTCCCTCAAGCTGTCCTCTGACCTCCACATATATGCTATACAATGTACACACACACACACAACAATGTATAAAAATCTTCTGAAAAAAAGTTTTTAAATGAGAAAAAAACAATTACTATTATTATAAGGTATGATATGTTAAAAAGGAAGAATATTCCTTCTCTCACACACTCATATATATTATAGGTGTAATGCATATACTTTCTGTAATAATAATTAACAGATGTAGTTTGCTGCAAAGTGTTTTGGAGAGGACGGGGAGCAAGCAGAATCAAATAAGACTAGCATATTTTCAGGGAATGCTGAAGCTTAGTAATAAGCACATGAGGTTTATTATCATTTATTTTTGTATTTCTGCTAATTAGCTGTTCAGAACAAATCACTACACAAAAGAACATAACTTTTTCTTAAACTTCCTTACAATCTAAGAAAATATTTTAAAGACAATTCTCAGTTTTCAATCCTAAGAAGAACCTTAGCAAGAGCTGCCGGGGACCAAGTGACCTCTGTGTTGCCCTTTGGCAAATGTAACATCCTGACATTTGTTGATACCAATTATGTTAATCAGTTTCTTAAGTGCCTCTTAGAGCTTCTTATTGTTTAGCAAACAAGGTCCCCCACCCGTAGCTGCCCTTGGCTACGCATGGCCTTGGCTCCTGGATCTTCCAGGGATTTGTCTCCTAGCAACCTTGGCCACCACACCCCATCTAGCCCCTGCCTGCCCTTTTAGTATTTACATAACCTGATGGTGGGCTTTTGTCATAATCACCACATTCCTGTATGGGTGCCTGACTCCCCAAGATTATAAATACCCCCTAGAAGAATAAAGATTTGCCGATTTGATCAGGAGACTGTCTTGTCGGCCCTCCTTGTGTTCCTCTTGTCTCTTTCATCCCAGGTTTCTGAGGACTCGTGCTCTGCTGAGGCCAGCTGGCCTCGGCAAAGAGCAGAAAATATCTTCATAGTAAAGAGCTTTACCTTCTCCATCCTCGATCAATAAGGTCCTGATAATCCTGTACTGTCAAGGAATGAGCCCACATGCCTGGAAAAATAAGAGCTGTGTTAGTTACATCAGGTTAAATTTTCTTTTTCTTAAAATTCTAAGTGTTCTTTTAAAAAAGGGAGCATTTAAGCTAAAATTCTAGAACATTCACATTGGAGAAACACAAAGTTTGCACATACTTCACACTTGACAGAATACATACATCGCAAAGACAACATAAGATGTGTTTATTCTAAAGTAGGCATAATGACTGACCCAAGCCTGTAATTTCAGCACTGAGGAGGTAGAGACATAGGATCAAGTTTTAGGCCAGCCTCAGTTATGTATTGAGTTTGATGTTACATTAGACCTAGTCTCTAAAAGATCACGTATCTATCCTAACTAAAAGTCAAATACAACAAAATTCAAAATGATTCAGTCTGAGGATTGCTGAATAGTTTCTATGATATAAACCTGGATCCTCATTGGAATCAAACTGTATCACACCTGCAAAAATGTATTCATATTCTCAAAGAGGGGTCTGGAGACATGGTTCAGTGGTTAAGAGCACTGGTTGCTCTTGCAGAGGACCTGAGTTCAGTTCCCAGCACCCACATGGCAGCTAACAACTATCCTTAACTCCAGTTCCAGGGGATCTGACAACCTCTTCCAGACTTCATAGGCACTAGATGATGACACAGTGTATTTTATACACACACAGACAAAATACACAGACATATAAAATTAAAATAAAATTTTTGGAAAAAAATTCCGAATGAGTTAATACACTGATGTATTAGAATTAGAAAACACCTATTGTTCATATTTATTAGTTCCAACAATTTATATATTTAATATACAAAGCACAGTCCTAATCATTAAAAATAGGATATACATACACAGGAATACCCCTAAGTAGAAGTAGCTAGGTGTGGTGGCCCAGGCCATAACCACAGCATTCCGGAGGCAGAGCCCATGAAGAGTTCTATAAGTTTGAGGTCAGCATGGTCTGCATATTGAATGCCAGGACGACACAGTGAGACCCTATCTCAAATAAATATTAAGGGGCTGGAGAGATGGTTCATCAGTTAAGAGCACTGGCTACTCTTGCAGGAGAACTGGGTTCAAATCCCAGCACCCAAGTGGCAGCTAAAAACTGTAACTCCAGTTCCAAAGGATCCCATGCCTTCTTCTGACCTTTGAGGACAGTGCATGGCACAGGTGCACTTACATACATGCAGACATAACACTCATACACACAAAGTTTAAAAATAAATATTAGTTAATTCACTAATAACACATAAAATTTCTAAAACTGAAAGACACTCAGATCCTAAGGATACAGGTGATTACAGGAACTGTGGCATTACCAAAAAGGTGAAATAAAAATGAAACTATATTATGAAAAATAAATCCTACAGGAATCAACATTTAGAGGTAACTAAGAGATGTGGATTTTTTTTCCATTTTGTAAATTCAATGAATTGTACCATAGGCAGGTACAGAGACAGGCTTTATAGAATGCCATGTAAGAAGGAGAAAAAGGTACCAGAGTCCAACAGAAATGCCCAATGCCCAACAGCCACTCACTGATGCCAAGTTACACTGTGCCCCAACTTCATCCTCTGTAAACAAGCTCCCCACAGTAAAGATTTAAACTAAACTTGAAGGAAATTTATACTTATTTTTCTAGATGAAGAGACTTTTCCTCCACAAACCTCAAAACACAGAACATTCATATTGGCCAGTGTTTTCTTACACAGTTACTGAGTGGGGGAATAACTAAGGCCCTCCTTGCTAAAGTAGTAATTTCAGACATATTTACTGTAACATTGGTATATAGATATTATAATCAGAATTCTGAAAAAGAATGGAATCTCTATCAGTCCACAGCAAGTTGCTTCTCTTGGGTCTTATTCCTCTGAGACTTAGAATCATATCATGTGGCCATTTACATCCTGTTTGATTAGCCCCATGCTGTATTTTTCCACTTAACTGGTCTTCATAATCGGTACTTCTAATGATTGCGTAACGGTCTACCCAAGACCGCTGTTCACCAGCAGCACCTAATAAAACCCTTTTTTCTAATAAACACGTCTAATGAATGAGTAAACAGACACACCACCCTCGACCAAATCATTTCCCACCCCAGTCTTTCAAAATGGACAAAAATCTAACCAAAATCATTTTCCTGGCCATCTCGTTTTCCACAATGCTGGATGAATGCAGCAATAAATACGCATGCTGCTGTTTACAAACAATCATCCCTAAGAAACCTGAATCATGACAGAAAACCATGTTGACTGTGTTGTGGTCATCAAGGTGGATGGAAGGAATGACATGGCATGAGGCTCTGATAAAAACACTAAAGAGTCAAAGAGCAAGCCTCCCCCGCCTCAAACACACACACATACACACCCCAGCAGGCAGTGGCTAGGGCCCCCAGTTTCTGGTAGGCTCTTCCAGAGACACATTATCCAAGGATGACAGTGTGCACACATACACTGGCAGTTTAACTGTACACACACACAGAGGCAGAAGCAGTGTGACCATCACACACACATGAACAGGCAGAAGCAGTGTGCACACCACACACGCGCGTACAGGCAGGTGCAGTGTGCACACCCCGCACCCTGGCAGCAGCAGGCCACGGCTGTCCTTGCACCCCGCGTCGGGCAAACGCTCCTAAGGACTCAGGGCAGTCCGGGCCGTCAACTCCCGACTGTACCGAGTCTCCCAAGTCTCCTGCCGAGGAACCCGTCTCCTCCGACCCGCATCACTTTCCCGGTGTCAGCACCCACCCCGCCGAGCCGGACGAGAAACGGTCTCAAGCTCAATAGCTGCAGCGCCCAGTCCCTTGCCGACCCCGCGGGCGCGGCGCCCGGGGCCCCACGCCCGCGGGCCCGGCTCTCTCACCATTGGAGCGACTGCCCGCCTCATTCTTGCAATAGCCGCAGCGGTAGAAGTCCTCGCCCTCGAAATACTCTACGATGCTAGGCGAATGCGCGCTCCAGGAAGCCATGGCTTCAACCCGGCCAGCCCTGCGCCGCCCAGCCCAACGCCAGCGCCGCCGCCGCCGCCACCCCACAATGCAGCGCGGGCGCCCCCGAAGCTCGCGCGAAGCCACTCGGGCGCTCGCTGGCCCGGCTAGGCCTGGCGCCCTTCGGGGCTGACGCCGCCCGCGCCATCTTGGTCGAGGGCAGCTTTCCGCTATTTCCGTTTTTTCCGAGGTGCGGAGCCGCTCCGGCAGTGAGAGCGAGACGGCGCGACCGAGTGGGGAGAGAGGCGGGCTGTGAGAGACGAGGGGCCCGGGAAGCGGGAGTCGCGTCCCGCCTGCACGGACGGCGGACACTCACCGCACGACGCTTTGCCGTCCCTGGAGTCGCAGTAGCCGCAGTGGTAGCCGGCCTTGAGGCCCTTGTACTCCACCACCGAGGCCATGGCGGCCGCCGCGGGCCGGGTCCCGACCACGCCTCTCGGCTCCGGGCCGACCGTGGAGCGCGGGCCGGCGGAGGGACGGCCTGGGCGAGGCCGGCGCGGGCCTCTGGGTGTCGGCGCGGGCGGCGCTGAGCTCCGGGCTCAGCCAGCGAAGTGCTGGGTCAGAGTCCGCACAGCTGCCGTGAGGGATCAGCCCGGTTCACAGATAGGGAAACTGAGGCTCCCCGGTTTCCTGCAGGTCTGGGGTTGCAAGTCACCCTGACCACTTGTGAGCAGTGAGCTGGCCTCGCTTCCACACCAGCTGGCTTAAATACCCAGAGTGGAGCGTAAATAGGCATTCGGTGAGCAGCGAGAGTTCTAGAATTGAACGAACACCTAACGCCTTTTAAGAAGACAACGGCCAGCTGGGGCTAATTGCGTCATGACCCGAAACCCTGGGCCACATACCTCTTAAAGGGAAGGAGGAAACCAGCGGTTTGGTTTGTTTTGTTGTCTTTTTGAGAGAGGATCTCCGCGTAACCCCAACTGCCCTGGAACTCGCTATGTAGACCAGGCTGGCCTCGTTTCTCAGAGAGATTCACCTGTCTCTGCCTCTCAAGCGCTTGGATTAAAAGCCAGAGCCACCACGACCCACCAGACTTTAGTTTGTTTTTTAAAATACAAAAATTTCAGATAGCACTTCAAAAGGATTTTTAACTCTACAGGCCAAACGTTTATTTGGTGTGAACTCAGCCTATGGCTCTCCAGTATTAAAGAGCATGTTTTAAGGAGCAATATTCCTTCGTCTTTCCCTCCAGGTACACAGGTAATTTTAGTCTTGTCCCGGTATCTTAGCTTTCATAATCGACAATAAGGTTGATTCTTTTTCACAGAGTCTAGAAAATAAAATCATGGAACAGAAAACCTTTTCAGGCTGTTGTTGAGTCCAGGTTGACCTAGAACCCTGGGTCCTCCTGCAATGGTGTCCACTGTGCTGGAATTACAGGTGCATACTACCACATCTGGCCAGAAAGAAACTGTAAGACAGTTTCAATGTTCTTGAGCCCGAGGTTTACAGTGCTAAAGATGTGTGTGGTTAAACTACCTAGGTCCTTGGCTGCGAGACTTGCATTGCTAAGCATCATCTGTACCTCACACAATTGTTTAGGGACCTAAGAGGTGACCTTACAGTACACAGTGTCATCTCGGGGCCTCTTAACTCGATAAAATTGGAAATACCTCATTGGGCTCAGAGCCCATCTTTTTATGAAATAGTTGGTCCATGTTGTTTTTTATGGCAGGTTTGACTCCTTGCCATTCCTTTCCTAAATAAGCTCTCATTTTGAGTGAAAGCAAAGACCTGTGGAATGAACGAAAAAGAGCCAAATGCCAAGCTCTGGACAGAAGGTAGGAGGCAAGGCTTTTTTTGGTCTTCTTTTGTATGATAGCTTCCCATCCCCCACTCCTAATCCATGCGTGGTATTACTTTCTGTGGTTTCAGTTTTCCGTGGTCAACCACAGCCCAAAACTAATGTGTATAAAATTCCAAAATAACTCAGAAGTTTTAAGTTGGGCACCATTCTAGGTAGGGTGATGAGATTGCCGCTTGTCCCCCAGGCTGCTCTTGGCAAATGAACCATCTTTGTCTAGCAGGTCCATGTTAAGTCACTGTCAATTAATTCATTTAGTAGAGGTCTCCATTATCAAACTGTCAGGTATTGCAATCCTTGTGTCCAAATTACCCTTGTTTTATGCTGCATCAAAGCATGACACTGGTATGTCAAAGATATGACACTGGGTGTGTCAAAGATAAGCCATAAATTGTTTCTCTTAAGTGGAAAAGTGACAGTTCTTCACTTTGAGGGCGGGAGAGAAGGCTCAGTGATTGAGAGCACTGGCTGCTCTTACAGAATACCTGGGTTCCATTCCCAACACCCACCCATATGGCATCTCACTACTGTCTGTAACTCCAGTTCCAGGGGATCCAACACCCTCTTCTGACCTCCACGGGCATTACATGATACAGATGTACTTACATACATGCAGACAATACACTCATACACATAAAATAAAAATAAAATATTTTTTAATGTTCTATTAGATACTAGCAATAGAGAGTTGTCTTAATTTTCTTATTTGACAGAATGAAATGCTGATAACATTGTTCAGTCTCAGTAATATTTGTTAATGTTAGTAGACGTGATATCTGCAAAGCTCAAAGTACTAGTAACATGAAGGATTTTTCATGGTCTTAGCTAAAAGGAATTAAACGACACACGTTCTCCTTTCCCGTTCTCCTCCTGTGAGAAGACAGGACCCTAGTTAAGCCAATAAAAGAATGGAGACAGAGCAGATAAACCTGGGGGCAGAGAAGGGGCGTCCTGAGGGGCAGTGGTCCGGACAGAGCGAGGGTAGAGAGCACAGGGTCTCGAGGGTCAGGAGTGGCAGAGTCCTGAAAGACGCCTTCTTCCGTGGGCCACTCTGCACCGCTCGCCAGGCCTGGATTGGACCCTTTGCATCTGCTGTCAAGACCTGCCTCTTTGATAGCTGCTAACCACATTGGCTACTAAGTACCTAAAATGTATCGTGCATGACTGGAGAACTGGATCTTTAATTTTATTTAAATCTAAATTTTATGATTACAAATGTACCAAATATCAAGCAGAATAAATACCTCCAAAAACCAAAACTGGGCTGGCAAGAAGGCACAGCAGGAGAGGATGCTGCAAACTCAAGGGCAACCATTTTTTAAAACTTATGTGTATGAAGTGTTTTGACCTGTATGTATCTAGGTGTGCCACATGCATACATAGTGCCCATGGAGGCCAGAAAAGGGTGTCAGATCCCCTGGAACTGAAGTTGGTTGTTAGCTGCCATATAAGTGCTGGGAAGCAAACCCAGGTCTTCCATCAGAGAAGCCAGTGCTCTTACCCTCTAAGCCATCTCTCCAGGCCCAAGGGCAACCATTTTTAAAAATCAAAACCATAGAGTTGATGTATTAGTTACTTTTTGTTGCTTAGGTAAAACATCAGGACCAAAAGCAACTATGGAACAAAGTGTTTATTTTGGCTTATGGCTCCAGAGGGAGAGTTCAGAGTGGAGGAGAAGGCTTGTATAGGCAGCCAGAGCCGAGAGATCACTCTTCAACTGCACTTAGGAAACAGAGAGAAACTGGAAGTGGGGCAAGGCTATAGATGCCTAGCCCCAGTGACACGCTTCCTCCAGCAAAACTACAACTGCTAAAGGTTCGATAACCTCCTAAACAATGCCACCAACAGGGGACCAGCTGTTCAAATATGAGCTAATGGGGACATTTCTCATTCAAACCACCAAAGTTGATATGCTAAGACAGGAGGAGAGTGAAATCATTACATGGTTAAAACTAAAGAATGAAGAAGAGTAGATAAAAGCTTACAGAAAACAACTTTGGTAACACTCCAACTATATCAATAGTGACTTTGAAATCCATAGTCTCAATATACCAATTGAAAAACAAAGGGTCCCTAGACTAGAGATACAGCTCCAATATAGAGTGCTTGCCTGGCATATTTGAGGCCCTAAATTAAATCCTCAGTCTTCACACACACACACATACCCCAAAAAAGGGGGGGGCACAACTGGGTGTAGTGTATATATATAATCCTATCACCTGAGAGGTGTGGAAGAAGCAAGTTGAGACCAACTTAGACTACATGGTGAGACCCTATTCAAATAACAATGTTGTCTATAGGAAACATCTAGATTGTCTATAGGAAACTCTTTTTTTCTTATTTTGAGACAGTTTCCCTGCAGCCCCAGCCGGCCTTTTCATTCATTTGTTTTTGTTTAAAGTGAGTTTCCTAGCTGGTGTGGTGCTGCATACTTTTAATTCCAACACTGAGAAGGTGGAGACAAGCAGATATCTCAAGTTCTAGACCAGTCTGAACTACATATTGAGTTCCGGGCCATCTGGGACTAGAGAGAGACCCTGTCTCAATAAACAAAACTTATATAAAAATTTTATGGGGCTGGAGATAGTGAACAGTTAAGAGCACTGGCTGCTCTTGCAGAGGACCTGGGTTCAGTTCTCAGAACCCACATGGTAGCTAACAACAGATCCAGGGGATCTGACGCCTTCTGACCTCTTCAAGCATTGCATGATATGATGTACACTTACCTATATGCAGGCAATACAGTCATACATATAGAATAAAAATAAAATAATGAAAAACTTTTATTAATCAGAGAGGGCTTGAGAGATGGCTCTGCAGTTAAGAGCACTCACTCTGCAATCATGAGACTGGATTCAGATCCCAGTACCTGTGTGACCATCATCTTTTAAATGCCTGTAAACCCCAGCAAGAGGAAGGCAGAGACAGGTTTAGGGAGAGACCTTGCCTCAAAGGATTAGGTAGAGAATAATAGAGGGTACTTGATGCCTGACACCCTTTTATGTCCTCTGCATGCTCACATAGCTGTACAGACACAAGAAAAACTGTGTTCATCAAGACAGTATAACACTGGTAAAAGAACAAATAAATAGATCTGAGGAACAGATAAAGAGCCCAGGAGTCCATCCATATGAATACAGTCAACCCAGTGCCAGAAGTTACTATACTGTGAAGTACAAGTTCAGGTTTTATGAGAATTTGTCAACAATAGTTTCTATTCGGAAACTACCATTTTCATTAACTCGGATTACACATAGGTAATTAAACATACTTTGTGGGGTTTTTTAATGAAGGATTAAAATTTAGGGGTATAATAAAGTACTTGTTAGTAATCCTGTTTTCTTTTTATACTTACCACAAAGAAAACGCATGCCATCTTTCCCAGTGTGGGAGTAAAGCCTAGTCTTCCTCAGAGTCATTTCAACCTGATTTACTTCCTGGCTTATTAACGCTGTGTTCCCCATCTAGCTTCTCTTATCAGGAAAGAAAAAAAAATTACAACACATCACTTAAAACTTGAGGCCTGTGTATTCTCCATGCACCTTTGAATATCAGCTTACTACTTAAAGGAAGTGTGCACACAAACTGCTTATTTGTTTCCATCAAAAAAGTGGCTTCTATTCTGTGTTCACTTGAAGTTAACAAGACCCTGCCTTTTTATTTAGCACTTCATACAGTGCCTGGCTCAGAAGCTGTCAGTAGATAGAAAGGTAGTGTGGTGATACAGTGCTGTCAGGTCACTGCTATGTCAAGGTTTTGGCTAGCACGTGTTTGGTCTGAGTGGCATGACTTTCTATCAATTTGTTTGTTTGGCAACAGGGTCTCTCTTATGTAGTCCTAGCTGGTCTGAAGCTCCCTATGTAGACCAGACTGGCCTTGAACTCACAGAGATCTGCCTGCTTCTGCCTCCCAAGTTCTGGGATTAAAGGTGTGCAAAACCACATCTAGTTCTATCAGTTTTTAAATGGTACCATGCAAGGTTTGGCAAGCAAACAAATACAAAAATATGGTTTGAAATTAAACTCAGTGCTTTGGAATAAAAGACCATTTTTATGACCTGATACTAGAAATAGATTGAATTTTTAACCATAAGATACATATATCTACTTTTATAGCCTTATTTCTAAATGTTTTATTTGGAGTTTCAAGCACTCTTTTACAATTAGCACATTTTGAAAGGGAGAGATTTTATTCCCAGCAAATAAGAAGCCAGAATATAATTAAGCACAGTTTCTCCACATTTATATTTCTGAGAGCTAGAGGCATCTCAATAGGCTACATGATAATTTTGTTGAGGTGAATACAGCTTTTAGTCACAAAATGTCATTAGTTCGTATTCTCACACTATGGTATTTTCTGCTTCCCTGTCTTCAAATGTTCATCAGTTATGAACATAAACACATGTGACCAAAGATACATTAAAGCCTCTGTAGCAACAGTGGTTAGCCGAGTGATGTGTCAACTAACATGATGAGACCACATGACTAGGTAAAATGCATCCAGCCTCCACCAATGACCATTTGTAGACACACAGGACCACCAAGCATTTCTACTAGTTCTGTTTCCATGAAGAATATATATATATTGTACTCCAAAAACACAAAAGTGTAAAAGATGCCCTTGGTGCCTTTAACAACACAGTCTTAACCACAAGCACTGTAGTGAGCACCATGTCTTAGGAGCGAGCTCCTAGTTTCTGACCAGCTCATACAGGGAAGAGCACTGCCTGCCACAGACTGTCTTCACATACCACCTCACAGTAGTCTCTGTCTGGCATAGTGATGACACACACAAAGTAGTGACTGCTTTAGTTAGTTGCCTTAGAAATCAACCCACGGCAACCTCAAGGGTCAACAGTAGGTAGTTGAAAGTCTGAAACTTCAGGGGCTAGAAACCAATACTTTGCAGAATAGAGAATGAGACAGAGCACTAGGGAGTACTAGGGAGAGCTCAGGAGGACAGGCTGAGAGGAGAGGAGTGAAGCGCAAAAATGCTACGCACAAAACTGCATTATAGAGCGATGGCTGAAGCCAAAGACACTGAGGAGAGAAACCACAAGACCACAGGACCAGCACAAGCAGCCATGGGAGCTGCGAGGACATGCAATACGAGTCTACCGCAGCAGCAAGGATCGGTTCAGGCCGCCACCTCACAGCCTCCTGTGGTGACAGACTCAGAGTGGTTGGCTCTGAGTGCGGAAGAACAGTAAGTTCCCCTCCCTTTGGAGCACTGGCAAGAGAATGTGTATCGGTATCTGGGAATGGACGGAGTCACATGGGAGTCCCTGGACCCCAAAGACAAACACAATATGGCTCTTTATCTCCAGTGAAGATACACGTTACACATGCATATAGCCAGGCTTCGTGGCACACGCCTTTAGGCCCAGTACTCAGAAGGCAGAGACAGGCAGATCTCTGAATTCAAGGCAGCCTGGTCTACCTAAGAGTGTTCCAGGCCAGCTGGGGTTATAGGGAGACCATCTCAAAAAGACCGGGAAAAGAAGTTACACATACAGAGTTCCACCCGTTGGCACAGAGACATGCCTTTGGCTACATATGGAAAGTAGGTCCCAAATCAACTCCCTAGTACAGTTCATTTCGGAGCATGTTTCCTGACACCTTTCTCCAAATCCTAGTATAATTTCTATTTTCTTCTAGATTGGCCTGGGCTAAAAATACTCAAGACCCTCGGATTGCTGTAGGTTCCTATTCCCCACTAGAAAAGAAAATTAAGGTGAGGAAATACATTTGCCAAGAACTTTGGATTTGGTAATAAGATCGTAAGGTTTTCTAGCAGTCAAAAAGGGCCCAAGTGTTTCAAGGGAAAAAAATGTATTGCCTCATGTTCAGTTCAGCATTTGGTTCTTGGAGTAGTGCGAGCTAGGCATTAACACACAGAGCAAACACCACCTATAGTCCTGAAGGGCTTGTTCTAGTAAGAGATGATATTGAACAAGTCGTTATCACAGATTTTGGTTAAGTGTCATAAAAAGATGGAGATTTCTCTGGCGTATGTAGAAGATCTGAGGAAGCAGCATGCCAGCCCAGATCTAAACATTTTCAGCATGTGTGCTATAGTCAGTGTATTACTGCCTGGGTATTTGGGAAGAGACACAGGAAGAGCAGGTGAATACTCAGCATGGGGAGACTACTGTCCTGGAACAGCAGTTGTTGTGTGGCTGGAGCAGAGTGAATATGCAGTGAGCTGAGAAGGTGCTTTGAGTTCATGAGAGGCCAGGCGACAGATGCCATGCTGGCTTAGAGATTCTCCTGAATGCAGTAGGTCCCTTCCCAGGGTTTCATGCAGAAAAGTGACATCTTAGGTTTGTGTAGTAAAAAGGTAACTCTGGCTGCCGTGGCATGAGGGCAGAGGGAACAGAGTATGGTCTCAGATATTAGCTGGATTAACTAGTTCTCTGGGGTGGAGGCAGCAGAATTCGATGAGAGAAGCTGGAAAGGACTGAGAAAGTGGAAAGTGAATGATGCAAGTAGAGTCATCAAGTAGATAGACGGTCACCAGATCAGAAGCCAAGGTCAAAGCATGACTTGTCCGTTCTGTTCAGCCCTCACCCCACCTCAGACAGGGACGGTCATCTTGTTGAGACATCATGCAAAGAAGCCCAGATGTGATTATGCTCTGTCATAAATGATCATCTGCTGTGCTATCATTTCCTGAATTACGTTTAAGGGACAGACTAGCAAGGCAGATAGAGGGGTAGCCATACGGTCAGAAAATCAGATTCAGTCACTCGGGGATAATTTGAGGGTTCCAAGATCACCTAGTTTCCCACCCTGGAAACCAGAAGTGGAAAGTTTCAAAGAGGAAAGAACAGTGGTCTGTATTAAATTAAATTAACTGGAGTAGATGAGACACTGAAGTCTCTACCTGGAGAGTACCTGTGATTTACACAGAGCAGCCCCAGAGAAGCATTAGGGATGAACTCCAGCCAAAGTGCTCTGAGACAATGAAGGGTGAGCAGCTGGAGAGGGAGGGACTACAGGTGACTACTTCAGGGCTCGTGAAGAGGGGAGTAAGAAGAGAGGTGAAAGCCAAGGAGCAGCACAGAGTGAGGACGAGGGCCTTTTTGTTTGAAGATGACAAACACGAGTACTTTATGCTGATTCAAGAGACCCAATAGGAAGTTTTGGTGATGTACAAATGGCAATTTGATAATTGCAAAATTAAAATCCTTTGAGCTCAGCAAGCACCAGCAGAACAATTGAATTTTGATAAGAGAAAAGCAGTTTCCACGGTAAAAACAAGAAGGCAGAGTGGGAAGATGTAAGTTGGCTCTGACAGTATGAAGGTGTGCTGAGGGCTTCCGTTTTCTCAAGGAAGTCTTAAGTCCGAGTCCTAACCTAGGAGGGAACATGGGAGGGGAAGAGAGGGGAGGGTACAGGAGGCTAAAAGAGGGAGACAGTTAAGAGACCCACACTGGGCATGCTCTAGGAGTGGCAGGCAGAGGTGACAGCCCACTTGAGAGCTGTACTATAGAACCAGAATAAAGGACATCCAACCTAAAAAGTTCTGATTACTCCTTTGACAAGAGTTTAGGTGGCACCCATTCTTCAAGAGTGAGAAAACTGTTAGTCCAGGAGTTTCAACAGGAGAGTGAAACACTTGATAAACTTAAGACTATGTCTTTTGACTTCTGGTTTGGTAAAGCAGATACCTACTATTATCAGCAACGTCAACCAATTATCAAAGAGGCATGGAACCATAAAACAGACCTAGAACAGGATGTTAACAAAGAAGAGGAGGGGTCAAGGAGCAAAAAAACAGAAGATGCTAAAAAATGGGACTATGTGGTATCTGAAAGAGAAATGAATCATATAGAGAAACACATACAGAGGGCCGAGCGAGCTAGAGGCCTGCGAGACCACAAGTATCGACTCCTCCCACAAAGAATTCCAAGTGAAATACCTTCCCCAAAGACATTAGCACCAGAGGTGGAAAAGAATAAAAATACCCAGAAAACACCTAAAACTGTGCCCCAAAAGCCCAAAGTGGCATGGGTGAAGGAGCAGATGAAGCAACACAGAGACCGAATGATTCGTGGGAGAGAACTCACAGAGCAGAGAAATGCTCAGAGAGAAGCTCAGGAGCTCTCTAGCCACATTCGTCCCCTCTTAAAATCCCAAGTGAAGAAGGAGGTGAAAGAGTTTGAAAAGGTCACAGCTTATCCTATCTTCCAGCCTTCCAAGAAAACACTCATAAAAGTAACTATTCTGATGGAAAAATCCAAAGAGGAAAGAATTAAAAAACCACTCCAAAAGGGGCTCCTGAGTATACCACCATTTTTGAGAAGTCAACTAGGAAAAAAAAATCTTAAATTATTTTCCTGATTATTGTATTTCTTTCTTAGATTGGCATATTTTATAGTAATTAGTACATAAATCATAGACATTGAAAGGGAAAAAAGGCAACTGTAGACATACGTATTTGAAAAGTTTCGGTGTTAAGACCACAGGTTGTGTCATTCCATTTTTGTAAAATATCCAGAAAGACAAGTTTGTACATAGAAAGTAGGGTGTACCCACTGCTCAGGGTTAAAGAGTAAGAAAGTCAAATGAGGGGCTGGAGAGAGAGCTCAGCAGTTAAGAACAGGCACTGCTCTTAACGGGTCAGAAGACCAGAGTTTGGTTTCCAGCACCTACGCTGGGCAGTCCACAACTGCCTGTAACTCCAGTTACAGGGGACCCAATGCCTCTGCCTCCATGGGCACCTGCTCTCACATATCTACACATGGGCACACACCTATGCACATAATAAAAATAAGAAAGGTTAAATGAGGAAGGAGTGACAGCCGATGGTACAGGGTTAGAAGAGGACAAACATGTTCTGTTGCAGTGTGGTGATGCATGCACATCACGTGAATTGATTTGAAGACACTTGGTTGCCAGACACGGTGGTGCACACCTTTAGTCCCGGCACTTGGAAGGCAGAGGCAGGTGGATCTCTGTGAAATCGAGGCCAGCTGGGGCTCTAAGGAACCAATTTTTTGGTCTTTTTGAGACGGGGTCTCCCTGTCCTTAACTGGCTACTTTGACAAGAGGAATGCACCTAGAGATGAGGAGACAAACCTGGAAACGAGGCAAAGCGCCACATCACCTCGCGGGGTTTGGAACAGCACTAAGAGTGCACACTTTAACCCCTGAAGGCAGGGCTGGGGAGATGGCTCAGCATAGAAGTTGTCGCACCAGCCTGATGATCGCAGATTTTATGTAAACACAGACAGGGTAGGTAGCCCTTATCTGTAACCGCAACACCCGGAAGCTCACAGGCCAAGTAGTACACAGTGCAGCTCAACCAAGAGAAATCCTGCCTCAGACAAGGTGGGAGAGAGGACCAAGACCCCAAGGGCAGCCTCTGATCTCACCTGTCATGGCTTGCACACCCCTCACGTACATACACACCCCCAAAATAAATGAAAAGTGTGAAGGCAATGGACAGTAAGACACTGGCAAATGGTCTGGAAGAGATCTGGCTGGACTAAACAGGGGCAGATACTAAACAGGTGTCTGGGCCCCAACCTGAACAAGATGGACAAAACCAAGGGACACAGGAGCTGGATAGGTGGGGTGAAGGGATAGAAGAAACCTAGATTTCTGTCTGAGGAAATGGAGCAAAAATGCCAACGCAGAGATTTTAAGACTTGGGGAATGGTTTTACCATGTTTCAAACAGCCTGTAAAAGCCGAGAGTGGTGGCGCACGCCTGGCTGGATCAAGCTTTTCTAACAAGTTTAGACAATGTAAAGTTTTGAGACTATTCCCAATATAAATGTATCACAGAATAAAACAAGGGAATAGGACAGTGGGAGATGATCAGGGAAAGACAGACATGAAGCATGTAGTTCCAAGGAGCGAGTTTTCACATCAAACGCATTTATCCATTAGAATTCACTCAGACAGGAGGTAAAGTGGCATACACGAACTCAGTAGGTTGGTGGGAGAGGAGGCACTACTTTGCCAGGATTTGAGGACAGAAGACATTCACAAATGATTGTTTAGATTTTCCAATTTGCATTGATTATTGTGTGCGTACATGATGGGGCTTGGAGGTGGACGGCTTATGCCAAAGTCTACACATGTAGAGGCCAGGCCACAGGACATCTTTGTGGAGTTGATTCTTTGGTTCCACCTTTATGAGAGTTCTGGGGATCAAGCCTTTACCTGCTGAGCCATCTCACCCATCTCACCAGCCTCTAGTGATTCTCAAAGAGGAGACAGGAAATCCCAGCTTTTTTCAGAGATGAGCCTGGTTGGAGGGTCAACAACAGCTATGACAGAGGGCATGACAGTTTCTTAGGAAACAGGAAGAACTGAAATCAGAGGGAAAGAATGACAAAGGATGAAAGCAGAAAGCTGGGAGCAGGAGGAGGAACTCCAGAAAACATCCAGGGCAAACCTGAAAGCCCAGGGAGGATGAACAGAGCGGGGCGGTACCCGCAGGGAGGACCGCGTCTGGCATCTGGCGCTGCTGAGGAAGTGCTCCAGCCTGACTTGGCAGGGATGTAGCAGCTGCCTTTGTATATACAACAGGCTGAGTCAAATGATACCACTGACAGTTGACCATCTTTAACTTATGGAGTTCATCTGGTACAACCTGTTTACTTAGCTTGCTAATTTTACAGCTGAAGACACATAAGCATTACAATAATCTATCGGGCATTAGCAACTGAAGTAAAACTTTCAATGGGCCAGGACTAGAAAAAGAATTATCCCAAAAGAGACAATAAAGACAATTACTTGTAAATATGGCAGTGTATTTCCTTTAATCAATGACAACCATGACCAACCCACTAACTATCAAAAAGTTACATTTTACTAAAAACAGTCTTTGTCTTTAAAAACATTTAATCATACATATATACAACACATGCTGCTTTTCCTTCAGGATCTCACTATCCACTTAAGTTCTAAAATGGGAAAGAAAATAGCTGGTTAGTAGCTGATAAATAATCCACAAAGTTCTTACTATATAGCATGTATGTATATACATACATGCAATCTAGAGAGTAGCTCCACATCAGTGAGCAGGGACCGAGTTAAACCACGTTATCTCACATCTGTTCTCTTCCTCTCAAATTAGTTTGACAGAGGTATGTAATCTTAAAACAAAAGTGCAGTTAGGGGGCTGGAGAGATGGCTCAACAGTTAAGAACACTGGCTGCTCTTGCAGAGGACCTGGGGTTCGATTCCCAGCACCCACATGGTGGCTAACAACCATCTGTAACTCCAGTTTCATAGGAATCTTGACCGCCACAGGCACTGCACAACACAGGTGCATTTACATACATGTAGGCATATACTCATAAAAATAATATTTTTTTTTAAAGTTCAATTAATTGAAATATATGTTAAGAGTTTATGTCAAGTACTTAAAAAGCTCATTTTAATTGTCAAAATTATAAGAAACTGAAGCTAGAAAAAAGAGTAATCATTATCTCCTTCAAGACCGTTGTTTTATAGACAAGACTTAGAAATGAGGAGGAAGCTATGTGAGCTGTGACTCCACAGTTTTAAAGTCAAGGGTGGGGCCAACAGACTCAAGGTCTAACTCTACCTACCGCTATCCTTGGTACAGAATAACATTTCCTTTCTAAAAATGTTCTCCTTCAAAAAGATGAAGATTTACTTCATAGCATAATTCAGGTTTCAGGAACAGGCACTAATGACTCTAATCCTAATCCTCTTTTCTGCTTTGTACCAATTAAAAAGCAAATTTAACAGAACACTGGGGAGGATTCTGTATTTCACTTATTTAATTATTGGTTTTTTGGGGGGAGGTGGGGGAAACGATCCAAACCAACAAAGAATTCTCCTGCCCTGCTCTTCCAGCAGCACATCTTAAAAACCCAGAAGTAATCAATCTGGAGAGGGACTCGAACCCAGCACACCCAGCCCTGCTTCTTTCAGCATTCCCACAGTTCTAGGACTGGGCACTAGCAGGAGGCAAACCCAAATTTCACAGAAATGAGGAAAAAGTAGGACTTGGCCTGCCTAATAAAACTAATGAAATTGTGTGGCTACCCTGAAGTGTCACCTTCAGCAGGCATCAAGCACTCAGCCTCTGCTGGCTCTGACTCAGAGAGATCACAGGCTCAGAGATCTCGAAGGTCTTCACAATCTCCTAGTGGGAAACAAAGAACATTTTTGGACAGTGGGTTTTCGGCAAATGAAGTCAAAGTCCTAGCTGCACAGGGCCGCCCACAGAGCCTTACCTCCCAGTCATGGTAACTCAAGGCTATAATTCCTTGGTTCCTAATTTGAGTATTGTGGTCAATTCCCTCTCTTTCCTCATTAATCACAGGCTCTGTTTAAAAGAAAAAGTTTTCCAAGGTTATTAATCAGAATAGGTAATTTGAACAGCAACTGATACTAGGATTAAAACTTGTACTGAGAAGATACTCAACAATTTCATGCATTAAGTTGAAGTATTACAGTAGCAAGCAGTCTCATTTTCCAGTTTTAAAAAACCATGCGCCAGGTATGGAGGCAGAGGTAGCTGTATCTCTTAGTTGGAAGCCAGCCTGGTCTACATAGGAGGTTCCATGCCAGCCAGGGCTACATAGTGAGATCTTGTCTCAAAAACAAACCCATGTAGCATTTGATGTTTTAATCTCTTTGGGACATCTATGTACTAAGTAATTAGTTTAAGCCCCAGTGAGTCTAATAAGAAGCCCAGAACATCTAAAGTAATAAATAACTACAGTGAAGGTTCTTCATCCTTGACAGACTTTAGAGGGCCAGGATTAACAGAGGGAGTAAAATCATCCAAAGAATGAAAGTTGCTTCTGGGACTTCGTTTTTTATTTATTCATTATTTTTATCTTATGAGTGTGCTGCCTGCAGGTGCGTAACAGTGCACCAGTGTCATGCAATGCCCACAGAGATCAGAAGAGGGCGCCAGATCCCCTGGAAATGGAATTACAGACAGTTGTTAGCCACCACATAGGTGCTAGGATTCAAACCAGGTTCTACAGCCAGTGCTCTTAACCACTAAGCCATTTCTCCAGCTCCACCTAATTTTTGTTAATAGAATGTGCTGGATGCAGAACCTGTTGCTGCTACTGATGCATAACATAATGCTATTATTGGTCTTTTAATATAAATATAAATATACATATATAATTTGAATTTTTTGAAAATTTTAGCTGTGCTGTCAACTTGGGAAAAAAGTATCCCAGTTTACCTTATTGGTTGACATTGTAGAAAAATTAACAGCCATATGGTCTAGAAAGGTTAAACATAATTTTCTTCCACTTGTACAGAGGTAATGCACTGTATTAAATATGTAAGGTCTCACGTGGGTTTGATTACAGAAACTAATAAAGTGCCCTCTTTAAAAAAAAAAATTAAAGATTCATGAAACTTCTCAGGGGAAAAGAGCCAACATGAGAGAAAAGTGGCTAGAAAGAAGGAAACTACAAAAATGACTACAACGAAAAACTTGCCTAATGGAAGTTTACAGGAAATTATCATTTTTTGTTGGTCTTCATAACACTGAATCAAGGATACAGAGTAATCCATTAAAGTTTTAAACTATGCTCATGTTTCCAGAATTCTCAGGGGAAATTAACTGGGAAAAATACATCACTATAAAATTTGTTTACATAAAGTTTATCTAAAATGTGAACTTGGGGGCTAGAGAGATGGTCCAGGGGTTAAGAGCACTGACTGTTAGCAAAAAAGACCAGGGTTGGTTCCCATCATCCACACGGCAGCTAAGAACCATCTGTAACTCTGGTTCCAGGGGATCTGATGGCCTCTTCTGACCTCTGAGGGCTATACAACACGGGTTCACCTATCCACATGCAGCAATACACTCCTACACATAAAATTAAATAAATTTTTTTAGAAAATGAGAACTTCGTCAGGCATGGTGGCACACCCATTTAACTGCACCCTCTGGAGGCAGAGACAGGTGGATCCCTGTGAGTTTGAGGTCAGCTTGGTCCACATAGCACATTCCAAGCCAGCCAGGGCTACAGAGTCAGACCTTGTCTCAAAAAATTGACCTTGTATGCTAAAACATGCCTATAAATTCCAGCATTCAGAAGGCTGAGACAGGAAGATTGAGACTTCAAGGCCAGCCTGGGCTACATAGCAAGTTCCAGGCTTGCTACAGAGCAAAACTTTCTCAAAAAAAAACAAAACAAAACAAAACAAAACAAACAAAAAAAAAAAACACATTTAGTAAAAGAATAAATACATTTTATAAACTCTAATACAAATATATTTTTCCTAAAGCTTACTTCTATGAATATGTCGTCATTTACCTATTACTGGAAGTCGGTCTTGGTCAAGTCTTATTCTTGCAAAACCATCCTAAAACAAAAACATGGTTAGAAACAAACACCAAAACTTAGACTCAAACCTCTAACAGTTAGATGAAAACCTTAATTAGCTTTTGCCAGACATAGCCTCCTTCCTTAGAGACACTTTTATTTTCATTACATTCATTTACTTGGGGAGTGGAAGACACCATGGTGCAAGGACATGTGACAGTCAGAGGACAACTTTTGGGAGTCAGTTCTCTCCTTCCACCCTGTGGGTCCTGGTGACCAAATTCAGGTGGTCAGGTTTGGTGGCAAGAGCTTTTAATCACTGGGCCACCTCATTAGTTCTCAATCCTGTTCTTTAACCAGTTATGCATACACATTTTATCCTGAATAATTCTATCATTAGAACCACCAGCTAACACACCTTTGTTATTTAAGACACTACTTGGGTCAACATAGCTTTTGTCTAAAGTTAAAAAACCAAATTCATCTTACATGTATAGGAATGCAACTGGACATAAAACTCAGGAGTATAAAATATCCATAGTATATCGACAGGGTTTTTTAAAGTATTTTTGAAAAATTTCAAACTACAAAACTACTGTAAAGACCTCCCATACATCCTTTATCTGTGTCCACCAACTGCTGAAGGTTTCTGCATTTACTCTATCCCTTCTAAATATATTACTACGCATAAGTGATGTGAAGATGATGGTCAAGCCCTCCCTTTTCCCGAATTCTTCAGTGTGTATTTTTTAAGAATGGGTTTATTCTCATACAGCATGAAAAATTCAGGAAATTTACCATACTGTTCAAGAGTTTCATATTCAAATCTTACTAATATGCTTTGGACTAGAAATTTCAGGTTTGGGAATAACGCATAGATATAATGAGGTATTCTGAAGATGAGACCCAATCTAAACACGAAATTCATTTATGCTCCATATTCTAGCCTACGGGCAACTTTATATGTTCTTTTTAATGCCTGTTTTCAATTGTGACCAGTCCCATGAGGTCAGCTGTAGAATTTTCAAATCATAGTATGTCAGCACTCAAAAGGTATCTCAAGTTACAGATCATCTCAGATTTTGAATTTTCAGATGACGGACTCTTAAACTTTGCAATTTTAAATACTAAAGGTAAGCACACAAATCTTTAGTTTACCTAGCATGCCAATTAATGTTTCGCTCCAGTGTATGCAGATCTTTACCAGCTGCCAGCTTTTACTATGCATTCTTTTATTTGTTTCTATTTCTATTTATATATTTTTTATTATTTTTATTTTATATATGCAAATATATTGCCTGCATGTCGGCAGGTGCATCTACGTGTGCCATGCCCTCAGAGGTTAGAAGAAGGTGTCAGATTCCTGGAACTAGAGTTATGGACAGTTGTTAGCCGCAATGTGGGTCCTTAGGTCCTTTGAAAGAGCAGCCAGTGTGCTCTTAAGCGCTGAGCCATCTCTCCAGCCCCTTTACTATGCATCCTTTTAAAAAACATATGAGACACTAATTAGATAAATCTAAAAATCTTACCCGTATAATGAAAGAAACGTGAAAGATGTTTTCCACTGTTCGGGGGAAAGAATGTGGATCAACCACAAAATCAAAGAAGGACATTGGAGTATCGGCTGCAGACAAAGAAAAAAACCTTCAAAACACTGAAAGCATTTTGAGTTCCATAGTAAGGGCTGTACCCTAGCATTCCCCAGGGACAAAAAGAGCAACACATATGCCTCCCACTGTGAGAGCAGACCTGCAACCTTCCTGAAAGTCAGTTTGGCATGCAACCTTCTAACGAGAATCCTACAGAAATAGCGCCCAAACATTCCAGATTACACCGAAACTTCACCTCAGCAGCATACACAGTCAAATGCAAAAGAACTTTAGCAGTAACAAGGATTATTAAATATATTTACGACACATCCCTATAGTAAGAATCCCCAACATGAATACAGGTGAGTTAATATGTTTATATGGAAGAATGTCTACGAAGGAAAGTCACATTACAGAAGAAAGTGTTAAATCATGATTAGCTTTGGGGGAAAAAAAGAAAAATAAAAACCCTAAAACAAACTAAAAAATTACATGTGTGTTTACATGATGATATAAACAGAAAATAATATGAAACTCATCACGTCTCACGAGTGCCTATCACTGGGGAGAGGGGGAAGGCACATACTTATTTCTTCCCCTCTTTAAATTCTATAAAGATTTTAAAGTTATTTTATTAACATCCTTACATAAGTTATTAACAGGGTAAAGCCTCATTAAATACATATGACATACTGGGAGACCCTGTCTCAAACAAACAAAACCAACAAAAAAACAATCAAAATACGCCAGGTGTGGTGGCTCAGGCCTGTAATTCCAGCATCAGGAAGCTGAGACATGGTGAAACTGCCTTGAGTTTAAGGACAAAGTAGGCTATAGACCAGGGTAGTTCCAGGTCAGCCTGGGCTATAGGGTAAGACCTATTTCAGAAACAGAAAAAGCACAATGATTTAAATATATACAACAGAAAATGCTTTTTAAATAAAAAAAGCATCCTTATAGAGGATGATGCATGTGATCAATACAGAGAGCTGCGTTTTTGATACGGTGATATACTTACGATCTTCTCTAAAGTATGTTTGCAACAATCCCAAGATTCTTTCTACTTCTTTCTCAGTTGCTTCTTGATGAGATTCTTCCATGCATTTCAGCTAGAAAAGAAAGTCATTATCAAGCTAACTAAACTCCTCACTTGGCAATTAATCTTATCTTTTCTTGCATCCACAAACTCCTCAAAAAAAAAAAAATTTTACCTTTTTTTGGTTTGGAATTCTAGAAACTTCAATCCCTGTCTTAAAATTTCTAGTTCAAAACAAATTTTCTCATTTCAATAATATTTTCATATTTCTTAGGAGAAGAGTAACATTACCAAATTAGCTGTTTTTAGTTTAAACATAAAGTAGCCACACACAGTTTAGGACAGTATTTCTCAACTGAAATGATTTTTGACCCACAGGGGTGGTCATTTTCCAACACTGGAGGTATTTTTGGTTACAGCAGGGCTGGGTGTTTGCTATTAGCATCTAGTCAGTAGAGACCAAGGATGCCAAACATCTTATGGTGCAGTAAGTTCCCAGGACAACAAAAATTGCCTGGCCTGCAAGTCGACAGTACGAAGGGTAAGGAACGCTGGCTCAGAGGAACTACTTAAAACCAGAGCCCTGAGTTAAATCAAGTTAATTCTATAAATGACAGAACCTGACTCCAGACCCAACACGTAGACGAGCCCATCTTACTAACTTCAGTTAGTTTAAAAAGCAGCATTTGAAAGCAAACCTGAGCAGGCATTGCCCCTCGCTCTTCTATCTTACGAGGTTGTCTTGGACGATCAGTTCGTGGCTTTGGCTCAGGGAATTCTCCATGTATTGAACCCAACCTAATGAAAAATATACTTTCATGTCTTTTTCTGTTGATTTTATAAACAAATTTCACTGACTAAAGGCAGCTGGTGTAGTGCTGTCAAATTCAGACCACGTGTCTGTGATGTGTGAGATGACGTTAGACAGACTCAGGCTGTGACATCCTTTCTGCTTCATTTGTATTTCTACGTCAACCAGATACATTGCCAAACACCTTCATGGCACTCTGCAATGTACTATGCCACTGTCTGTGGAGTCTTTCCAGCTGACCATTCTCACACCAAGGCAAATTCTGAGATCAGAAGGGTAAGCACATGGAGTTAGAAGCCTTTGAGCTAGCCATGCCAGGGCAGAAGTTCACAGACTAGCACTACAGATCATCCCCATTATTATGACAGGAATCTTTTCCATTGAGGCTCTCCTCTATCCTCCAAAACAAAAAAGAATCCTAAAACAGCCCCCAGCTGCAGTAATAATAAATCACAGAGTGCTTAAGACCACGAGAATCTAGTCCTAGGTGTTCACTAGATTAATATGAAAGTATATGGTGCAGATAGATATTAACACAAAGACCTACCTCAACATAATGGGGTGGCTCCTACAGTGCTACTCCAGTGCTAGGAGAGCCTTTGGGCAGAAACATCTACTCAAAACCAGAAGAGATCTGGTTGGGAAATCTGATCTTTTACTGATAGTCCCTCTGGAAAAGTTACTGGCAGCTTCCAGACTGGGACCAGCAGGTAAGTACTGCTCACCGAAGGAAAGATGACAGACAGGACATTGGAGGCCGAGAGAACACAGATACTAGGCAAAGCTGTGAATCTTTCACGGGCTGGAAATTGGGCTGGATGGTGATAAAGGCTAAGGCTTTACCTTTAGATGCCAGGACTTATGATAGAAGTTAGCACTGAATAGTAAGAAAGAAAGATCTGGATAATAAAGCAGTGTGGTAATAAAGACCACACGTAATAAAGCAGTGTGGTCTTTACAATATACACCATGGTTCTGGGCATCTGAGTCATCTTTTGAAGGCATGTTATAGATGCCTTGGCCAGCACACAGACCTGCTACAACCCAGACTCCAAAGCATTCGAACACAGACCTTACTAATTTCAGCTTTTAAGGAACTGGAAAAAGACAAGGTGTGTAGGAGCTCTACCACCGAAGGCAGAAAGGTCTGAAGCAGCTTGGATGGCGGCCCTAGAGAAAGCACCTGCCAGACAACAGGAGCAAGTATACTTGAAGGCTGTCTTAAGAAAGCATAGCAAGGCCATTCTAGGTTTCATCACAGAAACAAAGTAGGAGATAAAGGCAAGTCAATTTCATTTGCTTAAACTGAGACAACAAGCCAGGCAGGTAGTCTTCAACAGAGGAGAGCGATCCTACCACAGGACTCCAATAAATGGCCCCTGACATGCATTGCCATAATCTCAAGAAACTCTTAGGAGCTCTCCTCCTCCTACATGATAAAGGTTTCGAATAATAAACAATAAACAGAATCAGAAATATGCTACAGACCCAAAGTCTGCTGAACTAGAAAGTAAACAAGCCCTGAGAGCACCTTGGTGAGAAGGATCTGCCCTGTGGCCTCTGCTGTCAAGGCCGGGCAGAGATGTTATTCTAGCTAGATCAGGAGTTCATGGACTTCCGAATCAAAGTCGGTAAACAATGGCTTCGTGACTGCAAACTCTACAATACTCAGTAATCTCTGTCTCTACAATAAAAACTATTTAAGGTTTACAAATGACCGGTCTGTTGAATTTTTAAAATAATCTTACAGAAAGTGGAATGTGTGGGTTTTATTAAAGCTGTTTTCTGCTGTTTTGCCTGATATTTTCCAGGAGTCATAGACTATTAATTCAAAATCAGATCTATCTTCATCGCGGATGAGTTCTTCAGCTTCTAGTGGATTTACACCCATGTGTGTCAGCTACAAAAATGAAGGAAAAAAACCCAGTTAAGCCACAAGCAACTATTCACCAAAGCCAATAAAAAAGGCCAGAAGTATGGCCTGTTTTCAGTGTCTTAACATGCTGGCTCAATTTCTTATTGCAGGGATAATTTTACATATAAATTTATATTCAAAAGTACCTTCTTTTTCGAGACTATATTCCTCAATGTATTTAGAAATTTAAGAAAGTGAGATAATTTAGGTCAGCAGTTTTCAACCAGGGTGCATCCCCTACCGGGTCTGTTGCCAATACAAAATATTTTCAGCTATCACAACTAACATCTAGTAAGTACAGGCTAGAGAAATTGTCCTACAGTACACACTGCAGAAGCACCCAAAACAGAGATGTGCCCAGCCCAATTGTCACTTGTGGTGAGGCTGAAAAACTGTTTTGCCCACTGGTGGCCTGAATACCAGGGTTTAAGAATGCTAGGCACTTTAATCTCAGCACTCCAGAGGCAGAGGCAGGTGGATCTCTAATTTGGGGGCCAGCCTGATCAACATAGTGAGTTCCAGGCTAGTCAGGGCTACATAGTGAGACTGTGTCTTAGAAAACTAAGCTCAATGGAGACTGGTATCACAGGCAGCTCAGATACTAGTAAAACTAACTGTACAGGCATGAAAACATTGAAAGCTCCAAACTTAAAACCACACCCCACATTGAAAGCTCCAAGACAGAAGAGGAAGGGTTAGCTAGCTTTCAGGTTTCAGTAACTGTCAGCTTCCTAGAAGACATATCTCTGCTCTCTAGAATCTTGGTATAACCAGAGAGCAGCAGGACAAGACAGAAGACATCACTCCTATAAAGAGTGTCTTCCTGACAAGACGGCCAACAAGCCCAACAATTCTCTCCACTTTATAGAAAAATGTATTATATTGGATTTGCTTTTAGGAAAGAACACCTTCATTAAATCACACTGTAATGTGCCTAGAAATTATTAAGTTCAAACAGTAGTATCATACATAAACATAATCACAAAGCATGCGACTTTGAAGAAAAGAAACACAACAGAGGGCCTGATCAGAGACATGACTGTTCCGTCTCTAGGCCAGCTGTTGTGCCATTCATGAGGACATTTCAATTTCATAACCCAAATTTAATTTTTAAAAAACATATGTGATTATCAGCATTTCTAAAATGTATTATGCTTTATGATTTTTTTTTAAAAGAAAATATTAAGGCTTTAAAGCCAGATGTGGTGGCACACACCTTTAATCCCAGCACTCAGGAAGCAGAGGTAGGCCGATCTCTGTGAGTTCCAGGCCAGCTGGGGCTACAGAGAGACCCTGTCTCAAAAAGAACAACAAAAACAACCAAACCAACAAAACAAAACAAAAAACATTAAGGCTTTAAAAACAACAAATTGCAAATAATTTTCTTCCTTATTATTTTACAAAGTAACCACTATCTGGTCAGAACTCACAGCACTGACATTTTCTTCCAGAAGTGAGGACTGAACCCAGGGTACTATGCATGCTAGACAAGTGTTCTACCATCAAACTATACCTTGACCACCCACTTTCCCGCAATTTTTGAGAGAAGGTCTCCGTACGTAGCCCAGGCTTGCAATCCTCCTGCCTCAGGTTTGCAAGTAGCCAGGACTACAGGTGTGTACTAGCCCACAGCCTAAGCCATTTTAATAACCATTTACATGTAACAATTCAGTGTCACACCAAGGTGAAGCTTCTCTGGGCCAGGACAGAGCTGGCTCACAGCAGAATAAAGACAGACAGCACAGGGTGACACAGGGTCACTGAGTCCTCTTTATGGCACCTGCATCAGAAATTTTAAAAATTCAGGTACCAACTACTCAAACTTGTTAAAAGGCAAAGAAAGGCAATTAGAAACTAAATTAAAAACAAAACCACAATCATATTTGTGTGGTTCTAAAGAATTCTCAAGACAGAATAAATATGACTCCACAATAAGGGTGACCTCGTCTCTAGCTCAGTTCTGCCCTCAGCTGCGTCCCGGCAATGTGGGCTCTGGCCCAGCCTGGGACACATATCCCAGGTCACTGAGAATGACCTAGAGCACTTATAAAGTGACTGAGGAGATGGCCATTTATGAGCAACCATAGTTCCCTGGGTCTTAAAACAGAATGTTGAGAACTCAAACTGCTCTAAGCACCCACCTAAATTCTACTACACGCCTCAGCTTTCGTTATTGATCTCACCTCAGCTTTCGATCTCCTTAGAGGAATCAGAGACCCAACAGAGGGAAAGGAAGTGAAAATGATCTTCAAACTGCCTTAAGCAAAATATAATTACACATTTTAAAGCACTTAATTAAAATTCTAAAGCTCTGAACTTACTAGAGTTTCAACATATCTTAACATGTCAAATGAGCTCAGATCGGAGCGCAGCTGTTTCGCTTTCTCTTTGCCCAAATCAGAAGCCAACACAAGAAACTGTGCATCCAGGACTGCTTCCCTCGCTCGTGACACTGTAGAAGGAAGGAACACACGCTATGAAACTCACACAATCCAGATATTTGTCCTAAATTCCCAACTATTTACTAGGATTTCCCACTAGGCCAAAATAAATCTCAACAGGCTGGAAACAGGTCCACACCTGCCCATTTCACCAATATCTCCATCACAGCTGACCAGTCTTCCTTAAAGCCAGCTCTCTATTTTCATACTCCTGGTCACTGAACCATAATGACCTCTTAATAATCACAGCATGACAAAAAACCCCATCTTGTGCAACACCCATTTCTCTCTCTGATAAACTAGCCCATTCTAATCTCCACCGTCACCTGTGTGGATGTAACTCCAAAGGAATGTCCACAGCATGTGGGAAGGTGAAGGTGGGGGGACACACAGCAGAGCTCAGGGGCTGCATTTAACAGCCCTATAGAACACAGAGAATCTGAAAAAGTGGTCTGGAAATAGCTGCAAAGGTGAACCCTGAAGCAAGCCGAGGCACAAACCTCGACACACTCAAAGCCTGTGCCCCTAAAGGCCATTTTTATTTGAGACATTAATTTCCTGAACAGTCCTCTCAAAAACAGCTGGAGAACCTACTGATTCTGGTTTTTGTTCTTAGCCATCAGTTTTGTTCACAGAGGAAGAGATTTTAATCCTTTTGGAAAAGTCCCTGCAGAAGTGACAAAGGGGAAGGGGAGGCAGATGCTGGCTACTCGGTAGACTGGAGCCTCTATCCCACACCCCCGCGGTCCATCAGCCCCACGGAGCTCTGCAAGGACAGTACAAATATCCTGTCTGGATGACTGCAAGATCTCTAAAGGATTGAATCAGACATGACACCCATGGACACCAAGCTGAGAAGCTCTGAGGACCCAGCTGAGATGGGCAGAAGCTGAGGGAAGGAACAAGGGCCAATCAGATTACAGCAGACAACAGGGAAGTATATGAGCTGATTTCAGTGGCGAGACTCGAGATCCACGCTAGGAATGGAAGATCTACTCACATTAGGGAATACCCCCGCCTGTCCTCGGTCATGGAACACGGGTCACTAGTCCCAACAACCAGTGCTGCTGCTCTTAATTAAAACTAAGATGGTTTTAAACCCCCATGCTCCAGAGTTCAGCACCCTGAATGCAGGCCTCTCTCTCTCCACCCACAAATGGTGCACTTGTAGGTATGACCACCTCCAGGAGGGTATAGGTGGGCCAACAGAGAAGGAGGAGACTCGAAGATGGACAGGAAAAGGATCAGGATGAGAGAGGCTAGCTCTGTTCTTCTTTGATTCATCCATTCAATCAATGGGAAACATGTATGTAACACTCTCAAATTCAGACACGTGAAAGAATCATGGGGACCAGGCTTCTGGAAACAGGTTACACAACTCCTCCCTCACCCCCCAGAAATTCACGTGGAACCCTTAAGTGAATACTGAGACAAAAAAGCATAGTAAATGTAGTATCACTGCTAAAATGAAAAAGGTTCTGAACCCAGTGACATGCTCCGATAAATGTGGGAATTGCATATTGACAATCATTTGGTTCTTATACAAAACAAAGTACACTGATCACAAACGATGACAACGTATAAAAATGAATTACCTTCATTAAACAGAGTGTTGGCCTCCTCAAGGACCTCTGTTAGCTTGTCACTGGCATTGAGTATGTCTTCCCGGTTTTCTATTTTAAAAAAATACAGACTTTGGGAAATGTGTTCATCATTCAGATGTAGCTGGCATCTGCCTGCAGTGGGTGATACTCCTAGTTCTGAGTATTTAAAACGTGTTTATCTTCGGGCTAACTGCACAGAAAGAGGCACTGCCGCTGCTTCAAGCACCTTGAACTTCTGTGTGCACACAAGAAGGCCAGAGGACAACTTTGGGTGGTTCCTGGGGCCCGTCAACCAGCTTTTTCTTTTGAGACAGGGTCTCTCTAACCTGAAACTAACAAAGTAGGGTGGACCAGCTTGCCCCATGGTACTCCTGTTTCTGCCTCCCCAGAGCACCACCTGATCGGCATTCAAAATCAAGTCATCATGCTTGCGAGGGAAGAAGGCTGGCGGACTGAGCCATCTCCCTAGCCCCAGCAGCTTGAACTTTTAAGCGGAAACACTGGCTCCCACGCCTTAGCCCCAAAGGGCTCCCTTACAGAGTGGTGGTCAAACTTCTCCAGCAACAGGGTCACCTGCAGAACCACGCAACAGATGCGCGGGCCTACGCGGCTTTTCGGATCCAGCTGATGGGGGAGGAGCCTTTTTAACGATCCCGGGGAACCTCAGCAGCTGGATGCAATCCAAAGCCCCGCTTTCGTCTCTCCCGCCGGGGAGCTGCGGCGGGTCCCGCCCCGGCTGCGGCCCGCGCAGCTCTGCCCCGCCCGGAGCCGCGCCGCCGCCCGGTGACCCTCCCCGGGCGCACGGGCCCTAGCGGACTCGCGCGCCGCCGCCCCCGCCGCCCTCCCGGCCGGCCCGGGCGCGCTTACGCTGCACCGAGTTGATGAGCGCCCGGTACTGGTGGCGGATCTGGCGGCACAGGCCCTGATCGTACTCCGCCTCCAGGCAGGCGGGGTCCAGCATCTCGTCGCCGGAGTCGGACGGCTCGGGGTCCTCCAGGCTCGGGCGCTCCGGGGCCTCCCTGCGCTCGGGCGCGGCGCCGCGGCGGGCCAGCGGGGAGCGCGAACGCGAGCGGGAGCGGGGCCGGTCCCGGTGCGCGTCGCGGCCCCGGCCCCGGCCCTCGGCGCGGCGGCCGCCGCTGTCCCCCGACATCGTGCGCGGCCGCCCCGCGACTGGGCAGCGGCGGAAGTTCGCGCCAGAAACCGAAACGGCCCCGCCGGGCTCCGGCGCCCGGCGTGCGCGCGCACAGCGACGCCTGTGGCTGGAGGTCCGCGCGGGGCGGGCGGGTGGCTGGGCGGGATGCGGCCGGCTGGGGGGCTAGCCTGCGGCCGCGCCGCTCCCGGCTGCCACAGGTGCCTGCAGCGAGCCCTGCGCCTTCCCAGGGTCGCCGCGAACAACACCACAAACCAAGCTTGACGGGGTTCCTTGACTATAAACGTCTAGGTTATGAGCATGCCCGCAGCTGATTCTTTAAAATACCCTATTACGGGTCTGAGAGAGGAAAAAAAGTAGAATTATATGCAATACTATTTTAAATATACACGTACGTATTTCATTCCATGGAATTAATTGTATATGTACACATGTGTGGGTACACATGCACATATATGCACCTGGGTATGGAAGCCAGAGGTTGACTCAGGTGTCTTCTACCACGCTCCACATATAGACCAAGTTGGCCTCGAACTAACAGAGATCCACCCACCTCTGCCTCTTGAATGCTAGGACTGCGTGTGCCTTCACGTTTTTTTAGGACAAGGTCTCTTGCCGAACCTGGAGCTCATCAATTAGGCGAGGCCAGGGGTCTTCCTGTCTTGGCCTCTACAACACTGGGGTTATAGATACACGATATCTCTGTATGTCTGGTGTTTTAAGTGGGTTCTGGGATTCGGAGCTCATGTCCCCAGGACTGGCAAGCACCCGAGCTATCTCCGTAGCCCCTCAGGTATTTTGAATTGGATTGCAAATATCATTTGCCAAATGTTCTCTTTGGTACTGAGAATATATTAAATGTTCTCAAAGAAACCTGGATTAGTGCACACATTCTGTGCATCACATCAGTGGCACAACTCATTGCTGCCCAGAAGCTGACCCCTCCCTCCACCTCTGTTGACCCAGGTTTCTGAACAGCTACACCTTAGGCCTCTTTGCTTGATCAGCGTGATTGCTACAAATAGGTCAGGTCATTCTATACTCCTTCCCCAGTGACTGACCTAGGCATAGACATGTAATCCTGTCAAGGTCAGCAGGATGTGAGGGGTCTTCCGTGAGGATGGTACACAACGCCTCACTCTCTTGAGATGCTGGCCTGACAGCCATCTCCCATCCAGGAGGCCACAGAGTAAGGAAAGACCAGAATGCTAAGGACAGCAGAGAGAGAGGGCGCTCTTGGCTAAACTGCTGAACGTACCAGGGTCTTAGTTGCTCAGCCTGGCTTTGAACTCACTCTGTAGTCCAAGCAGGCCTTGAACTTATGTCTTGCTGCCTGAGCCTCCCAAGTAACTGGAATCACAAATTCAGGCCACTAGATGGGGTTCAGTAGCCTCAGTTGTTAAGGAACCCTAGTGCCTTTTCCCATGACTACAGGTACCCTTTATCATCATCTTTCATGTAGAATCGAACTGTGCTTGTGATGCCATCTTTCCTCCTGATCAAGGACTCTTTTCTATGTGATACCCACACAGCCATCCCTATCAGGAAATCAAGACTGTACAGCACTAACATCCAGTTCTCAGGCCATTCAAGTTTCAACATCTGTCCCAAGAATGTCCCAATATTTCTGATCCAAGATTCTCTCCAGGATTCATATTCTCTGTCCTTCTCCCCTTCCTCCCCCTCTCCTTTTTCTTCCTTCTCCTCCCTCCCAGTCTTCTTCCCTCCCTCCCTCCTTCCTCTTTCTCCTGCCCCTCTCTCCCTCATTCTTTCTCTTTTGGAGACTGGGTTTTATCTAACCCAGGCAGACCTCAAACTCTCTATGTAGCTAGGAATGCTTGAGGAGGTCAGAGGGTGTTGGATCCCCTGGAACTGGAGTTACAGATGGTTGTTAGCTGCCATGTTAGTGCTGGGAATCATACCTGAGTCTTCTGCAGGAGCAGCCAGTGCTCTTGACTACTGAGCTCCCTCCCTCTCAAGCCCTCTATTTTTGTTCTATGTGTATGAATGTTCTGCCTGCATGATGTAAGTGCACCTGTGTTGCACAGTGCCCTTGGAGAACAGAAAAGGGCATTGGATTCCCTGGAACTGGAGTTAAGGATGGTTGTTAGCCACCATGTGGGTGCCGGGGGTTGAATGCAGTCCTCTGGAGGAGCAGCCAGTGCTCTTAATCATTAAGCCATCTCTCCAACCCCATGCTCTTTAGAATCTTTATTCACCTGCATTAACAGTCCTCAATGATTCCCACATGAGTTACCCTCCACAATGATGATTGCTAAGTGGTGGATTCTGGGTCCATCATTCTAGCATTTAATTATTGGCATTGTACTACAAGGAGGGGCTTTCTGGTGCTGTCTAGGGGTGCAGGAATGGGTTCATTTTCTCTACCAATTAAAGACTTAAAAACAGGAAAGAAGAGTTACTAGAAATCTTTGGGAGTTCCAGCAGAATCATCATATGATACCTGGGAGGTTCAGGGTCCCCTCTTGGGGTTCTTAATCTCATTAATAAAAAAATTTTAAGAAGGTTGTACATGGAAGCTCAGGACAGTTTAATTGAATTTAAAAAGGCAAACCCTGGGACGGGCAAGCTGTAACTCTCCCAGCTGCCTGGAAGGGAAGAGGAGATAGAGAAGAGAAGGAACAAGAGCCATGCAGCTCGAGGTGAAGGATGAGGTCAGCCACCTAGGGCAGGCAGCCACACCCAGGGAGGAAGCTTCCAAAAAAGCAAGAGGCCCAAAGCCTTAGGGAGTTTAAAAGCATAATTAGGCTCTGGCCATCATCTGAGAGACAAACAAACAGGAGAAAAAGAAACAGTTATGCTTTCCTGAGGAAAGATGAGCGGCCACAGCAGAACCTCTTGGCTGCTCATCCAGTTGGACTGCACAGGGGGGTGGGAATTCGAGGAAGGCAAAACATATTATCTTAGAGTGAACCTGCCATCTAGGGATGACCCCCAGCCAGGTCCCTGACCTGCTGCATTGGATTAATTGGGCAGATTCCACTCTGGACATCTCTCATTCCTCTTCAGCTAAGTCAGGCTGGATGGTAATTTGTTACTATTACCATTTACTTTGGTTCCTAAATTGCCCCAGATCTGGTCAGCTGGGTTCCTCCCAAGTGCGTACTCCATCCTTTCATCACAGGCCTTTTTCTTTAAGCTCTTTTGACTTTTCTAGCCCAACAACGGTCTCACAGGTTCATCCTTGCCTCCGTTCTGGAATCAGCCATTTCTCCAAGAGTACTGACTTCTTTCGGAGGACAATGGATTTAGAACCCAAGATCCAGTGCTTAGTGAACCCTAACCCTAACGTTAACCCTCTGGGATATCATTTGTTCTAGAGCCTCTGAGGAAGCAGGAATGGAAGTTATTCATAAACACAGTTCTGCCTATATAAGCACATCCATTTATACTTTTATATGGATAGATCGATTTAAAACACATATTTGCATTAAGAGAAGGTGATTGGTGGAGGAACAAGGAAAATCCAAGAGAGCAACAGAAAGGCGAGACAAGATCAATGAACTCCCATGTTCTCTGCAACGAACAACAACCAGTAAGAAGAAATAAAACTCAAGCTTACACCAGTATCTCTGATACCAACCCAGCATTCTGTGATCATTAATTTTATGCCAGTATATTTATTGATTGTTCATTTTATCTACATGACAACTCTGTTGGGATAAGAGATACCCAGAAAGCTGTCAAAAACATTATTTCTAAATATTCCTGAAGGAGTTTCTAGAACAGCAAAACACCTGCCTTCATCATCATGGGTGAGCGTCATCCAGCTCATGAGATGTTGTCCCTGAACAGAAAACACAAAGGCAGGAAAGAGACCTTCCTCTCTTTCTCCTGGAGAGGTAACATCTGTCTCTCCCTCAGACCTTGCACTGCTACGGCCCTGGGCCTTACACCAACACGGTCCGGTCCCCTTATCACCCAGTTCTCAGGTCCTTCACCTTGGACTGAGCATTACATCACCAGCATCCCCAGTTCATAGGCCTTCAGACACAGGCTGAACTCATTCTCCAGACTGTGTGCTGAGGGATTTCTTGGCTTCCCTAACGACAGGAGGGAAGGCATATAACAAATCTCCTCGTTCATATCTATGTAAATTGTTCTGTGTCTCTGGAGAATGCTGACTAATACACTCTCCTCCCATGTTTATAAATTCCCTCTCAACAGTGAGAAATCTGGTTTTTGTTATCATCAATGGAGTTCCTTACTTGCCCAGTTCTCCTGTGTGTTGCCAGTCTCTGCTGCGTAGGGCTCTTGGGCCTTCACACGTAGCTGCAGTTGCCGCTAACTCAATTAACTCTTTATTATCTTTTTCTTTTCAGTGTTAATCAAGGGTAACAATTCCCTTATGTCTGTAACACCTGGTACAGTGCAGCTAATACATTTTCTTCTTGAAGTACCACCTGAGCTACAGTGAAAGCGCTGAACAATTGCACTGATCTCTCGTACCGGAGACAGTGCGGATGGTGTCCTGCCTGCCAGCCAGCCAGGGCTCGGGTATTCCATCCCTACTATCTGGTTTGTTTTGTTTTGTTTTGTTTTGTTATTTTGGAGCCCATTACCAAACCAAGTACAACAGGTGGATGCTGTCAGAAGGAGTCTATGAACCAGACTGGCACGCAGACAGTTGGTAAGGCAGAGCTAGTACAGAATGGGAGAAGGAGCAGGCAGAGAAAGAAGTTGAGGTCCACACCATGCAGTGCCCCTGCCACCCCCCGCCCCAGCACCTGTTTTTGACACTTCCCAAACCTGGAGGATAAGCTCCTTCTTACCTGAACATGCATCACAGGCTCTACCACAAGTGAATCATGTGCTCTTCACTGAAGAATGTTTTCCTTTTTAAAAAAATATTTCATTATTTTTATTTTTGTGTATGAGTGGACTGCCTGCATGTGTGTAAGTGCATCCGAGTCGTGCAGTTCCCATGGAGGTCAGAGGAGGGCGTCGGATCCCCTGGAACTGGAGTTAAGGATGGTTGTTAGCTGCCATGTGGGTGCTGGGAATTGAACCATGTCCTCTGCAAGAGTAGGCAGTGCTCTTAACCCTGAGCATCTCTCCAGCCCCCAGAGTGTTTTTCTTAGTAGGACTCCTGTGAGGTTTTTTCCTTGAGGAAGTGGCGATCTGCTTGCCAGCTGTACTCTTTTCTTAGACTTTGACTCCTACAGTTCTGATTGACTTTTATGCACTGTTTGAGGAAACATTGTCAAGGCTTTTTGAGCTCTTCATCATTTCCCTTGTCTCTTGAAACCCTGTTTTGTGTTTTGGAGATCTGCATCCTGGGGCCCAGGCTGGCTTTAAATGCTGTGGTTCCCCTGCCTCAGCTTCCCAAGTGCTGGAGTTATTAAGGGGTTTGTGTCACCACACCCAACTTTGGGAGGCCAAGTTTCCAAGTTTTATGTTGTTTTTCAAATTCTGTGTATGAAAGGGAGAACTGACTCCACAGGCTGTCCTATGATTTTCTCATGGGCATCATAACATGCACATCCACATACCACATCATACACACTTACAAACGCAATAATAACAAAGGAATTTAAGCTGAATAATCTATTTGCAAGGTAGCCAGGATACTAACCATTCAAACGCAAAGTGGGTGTACAGATCAGAAATGCACTGCCAGGGAGCAGCGGGACACCGGAGTAAGCAAGTGATCAGGGGCCCAGGTAACTCCTTTCATGGGGTTCAGGAGAAGGAGGAGCTGGTTACTAGCAGACCTAATGAGGGTGGTTCTCTGTTTTGATTGTGCTATACAGTCTTTTCTCTACTGTATGTGCCCCCTTCTCGTAATGCATCTGATTTTAATCATATGTATGCCCAATTAGGCATAGGCATAAGATGGTAAATAGAAGATTCTCCCTAAAAGTTCATTCAGACTTTGTCTTATTGACCTAGGCTGGATAGGCCCACCCGCTGCCTCTCAATCCTGGATATATCCAGCAATAGATTTGAATAGAAACTATCCACAAAAGAGAACTTCTTAATGGTTGTTGGTGGCAGAGAAACTTTTTCTGCTATGTGGAAGTGACTGTATGTGCAGTTCAATGAAGTGAGGGTCTGAGATTGTCAAGTTCGTGGTTAGAAGAGTGACGTGGGGGCTGGAGAGATGGCTCAGTGGTTAAGAACACTGGCTGCTCTTGCAGAGGACCCAGGCTCAGCCAGATCTGTAACACCAGTTCTTCTGACTTCTGAGGGCATTGTACTTATATACATGCAGGCATGTACACAAAATAAAAATAATGAATATTTTTTAAAGGGGCTGAGAGATGGCTTTTGCTCTTGCAGAGGACCCAGGTTCGAATCCCAGCACCTACAGTGCAGTTAACAACTGTCAGTAATTCCATTTCCAGGAGATCTGATGCTCTCTTCTGACCTCAGAAGGCATTGCATGACATGGGTGCACTACCATGCAGGCAACACACTCATACACATAAAACAAAAAGAATGAAGTATTTTTAATTTAAAAAATTAAAAAGAAGAGTGATGTAGATAGATAGGTAGATAGACAGACAGACAGACAGACAAACAGATAGATAGATAAATAGAACAATAACGCAAGCCAAGTGAAGTCTCAGGTTGCTACACTGTTCCCTATGCTTGCCTGCCTCGCTAGTCTGTCTGACCAGTGACACACAGTGGGCAACAGTGTGACAGCTTGTCAGAAAAGCTTGTTCAGTTGTACAGAATGGTGCTGCCCACCCTATTGTACATTGTAGAATCTCAAAGAAAGCCAGTTAAAATCTTTAAATCAAGTTGGTTGTCATTTTGGCTTTTGACACCTCCTAATGACAAAAGAGAAGGTATGGAAGGATATACTTCTCAGCCTATATTTTCTTCATATTTTAAATCTTTTCTAAATTCTAGTATTTGAGACACTTTACTAAGTTTGCCTTGAATTTTCCATTGAATCAATACAGCAAAGGCTTAGTTTTTTAGTTTGCCTTTGGTTAGTAGGAATTGGGTGGGGCGGGGCAAAGGCTCAAGTTCCACCTACATCTGTTTTGAATTTGAAAAAGTGCTGCTTCCTCCCATGCTGCTAGTATTTCCCAGTCTAACCCGGGTCTGTGGGGCAAACTGGGTCTTATTCGGCAGGGGCCTTTTTGCTGCTTGTCACCCCAACTCTAGGCTGAGGCGGCTCTCCCCTAAGTGCTCCTAGTCTTATTCAGAAAAGGTGTTTTGCTTTTTGTTGTGGGTTTTTTTTTTTTTTTTTTTTTTTTTAAACCATAGGGTCTCCTAGTAGCCCTAGCTGGCCTGGAATGCACAATGTAGACCAGGCCTGCCTTGAACTCACAAAGATCTGCCTGCCTCTGCCTCCCAAGTGCTACAATTAAAAGTGTGGGCCACCACACCCAGTCCAGAAAAGAATTTTAAGAATGAACTCAGGGCACTGGAGAGATGGCTCAGTGGTTAAGAGCACTGGATGGTCTTGAGGAAGACCAGGATTTGAATCCCAGCACCCGCATGGTGTCTAACAACCGTCCTTAACTCCAGTTCCAGAGGACTTGACACTCTGTTTTGTCTTCTGCAGGCACTGCACGACATGGGTGCGCTTATACACATACACTAAAAATAAAAAATTTAAAAGCTATTATGAGACTGCCGCTCAGCATCTGTGTCCACAGAAACTTCTTGTCAACAGATGCCCTCTCCAGTTGTAACAAAACTATCCCTACAAACTTAAAGATTTTTGAAGGTTGGAGAGATGGCTCAGTGGTTAAGAACACTGGCTGCTCTTGCAGAGGACCCAGGTTCAGTTCCCAGCACCCATATGGCAGCTAACAACCATCTATAACTCCAGTTCCAGGGCATTTGACCTTCTTCTGACATCCATGGGCACTGCATGACACAGGTGCACTTCCGTACATGCAGGCGATATACTCATACATATAAAATAAAAATATTAAATGAAATATTTTTGTCTTTTTTTGAGATAGGGTCTCCCTGTAGCTCTAGCTGGCCTGGAACTACATAGACCAGGCTGACCTCAATCTCACAGAGATCTGCCTGCCTCTGCCTCCCAAGTGCTGGGCTTAAAGGCGTTCTCCAACACACCCTGCTTAAACAAAATGTTTTTTGAGAAAGACTTCTTAGCAGTTCAGAGCCTGAAGTCGAGGCTAGCCCTGCTTTCTCTTTTCCTCACACCAAACAGCATCTTCTACACACTTGACCCTTTCACATCTTTCACTTACAGGTATGTGCTGGAGTTTTCAGTGTCGGTCCATTAAGATCTCCACTCCCCTTTTAGGTTTACCATCACACAACTGCACCTTTAATTCATCAACAACTGATGAATTACAATCTTGCTGTTCAGAATTGGGGCAATAGTCATTGTGCGCTGTTCTTTTCTCAAGGGAGCACACTGACATTTTTCAGAAGGACAACTTGATATAATAAGGTCAGTTGAAGCTGACAAGGACCTGTTTGATTTACTAGAAGCAAATCTAATTTCATTGCCTTTTTTTTTGAAGGCTGGTTTGTTTTGCAAAGTGACTGGTCCCAGCCAAAATGTAGAACTATTCCTATTCCAAGGGCATTGAATTGCAGCCCAAGGCAGGAGACATTAACTTCCATCCCAGGTGAACTTGGGGAAAACAGAGCTGGCTGGCAGCACCTGCAAACTCCCTCCTCCTGGCTATTTCCCCTGGGCTGCAGAGCCTTCTGGAAAGCTGCCGCCTGGCCCGGGTCAGATTGCTTACCCCACTGCCTCACAGGCCAGCGTTCCCAACCTTAAGCCAGTGCACATTTATAGAACAATTCCATGTGATCCCGAGGAAGGCAGACCACGGGCAGAGGACAGTGCTGCGACGTTGTGACCTCCGAGAGAGGCCTTTTCCCCCGTCCTGCTCTCCACACTAAGAGGATACTGGGTAAGTGAGTCTCAGATTGATGGCTTCATTCCTTTGAGTGAGGCATGCCTTTAAACGGTTTGGCTACCGAGATTAAAGGGTTTCATGCTTTTCTCCTTATAAAGCGAAATTAAAAGCACATCTGTGCTGCCCCTCCCCCCGCCCCCCGCCCCGGCCCGGCCTTCTAGGCCAAATGAACTGTCCTTTTTCTTTCTAACGCATTACTGGTTACTTTGGGTAGACTATGGTCTCATTAATCTGGATTTTAGTCTCTTCATTTGTAAAATGAGGGATTGGGTTAGTAGTACATGATTCTAGGAATTTCTTCTGAGCTCTGTTGGGTCAGTTCTGCAGGTTGTATTGTCAAGTGTTGGCAATTATGCAGAGTGAGCTCTTGAGAGCCACCAAGGGCCTGCCTAAGACACTGGGCCTTCATGGGAAGAGTGATTTTAAAGCTCCTCTTGGTGTTGACCTTGAGGTGTTTGCACATGTGTTTCTTTCACAAGTACCTTTCAGGCTTTTCTTGATGTAATTGCCAGCTCAACGAGCTGATCTTGATGAGGCTGTGTTTCTGAGTTTGACTTGGTGTCAGTTATATTGCTGAACCCTTGGGTCAAAGCTGGATTTGGAATTCTAAGGCTCCTGGAAGAATCCTAATGATCAGTTATATAGAGGAGCATGTGTGTGTTTGTGAGTGTGTTTGTGTGCACGCATGCTCACGTGTGTACACTGTTTTTCACCTTGCCCTCCCCCAAATCAGGGCAAGAACTACAGTCTTCATTCTACTTATACCCCCTCTCATCTGCTGTGAAATATCCGTGCCTGTTTACACAGAAGGCAAAACTCTGGTTGGAGCTATAGCTCAGATGGAAGTGCTTGCCTAGCATACACCAAGCCCCAGACTACATCAACCGGACATTATAGTGTAAACGTATAATCTCAGCACTTGGGAGGTGGAGACAAGAGGATCAGAAGTTCAAGGTTATCCTCCTTTCCATATTTAGTGAGATGGAGGTGAGCCTAGGCTACATGAGGCTGTCTCAAAAAATAAAAATAAAAGGGCAGCACAGAATTCCTCGTTTCAGTTGCTGCTTGCAAATCAGCCCACTGTCTTTTTTTAAATTTACTTTTATTTTATGTGTATGAGTGTTTCACCTGCATGTGTGGTATGTTAGGTGTACCACATGTGTTGCAAATGCCCACAGAGGCCAGAAGAAGGTATTAGATCCACTGAAACTAGAGTTACAGGTGGTTGTTAGTGGCCTGTGGTTGCTGGGAATTGAACCTGGGTCCTCTGCAAGAGCAGCTAGCGCTCTTAACTGCTGAGGCATCTCTCCAGCCCCCCCAGTGTGTGTGAATACCTCTCCAGTGAATACCTGTTGACTGTTCTAGTGTTCTCAGGGTGACAGATGTAATCACACATATCTACTATTGTGCGTATGTAGATATGTGTGCAGATACACTGGTTGGTGGCAGTCAGAGGGCAATCTTCAGGTGTCGGTTCTCTCTTTCTACTCTGGGTTCCAGGGTCGGTGGCAAGCACCTGTGCCCACTGAACGATCTTGCTGGTCTTCCATTGCTCTGCCCATTTATTAAAGGGGACTTAGGCAGTTCAAAACAACCTTGCTTCCATTGTCTCTCAAGAATTCTACTTGGGTTCTAGATTCCGTACGAGCAGCAGCTTGCTTCTGCAGTAGGCTCTGATAAGGGTTTGACCCTAGTAAAGGAGAGGCCAAGGAAACAGAAAAAGACAGAAACTTGAGGAATCAAGAAGCCAAAGTGTTTGGCCTCGTTAAGCAGAGATTTCCAAGTGGGAGAAAAACACTGCACTTAGGATGAAAGGGAGGGGTCCATAGGAGCCAGTGTACCCTCCAGGGTCGAGATGAAGCTAGAGGACCAAGTCCCGGGTCCCAGGAACAGGCTTTCTTGGGAAGGAGAGACAGTACAAGCAGGATAGGAACCCAGACAAGCCGAGAGCCTGTGGTCATCACCAGCTTCTGAGTGAGGTTTCAGTCAACGATGTTTGTAAGAAACAGAAATCCATTCTAAAACAGAAGTGGGAGACTTGGTTGTGTAGATGGAGCCCTGGCCTACAGCAACTTTCACACCAGGTTCTCTCCAAGCAGTGGCTTCCTTCTGCCTTGCAGGGAAGACCAGTCTCCTTGCTGGACTCCTTGTCCTGCTCCTCCTAAGTTCAGTATGCACAGGGGAGGGGTCTCTGCCACCCATCTTCATCCCTTGTTACTAGGGGCCTCCTTTTATGCACTTTCAGATCTCCTACCAAATATACCAAGAGATATCTAATTGACCCAGTTTGAGCCAGAATTTGAATTTGGTACCATTGACAGTATCCAGAGGTGGGTTTGTATGGTGGCCCAAGGCCACTCAGTCAGTAAAGAGAGGTGGGTGGCGACCTATGGGTGGTCGGGGGGGTGGGGTGGACAAGCAGCTTTCAGAGTAAAGAACAAAGGCAAGCCTGCAAACATTGCCGTTCAAGTGTGCAGTTCACAGCAGAGTTGGACTATAAGAGTAGATGCTCCTAATGGCAGGTAAGGATGATTTCATGATCACAGGCCTTCTGGGGTCAAGGACAGCACACCATCTAGTGGCCACCAGGAACAGGAGAGAACCAGGACAAATAGAATCACCTGGACCAGTAAGAAATTGATCTTACTCTGATGCTGATTCTGGTCTGGTTCTTTGATACCCCAGGGAAGTCACAAGCCCAGATGAAACTTCCTATCTCAGTAAAGGAGGCTCCACCCAACCCAAACACAGGCCATGGTGATCCATACTTCAGCAGGAGCAGCAGCTACTAGAGAATAGCCAGTCACTACCCAGCAAACCCACATGAAAAGTCTACTCGGGTCTGGAGACATGGCTCAGCAGTTAAGAACACTTGCTATTCTTCCAGAGGGCCTAGGTTTGATTCCCAGCACCCACATGGTGACCAATAACTGTTCATAACTCCCATTCCAGGAGATCCGATGCCCTCTTCTGGCCTCTGCTGGGAATTTCACACATGGTGCACTTAATGCATTTACATGTATGCAGGCAAAGCACTCATACACATAAAATAGAAACAATAAAGAAAAAATATTTTTAATAGTCTCCTCTTTGTGAGCTTGTCTGCATCCTTTGTGGGTCACTGGCAGCCTACTGTGACTTTTATCCTTGGGCTCTTAATTCATCTGGTTTGGAAGAAGTGAGTCTGTATTTTTAGAGTCTTAGCCTGCAGAGGCAGATTTGTTCCTCTAGTGAGTGCCAGTGTTTAGCAAGAGAACTGTACAATCGTTAGCACTTGCCAGTATTTCATAGCTGTTATTAATGTGGATGTTTAAAATTGACACCATGGAGAGTGGCTGTGATGAGTGAAAGCTCTGAGTTTGTGACCTAAAAAGGGGATATTCTCTCTGCACTGAAGTCAGGGAACAGCCTCAGTAGAGTTCCGTGCCAAAATCGGTGCCAAAGAATCATGAAGAGATTAAACCAAGCAACGAGAGCTGATGTTGTCCGACATAGAGATCTAGTGATCAGTAGTCACGCTCCCTACGTCTGTATAAAGTTCAGGAGGAACGGATACTCCTTGTATCTTCGTGTTCAAGGGCTTTAAAGAATATCCTGGCTTTACCAGGGACTAGCCTTTCCTTTATACTTATGAAAACCAAGATTTAGGCCAGGAACTCTGAGTATGCTCATTTATAAATGTCATGAAAACTCTTTAAAGATATAGATGTGTGAAATTGGACTGGTCATTTATAAGTAAGTTCATGATTTTCATTTTGAAGGGATATAATTTTATAACTTTAACTTGAAAGATAAGGCTCCTTGATGGGCATATTGTATACACCTGAGAGTCCAGCTCTTGAAGACTGAGGCAGGAGAATTGTTAGCATAGGCTCCATAGCAAGATCCTGTCTCAAGACAAAATAAAACAAAAAGCATGACTCTATATTAGCTTTTGGCTATTCAGAAAACTATTTCTGGGATTATACTTATGCTGAAAAGGATAATGAGGTTCAAGGAGGATCTGACTGTGATTTTGTGTGTTGTATCGCAAAGCAAACAGATAAAATGACTAAGCTTTGAATCCTGATCTATCACAAGATCATGGTCTCATGTGTTCCAGTTCTTTGGCAGATGCTTGATGATGTTGTGTTTGCATCACCATAGGAAAGTTCATTAGAGGCACCTCTCCCTTACCAGTGACTACTTGCTTTCCTGCCCCAGGATTTTCAGTGTTTTTGAAAGCATCTCATATAGCACAAAGAGATTCAGGTTGACATGTCTTGGTCCACAGATGCCAGTGTTGAAGAAGCAGTTAGGGCTGGAATGATGCCCTGGGGTTATTAGTAAGAGCCAAATCCCGTCCTTGGTCAGGTGGGTAGATCACAGCAGGAGGGAGTTTAGGAAGGTATCCTTTAGGAGATGTCTTCATGCATGGCCCTCAGGTCCAAGTTCTCTGAGTGAGCAACAGTGATCAGATACACTTTACTAGTGACCAAACCCACACCGATGGGCCAGAAGAGCTGAGCTAAAACTTGGGAAGCAGCACTTGGACTCAGAAGTCTTTTGAAGACACTGGGTCCCATACCTCAAGTGCAATAGCATTTCAGTTTGGAAAATGGAAATTAAGTCAGGCTTGGTAGGGTACATCTGTAATCCTAGCACTTGGGGAACAGAGGCAGGAGGATTATTGCAACTTCAAGGTCAGTTTGGTCTCCTTCATGAGTTCCAGGCCAGTCAGAGCAACATAGTAATACCTTGTCTTTTAAAAAATCAGGCCGGGGGAGAGAGAAGAAAAATGCAAATCAAAAATGGCTGACTTCAGTAGTTTAAATTTCTCGAAGTTGGTCTTGCTATCTGCTTAGAAAAGGATGATCTACTTCTAAAGCTCTCCATGGTCAGGACAGAGATCGACTCAGCCAGGATTAGCTCAGGAACTGGAATGGCCCCACTCACAAATGAGAGAGGATAGACTTCTTTTCCTTCCTCCTATCCTCGTGCTTTTATTTCTTTAAAAAGTTATTATGGGACTTTTCAAGTACGTACAAAAATAAAGAGAGCATTGCAAACATCCTCATGTGTCCATTGCTAGTTTCAACAATTATCAGCACATAGCCAATCTTGTGTCATATGGCACTCCCCACTTTCTCTAGCATCTGCCTCCCCTCACTGCCAGATTGTTCCAAAGTAACTAATTCCACCATTCAATCAGTAATCTTTTAAAAAATATTTTATTATTTTTTCTTATGTGTATGAGTGTATTACCTGCATGTAAGTGCACCCATGTCATGCAATGCCTGTGGCGGTCAGAAGTGGGCGTCAGATCCCCTTAGCCATTGTGTCGTTGCTGGACGCTAAACTCAGGTCCTCTGCAAGGGTAGCCGGTGCTCTTAACCGCTGAGCCATCTCTCCAGCCCCTCAATCAGTAATCTTGAAGCATGTATTTAAAAGATGAAGAATCAGGCTAATAAACGACTCAGCAGGTAAACATGCCTGCTTTCAATATTGACAACCTGAGTTCAAGCACTGGACCCACATGATAGAAGGAAGAAATTGTGGTTGAATTATTTTTAAGTCCTTGTCGGCTGACTTTAGTCTCTGGGTCATCTGTATATCTGCTTCTACCGTCTACTTTCCTCTTGATCATGGGTCCTTTGTCCTGATGAGCTCAGACTAAAAACTGAGACAGATTTATTACAGAAACATTGACAGAAGGTTGGGAAGGGTAAGGTCAAGATGCTAGCTGACGGGCTGGAGAGATGGCTCACCAGTTAAGAAGTTAGGAGCACATGATGCTTTTGCAGAGGACCTGAGTTTGAGTCCCCACACCCACATGGAGTGGTTCACAACTGTCTGTAACTCTACCTTCAAGGGATCTGACACCCTCTTCTAGCCCACTTGGACACCTGCACACAAGTGTGCTGCATATACACACATATGCACACACACGCACATACACTAAATAATAAGTAAATAAATATAGAACCAATCTTTTTTAAAAAGGATGTTAGCTGTGAGCTGTGGAAGGCCCTCTTCCTGGTGTGTATATGGTCCCCTCTTAACTGTGCCCTTATGTGGCAGAGAAAGGAGCCATCTCTAACATGCCTCTTCTTCTAATGACACTAACCCCATTAACGAGGTGGCACTCTCCTGGTCTCATCAGTCCTCAAAGGACCTACTTCCTAATGCCCTTACATTGAGGATTAGGTTTCAAATGAATACAGGTGAGCGGAGCACTAGCACCCAGTCTAGAACAGTAGAGTTATTGCTTTCTGAGTGTGGGCTGTAATTTCTTTCTGTTATTTTTCTCAATATTTCTTATTCTCTGTCTCTGTGGATATATGTGTGTGAGAGAGAAAGAGACAGAGACAGAGATATTTAACTGATTTAGAAGGCAGTGTTCTTTAGAAAGGAATCCAGAGGTTTTTTGCCTCTACAATGCCCTGGAATTACATAAAGCAGTGGGCAGCGTGACCTTTGGGGCTTCAGTAAATTTACATTCGGAATTTTTGGGCCAGGTGCTTTTTTTCAGTATAGTTCCTTAATCGATTTATCCTTTTCCTATTTGACTAGGTGTGGTTAAGCTTTATCATTCTTATGGGGCCAATTTCAGGAATTGACTTTTCCCAGGATATTAGCCATTTCATGAATATTTTGTTTGTACAGAGGTCGATAATGCAATTTCATTCTTTCGTTCCCTGTGATGCAATGATTATTATCAGATTCTCTTTTTGCACATTCATGCTTTCTGTTCTGTTCTTCTCGATCAAATTAATGATTTTTCAAGTTAAATTTTTTTGTTGTTGTTTTTTGGTCTTTTTGAGACAGGGTCTCTCTGTAACCCCAGCTGGCCTGAACTCATTATGGAGACCATCTAATTTAAAATTTAAAGTATTTTATTATTTTTATGTTATGTGCATGAGTGTATTGTCTGCATGTATGTAAGTACACCCATGACGTGCAATGACCACACAGGTCAGAAGAGGGTGTTGGATCCCCTAGAACTGGAGTTATAGATAGCTATTAGTTGCCTTGTGGGTACTGGGAACTGAACCTGGGTCCTCTGCAAGAGCAGTCAGTGTTCTTAACCACTGAGCCACCTCGCCAGTCCCCTAGTTAAAGTTTTGAAGAGCTAGGATTTTGATTTGTCTTAGTCTTAAATGTACATTTATATATTTTAAACATTTTAGACACATTTCCATGTTTCCTTTTGTTTATTACTTGGTTGGATGGAACAGAGCATCTAATAATCAATTCCTCAAGATCAGTGCAGAATTCAGTATGCTATTGAATGTTAGATTTTTTTTTTCCCTCTAGCCTTGATATATGAAAGACCACTTAGGTAGATATAAAATCTTTGGTTCATTCTTCAGTTGTCTTCTTTTTGTTTTTTTTTGAGGCAGGAATCTTTCTGTGTTGCTCAAGCTGATCTTAAACTCCTGATCTTTCTGTCTCAGCCTTCCAGATAACTTTCAAGTGCCTGCCAGCACAAATGCTGAGGAGTCCACTGTTAATTTGTGTGCTACTGTAATGGCCTAGGAAAATGGGATAATGACTTTCATTTTACTGTTGTTCAGACTTAAAGTCTGGTGGTGCTTGATCTTTGCCCAACCCCTCCTAGCATACACCAGGATAGGAGTGACCTCGCCAGTTTCAAAAACTGGCCCAACCACACCCTGGGTGATGTTCTAATCTGGGAGGGATTTATGCAAATAGCTAACCCCCTGGTCTGTTTTTGTTAGGAATGCACACTCTTGGGAAACTTTATGAAATGCTTAATTCTTATTGGATATTGTAAGCCTGGGAAAATGCTTAATTCTTATTGATGTTACAAACTGTAACCAGTTGCTGCTGCTGAGACCCTATAAAAAGTCTCTCTCTGAACATAATTGGGTTGGCTTATTCCAGAGATAAGCAGCCCGCCAGCTGAAAGTAAAATACCTTACTACTTAATATTTCATCCACGTGGTATTGGATACTTTATCTCGACCCTTGGCAGTACTGGGGCTTGAACCTGCCCTGTGCACATGGTAGACACATACTCTCACTCCGAACTACACCCCAACCCCTGATGTTTTATAAAGTTGTTCAATTGTTACCTTGCTTTATGCGTTTACATGTAATTTTTTAAAAAAAATGTGATTCTAGTGTGATTCTTTTGGCTCTGCGTGTTAGTTGATTGATTTATGTGGAGATCTTTTATCTTTCATGTTGAAATCTGACAGTTTAAGATATTTCCTAGAATTGATTGTCCTGAGTTAATCTTCCCAGGTATCCAGTGAGTTTCAGGTACAGGATGTTTCTGGAAGGTTTTCTCTGGTGCAAGTTTTGCTATTAGCTCTGTGCTACTGCTCTGCTTTGGTCTCAGGGTCCCCCGTAGAAGTCATGTGCTTTCTCCTTTGAGTCCCTGTCTGCTTCCTCTCTGATCTTTTTATTTACTTGTGTCCGCCCTCATCTTTATTTTCCTGGTGTCTTTTTCTTCTATTTCTTCTTGAGCTAATCAATAAGCTTTTTGTTGCTGTCCCATTTTTACCCGTTTTTATTTGCACTTTAAAACTTTTCATCTGAAGTTCTTTACATAGATTCAAATGCTTATTTGAGGCTATTTCATTGTTATTTCATTCTTCTTCATAGCTGGGGGTGTGCATGGGAGATTTTCATACACAACGTATGTGAAGACTTGTCTCCTGGCTTTCTTTTTGGTGGTCCTGTGTGGATCTGCTGGTCTTCTTGTGCACGTTTGCAGGGTGGGCTGTTTCTCAAGGTTCCTGGACAGTCCTGGGTCTGGCTTTGCAACAGAGGCTATGCTTGTTGTGAATCCATTGATTTTGTGCTTTTTGTATGACTTTAAATGTTCTTCTTTCCTTCATTTAACACTCTGTTGCTTCTCCTGTTGTTTCTGCCTTTTTGTCCCCCAGAATCCATACATTTTGAAGAAGCCCCTTTAATTCATGCCTGTCCTTTTAAATTCCCTCTGCTTTCAAATCCCTTCCTTTTAATCCTGCTCTGACCTGGGCTGGCCCCTTTTAAAGGATCTGACATGAACCCTGGTTCAACATAGGCTTTATTAATTCACTTCTGTTTTCTCCCATTTTTTTTCTGGGAGCTGGGTCAGTCTGTGCTCCCTATAAACAGCTGCGTGGAGGCCAAAGCTTCAATTGTGCTGGGGTTTTCTGATTTCGCTCTTCTTGCTCATAATTGATTTGAAGATAACTTATACACACATCCCTTCATTTCTTGAAGACAGGTCTGCCTTTTACCATGTCAGGAGGAAATATTGGATGACAGGAAGCTAGGATGCCTCTGTTATTTTCAGCCACTTGGAAAACTTGTATAAAAACAGACAAATGTCCTGTCTTGGAAGAATTATAGTTTAGTCAAACAGTGCCTACCCAAAGCTCTGTTTATTTGGGACTTTTAAATTAATAATTATGGGGGCTAGAAAGATGGCTCAGTGGTTAAGAGCACTGGCTGGTCTTACAGAGGACCTGGGTTTGATTCCCAGTATCCACATGGTGGCCAACACTGTCTGTACCTCCAGTTCCAGGGGATCTGATGCCCTCTTTCTGGCCTCCGTGAACACTGCACAGCACAGGTACACTTACATACATGCAGGCAATACACTCATACACAAGAAAATAAAAATAATAAAGATTTTAAAAATTATGTTCTCTTACTCTTTAACGACAAATTTACAGTAAACTTGCATGAGAAACAAAGCTTTTAAAAAAAGCTACTTTTGGAGTGTAGAAATGGTTTGGCATTTAAGAGGGCCTACTTTGGATCCTAGTACTCAATAGGGTGGCTCATAACTACCTGTTACTCCAGATCCAGGGAGATATGATGCCTCTGGCCTCCATCACACCTGCACTCATATGCACATACACACCCCCACACACAGATACACACACAAATTTTTAAAAATAATAAAAACAAATCTTAAAAGAATAAAATAACAGCACTCGGGAGGCAGAGGCAGGCAGATCTCTATGCCTGGTCTGTATACCTAATTCCAGGTCAACTGAGGCTACAGGGAGATCCTGTCTCAAAACAACCAAAATAAATAAATAGACCAATAAAAATTAAAAAGCTACTTACTTTCTAGTTAAATAATAAGAAAAACTGTAAGGTTTAATAATGCTATTTACAAAGTCTTTCAGTGTCATATGGAGGGCAGATTTCTTCAGTCCCTTAGTTGAGCCCTAACAGATATCTCATGAGATATCTCATTAGATGTCTGAAGTTGACACTGAAGTTATCCCTCTTCCACTCAAGAGCCCTGAAAAAGTTCCCACCATGCTCCATCCTGCCTCGACCCTCTCCTTAGCCACGGTTCCCAAGTATATTGATACTATATTCAATTTCCAAGTATGATGGCACAGCTCAGCTTTTGGGTTCAAACTGATGTCTTGTGGTTGCGACAGCTTGTTTTCACAAGAAGTATGGTTTCTGCTAATCTCATCTGCAGAGAAAGACATATGGAAATTGTGACTAATGGGAACCACATATTGGAAAGTGTCATCACATATCTGCTTTAGCAGGAAAAGAGGCCCTCTGCTGCAGATCCAGATGCAGTTTCACGTTTTTGTTTGAGGTTAAGGGGCTCTGCAGAGCTAATACCACATTTACTCTTCCAGAATGGGACCCTCAGAGCCTCATCCCCACAGGCCTCAGTCGTGTATAGACTGATGCTAGTTCAGTCAAGGGCCATGCTTGTCAATCACATCTGAACTGAGGGACCCATCCCTCAGGCCTCCCTTGCATGGTATCTTTTCTCATCCAGTGCAGAGGTCTTCTCAGTGCCAGCCAGGGCTGGGTGCAGGCTGCTTTGAAAGAGAATTAATGGGCCCTCTGGAGAAATCTGATCGGTGAGCCTATGCTAGATGACAAACTACCCTGAAGCTTTGTGGTCTGAAACAAGACGGTTTGTTTAGCTTTGATTCCTTGGGTTGGCACTCTGAATGAGGCCAGCTGTTCTTCTGGGTGGCTCTCTTGGTTTTTTCTGGGATCCCTCACATGTCTGTGGTCAGCAGTGGGCTGGCTAACTGTCAACTACCATTAATCAGTCATGGAAGCCGAGGAGCATGCTGGCTCAGGGTAATCCCAGAACAAGGCAAATTTTGATTGGGCCTATGACCTAGTTAAGGATGATGATCCGTAAATTCAATATGATAGTCCTTTGTTGGTCTTCAAGCTTCACCACTGAGCACTATGCATCCCATACCCAGTGCTGCCATCATTGTTCAGAGAGCTCTAGGGGAATATCTTGCAGCATCCTGATGAGGCATAGATTATGGAACGGCAGAAATAAGTTTCCAGTTATCCAGAGTAACCTCCAGCTTGAATGCGTACTTCATTAGAAGGTGAGTGAGTTTCCCATCACTAGCAATAGTTAAGCAGAGCCAGACAGTCCATAATCAGTCCAGGTTCTACTTTAGAGCCTCATGACTTGACAGACAGCACTGCCTTCATCTCCCAAAGATTTAGATGCCAGCTGATGAGCTGATCTTCAAGATCCAACTCAAACATCCTGAGATACCATTGCTTATCTCCTTAAAAAAAGTACACCACAGGGGTACAGAGCTGTTCTTCCACCAGACACCTCTGCTCCCTGAGCTGTCTGCCCCCTTGAGCTAGCCTCTGCACCCTGAGCCTGCCTCTGCCTCCAGTTCAGCAGCAATCTTTCTTCCTACCTCCCCAAGCCCCCGTGTCCTGTTTACCCACTTCTGCCTGCTCTCTACTCCAGCTATGCAGACCCATTCAGTCCTTAGCCGTTTCTGACCCTGGAACCTGAGCTTTCTCCTATCCTCTGTTCACAATCCCCTTGTTTCAAAAATCTCCTTGCTTGGTCCAACCAAAGGCAGTTGTCAGCTGACCCTATGCCTTTCTTGTACCCTCCTCAATGTCCCAGACAAAGACAAGCCACGGGAAACCATGACACATTTATGACTTGTTATGCACTGCAGTTATTAAATATTCTGTTGTAGGTTAGGGAAAATCTCATTGTGTTACTTTAATTTTGTAAAAGACATTTTTGAAATCCCAATTTGGCTTTTATGGGTTTTAAATTTATGTTTGTACTGAGAGTGTAGCTTAGTGGTAGACAACTTGCCTAGCATGCATGAGGCTCTATGGTGTGTGTAAAAAGACAAACAGACATGATAGACATATAGATAGATAGATGATAGACAGATAATATATAGACACATATGTATGTGTGTGCTTACTAAATGTCAGCTGGAGTCTCCCTGTCTCTTAGTCTCAGCTTGAAGTCTATATAACTGGTAGATATCTGAAGTTCATCTAGTTTTTGTGAGTTCCCAAGGGTACATTCTCTCTGACCTCCTGTGCCTTCAGGCTCCTGCTGTCCCACGCACTATATACCCAGACTTGAATAAGACTTGGCCCCTTCTTCCAGTTCCATCCCTCCCCTAAACCCTGATAAAACCAATAAAACAAGACAAAAAGTGAACATAAGGGGTTTAGAGTTGAGAAGCCCTAGCTGGCCTAGCTTCTTCCTACCAGTATAGACCCAACCAACTGCCAGGGGCCTGTGTGGCTGAAGATATCCCATGGTGGGACACAGGATCTTATCTGAGCTGGCTGGTGGGGATGCCTCTGTTGGGACCAAGTCTTTGAGCAACTGGTCTAGACTGCAGTCTTCTCCAGCAGGGGTGAATATGTTGATCTTGTCTCTGATCACTAGGCCTGGAAGTCGGAGGTCTCTGAATTCTTCCCACCTCTAATGTTTTATGGGAGTGAACTTCTGGCTTTGAAATTTCTCAGTAACCTGAGAGACGGAGGAAGGGAAGAGGCAAGAGGCCCAAGGAGGGGGGTGTGAGGGAAGACCTGTCACTTCGCCCCTGCCTCACAGACTGAGTCATTGGTGCTGACGAAAGTCCCTGCCAGAGCACAGACCAAGCAATGTCTCTTCATAAATCTCTTTCCCAGGCAACAGCTGTTTGTTTGTATTAAAACAGGAACATGATAACAGAGCTATAAGTAGTTCCTTACTCAGCTGAGCAAGGCAGGGTGTTGGAACAACTGAACCAGATCCCTGGAGGAAGAAGTCAGGGCTCCTTGCCTACACAGGAAGAGAGCTAAGTGGTGTGGAGCCTCATAGCTGCTGTGCACAGCTGGACTGACCAAGCATCCCAACAGCAGCCAGAAACCAGCTGGGTCAGGTGAGCCAGAGTAATGTGAACCTGTGCTTCATCCTATGCTGGTGCATATCCAGCTGCCAGGGACCTGATGACCATAGCAGGCAGGATTTGAACTTCTAATCTGATCTGGCTTCTCTGCACCTGTCTGAACTGGCTTGAGGACTGGGGCCAATCAGATTACCTGTTGGGAGCACGCCTCTGTGAGGTTGTTCCTGGCTCCAGCCCCTTCATGCTATGAAACACTGGGGAAATGATTGACACCCTCCAAGTCTTAGTCTGTCATCTGTGAAAGGAGGCTGTGGAGATGACGACCTTCATATTTTTCAAAGCATCAATAATCTGTATCATTCTATGCAGAGAAACCCCAGGATTTATCAAACTTGGAAAAAGCACATCTCTATGACATATTGAAAAAAGAGAATTCTTTTCCTCTAGAGAATAAAAACCTAGTAGAAAATGTAGTTGATTACTAACATATCCACACAGCCCAGAAGATGCCAGTAGGCTGCTCACTGGGCAGTGCTGGGATGCAAAGCCTCAGTGAGCCTCTGCTCTATCATTGATGGAACTGCCCCATGGAATCTCACCTCTGATTCTTCAGTTCCCGCCTGCCCAACCCCTACACAGGAGCATAAGTGGCCCGCTGGTCCAGGCTGGACGTCACAGTCTGGGGCACAGTGGTGTCCTCCGCCTACCCTCCCATGTGAGGCTGTTGCTTTGTTGGTTCTCAAGTTCCCAAACCCCTTCCTCTTTAGACCATGTGCTTGTTTATGTTCTTGGCTCCTGTGTAAGTTACTTGTTGCTAAGACAGAATACCTAGTAGATCTACTTTGGCTCCGTGTCAGGGGATACTGGTCCTTCAAAATGGTAAGGCATGGCAGCAGGAGCTTGTGGCATGGCTTTGTCACGTCTGCATGAATCAGGAAGCAGAGAGATGAGTCTGAAATGGAACCAGGCTGTGACCCAATGCCTACTTCTAGTTGTCTACATCTATCAGCTAGACCCTAAGTCCCAAAGGTTCCACAACCTGGGGGACTTTTGCATTCAAACTATAACATTTTCCTCAGCCATGGCTCTGGTTCCCCAGCCCTGTGAGGCTGCTTCAGCCTTAACAGTTAGTCACATGACCAAAGGTTTTTCTACTCCTTCCTTAATCAAGGAGCAGGAATCCCATAAGTTGTGATTTTTTGAACCAGCATTTTTTGCCAACAGCTTGAAACCCATGCTCTGCTAGAGAACTAAAAGAATAAGAATAAAGGACTGGAGAGACGGCTCAGCAGTTAAGAGCACTGGCTGCTCTTGCAGAGGACCTGGGTTCAATTTCCAGCACCCACATGGCTGCTAACAGCCATCTATAACTCCAGTCCCAGGAGACCTGACACCCTCTTCTGACCTCCTTGGGCATCACACAACACAGGTGTTCCTACATGCATGCAGGCAATATACTCATACACATAAAATTAAAATAACAAATAAAATATTTTTAAAAGAATAAGAATATGAGCTAAGAGAGAAAATTATCTTTGAGTTCTTTAAAAAAAAAACAAAAAAAAACCAACCTCCCAATGGATGTATCACATCGCCAACCACATGCAGGGCTCCGTCCTCCCTTTTCTCTGCTGGACTTTGGCCAGGCCACTGAACCTCCGGGCCTGGGCCATCCATCCATAAAACAAAACTCCAACCCTATAGCTTTGTGGCTAATATTAAGCAGAACATGGGCACCCTGCCACGCTTGGCACACACAAAATGCCACTACCGACTGAGTGCATTAGGTGAGTGAATAATCAAAGGCCATCTTGGTTTATTTTCAAGGTCTTTTGAGGCTTTGATGTTGTGACACATGCACCTTAGTGGGAAATAAAATTTCTCTCAACTCTTAAAACAGGAAGCAAATGTATTTCCTATTTTAATCGGAAAATTAAAGACTAAGTCAAAGACAGTTCCATTTACCTGGCTGTTGAACAAACAAACAGAAGGAATCTTTAGGAATCCCACCTTATCTGTGGCCACTGCCATGAATTAATTAACAGTGTAAATCCTAGGCGGATCACTTTTAAAGTGCAGTTTTGTTCGCTTAAGGCTGCAGAGTAATTGTAGTTAAGCGAATATCTGACAATCAGCAGTAGCCACAGAGAGACTGACTAGAACAACACACCGCTAGCCCAGCAAGTATTTCAGTAGAATTGGCTTGGCCAAAGGTTTCTGAACTGTCTACCTTCCTCTCAGTGGGCCTTGCTGTTCATTTACTTGGTCAAGCACCTTTCTCTACCAGTGCACAAAGTAGTCAGCGTTACTTCTGTTACAGATAGGACCTCCTTCTAATTAGTAGGGTCCCAAAATTCATACTTTTATTATGGAGGGGAATAAAGAAGGTAATATAAGCTGATTTTATAGAGGGATTTGCGTGTTGGAGGCTTCAGAAAGACCCACTGCCAACAATCAGTCGACAGTTAACTAAGTATATAATCTCTCTTAAGGGCTTTGTAGGCATGAGCTCACCATACTTGTGCGAGAAGGTATTATTGTGATTCTCATTTTAAAGATGAGAGAAGTTCAATACTTGCCAAAGTTTATATACACCAAGTGAGTGGTGGAATTGGTATTCGTAGTGCAGTACTCTGGCCCCTGTTCTCCTTGATAATGACACCCTTCTACAGCCTTTGAAGTGATGACTGACAAGCCCTCATACACCTGTGTTTAGCTGTCTGTCGGCGTGGAAGGCTCGTCAGCCGGCACCATGTCCAGGTTAGAGGAAGCTGCAGTGAAGAGGTTAGGGAAGCTCGTCCGTCATGATTCATGTAGACACTGCAAAGTCACAGAAAGTGATGTCGGGTTCATTCAAGTACTGCATTTGAGAAGGGGTCAGGACACTCCAGATGCTCCAGTGTTGAGGCTCTGTTTCTATTTCTGGTCCCTCCCTCATCAGTGTGAGAGCACAGCCCCAGCTCCTGAGGTGGCAGCTGTAAAGTTCATGTTATATTTTAAATGTGAAATGTCTCCACGAGCTCCTGTGTTGGAACACTTGGTCTCCAGAGGATGTACTGTTGGGGGGGGAGGTAGGTGGGGACCTATCTGGAGGAAGTGGGCTGCTGGGGAGTGGGCTTTCCACTTCCAGGTCTAGTCTCTGCTTTCTGATTCATGAAGAGGTGAGCCAGCTGCCTCAAGCGCCTGCTGCCGCAGAGTTTGGGGTGGGAATCACTGTGAAAAAGCATCATGTGTTCCCTGACGTGAAACCGTGAGCCTCAATAAACAAATTCTTCTGCCCCTAAGTTCTTTCTGTCAGCTGTGCTGTCACGGTGGAAACAGTGACCAGAAGAGTTCTTCGTTTGCTTTCTTCCCCTCCGGCAGTGGTAGCCCCTGGTGCTTGATGGTGGCTGGGACTGCAGTGCAGGACAGGTGTCAGAGGCGGTGTCCAGCTGCCACAGTCATGTGGTACCGGGGCCATGTCCAGGGGCCAGTGGTGGCACCAGTCGTGATGATAGCAGCCACCGCTGAGGTAGCCCAATAAAGCCCATCCTTGGCATGACCTTGGCAGTGGACAAGTGGCTCAGTATCGTAGTGTCAGTTATCGTCATGTCTCACCACTTGGGGCCAGCCCGAGTGGACTTTGGGGGGCCAGCCGGAGGGGTTGGGGGCGAATAGACGCAGAGTCAAGCCGCAGACTCCGGGAGTTGGATGGGAAGCAGGCCAAGTGCATGGCCAACTCGTTTATTAAATAGGTGCAAAAGCTCTTATAGGTCTGGATGGGGGCGGGGGGGTCCCAAATACAGCCAATAGTATGTTTGTCCCCAGGTAGGCAGGTTCTTTCCAGGTGCTGGTCTCACAGCTAGCCCAAGTATAACACCACACCCACAGGAGCCATTCCTCTATTCCTCCTAACAGGTGGCCTGGCTAGGCCCACCTTGCATTATGCCCAACAGCTCAGGCCACCTGACAGCCGGCAGGGTCACACCTGATTCTCCAGGCTCCCCTCAGCAAGTCCCCTTGCCAAGACTCCCTTTTCTGTTTGAATGGGCTAGAATCCTGTCAGCTGTCTACACTCTTGGGCCATGGCTGGAGTCAGAGGGCTAGAATGCAGGTGCCTAAGCCAGCACCAGTTTAGAGCACCAGCTGATATCCCATCCCTGGTTTCCCAGCCCTCTTCTGATCCCATGAGTAAGTAACCTATATCCAACGGGAATAACTATTGCTATGGCCAACTTGAAAATCCTGATCTGCTTGACTACCAGGTTTCTTATTCTATGCCAATAATCCACATTTGGTTGGTCTTATACAAACAACCTTATATGTTTATATGTAACAGCCTAAGAGTTTGGCTAAGGTAGGTTTTTCCCTGAGGTACAATATTCCCTTGTCATATTAATAAATTCAGTCTTCAGTTGAATCCATAGATGCGTATGCCCCCTGGGGACACATAGCTTGCGTGTGTGTGATCGAGACTCATCTCAGAAACACCTCCCATGTTCATGGACTGGGAAGAAAGGGGCAAAGCGTAGGGTCAGAAAGCCCTGCCTGGAATTCTAATCCCACTTTCAGGTGGCGATGTCTGCCCTTTGGTGCATTCTGACCCAGTGAGCCTCTTTCCCTCACCTGCTAATGAGTGACAATAGTTCTGACCGCACAGGTTTGCTGCAGAGATTACATGAGAAACCAAGCCCAGCCCAGAACCAGGATGGGTCCCCAGCAGATGTAAGTACTCCAGAAGAGCCAGCCAGCCGCAGTGTCAGTCATAATGACACAAGCTCCTGGTCTTGAGTACGAGCTCTCGGGGGAGATAGGGCAGCTCTGAAAGCTGAATGTGGAAGGAAAAATCCAGAGGAGGCAGCTGTGTAAATGACCTGACCCTCCCAGGAGCAGCACCTTCCGGGGCTGTGATAGTTTAATGTCAGCTTGATACAACCTAGAAACTGACTTTTCTCTGAGGAGGAGGGTCTTAATGAGAAATTGTCTAGCTCAAACTGGCCTAAGTGCATGTCTGTAGAGGATTGCTTGGATTGTTGAGGTGGGAAGACTCACCCTGAATGTGGGCAACCCCATTCCCTAGGCAGGGGAGCCTGAATGCAAGAATAGAAGGTGCAGAGAGTGAGTAACAAAGTTCCATGCATTTGTTCTCTCTCTGCTCTCGACTATGGATGTGAGGCTTTAGCTTCCTGCCTTGACTTCCCCACAATGATGGAGTATAACTTGGAACTAAGACAAGTAAACCCTTTCCTCTCCAAGTTGCTTTTTGATCAGGATGTTTTAGTACAGCAACAGAAATCAAACCAGAACACCATCAAGGCACTGGGGCTCTGGGGGGTGCGAGTCCAGATTTGGAGCTGGTATCTATTTCTTCAGAGCCACCGCCTGCAGCGTGGTTCTAGGCAAGGTGTCTGAGGGCTTTTGCAAGGTTGTACTGCCCTTCCCAGCCTCTTATCTGCCCCTTTAATCCTCCAGCACCAGATTATCGAGCAGGTCCAGACATTTAATTAACCAAGCCCTCCCCTTCCCTGCAAACCTCTTTCTCCTTTGGCACAGTTGGCTTCAGGCCAGGCCTTCTGTGCCTCCAGTTAAGCCTGGCGCTTGACACCCAGCAGCCCCAGTAATGAAGTAGATAGACCCTACAAATGGACACTCCCAGAGCTCAGAGTCAGTCTGCCCCCACTCTGAGCCCTGTGTGATCATCGCCCTTCCTAAAGCTTCTGTTCCTCAGCTTTCTTTTCCCTTGGAGTCTTTTGACTCCTAAGTTTCTTCTTCTGTTGGCTTCTGAATTTTGTTTGCATCCTCCCATAATTCATAGGCTGAGATCCTAAGCCTGGCACTGCAGAACGTGACTGTGTTTAGAGACAGGGCTCTTGAAAAGGTGACTGTGGTAAGGCTAGCTCATATTCCTGGGCCTTAATCCAAATTTACCAGTGCCTTATAAGAAGAAGCGATTGAGAGGCGGCCATGGAAAACACAGGAAGAAGACATCTGTCTTCTAGGCAAAGAGAGGTGATGAGGCCACCTACCTGGAAGCACCTCACCAGAACTTCTGCCCCCAGAACTGCGAGACAGCGGCTCACTGTGACAGCTCTGTCCGCGGCATTCGCTATGCTGGCCCCAGTCACTCGACAGAAGCTCCCTGCTCAGAGCCGGCTGGTCTTGGCACTCAGCCCTCCACCTCACCCACATTTTCACAGAAATCCCACTGAAACCTTTTGTGTTGGCCGCAGAGCTGGTGGAACAACGAAAGCGCATGGAACTGAAAGCTGGACACTGTGCATACTCCGCTTCTGGCACGTCCATGTCCGGCTTCTCCCCTCCGGAGCAGCCCGGACCCCAAGATTCTTCCCCTTCTTCTTGTCGGGCTTCATTCTCTTTATGGACTTCTCATCCAAGATCTTGTGCTTAATAGGGTTTTCCACACTGGAAAAATTCTCTGATTTAAGGGTGAGGAGACAAACATTCTTGTTTCTTGTCCCTCCAAAACAACCTTCGTGTTGATAACCATGGAAGAAGTGGTTTTCAAACTTTCCCTCTCATGTTAGAATTCTTCCTTCCCCCAAAATACCTTATGCAGAACCACAAGATGTGAAACATGGTCTTAAAATATATATATAGCCTAGCACGATGCTGCACACCTGTGTAATTCAGGCATTAATGAGGTAGAGGCAGGAGAATCGGGAGACACAGCCATCCTGAGCTACATGATCTCCAAAACCCAGAAACAATTATGACAGAATTCAGATGACGTTAAATTGTTTCATGCTGAATGAGTGATTCAGTGGCATTGTGTGCACACAGCTCCTAAGGTGTCAATGACGCGGCAGCCATGACCCCTGTCTAATTCTAAAACACTTTCATCACTCCAAAATAAAACCCTACACCATGAAGATGGTCTGCCTTCTGTCCCTACGGATTTGTCAGTTCTGGATATTCCACATAAATCACACATGTGACCTGTCTGGTTAATTTTTTTGAGGCTTATCAGAGTTGCAGCATGAATCATTGCTTCCTTTCCATGACTGAATAATATGCTATCGCATGGCTAGACTGCTTCTCTGTAGACACAGTGTTCTACTCTGTTTGAGCCCAAGGTGTTGAAGTCCTTTGCATTGAGCTTTCCCCTGGAAAAGCTCCAAAGGCTTCCCAGGAGCCTAGCAGCATTCCTGGTATCCAGGGATTCTTTGACAAAAAATGCTGGCTTCTTTCCCTCAGGGGTTCTGACTAGTGGCAGATCAGCGCCTTCTGTGGGTGCTTTTGTTTAATGATCACTAATGGAAGAATCCTGGGAGGCAGAGACAGTGAGGCAGGGGAATCCTTAGGTGGGTGCCTGTGATTTTACTGGGTCAGCAAGTCTCTTCCATCGCTGGAGGCAGGCAGCCTGCCTATCAGCAATCCAGTCACCCAGTGCTTTTTATGACTTCACTGTTGAAACTCAAGCCACGCCTGGGTAAGTACATTCTGCACACACCAACAGGTGCCAGACTGCAGCGTCACCCTAGTTCCACAAGTTTGCTTTGTCTTTGTCTTTCTATGGTATTTGCAGTGGAATTTTCCCAGGTATACACAAGGAGCCCTGTGAACATGTGACTCCTTTCTAGAAAGACAAGTCTGTCCCCTGATCTAATGCATAAAGGCAAGTCAGTGACTCCTGGCACTGCTCCTGACCAGGACAGTCCTGCTAGGTGTGACCAATCAGATAGCAGGGGCCTGTGGTTAGGATAAGCCTGTTCTGAAAAGAGCTGCTGACAGAACCACAGGGAAAATGTCAGTGTGAAGGCCCAAGGAGTGACCGTCCAGGAGGCGCAGAATCCCAGACGGGACGGCTTGGATCATCGCAGCCACAGCCCAGGTATGAAGCGAGCTGGTTTACACCAGCACTAGGGTGGGGACAGCCATTTTTCCAACTAACTGAGATGAGGCAGGGCCTCTGCTTAGATCTCAGAGGCTTTTGAATGGCGCAGGAGAAAGTCCAGTTGCCCAAAAGCAGGAGTCAGGTGTGCTGCCACCTCCACATTGCATTCCGGAAGGTAGGTGGAAGGCAGAGTTGGGCACCTGCCAGTCTGGCCTGGGGAGACTGAGCGGTGGGGATCATGGAGATTCCAGGAGAGGATTCCAGCATGATTCTCTAGCCTCCCTCTGTGGTCTGGGGCTCACACTGCACCAGGAGGAGTTTTGCTGTTCTCTTCAGTCTGCTTAAAAAGCGAATTCACCACCTGGGAGATAGAGGCGGGAGGAACTCGAGGTTCTCCTTGGCTATGTAGTTTGAGGCCTCGCTGGGCTGCATGAGATCCTGTTAGAAAAGGAAAATCTAGTTCAGATAGCTTTTTAAAAAGTTCTTGAATTTAGTGAATAAGTGTCAAAAATTAATACTACTTCAATATGAAATTTAATTTCATATAGTTTGACCTGCTAGGTGCAAACGAGTTAATAATTGATAAAGGAATGGTTTCAACATTTCTAATAAGGGATAATCTTCGAAATGAACATAAAACATAAATTGAAGAGATCTGTCTTTTTGAGACATGGTCTCCCTGTAGCCCCAGCTGGCCTAAAACTCACTGTGTGGAACAGGCTGGCCTGAACTCACAGAGATCCACCTGCTTCTGCCTCCTGAGTGCTGTCAGGACTAAAGACATGTGCCACCACTCCCCTCAAGATCAATTTTAAATAGATGGATTGTTTTACATTCTGTGAGCATGATAAGAATGGGGGCGTTCACAGCAAATGACATGAAATATTAATGCACTGTTTCCCCTTAATTAAAAAATTAGGAATGAGACTTGAGCACTAAGGTAATGTCACTGCCCTTTTGTGAGCTTGGAGGCATTTTATTTTATCTTTCTAGTACTGGGGATGGAACCCAGGACCGTGTGTGTTCCAAGGCAAGTGTTTCCTGCCATTGAGCCACATCCCAGACCCCAGAAGCATTCTAAGTGGGCCTGCTCACAATATTTACATCTTTGTAAAGGTTTTTAATTTTTAATTTATTTATATTAATGTTACGTGTATGAGCCTTTTCCTTACATGTATGCAAGAATACCACAAGTGTGCAATGCCCACGGAGGCCAGAAAAGGGAACCAGATCCTCTGAACTGGAGTCACAGATGGTTGTGAGCTGCCATATGGGTTCTGGTTCTCTGCAAGAGCAACACCAGTGCTCTTAACCAATGAGCCATCTCTCTAGCCTCACAATCTTTACATTTTGTTGATTAGTGATTATTCAGTACATGTCCACTATACTGATTGCTCCATCAATGTTGGTTGAATGACTAAGCAAACCAAAGGGTGAATTTTGTTTTCTTTTTAAAAAGTATTGCCTATCTATCCATCCCTCCATCATCCATCTGTCCATCTATCATCTATCTATCTATCTATCTATCTATCTTGTGGGTGTGTGTTTGTTCATGCGTGGGCACATGTGAGCTTAGCTCCCATATGGAGGTCAGAGGATGACTTTGGGGTGTTGGGTCTCATCTTCTATCTTACTGAGGCAGAGTCTCTTGTTTCTGCGCTGCTTGAACTTGAGGCTAAAGCCAGTAAACATCCAGACATTCAACTGTCTCTGGCATCCATCTTCCTGGAGGAACGCTAGGATTACAGATGGGTACCATTGCGTCTGGCTTTTTACTTAGGTCCTAGGGATTTAGGTTTGCAAAGCAAGTAATTTTACCCACTAAGTCATCTCCCCAGCTAATTTTAATGTTTCCTGAGGAAATGCCATGATGTAAGCTCTGTGTCTATGGACTAAATCTTGAGTTAAAAGGCAAGAAGGGGTCTGGAGATATAGTTCAGTGCAGAGTGCTTGTCCAGCCTGTCCATGGCCCAGGTTCACTACCCAAGACCCCACTGAAAGGATATCTGGTTGTGGAAATTTTTCAGGACTGAAAATATATAGTAAAAAGAAAAGAAGGCAGGAAAATGAGCCCCATCTCTGACTTCCGGCCTGCCCAAATGGAAGCTCCATACTTCCCATCTCCCTTTCCCCACTGGTTCAGACTGGTTATCTTTATCTAAGATATCAGCTCTGAAAGTCTCTGATTTTTAGAAGTTCCTCTGGTTTAGCATCTCTGGTTTAGTTTTTCCATGTAAGAAAAGTAAAGGTAAGACAGGCATGGTGGTGTACACTTTCAATCCCAGCACGTGGGAGGCAGAGGCAGATAGATCTCTAAGTTCCAGGCCAGCTGGGGCCACAAGAAGACCCTGTGTCAAAGAGATTAAGGAGAAACAAACAAAAAAAGTAAAGGTATGGGACTGGAGAGATGGCTCAGCTCTTGCAGAAGACCAAGGTTCAGTTTCCAGCACCAATGTGGTGTAGTAGTTCCAAAGGTTCTGACACCTTCTTCTGGCCTCTCTGGGCATTGCACGCTCATGGTGCACTTATATACATGGAGACAAAACACTCATAACACATAAAATAATTAAAAGCAATGAAAGAAAAGGGAAAAAGAAGAAAGAAAACCATGTTCCTTGATGGCTCTATATAAGAAAGAAGTAAATGTAGCAGCTTGGTTCATGAACTCAGTTAGGTGACAGAGGCACGGGGTGGAGGTGGGGCCTCTCTGCGGCCACCTGTATGGAACATATCCTGCTAATGATGATCATTGGTAAACATTGTCACTGAGGCCCCACCGTGTCATTCTATTGTCTCAGGGGCTTCATAGTAATATTTATTCCTGGCCTGGCCCCAACTACCTATTTTCCTCAACAAGAAAATGGTTCTGCTTTCATGAAAACATGTACAGAAGTGAAACTGATTTGATGGAACAAGTGTTTAAAGAATGGTAAAAACCATATGTTGTTGGAGAGAAATAGATTTCACGCCTCCTAATGTTAGACACTGGGTTCTGCTGTCACCAACAGTGGGTAGCCTGGCACACCGAGTTTCTGGGCTGAATACAATTAGGAGCAGCAAATCTTCCTGGGAACCGGGCTCCTTGGCAGACGAACCCCTTTTGTCACTCCGTGTATATGCACGTGTGTGCACTGGCTTCAACGCAGATTCAGGAACAAACTTGCCCCGCGGAAGCTCCTGCCAACCACGGGGCTGGGAATGAAAACACCAGCCCGTATTGGGAATGGAGTCTGGGTGGCACATTGCGGAAGAAAACCCTTCAAAAGTAATTTTCCATGATGTGGCCGCAGAGATAAACATTTGCCAGCATCTGGCTCCGAGTTTGGGGAGATGAACAGAGAGAGAAAACCCCAGCTCTCCTTCCAATTTCTAGGTGTTTACGCCCTTTCGTTTCTTCCAGTCACTCTGACAACATTCTGAGGGACGCTGGGTACCCTGAGTCACCATGGGCAACGAGAACAGCACCTCGGACCACCAGGTGGGTGCAGGAAGCATCATCTCTCTCCCACTGCACAACTCTCTTAGCTGATCTGACCACACTCCTTCCCCTCCACTTCCCCCCAACATCTGGTCTCTGCCCAGGGAGGAACAAGCAAAGACCGAGCTGCTGCGGTCAGGGTTCACGTGGCGGATCTGTACCGTGGAGCACTTCCTCTTTACATTTTCAGAATTCTTTTAACACGAAGGCTGCTCACGTTTTAAGCCACGAAGCCTCCTTTTTATTCCGTGCTTTAAAAATCGATATAATGAGAATTTGTCACATTTTTTCCTGATTGTGCATATTTATCAACTTCCGTGGATTCTACAGAGATTAAAAAGTTTTTCAAATGTATGAATGTTCATCTGACTTAATGCAAATGGTTGTTTTCAGGTCAGAAAAGGTTTTCACAATTTTAGAATGGGTTTTTTAAAAAAAAATTTATTTTTTGTGAAGGAGTATATTGCCCACGTGTATGTAAGTGCACCCGTGTGATGTGTGATGCCTGTGAGGGTCAGAAGAAGGTGTTGGATACCCTGGAATTGGAGTTACAGATGGTTGTTAGTAGCCATGTGGGTGTTGGGAATTGAACCCAGATCCTCTGCAAGAGCAGTTAGTTCCCTTAACCACTAAGCCGTCTCTCCAGCCCCAAAGAATGGATTTTTAACTGCTTCATTATGTGTAAGTCTGGGATAATAAAACATACCCAAAATTTTGCCATTATCCATTTTAAGTTTGAAAATATTAGCTCAACGCCCTGGTGAACAAAGTCTGAGAGACACTTTCCCATTTGTCTCACAAAGGGTGGAAATTTTGCATTAGTGGTATGGAATTCTTTGAATGAGGAAATTGGGTCTAAATGGCACCCTGGAGCTGAAGGATGCCTCAGTTGGTGAAGTGCTTGCTATGAGGACCTGAATTTGATCCTGCAGAACCCACATCAAAAATCCAGGAGTGGTGGCACACACATACTGTGATCCCAGTGCTGGGGAGGCAGAGATGAGTGGGTCCCTGGAACTCACTGGCCAGCCAGCCTCGCCCTGTGGGCAGATTCCAGGTTGAGTGATAGACCCACATCTCAAAGAACAAGGTAGACGACAGCTGAGGAATGACACCCAGTATTCAGCTCCCCACACACATGCATGCATGTACACACATGCACACACATAGACAAACCAAAAGTAGCCTATTGCTATTTGTATTCCCACTTCCTTTTTTCTCAGGCAGGACAATATAAATGTGAAAAGAAAAAGTGGACAACTCAGGGGTTTTAGGAGACAAGCAAGATGTAACAATTGTGGGTATGAGACCACAGGGAGAGATAATAATTGGGGCAAGCAAGTAGGTCTGGCCTAATGGAAGAAGTGTCATTGGCAACAGCTGATGGTCACCATGTGCAAAAATGGGCCAGTGCTACAAGACTGTTTCATTTTTTCAAGAGACGTCAGAAGCTTGTGTTTTTCAATCAAGTCTTAAATGTTTTATATATTTATTTATTTAGGGGAAGTATGTGTATGTGAGCATGCACATACTACAGCATACATGTGGGGGGTCAAAGGATAACTTTGGGAGTTGGTTCTCTCCTTCCACTCTATGGGTCTCTGGGGATTGAACTCAGCTCATCAGGCTGGGCAGTAAGTATCCTTACCTGCTGAGCCATTTTAGCAGTCCTTATTTTTTTTAATTAAACTTTTAAGTCTCAGATAGTGGTAGATTTATGTGTAATGTTAAGAATGAATACAGAGAGAGTCCATATGTCCTTTACCTAGTTTTCTTCAAAAGTAACATCCTTCAAAATTATTTTACATTATCACAATGTTGACATTGAAATGGTCAAGACTGCAGAACTTTTTCATAGCCACATTCTTCTTGTTGCTCTTATACCACACAACCATCCACAACCCTGGCAATCAATAATATTCTATAGTTTGGTCATTTTAGTAACATAGAAATAGGGTCATACACTGTGTTGTCTTTGGGGACTGGTTTGTTCAGTGGGAAGAATTCTTTTGATACATCCAAGCTGTTGAATACCAGGGTTCATATTCACTATGGAATAGTGTTACACGCTATGTAGGTACAATACAGTTCTTCAAATCATTGGCCCATTGAAGTACATGTTTTGTTTCTAGCTTGGGGTGATTGCAAATGAAATTGCTATGACTCTGTGTGTGTGCATGTGCGTGCGCGCACACACACACGTGCATACACACTTTCATTTCTCTGAGATTAGCACCAAGAGTGCAATTTCTGCATCATATGATTGCATGTTTAGTTTTATAAAGATTTGGCAAAGTGTTTCCAGTCACTATGTCCTATTTCCTTCCCACCAGCAATCTGTGAGTGATCTAGTTTCTCTGCTTCCTGTCCACTATTTGGTGGTGCTTCTGTTTTGGTGTTTGCTGTTAGACGTGCTATGGTGGCTCATTTTAGCCTTAATTTGCTTTTTGCTGATGGATAATGATGTTGAAGACATCCACATGCTTACTTACCACCCATTGACAGTCATTCAGTTTGATTAGCGCTTTCTGTTCCTGAAGTTTCAGTTCAACACAGTGTGGTGGTTTGAATGGGAAGTGTCCCCCGTAGGCTCAGGTGTTTGAACATTCAGGTCTCAGTTGGTGGCCCTGTTTGGGGTGGTTTATGAAGTGCAGCCTTAGTGAAGGAAGTATGTCACTAGGGGTGAGCTTTGAGAGTTTGTAACCTCTCCCACTTCCAGCTCACTCTGCTTCACGTTTGCAGTTGAAGATGTGCGCGCTCAGCTCACTGTTTCTGCTATACCTCCCTGTTGTAATGGATTCTCCCTCTGGAACTGAAGCCCAAATAAACTCTTTCTTGCATAAGTTGCTTTTGGTCATGGTCTTTTATCATAGCGACAGAAAAGTAACTACTGCAAAAGTTAGTACCAGGTAAGGGGTGTTGCTGTGAAGAACCTGACCATGTTTTTGGGGGAATGTGGAAGATTTGGAACTTTGGATTAGAAAAGTTGTTGAATACTGTTAAACAGAGCTTAATGGGCCTTTCTAGTAGGAGCCTAGATGGCATTAGTGCCAAGAGTAATGTGGTCTGTGGAGGCCTGGCTTATGTGGTTTCAGAGGGGAACATCAGAGGGGAACAAGGTATTAGCATCTAAACTAGAGCCCATTCCTGTGATATTTTGGCATAGAACCTGATTGACTTCTGCCCCTGCCTCAGGAACTTGCTTGAATTTAAATTAAAAAGTGATGGACTAATTTTTTTGGTGGAGGAAATTTAAGATAGCATAATATCTGTAGAATAGTTATTGTTGATATCTCCTACACAGATCTATGAGGTGTGGTGGTGCTTTGGTCAGAGAGAGAGAGAGAGAGAGAGAGAGAGAGAGGGGGGGGGGAAAGAGAAAAAGACGGAGAAAGAGAGATCAAACCTACATCTTGTACTTTACCAAAGTTAACTCAACATGGTTCATGGACTTGAGTACTTTAAATATTTTAGGAAAAAATTATAAGAGAAAACCTTCAGTATGTAGGGGTAAGCAGAGATCAGACTTGATAGTAAAAGTTTTCTCTCTCTGTCTCTCTCTAAGACGGTCTCACATAGCTCAGGCTGGTTTCAAACATGCTATGTTGTAGAGGATGGAGTTGAACTCTTAATACTCCTGTCTCCATCTTTAAATGCTGGAATTACAGGTGTGTGCCACCTTGCCTGGCTTTTTTGTTTCCTTAAGATTTTCTTTTCTTAGGGTAGTTTTAGATTCATAGTCTTCCTCATTATCGACATCCTCCACCACAGCGATACATTTGTTAGAACTGACAACCTTATATTGACACATCATGTCCTGCATTACGTGACTTCATCCTTGATGGTGTACATCCTGTGGGCTTTGACAAAGGTGCAATGGTACCTCAGTACTGTAGAATGGTGTCCCTCAAAATCCTCTGTGCTTTACCTTTTATTTCAAACTCCTGGGAACCACTGATCTTTTAAACTATTATTTTATATTTTTTTATTATCGGCATTATGTGGGGGAGGCATACATGCTATGTTGTTGGGGGGTCAGAAGATAACTTATGGAGTCAGCTCCTCCCACCTTTTTGTGGGTTCTGGGGATGGAATTAAGGTTGCCAGACTGGTGTGGCAGTGTCTTTAACCATCTGAGCCAACTCACTGGATCTTTTTATTGTTTTCATAGTTGCATCTTTTCCACAATGTCACATAATTGGAATTAAATAGTGTTCAGTCTTTTTGGATCAACGTTTTTCATTTAGCAAAATGCATTTAAAGTTCTTCTTTGTTTTTTCATGGTCTGATAGCTCATTTCTTCCTAGTATTGAATAATATTCCATTTTCTAGATATACTGCAATTTATTCATCTACTGAGGAACCGCTTACATACGCTGGCAGTAAACGTCTATGTATTAGTCTTGAGTGGACATAAACTATAACCTTTTGAGTAGATACCAAGGAGTGTGGTTGCTCTGTCATGTGATAAGCAAATATTTCGTTTTTAAATTTTTATTTATTTTTATGTGTATGAGTGTTATGCCTGCATGTATGTATTTTTATGTGTATGAGTGCCTGCATGTATGTACGTGTACTGGTGCATGCAGTGCTCACAAGGACCAGAAGAGGGCATCGGATCCCCTGGAATTGGAGTTACAGGTGGCTGTCACAGGTGTGTGTGCCTCATTGCTGTTAGCTGCATTTCCCTGATGCTTTTTGATGAGGGGCATCTTGTCATACGCTCCATGCCTCTTGGAGATCTTCCAAAGTCCTCAGTCCATTTCTTAATCAGCTTGTTGGCATTCTTACTATTGGATTTTTAAAAATACTTTATTATTTTTATGTGTATGAGTGTATTGCCTGCATGTAAGTGAGGGCACCTGTGTCATGCAATGCCCACAGAGGTCAGAAGAGGGCATCAGATCCCCTGGAACTGGAGTTACAGATAGTTGTTAGCTTCCATATGGGTGCTGGGAATCAAACTTGGGTTCTCTGCAAGAGCAGCCAGTGCTTTTAACCACTGAGCCATCTCTCCAGCCCTGCTTACTATTGAATTGTAAGTTTGCTTTTAGTATAGTTGAATAGCAGTACTCTTTCAGATGTGTCCTTTGCAAATGCTTTCTCCTGGTCTCCAATTTGTACTCTTATTGTCTTAAAGAGACGGTTTGTTTCTTGCTTTGGAGTTAATGTTCATGTCCATTTGTTGAACAAAGACTGTTTTTTCTCCGCTGTATGAATTTATGTCAGGCATATCAGTGTGGGTCTAATCTGGGTTCTCTGGCCTGTGCTGTTGATTTTCTTGATTACTGTAGTTATGTGCTAAGTGTTGAAGTTAGACTGTTTCTTCCCACTTAATTCTTTTCAAAGTTGTTTTGGTTGTCCTAGAACCTAAGGATTTTCCATTCAAATTCTAGAATAAACCTACGTCTACAAAAATCTTGTAGGGATTTTGATAAGAATTTCATTCAATCAATAGATCAAGTGGAAGAGAATTGACTTATTTGTTATACTGAGTTTTCTAGCCCATGAACCCACTGTGTGGCATTACTTACTCAATGATCTTTTTTTCTTCATCAATAATCCCACCTATGTCAAGTTTATACCACATTACAATTTTTTTTTTTGGAGTGATTAAAATTGGTATAGTGTTTGTCATTTCAGCGTCTGCACATTTATGTTAGAGAGTTGGCTTTGTGAGCTGTTGTGTTCTATGCTGTTGATAAGCTCAATGATTAGTTTCAAGCATTTTTGTTGTTGCTATTTTTACTGCTTCCTGGAGGTGTTTTATTTAATCATGTTATTTGAAAACAGGGACAGTTTTTTCTTCCTTCCTTCCTTCCTTCCTTCCTTCCTTCCTTCCTTCCTTCCTTCTTCCCTTCCTTCCCTCCCTCCCTCCTTCCTTTCTTTCTCTCTTTTTCTTTTTTACAGTGACTAAGGCTCCCATTGCTTAGTCAATAAAGAGCAGAAAGAATGAACACCTTGTCCTTGTTCCCAGTCTTGAGGGGAAAGCATTCAGTTCTCTACTATTAAGAAAGATACTAGCTGTAGATTTTTTTTTTAAAAAAACAAAAACAAAACAATGAAACAACAATAAACCAAGGCTGAGATGGTAGTGCATACCTTTAATCCCAGCGCTGGAGAGGCTTCACGGCAAGCTTGATCTACATAGCAAGTTCCAGGCCAGTTGGGGCTACATAGTGAGATCCTGTCTAAAAAAACAATAATAGTAGTACTAATAATTAATAATGCCTTATATCAAGTTAAGGGCTCTAGTTTATTTGTGATGTTGTAATCATTAAATTCGATTTCATTAATGCTATTTATCTTCATCAATTGACATAATCACAGTATTTTTCTTTGCATATCTGAAGTAAATCCTAGTTAGCCATAATGTATCATTAGTTTTATACAATGCTGGAGTTGATTTGCTTTTATTTTGTTGAAGACTCTTGTATCCAAGTTTATGAGTAATATTGCTCTGTAGTTTTCTGTTTGGGTCTGGTTTTGGTATTCGAGTAATAGTCTAAAAAAGTGAGTGGAAAAATGCTTACTCCTGTTTTCTCGAGTTTAATTAATTTAACTTTATACATGTTTTGCCTGCATTTATATAAGTGAACCCCAAAGAGGCAAGAAGAAGGTGTTAGATTCCTCGGAACTGGAGTTATCAATGGCTGTTAGTCACCACACGGGTGCTAGGAATCGAACCCAGGTCCTCTGGAAGAGCAGACAGTGCTCTTAACCACTGAGCCATCTTTCCAGCCCCAATTTAGATTACTTTTAAGTACTCTGTGAATCCAATGAAGAAGCCTTCTGGCTTGGGTCAGCTCAGGTCACCCCTTTGGACTTTCCCCTTACAGGAATGTTCCATCTTGGGTTCAAGTGAAGGAGGGCATGGCCGTCAGCTGAGAGCCCTCCATGGGTTCTGCAGGCACTGGACTTGCTACTCCTTGCCCGTACACCGGCTCAGCCTTAGTCCCTTTCCTGAGGTCTTAAGAATCTGTTCAGACTTCATGGCCCCACAGCAGACCCTGCAGCTAACAAAGAACAGGCTGAAACAGTAGCTCTGCTCCAGGGGTCATCTTGTTTTCTGAGGAGGCAGGGAGAACATGACAGTTTGGGTTGTCACCACTGAGATGCAGGGTGCTAAGTGGCCTGTAGCCGGCAAAGTCAGAAATGCACAAGATATTCCACAAAGACTTATCTGACACAAAACATCAACTGTGTCAAGGTTGAGGAAAGTCTCTGGAATGGAGAACAGTTGCCACCCAAGGAGTGGTAGGTAAACCTCCCTAATCCAAGATGAACTTCGACCCGAGCACTGGCCAGTTAGGGTAGCTTGCCTCTTCTCCCCATTAGTCTCACTAACGACGCTGTCCAGAGTGGAATGATTGTTTACCCAGTACAGACTCCATAGAGATGGAACTGCTTGCAAACACCAGGCAAGGACTTCTGGAAGGCACTTGCTATACTCAGTGCCCAAATGCTTTCCGGAAAGGCAATGCCATCTTACTCTTTGACCACCTCATGGCACCTTCCAGACAATGTCTGTTTTAACATTTCAAGGCATTCCCAATTAAAAAGGTAGAAATAGGGGCCAGGTATGGTGGTGTACACCTTTAGTCACAGCACGTAGGAGGCAGAGGCAAGGGGATCTCTGTGAGATCAAGGCCAGCCTGATCTATGTAGTGAGTTCCAGACCAGTTGTGGCTTCAGGGAGACCCTGTCTCAAAAAGACCTCCCCCTGAAAGGGTAAAAATGCCCTGGGAGCTAAATACCTCCTTACCTCTGTCTCCATCTCCTCTGTTCCCACCTCCACACAGCACCCGACCCTGTCCTCTGTTCCTTAGCTCTGCCTTCCTGGAGTAGATGGGTTGCTTCCTGGCCATGAGCCAATGGGTTCTTATGAGATTGACTTTAGTCTTCTGGGAGCAGAACAAGGTTTGCCTTCTATAGAGAAACACAGGGATGAAGGGTGGGGATATTTGGTCACAGATTGAGGGCTTCTCTAGGGAGGTGGGGCTCCAGGGCCATCTTTCCACATCTCCTGGATGTCTTCTTTTATGATCACAGCATCCTGAGTTCCTCAGACCCAGCTCGGTTTCCCTCCACACTCTGCTTCTCCTCCTGCACCCCCTTCCTGGGTGATGTGAGCGACCTGCCAGCCAGGACCACAGTCTAAAGACCACCCTGACTCTCCACTGTCATCTCACACATCTAATCCGTCTCCCTATGATAACTATTAATTACTGGGCTGGCCATTTAACTGTATGCATTTCTGTTTGACTGAGTCTTTAGGGGATTGCAAGAGATAGAATCCCATCTCCAATGACCGCAAACAGAGAAGGGGATGTGAACTTATAGAACTGAGATACCCACAGACTAGCCGCAGGGCTTGCTGAGTCCAGAGCTTCAATACATGGTGCTCTCTTCGCTCTGGATCTTCTCTGTTTCCCTTGGTTCCTGAGTGTTAGGGAGGTACCCTCAGCCTGGAGGAAAAGAAGAGAGGTGCTGAGGCTGTACACTTCTCACAGCTAGTGATCAGCCGGATCTGTGCCCTTAAGGAATCAGTCATGTACCCTCTCTGGAATCAGACACTATGCTTGGAATGTGAAATAGTCTACCACAAGTCACACACCTGTCCCCCGAGGGCACAGGCAGGCCCAGCACAGTGACAACCTGTCAGCATCACTTGGAGTAGTCTCTCAAAGAACAAGGGCAGCACAGATCCATCTCATCCTCTTGCTCAGCCACTTTCCCCTGACCCTTTCCTGTTACACCCACATTATCGTTAACACCTCCAAACTAGTTTTTCTGTCTCCCACACTTTCCTATCCTGCACTGGGTTCTGTTCTTTTCTGGAAGTTTGTCATGGGGGAGAAGGGTCCCTATACTCTTAGAAGAAAAATGTGTAGCTTGAGGAACTTTGTCCCTAGATTAAAGATCAGTTCTGGTACCAGCGGTTAAGGGACAAGTCCGCTGAATCCTGGTCCTGCTCAGCTTTGATACCTTTGAGTCACAGGTTCCTCTCTCTCTGTCTAATCTCCCCTGGGTAGCCATGAGCAGGGCAGTATCACAGTGAGCAGGAATAGAGACTAGCGGTCCTGTGGGATCCCCCCTCTGCACACCACATCCTAATGGTGAGACTGTTTTCAGCAGGAGGACACTGGCTCTTGCAGCACCATCCTGTGGCCTCCGAGCCCTGACCCTCCGCAGGTACGGGCATGTGTGTGCTCTGCGCGCCCACCTTTCAGCCATCTAACACCTAGATGTCTGTGACGATGGGCTTGGTATGTGATTGGAACATTTAGGTTTTTTCCTTCCCTTTGTAACACCTGCTCCTAGCCATCCCTATTAAGTTGTAAAATGCTGACTGACAATCAGCAACACGTTTAGATTTGTAGAAATAACATTTGGATGTGCCTTGCTTGCTGGCTGGCTTGCTTGATGGGCTGGTGAGATGCTGAATGAGGCTGGCCTTGTCAACAGGATAGAATGCAGCTGCTGGGAGCCAGCACTAATCCTTCCAAACTCTTCTGCTTTGATTTCCTTTGTCCTAGAGCAAGGCTGGGAATGGCGTGCCAGCCCCACCTTCACTGCCAGTGGCAAAACCGATTTGTCATTAAAAAGATTCTATCCCGAGTCAGTGAGCTGAGCTCGGTGTCTGTTCTGCTAGAGATGTTTGCTGTTGAGTAGGGGCAGGAGAGGGAGCTTGGTCTTCTTTTCCCGGTGGGTTTTCTGGAGAGGGGGTGGAGTTAGTTGGCACTTCTGGGTGTGGTCAGGTATCTCTACTCTCAGCTGCTCTGCTTCCCTGGGCCTACCTGCCCAGGTATGTCCAGTCATCAGGCACACCCTGAACCTGATTTGCTTTAAAAGCCACTCCACCCTGAAAGGGGCTGCCAGGCGGGTGTGAGCACTGCATTTGTGATTCCTGAAATTGTGAGGTAACACAGCCACTCAGGTGGAACGTTATGAAGCCTGTTTGCACGTGCGCTTTCCTCCAGCTTCCTGGCAGTCACCAGTGGGCAGCCAAACAAAGAAAGAGGCTCAGAGGTTGGTCAGCCTGGCCATTTGAGTGGAGGAGAATTACAACCCTGGCCTCCAGAGTGTGGCAAAGAATGGCTGGGCCAGTAATTTGGGTTCTTCTACCCTTGTTTTAGGAACTGGCCCAAGGACAAGAGGGAATTTGACAGATCACCGAACCATTAATTATCTACCGGCACGGCTTGCTAAATATGGCCATGTAGCTAAGGCTTCTAGAAACTGTCCCAGAGTCAGTTGGATGTAAGCTTTGAGTTCCCATTTCATTTCCATTATTTTTCAGTTTTGTGTGGTTGATCAGAAAGTCAAGGCAAATGACCACTGCCAGAAATAAGTGACAAGTTCAGGACAAGAGGCTATTTTGGGCGCCCCTGAGGGTGCCTCTGCCAGGATAAGAGAAGTCTGGCCTTCTAGCTCGGGAATCTGCACAGCGCTCAGCAGCAGAGCCCAGGACTTAGGTACAGACTCCCATTCAGTGACCACTTGTGGGATCCCTCTCGGGACACTGGGCTGCCACAGCTGGTTTACACACTGAATCCAACTTATGGAACTTATTATGTGCAGCTGGGAAGCCAGACAAGCAAGTAAGTAGTCAAGCCAACAGGTAAAGAAAACAAATAAAACTGGATGTCCTTATGACAAATGAAATAAGCCAGGCACACAATGCAATGCCATGGGATCTCATGCAGACTCCAAAAAGTTGATTCATAGAAATGGAGAGTAAACTGTAGGCTCCCAGGGGCTGGGGAGGCTGAGAGGAGGCAGGTTAGGTTGATCGGTAAGTTCTAGTTAGATAAAGAAGCTCTCCGACATAGATGACAATTATGTACTGTTCATGTCAAAAAGCTATAAAGAGGACTTTGGAAGTTCCCACTGTGGGGAATGTATATGATGAGACAGACGTGGGTATCCTGCTTTAAACATTTCACAAGTTTTAATATGTTGAAATATTACATGGTACCCCATCAATATGCATAGTTTTATATTTATGGAGTGAGGTAAAAAAGAAATATAATTAATAAAGAGGTTTTTGCTGTTGAGCAGGCACTATTCTAATAGGCCACAGCCACAGTCTGCCCTGGTACAGCCCTCCCAGGGATGAACAGACAATGAGCCAGGCACCAAATGAACACCCCTAAGATTTCCTTCCAACCTGAGGTCAGAGACTGTGGCTGGTTTTCTTTTTGTTATGCTGATGCATAAAAATGTACTCTTCTCATCAGTTGTTTTCTTTTGAGACAGGGTCTCACATAGCTCAGGTTGGCCTCGAAGTGCCAAAGATGACCTTGAACTTTCTCCTCCTGCCTCTACCTCCCACGTACTGGGTTAGAGGTAAGTGCCACCACACTCAGCTTTCATCATTTGAAGTGTATGGTTCTCTGGCTCCTTGTCTTACATGGATATGAAGGTCCTGGGGTAACTGAGAAGCAGCGTAGAAGGCCAGGGTGTGTGTGTGTGTGTGTGTGTGTGTGTGGAGAGAGAGAGAGAGACACCCAGGGGCTGGTGGGTGACACGTCCATGATGAGAGGAAAAGGCAGACTTAAGGACGTTAAGAAACTTGCGTTTTGTAGTGGGAAAACACGAAACTTTCTAGAAATAACGTCAGAAAGGAGCATGGCTCTGACTGCATTGCTAAGCCCGGACACATCCAATTCCTCCAACAGAAATTTTCTTTCCATTTGTTCAACTTTTTTTGCTAGATTTCAGAGGTGCTGCTGTTATCTTCTGGGAGAGTCAGGACAAGGATGTAGTCCCCATCTAGCAGAGGAACGGGCTTGAAGAAGTGAACTGTCTAGACTAGGACACATGTACTGGGGTTTCCAGATTTGTCCTGCCCCCCTGAACCACATTGCCTCTCCTATGTTAAACACATCTAGGGCGTCCATATTGGTTTTTGAAGCCACAAAACTTTCCCTTTCTCTACATTCTAAAGGGGTCCAAAGTTCTTGCAGCTTTGAGGTTCCTGGGTCCTTTTAGGGTAGTACCTCCCACGTGTGACCCTAATGCTTCTGAGAGAGTCCAGAAGCACTTGCCATTTATTAATGCTTGCCATTGTTCATCACTCATTTATTTACTGAACTCTAAGCTCTATGAGGAAAAAATCATGTCTTTGGGGCTGAAGAAATGGCTCAGCAGTTAAGAGCACTTACTGCTCTTCCTGAGCAGCCATTTGGTTCCCAGCACCCACACAGGGCGGCTCACAACCACCTGTTAACTCCAGCTCCAGGTGATCTGGTGCCCTCTTCAGGCCGCCGTGGGCACTGCACTTGTGTTCACATACCCGTATGAAAGGCACACATGAAATAAACATTAAAAGTAATCTTTTTTAAAAGCTTATGTGATTTTTTAAAATGTCTTATTGGTATATATTAATTGCATAAAAATGGACTTCATCGTGGCATTTTCCTACATGGAGATAATAGATTTGGGATCAATTTACCCCATTGCCCTCCCTTGTCCCCTAGTATTGATCCCCTTTCTCCCCCCAATAGCCCCCTTGCTTTCATGTCTCCTTTCTTTTTGTGATCAGTTTAGTTAAGGTCACTTACAGGAGCATGTGTGGAGATTTTTCTTAATTAATACATTATTTATATTGTACCTGAAAGTGTTTTACATGAAAAACATTGCAAACTATGCTTTTTTACTCCCCTCTAAGAAAAAGCACACTACAAAATGTTGGCATTAAGGCAATGACTGCACTTCTTAGAGTTAACAGTTGACATACCTCCCAACCCTTGTTTACAGTTCCTCTAAGATCTAGCTTGCTTATCTGTTATGAGGGTCACTTACAGGAACATGTGTGAAGAATTTTCTACAGGAGCTCTCGAGGACCTTCCCAGCAACCATTAACTGGCTATAGATCGTCACGGAGGGGTGGGGCTTTGTGAGTGCCTCTCCCATCCCTGGTGGTATCTTGTGCCTTTTAAGAAATTAATCTTTTGAGTGTTTCTGATTTAAAGAAAAGTTTCAGATTGTGCAGAAAGCACCCCCTCCACGTAGGTGCTCCACAAGCTTCTATGACAGCTGGCATCTTGCCTTTGCCCTCTGTTTGCTGAGGATGTGGGGTCCTTATGCCCAGGAGACATGAGCAGCTGGTGCTTGCTCTGACCTCAGCTCTCTGTCCATTCCAAGAAGAGGGAGGACTCAAACCCGCTCTCTCTGCCCTTAGAGCTTGATTCCTCCCAGAGCATCATGCTGAGTCATATCAGAAAACTATCAGGTCTGTGGGGCTGAGATCTCATCCTGAGACCTCACTATTGTTAGCCTAACTGAAGTGCCCACTGCCTGAGGTTGGGGTGTCCTCTCAGTGCTAGGGAGTCTCTTATCTTCTGTGCTCCTTTTAGAGGTGAACGAGTCAGGATGATCTAGCAGAACTGGTGTGAGCAGTTACCTTCGCTCCACCGACTGGAGCTCCAACATGTGTTGTCTGTGTTTGGCCAGCCTGGCAGGTGTTTCTGAAACATGACTCCTATTCCTAAGGAGATGACCTTTGGTCTACTTCCCAGCATTCACCTGCACTCAGTCAGCCCCCAAGAAGCTCATTCAAGGAGTGGACGATATGGGTAGACACCCTGGGTGTGACTTAGCCATGCTGATAAACACGCTCTATTTAATTTTATGGGTGTGGTCTTGAGCAATGTAGAACATTTGAGAGGTAAGGGCAGTGAAAACAAAAAATTTTTTTAAAGGTAAATACTTTAGCTCTTGACAGGATAATTTTCAGGACTGGCAAGTTGCTGTCACTATCTAAAGATTGCTTTAAAATATACTGAGGCCTCTAGAATGTTCCTGAGCCAAGAAAGGCTGTTTGTTTACTCTAGCAGTGACAGTTGAGGAGATGAGAAGAAGCAGCCGGGGGTCATGTGAACACTGCCTGTGAGCTTCCCAGCCTGCTGTCTGGACGCAGAGGGTAACTTGAGAAGCTGTTTCACAGTGACTGTCTGCGGAGGCCACAGGAGTCCCATGTGCAGGAGGGCTTAGTACCGATGCTTAGATGGGGAAACTGGGAGGGGGTCCAAAGGCACTATGGGAAATGGGATAATAGCAAGAGCTTTTTCGGACCGACTGAGGTTCATCTTTTCCCACACATTTAACAAATATTTGTAGCCTGCCTCTTCGTGCCAGATGCTATTCTGGGCATCAAATCTAGGCTCTTGGGATCATATCGCTCACAAATGTCCCTTGTTTTCTGGAGCACTTTGGAGCATGGCAACAAGATGGCAGAGACCATTAAGGAAGTATTCTCACTCTATGGTAAAATGGCTTAGAGCTCAGCCCGTCCAGCTCCAGATTCTAGCTCCACCACTTCCAGGCTGTGTGGTCTTAGGCAAGTGGCTTAACCTCTCTGTTCTCCTATCTGTGTTCTTATCTACAAATGAAGGCTGTCAGGACTGAGTGGTTTTATAAAGTGTCTGTAGTAATGCATTTGCTACTTTCACCAGGACTGGAGTGCTAAGTGGCAGATGTCATTACTGTTCTGGAAGAGCATTGGACTTCCAGACAGAAGACCTGGACAAACCCCTCACTCTCAATTTCTTCTCTAAAAAAAATGGAAAACATGGTTTTACCTGTCTGCTTAGTAAGTAGAGATTCTGTGAGTCACTTCGAAAAGTGCCATGTACCACTGATATGGCACTCTGCTGCTTTTATGTGATGCTGATTATTATTATTGTTGTTAATTCCATTCTAGGGATTGGATCTCGGCCTTTGGCTGTGCTCTACCACTGAGATACATCCTAGCCCTGCTGGTTTAAAAAATATATTTATTATTTTTATTTTATTTCCTGCACACGTGTCATACAAAACCCACAGAGGTCAGAAGAGGTCATATGCCCTTCAGAAACTCAAGAGTAATTTTAAAAAGTCCCCTGCCTTGAGGTGTGTGTGCGTGTGTGTGTGTGTGTGTGTGTGTATGTAGGAGTCCTCCCTTCCTGAGGGGTCTAGAGGCTGTCTGACCCAAGGCAAGAGCCATTCCCATCCCCACACTCATACCCTGCACTCCTGCTACTGGGTTTCTGTCATCCTAGCTTGTGAGCCACTAAGGGAAGACTTCAGATGAATGTTTCTCAGTGCTAGAATGAATCAACCTTGATGAAAAAATTATTTCTTAGATCTCAGCTTCTCCAAGCACCCAACCTGCTGCCTACCATGGTCTGAGCTACATTGTTTGGAGGAAAATCTGCTTCTAAACAAACACAGAGGCATAGTTGGCTCTCAAAACAAGCCCTTGACCCTGAAGAATATCATCTCCCTAGGTGACAAAGACACCAGGGAATGCTAGCTCTGTGCATTTGGGTCATCTGCTAGATTGAACAAACAAAAACAAAATGAATGAGGCCACATGCTTGCTGCCTTCCGAAGTGCGTTCCGGGGGCAGGAGAGATGGCTCAGCGGTTAAGAGCACCGGGTGCTCCTGCAGAGGACCTGGGTTTGAATCCCAGCACCCACGCAGCAGCTAACAACTGTCTGTAACTCCAGATCCAGGGGATCTGATGCCCTCTTCTGACCTCCCTGCACTTCATGACATGAGTGCACTTACATACATGTAGACAATACACTCATACACATAAAATAAAAATAAATAAATTGAAAAAATATTTTTAAAAAGTGAGTTCCTTTCACAGTAGTGCTTTGACACAGTTCCAGGAGGAGCTCTAACACGGGGTGTCAAGAAACTCTGGGAACTCTGAGTTAAAATTCAGTAAATTAGGCTGGTGGTAAGTTGCTGTAATCCTTGCATGGGAGACAGAAACAGGAGGTTCTGCAAGTTCCAGGCTGATGAGGCTAACAAGACTGTCTCAAAAGAAGTAAAATTCACTATCTTCCTATGGGATCCTTGGAAGCTGTAAATGTTAACATGCAGTATGGATTTCTGAATGACTGTGAAATCTATCACCTCGGCTCTTCAGACATAGAGCACTTCATTACCCTCCAAGGTGACCGGGTCAGAGATGCAGGACATCTTGGTTGCAAGTGACTGAGATCCAGCTTGAATCAGGAAAGTAAAAAGTTGAGTTCAAGGCCTTGTCTAGACCCACTGTGCAGGTGGGGCAGTGAGACTGGATTCAGGGTCCTGGAACAGGCATGGACACCCCTGGGTCACTCTTCTGATGTCCCCCTGGCTTCTCTCTACACGGCCTTCTCTTCCTTGCTACGTGATCAGGAACATGGTGCCAAGGAACCCTTGTGTTTGCCTCTGCAGAGGCACCACCAGGTGCTAACCACGCTGATCCTTCAGAGAAATCTGTAGAAGGACCTGGCCTCACCTGTGTCTGTTCCCAGGGGCGAGGACAGTGTGTTGCCATTACACGTGAGACCCTCCAGGGACCGAGTGTATAATGGAACAGTACTTGAAAGAAGGCAGACCATTCCCAAAAGGGTGCATTGTTTAGCGGGAGACAAACACAACCACTACCTTTGGAATTATGGTTTGGGGCTTACAGGAGACCCTTTCCTTCTGCTGTCTATACTGTGTGTCAGGGAGCATCACCGATATTGAGGGTTTGAAAACAACAAACGTATATCACCTCATTGCTCTGTTCTGTGACTGAAAGATTTGGCTGAACCTTATGCTTTCACATCTTGGTTTTAAAAACCAACAGTAGATGGAGATGTAACTCAGTCGTAGAATGCTTTCCTAGGATGTCAAGGTCCGGGGCTCAATCCCTAGCTCCAGTAATGATGATCATAATAATGCAATATAGGCAGACAGACAGACAAATGGATGACAGATAGATAAAGGTAAGTAAATAAGCCACCTCTGCTTTCTCTGGGGACTCTCCAGAGTGTGATATGTGTCCCCAGTCTTGGCTTCCTATTGAAGCAGTCACCCAGCTTGACAGGAAGTGTGTGTTTGAACTGAGCAGGTCCCCTCTGCTCATCTCAAGACATTTCCTCAAAGGCTCACTCGCTGCCTGGCGCGTAGGAGTGCTCCTTTGGAATTGAAGCCGTACCATGAATGTTTTGGACAGTGATATACTGAGGAATGCTTCTGTGTTTTTGTAGATTTCTGACCTCCTATCCAATCTCTCTCTCTTCTGGTTCAGAGGTCTTCATCAGCCCAGAGTCAAAGAGCACCACAACCACCTGGGGACAACCAGACTCTACAGAACCTGCAAGGGGACCCAGCTGGGCACCATGTGGACAGGGACTCAGCCAGGTAAGAAGCCAGCTCTGGAGGACAGACAGACAGCCTGTGTGGCATGGCCTGCTTGCTTCCCGCGCCAGCACCTGCTTAGCTGTGTGTGCTCTGGGAAAGCCACACGTGCGACGTTCCCAGTGGCGCGCTGCCAGCACAGTCGTGGTTCACATGACTCTGTAATTGGCTAAGCCTGCAGGAACTGGAGAAAATAGGGTTTCTGCCCAAAGATGAAATTAGAAATCATAGAGTTTCGTTCCAGCAACGTTCCAGGTCACTTAGTTTCCTGATGAGAACTAAAAATGAGAAAGATAGAGGTTTCCAAGGGGCTTAATATGTGGTTACATGCAGTCTGTATCCCGGAGAGGAGGCCGTGGAGGCACTGGGCCAGGGAACAGATGATCAGAAGGCAATTCCTAAAGCCATCCAGGGAGGCTGGTGGGTGGATTCCAGTAGCCAACATGGCCACACTGTGGTAGCAGCACGTGGCCAGCCCAGGGGTGGCCCATTGGTCAGTAGCTCCTCATTATGACCCACAACCAGGTCTGGTTCCCATGGCTCCCTACTGGACCTCTCTCCACCCAGCGATCTGTACCACTGATCGTGGGAGGTATTCACAAATGGGGGCCAGCAGATGTGAGCACTTGGTCCGCAGCAGGGACACAGGCCAAGCACACTAGAGCCAAATAAGAACTACTTGAGGATTCAACTCATGTGGAGGCCTTGGGTCTGGTTAATGTAAACCTCTTAAGCATTCCCCAGGAGTCTGTAATTATGGGCCTTTAAGGTACAAACAGGAGCTTTTTGGAACAAAACTGAAAAACTGAATGATCAGCTCCCTGTCACAGGCAGTGAAACTTGGGGTCACAGTATGCTTTGTTACAGCTCTTTGAAAGCTGGAGGCAAAAAGTGACATTATTTTGCTTTTATGTGTAAGTGCGCCCCCTGGAGGCAGGAATTGCCATGCAGGGAGGGTAGGTATTTTCTTGGGTCTTCTTGGCATGAATGTTGGGTCACAAGAGTGGTACTTTGAGTAGCACCTGTGACCTTTGTCCTCCACTGGGGAGCTCCTTGTCTCCCCAGATCCCTATTGGCCGTTTCATGTTCACAAACCCTTTATCCAAGACACGGGACAAAGCTTTTAATACTCAGTTCCTGCCAGACTTCTGATTTGGCTCCAATGATATGAGACTAATGGAATTATCTTTTCTGAAATTTCACATGAGGGAAACACTGCTGGCTGAGACCCAAGGGCCAGTTTTTCTGGTCTCATCTTTGTGGAATCCTATGATCTCTTAGGAGACTCAGGGAATAGTTCTGGGGCCTGTGTCACAGCTGGACTGAAGAGTTACAGAAGCTCGAAGGTCTTTTGTGGCTTGTTCCTCAGCTTTAGTCAATTACTATTTTCCCTTGAATTGTCTCTCATAGACATGCAAACAGAATATAAAAAAGATGTTCCAAAGACAAGCAACTTCCTGTTCACAGTTGAAAGCAGGATGGTCCTCAGTAATGTGTGCATGTCCACAGTGCAGGGCCCTGTATTAACTCCAGAACTACCCTGCCCCCTGCTCTCAGGGGCTTACCATGTCCATCATGGAGGCAGGATGTTTGTGGGAGGCAAGATGGAACAAGGTCCTGTGTGAGTCACACCAGCCTTGGTACCACTCAGGACAACAATAGCTTTAATACCCATCTCGCGTATGGTTGCCAGATACTATGCCAAATGTTCTATGTGGACAAAATAAAATTTTGCTTTCTTTGAATCAATTCAGTTCTGATGCTGAAGCCTTTACTCTGCCATGCTGCGGTCCTCAGACATCCCTCTTCTGAAGCTGGGTATATGGAGGCTGTCATCTGACCTCCCTTCCCCCACACCGCCACAAAGATACCCACTGGTCCAGCCACACTGTCCATTGGCCCCATATCTATGCTGCACAATCTGTTATCTATGTTGCTTCCCGGTAACCCTTGCCTCATGGGAGAGCCCATGGCTCCTTGGAACTGCGTCTTCCCTGTTCATCCCTCTCCGAGCCTGAGAACACTGTCAGGAAGCCAGGGAGGGGCCCTCAACATCCCCACTGTTCAGGACCTTTCTCTGCTTTCTCATCTTCAAATGCCTTGTCTTCTCTGGTGGGCCAGTTGGGTAGCCAGCATTTACTGTTAAGGGATGGAAGCTTTTAGAGAATGTGGGAAGAGCCATGGACCTCAGACTGTGTTTTCTATTTGCAAAAACTCCCGAGCTGGGAAGTATAGAATGACATGCAGCGGCTCCTGCTGGCCACTGAGGCCTCAGTTGTCATCTTTATCCTTTGGGCTCTGCATATGTAGATTCAACCGACTGTGGATAGGGAAAAACTGCATTTGTAAATTATTCCCTGTGGGCTGAAGAAGTGCCTCAGCAGGAAGAGCACTTTCTTCTTGCGGAGGACCCGGGTTTGAGTCCCAGCACCCACATGGTGGCTAACCACTGTCCCCAACTCCAGATCCAGGGAATCCAGTGCCCTCTTCTGACCTCCCTGAACACTGCAATATACTCATACACATACAATGAAAATAATAAAAAATCATTCCCTGAACAATACAGTGTGGTATCAATTTTCATTCAGTTAGATATTATAAATAATCTTGCCAGGCACAGTGGATTGGTGCATGCTTGTGGTCTCAGAACTAGGAGGCAGAGGCAGGAGGATTGCCATGAGTTAGAGGCCAGCCCAGGCTACATAGAGAGTTCCAGACCAGCATGGGCTACATAGAGAGCATGGACTACACAATGAAACTCTGTTTGAAAAAATAATAAGTGAACAAAATGGTAACTGAGATGATTTAAACGTTTGGGAGGGTATACTGTGCATCTGCGGAGTCGGGAGTTGAGCGCCCTTTGCTTTGGGAGCGCCTGGTGCCAATTCTCAGCAAATATGGAGGATGGTTATATAGGGAGAAAAGCACAAGTTAATATTGCCAAATATCTCCCTGCCCAGGCCTTATCTCCGCACCACGGACAAGGAAACAGAGGCTTGGGGCATTACATAATCTGCTCTAATGGGCGAAAGTCTGGTTTCACCTTAAGACTCTCCCCTCTTTTTGAATTACAGTAGAGCAAGGGGTTTACATACCCCCTGAAAGGTTAAGTCCCTCACCTACAGTGAAGGAGCTTGGGGTCCCTTGAGGTCAACTGCCTTGCTTCCTGACCGCCACATGATGTCGCTGTTGTAACTTGACCCTGCATAGTCCAAACCTTGCAGGGAACCTCCTTGGACTGGGTTCCTGTAGGAGGATAGTCCTGCCCGCCTTGGTGAAGCTAGTTTTATGTAGGTATTACCCCCAACTGCTCACTGGATATCTGCATCTGGACTGGTTCCAGCAGGTCTACCAGCTCGGGAGCCCTTCTTTCCTTGGGTATCTACAGCCCAGAATGGTAATCCTTCCAGATGCAACTGGCCTTACAATCCCCCCTCCCCCCATAGCTGAGCCATTAGGCTTCAGACATGAAATGAAAGTGGGGCAGCAACCTGCGTGTTTGTTTTCAGAGAACTCTACTCAGGTGAGACCAGGATTTTTTACTATGCTACAGACAAGAATCTGGGGGGTCAATATGTAGCAAAGTTAGAGTGTATTAGGAAAAGCTTTTAACATCAATTTAAATATGATTATTAGAGAAGAAAGATACTTAGGAAAAAGATAGCACACACACGCAGGACATGCATGGAGATGGACTACTCCAGAGGGACAGTTGCATCTATGTCTTAACAATAGTTATATTGTTATTATATATGAGGATGTTGGTGGCTTCTGAAGTTACATTATTCAGAGAGCTTCCTTTTTTAAAAAAATTACATTTATTTGTTTATTCATTTAATGTATTGTTGGGGTAAGCACATGTACTGTGGTGTACATGTGGAGCTTAGAGGACAATTTTGGGAGTTAGTTCTCTTCTCTAAGCCATCTTGCTTACTCTGCTCAAAGGTTTCTAAGGAACATTTTTCAAAAAAGTAAATAAGATCAAAAGGTGGTTTCTCAGATACAGGGGATAGGATTACAGGCGCGGGGTGGGGGGGTGGTCAAAGGAATCCTTCAAGAAAGTCATAAAGAAGGCAAGGCGTATGTTTTGACTATAGACAAGGTGCATGAGCTCAGCAAATTACAGGTTTACAGCTGGGAAGAACAAGGTTAAACTCAAAGGTCACTTGTATTTAGGCCCCAAGCATGACTCATTGTTGTTAACATTCTCCTTTGAATCGGTATGAAAAAGAATGTTGTCTCTATGAAAGCAATGTCCGTGGAGAATTTTGTTACTTGTGCTAAAATTTTTCCTCTCTCTGTGTCTGTCTGTCTGTCTGTCTCTCTCACTGTTGTTTACAGATAGGGTGTCTTGTAGCCCAGGCTGGCCTGGAACTTGTTAGATAGCCAAGGATGACCTTGCATGCTTGCCCCTCTGCCTCCACCTTCCAATGCTGCGATTACAAGCACAAAACTTTTAATTCTCAGCTGGTGAGAAATTTCAAACAGATTCTGGGTACAGGGTTCCTTTTCCTTCTCATGGCCCCTTAATTCTTACTGTTTTCTATTCTGCCTAATCAGGATCCCCAGCCAGGCCAGTTAAAATGCAAATTCCTGGGCCTCTCTAGGCAAAGCCTGAGAAGGAGCACTCCTAACAAATCCTGGGGTAATGCTGTGGATCTAAGGTCCCTCTGAGAACTGGTCTGTGTACTGTAACAGTTGTGAGGTACCCTGGACTTTGTACTGTTGGGGTGCAGAAAAAGATGCTTTCTCAGAGCTGGACTGGATAAGGAATATCTTGATGGGGTGCACAACTAGAGCTGAAAGGGCAGGCTCTGGAGACCTGGCCTGGCTGGGGTGAATTCGCAAAGAGAGGTCAGGGTGGAGTTGAGGTTTATCCTGCAGAGAACAGGAAGCCAGCAAGTACCTTTGTCTGCTTCTGTTTATACAAGGGCGTAGATTTGCCTGGGAAGATTCAGATGAAGCAAAGTCCCCTCCTCCATGGTTTTCTGCTCACATTAAGAGAAGTTTTTGTAGTCAGGGGATGGTGGCTAGGAACAGACTTGGTGACTACTGGGGGGCGGGTGTGAGTCAAAGACGCTAATGTTTAAGACTAAGGACCCAAAGAAACTGGACCATCTACTGGAGAATGGCTGTGGGGAAACTGACCTGCGTGGACCACATGTGCAGGCAGGGAGTTGCTGCTGGGTTGCCGGGCTACTGGGCTGGCCTTTGTAAGCAGGTCTCCTGCAGTGGAGAGGAGTGGCAGTTTAATGGGGTGATTATGGCCCCAAGTCCTATGAGATCCTTACTGTGGTTTCTATTATTTATAAAAGTCTTAGATAGGCTGGCTTATTCCAACGTCCTTATTTTATGCCTTTAAATGATACTGAAGTGGAGAGGAACAGAACAGCGTTGGGCAGGGAGATGGGAAGGTTTCCTGGGCTTGGGTAGATGTCACAACCTATGCCCTCTCAGTTCTGAAGCATCATGGCTCCAGCCAAGGTTTTAACAAGCACCCAGATGATTCTTCCCTTTTAAAAATATTTTCTTTTATGTGCATGAATATATTGTCTGCATGTATATGAGTGCACCTGTGTCAGGCAGTGCCCACAGAGTTGTATATGGTTGTTACCTGCCATGTGGGTGCCAGGAACTGAACCCAGGTCCTCTGCAAGAGCAGCCAGTGCTCTTAACTGCTGAGCCATTTCTGCAGCCTGTAGACGATTCTTCTGAACACGGAAGCTTGTGGGAAGATGAATTGTAGCCAGGCAGAATTGCACAGGGCACCAATTAAACTATCCCATTTCTCAGTCGTTTTACATAATACAGTCTCATACTTAAAACAAAAGTCCTTGGTGTTCAAGGTAAAAGCAGTTTAGGGCATTGGTAGCCAGGTGCTTTAAAAATGAAATGACAGGCTTTGCTGATAGGCAAGGTTGTGTCCCATTCCTCCATGTGAAAGTGGCTGTTGGGTGTTTGTCAGGGGGTCAAAGGCTAAATACATCCTCACACCAAGCAGCTCTGTTACATGTCTGTGGATGACCTGAGGGAATTTGGGAGGAAACAGCCTCAGAAAGGTCTAGCAACTTTCCCAGGCTCACACTGACAGGAGGGGACACAATGGGGCTTAGAAGCAAGTATGGTTGATACCACCCCAGACTCACAGCCACAGGCTAGCTTTCTTGGGAATGGGGAAATATTGGTGTCATGATCGCCATAACTAAAAAAGAAAACCCAGTCAATCTTTGATGTCTAAGATCCCTGTCAACAAAGTCAGATGTCAGAACGAGAAAAATAAAAGATCCGATCTGTGGTAAGAACAGCCCTTCAGGTCCCAGGCCTGGGTGGCAGGCTACATGCTGTCTTTTGTGACCTCCCTGACCTACTGGCTAATGCCTTGCCAGAAGTGTCTGTGCAGGCAGAGCCCTGGAGTTGGGGTGGGGGGGCGAGGCTTTGTCTTTCTTCTGACTCACTGTTTACTTCTGGCCAGAAGTGAGCAGGGAGGAGAGTGGGAGGGAGGCCAAGAGGCAGCGTCTCAGACCTAGGCTGAAAGAGACACTTTGCTACTGCCCATCTGGTGTGAGCAGGCCACTTGAAGCGTTAAAGAGGAAGAGGGATATTCTTCCACAGTGAGATAATGCCCATTTATTGTAACAGCTGGGAACACAGAGAACAGTGGAAGGAGGGAGAAAGAAAATCTCCATGCCCCATCTGCACTGAAGCGTCCTTGCGTCTCCCAGATTTTCTGGGTTTGTTTCCCAGTTCTTTTCTTGACGATGAGATAGCCACAGGTTTTGCATATATGTATTTGTATCTATATCTATATAGAGAGATATACACCTGCAGATATACATATTTGTGTACTTTAAAAAATAATAGGCTACTTTCAGAGAAGTTTTAGGTGTACAGATAGAGTTCCCAGGCCTCCCTCCCTCCCTCCCTCCTTCCCTTCCTCCGCCCTCTGCATCCTTTCTGCAGCTGTTAACATTTTGAATTCACATGGTATATTTGTTTTTGTCATTGTTTGGTTTTGGAGACAGGGTCTTTGTAGTGGTGGCTGGTCTGGAACTCAATATGGAGGCCAGGCTGGCCTCTGACTGAGAGATCTACTGTCTCTGCCTCTGGAGCGGGGTGCTAGGATTAAAAGCGTGCACCCCCGCCTCCAGCTTAGAGGGTGCATTGTTACCAGCTGAATTAATGTGGTGCTTCTGCCGCCTTCATTACTATTAACCACGGCCTAACGTTTACACTAAGGCTCACTGTCCTGCCCGAGCTGTGAGTTCGACCGACCTTCCGCTAGAGAACCTTACAGAATAGTCTCCTGCCTTGGAAATGGGCTGCTCCACCTTTTCATCTCTCCCTTCGCTGACCCTGGCAATCACTGATTCCCATACAGAGGATGTTAGAGGTGTGTTCTGTTTCCATTATCTAAGATGACTACTGTAGACTGCACACTGGCGGGTATCTAAACACGGGTGCTCCGTGAATCTTGCTGTCTTCCAACCCAAATTTGGATCAAGATCACTTCCATCCCTCCAGAATGTTCCTTGTCCTTCTCACTCTGTCTTCTGCCCGAGAGTAACATCCATTCTAACTTTTCTTGCCATTGAATCCTTGTGTTCATTCTGAGCTCCATACACATGGGATTAAATCTTGTGTATGGTCTGGTATCTGCCTCCTTTTATACACTGTTCTTTGTTGACTTTAAAAATTTTTGGGGGGTTTATATTTATTTTATGTGTATGAGTGTGAATGCACCTGTGTCATGCAGTGCCCGCAGAGGTCAGAAGAGGCCTTTGGATCCCCTGGAATTGGATTTACAGATGGTTGTTAGCTGCTATGTGGGTGCTGGGAACCAAACCCAGGTCCTCTGCAAGAGCAGCCTCTTAACCAATGAGCTATCTCTCCAGTCCCTGCTTATTTTAAAAAGAATTTCCTTGTAATAAAATGGAGAACCTAAAATTTACCATGTCAACCATTTCTGAGTGTGCGGCTCTGTGGTGTGACATACACTTATATTATTAAACAGCCAGGCTTTCTGATTTTGTAAGTTAGAGGCTGAGGTCATGAACTTAAGACCTTTTTAAAACCCAGGGATAGCTGGGCATGGTGGCACACACTATAGAGAGCCCCTGACCTCTGCCTCCCTGAGTGCTGGGACTAAAGGCCTGTGCCACCACACCCAGATTAAACCCAGATTAAATTACAAGAGATTTGGGTGGCCAAGAAAAGGCGGTGTGCATAGTAAGTAACCACACAACTTCTGCTATTGATGCTCTTATGTAGGATCTGATCACCACAGGCATTCTTTTCTTTCTGCTTAACAGACTTCTTTAACTTTCTTGAAATATAAAACTGTTGATGATTAATTCTTTTAAAAAATATTTATTTCACCTGTGTTTCAGAAAGCTCTTTTCTCTGAGCAAAGAATTCTTAGTAGATAGCTCTTTTTCCTTCAGTGATTGCTCCACGGGCATATAAGATATAATTACTATATTATTTTATTCTTTGTGGGCCTGGGGATTGATCCTGGGTCCTTGTGCATGTTAAGCAAGCATTCTTCCACTGGGTTATGACCTAGCTCTGTGATATTCTTTTAAATTCTGTCCTCTGTGTCACTTCTGGGCTGGTTTTGATGATTTGCTTTTTCCTTTCATCATGGGTCATCTGTTCCTGCTTCTTTGCGTGCCAGGCATTGTGCGCTTTAAGCTTTGGGGTAGTAGATATTTTTATATTTCTATAAATAGTCTTAAACTTTGCTCTGGGACAGTTATTTGGAACAGCTAAATCCTTTCAAATCTTGCTTGGTTAGGTGGGATCACTGCGTGTTTATGGGAGGGTTAATCTTACCCACCCTGGAGGCCAGATCCTCCTTAGTCCTCTGACAGATTCCCTGTGAGTTATGAGCATTTTTCACTCTGGCGGGCAGGAACGGGAACCGGTCCCAGTTCTGTGTGACTCTGGGGTTTTTTCCTCTGTCTCTCAGCTCGTCTTAATTCATTGAAGATGATCTTTGTATAGACACACAATCTGGACCTCTCTTCTTTCTGGAGTTTTCTGTGTGTTTAGCCCTCTCCTCGCTCGTACTCCGTTGGCGATTCCAGTTGTCTTGATCTCCCTAGACACCTAGCTCCATCTCAAGTGAGGGAGTCTGTCAGCCTCCAAACACCCCCAGCCCTCTATGTCACCGTCTCCAGCCTTAGGCTAGGGCCACAGCAGGGCTCCTTGGTTGACATCTCCAGGGGTCCCCATCATTTTCTTCCTGTCTCCATTAGTAGCCAACTCTCATGTTACTAAGAACCCCTCTTCTAATTAATAACTTTCTATGACTTTTCCAACCTAGGCTCTCTGAAAATATTGACACACCTACCATGATTTAAGTGGAGCAAAACACCTGGCATTTGTTTTGGAAAAAGTGGGGAGATACTTTTGGTCGGGGGAATGGGACAGAGAATTTTGTAGACAGAAGTTGTTTTTCTTTTCTTTTCAAATCTCTGGTAGCACAGACACCTGAAGTCACCTGGTATCTTTTTATGTCCTCCAAGGTCAGCAGGACAGCAGTTAGTTTTCCCAAGCTCATCAGTGCAGCTGTGTTAGTGCTGAGAGGAGTCTTTATAATGCCTTTGGTATGGACCAGCTTGGTTCATAGCAGCCTGGACTGGTGGACTCCTCTGTCGCCCACAATATAGGTCAACGGATTATAAGGAAACAGTGCTCAACAAAATAGACTGCTTACGGGGATTTAGTCACATTTTGGCTCAGTGAACATGCACCACACACAGTCTCAGATAGGTGACGTCTTTCTTTTTGTTTTTGAGATTGGGTCTCACTGTGTAGTCCTGGCTAAACTGAAACTCCCTATGTAGATCAGGTTGGCTTCAAACTCACAGAGATCCACCTACCTCTGCCTCCCAGTGCTGAGATTAAAGGCCTGTGTCACCACACCCAGCACTGCTGACATCTCATTGTTCAGAAGATGCACCAAATTCTCTGAAAGACTTTTAGTCACTGAAGTTGGAGATGTCATCTGATGGTAGAGCACTTGCCTGGGTTTGATCTCCAGCCTTAGAAAAACAAGCAAGCAAACAAGCAAATAAACCAGTTCTCATGACTAGGGAGACAGCTAATTGGTAAGGTGTTTATTGTACAAGTTTGAGGATCTAAGTCTGAGCCCCAGAACCCATGTTTAAAAAGCTGAATTAGGGTGGCATGTACCTATGATCCCAGCACTGGGAAGACAAAAGAATCCCCAGGATTCACTGACCGACCAGCCTAGCCAACTTGGGGCATTCCTGTTGGTAGGGGACGCCCTGCCTCAAAACAACAGCAAAGAAAGGTGGATGGCACCTGAAGATGAGGTCTAAGGTTGACCTCTGGCCTCTATGTACACATGTATACATACCTGCACTGTATGTGTACACACACACATTCACACACAGGTGTGCACACAAATGTATACACATTTTCAGTCAACAAATGCTTCTAGCATGTTTCCTATTTTGTACTGCATTTACAACAGCAGAAAAATTATTAGTGTATCAGTGCACTCTAGAAGTCAACCTAAGACCGAATATAGCACAATACGTTTACTAGTATCTCTGTCCCTGTGGTGGCAACATGAAATAAAAACACAGCCAGAATCCACCTCTGGAAGTAGCATAGTCGTTTGCACTTTTCTATGATTGATTAGAGGGGTTTAGTTTAGAATGGAGGACACGATCTGCCAAATTCCTTGGTTTAGGTTTATTGAAACCTAAGGAGGTTTTTGGTTTTTTAATATGTTATTTATTCTATGTGCATAAGTGTATTGCTTGCATGTATGTCAGTGCACCTGTGTCATGCAATGCCCACAGAGGTCAGAAGAAGACATCAGATCTCTTGGAACTGGAGTTACAAATGGTTGTTAGCCACCATGTAAGTGCTGGGAACCAAACCCAGGTCCTCTGCAAGAGCAGCCAGTGCTCTTAACTGCTGAGCCATCTCTCCAGCCCTGGAGTTTTTATTTTTTATGAATAAAACCAGATGCCTTCTCTATTGGGATGGTTAATTTTATTTATTGATTTGATCATTCAGGAAAGTCTCGGTCTAGATACATTTGGAGGGCCATAGACAGACATCTGAGGTCTGTGGTGATTCTAGCTGTAGGAGGTTCTTGTGTGCAGTAATTCAGCCTCTTCCAAGCACCATCTGGGCATCACAAAACTGGGTCACTCTGCTGTCTTTTAGGACCCGATGGGGGAAGGTTGCTGAGAAACTTGAGTAAACAACAGTTTTGAATTTTCTTTCCCTGGCCCTTTCCCCTGCACTGTTCAACAATGAGGAACTAAAAGACGCCTTGACCTTGAAATGTTATAAAAGTTCATGTGATTGCTGCAAGTGGATTACACACCTATAATCGAAGCTCTGAGGAGACTAAAGCAGAAGGATTGCAAATTGCCAACTGCAACTACACAGTGGACTGTCAGGAGAGAGAGAGAGAGAGAGAGAGAGAGAGAGAGAGAGAGAGAGAGAGAGAGAGAGAAAGAGTTAATGCCCGAAAGACTATTTGTGAGTTTCATACGCACACAGGTGTGTGCACACACACACGAGTCTTCTCCAGCAGTTCTTTAAAACCTATGACTATTGTCCTTTCATCTGTCTACTTTGTTTTTTCTGTCACAGAATGAGCAAAGAAAGCTAACCCTGGACTAAAAAATGCAAAGTGGCTCAGCCTCAGTGAGCAAGAACAAACATAGCGACTTGAGGTGGCAGTTAGCAGGAGTCTGGTTGTGTCTTTATGAGAAGCTACATGGTCCCCAAATTCACTAGCCTCCATCTGATTTCATGGCAGGGAAAACTGAAAACCTTCTGGAATTAATGACCTTTCTTTGGACAGGTCTTCCATCTTCCTCCTGGTGGAGGGTCATATGTACAACATGGCTCCTCAGCTGGTTCACATTCTGAGCAGCCATTAATCTGTGGAGGAAAATGAAGCACCCCAAAGGGCTGGTAGGACATGGGGAGCTAATTAATCATACCCCATACCACCAGTTTCTGAATCCATTGTGAAAGAGATACTGGAATCAGGCAGAGTTGAGAAAGTCAACATGGTCTATGGCAGAACAGATCTCACACTGCCCTTGAGCTCAGCATCGTAATCTGGGCCAGACTGCTGAGATGCAGAGTGTCAGGAAGGAAGGGACTGGCCTGGTATATCAGTCACAGCTCAGTGACCCTGAACAATGTGACTGCACTGATGGGGAAACTGGACCCACAGGGCTGCTGCCCCACCCCACCAATCCTGCAGGTATCGTCTCCGAGGAGCACCTTGAGGAGGCGGAGAGCAAGGCAGAAGCTCCTCTGTCGAGAGCTGATGAGGGTTGGGACTGTCTCTAGTTTGAGGGCCAAAGCAGGAATGTGGGGAGCCGGGCAACACCTCTCATCCCCACTCCACTGCGGCACCCTCCTCTGTGGGCAGGAATCAGGGTTGGTAACTCCCAGTCCTGTTCCAACCCACTGCCTTACTCTCTGCTCCTGGCTTGCTTTTTCCAGAAAGTACATTGGAATGCAGTGAGTAATAGTGATGATGTTATATGAGAAAATCTTCTGATCTTCTGAATGAGAGTAATTTATGAACAGAAGGCATTCACAGACATCTGTGCTATATAATTAGTAATGTTACTTACTACGAGTGTATCCCTAACAGATGGGATTTGCTGGCAAACACAGGGACTGGGGTTAAGAAGTGCTGCCTCACCTTGATTATTTCTAAGAAACAATTTTGAAAAGTTCTTTGCTTTTCTGGAACTCAAGTTTCCTCATCTGTAAAATAGGAGGCTTAAACTAGTAGATTACAGAGATACTGTGATTGTGTAGAAGAAAAGAACTTTCCTAATCTTCAAGTGAAACACTGATTTGAAAGCATTATTGCATATTTAATATCCTTGGTTTGGGTTCACTTGTATCTGTTCCCTGTCCATCCACCCACGCACCCATCCATTCACTCATCTATCCATCCATCTATCCATCCATTCACTCATCATCCATCCATTCTCTCATCCATTCACTCATCCATCCATCCATCTATCCATGCATTCACTCATCATCCATCCATTCTCTCATCCATTCACACATCCACCCACCCACCCATCCATCCATTCTCTCATCCACTCACCCATCCACCCCCCGCACCCATCCATCCGTCCACTCATCCATCCATCCATCCATCCACTCACACATTCATCTTCCACAGTATCTATTGAATATCTATATGCCAGGCACTGCAGATACAATGCAGAGAGTAGGTTAGGCCCCAACTTCTAGTGATGGAATTTGTCATCAACCTTGAGGGTGATCACTATGCCTAGCACTAGGTGGCTTTGTGAAAAAGAGCTGTGATTTGGGAGCCAAGGCCAGAAAGTTTTCACTGAGACCTTCTGGGGAGGAGCAGGAGTTTGCAGAGCTGATGTGTGGCATGGAGCAGGAAAGATAGGCTGGGCCACAGATGCCAGAAAAAAAACACACAAAATGACATTTCTGGCTGCCACCTGGACTACAAAAGAAAGGCGGCCAGGGTACAGGGAGACTGGAGAGAGGAGGGTCTAGACCGCAGTACAGACACCAGGTCTATAGCCAGAGAGTACCTGAACCGTGATCCTGCTCTGCATCAAAAGCTCATCCCATCTAGTCCGATCTTGACCCTCTCTGGAAATATTTTTTCATGTGTACTGTGGAGAACATCCCCTCTGCCAAGCTGCTGTGTAGATGAAATTAAATCCCAACCGGAAGTATTTAACGTGGGCTTGGCCATAGTAGATGTTCAGTGCATGGCAGCTCTCCACCTTCGCTATTTCTTCACAGTTTGCTGTTCTTGATGCCCAGGGATGCAGCAGCGTTTTCAGACCTGTGTTTAGGAGTCCACCGCTATATAGTTGTATGCATCAGGGGAGTGGGGAGCACCCTTTCTGTGCTCCTAGTATCTGCTCTGCTCAGCAAACAGTCTCTGCTCCTGGGCCTACACCCTTAGGCCACTCCTTCAGGGTGCTGTGCAGAGTCTGCCCCAGAAAGAGGCTGTGGTCCTTTGTCCTTCCTGACCTCACAGAGGCAGCACCCCCAGAGCTGAAAGGCTTCCATTGAGGGCCCCCTTGGATTGTGAGCACAGTCTTATCCCACACATTTCAACTCAATCTTGAAGCATAAAGGGACATTATGTAAGCTTAATTAATGCAGAGCCTTCAACAGATCAGTTCTCAGAATTTCTCCTGCCCTGAGGCAAATCTGTGCCTGACAAGTGCCTTTAATCTGACTTTAACAATTGCTTCTGATGGGTAATCAAAGAGATTGCTGGTGCTGGCCCTGTGCTAAACAGACCAACCTCTGGGCTCTATTCAGCAGGAGGTGCTGTGTCCCATATTCAGTGGAAGACTCATTTCTGGTTGCTCTCTGATAAGAATGAATATGTTTACACAGTGTCAAAATGGTACATTTATCATCTTGTCCCGTATGGTAGTGACTTTAGTCAGCCCAAAGGGAAGCTCTGTGCTCTCCCTAAACTGGTGGTTCCTGTCAGAAAGAAGACATGGAACTGGTTTTATGTCATTTCCAGTGGGATCAAGGGGGCTTGAAGGGACTGTGTCCTGGGCTCCTTGTGCTGGCTGGCATAAACAGGAGCCCTCTATCAGTCTTATCCTCTGCTAAACTGTTTGTCGGTAGTTCATGTGTGGAGCTTGCTGAAATGTAAAGTCCTTGTTAAAAGGTACGGAATATGAAGTGTTGATTTGGGAACAGCCCATTGAGTCCACATATCATTACAATCCTGGATCCCTTCTGGCTCTGGTACTTTCTAGAAGTCCAGGCTTATGTTCTTTACCCAAACCCTGGGCAGTTTTGTACACATCTGCCAGGGCTGGGCCAGATCTCTCTGTGGATCCATCTGTTCTGAGTGACAGTTTGCACATTGATACTGTATACAACCCACTCTCATTTTTTTCTTTTCTTTGCCAGCTTTGCTTTTGAGTCAGAAAATAGGAAGCTGTTTGAAACTGCAGCCAGCTCCCTCTGGGTCCTCAGGCACCCGTCTATCATCACATGTGCAGGCATAGGTGTTAGACAAAGATGATCACATGGTGATGGTGTGTATATACCTCCTTGGAAGACATCAAATTCTGTCCCATTTAGAGGTGACTGGCTTGGCAGAGAGGCTGCAGCGGAGTGGAGAGCCTCCTCCCTTCCTAGGACATATTTGTTCTTGGAGGCATGCTGCCTCCAAGAGAATAGAAAGATGTCCTGTGAGATCCTGCTCAGCCTCTAATCTGTGTTCTCATCTGTACATGGCAGCAGTAATACCCATCGCACCCGCTTCTCACTGGCTTTAATGAGATGATCGTGCCAAGCACTGACATCAATTCATCCACTACTAGTTCCTCCACTTGTTATTTTGGAAAAACTGAAACCTCAGTGTTGAAAAGGAAGGACAATACATGCCCCTGTACTTATTTTATTAGTCTGCTTGGGCTGCCATGACAGAACGTCATAGACCTCCAGCTTAAACAACAGACACGTATTTTCTCACAGTACTGGCTGCTGAAAATCCAGGTCAAGATGCTGGCAGGGCTGGCTTCTGTTGAGCCCTCTCTTTCAGGCTTGCAGAATTCTTCTCACTGCGTCCTCATGCGGCCTCTACTCTGTGCACGTGCACTGCTGGTGTCCCCCTCCACATAAGGACAGCAGTCCTACTGGATTAGGCTCCTACCACATGATCTCATTTAATGTTACCTCCTAAAGGCCCTGTCCCTAAATAGTCTCACTGGGGACTAGGACATTCACATACAGGTTTTGCAGGAACATACAATTCTGACCATAACACATATTTATAAATTTGTGTGGGATATGTGTTAGCAAGCAAGTGTGTATGTTATATGTGCATGTGTGAGTATATGTGTGAGTGTGTGAGTGTATGTGTGTGTATGTATGAAGGACAGAGGTCAGTGTAGGATCTCTTCCTCTGTTACATTGGATCTTATTTTTTGAGATAGGGTCTCTCACTGGCCAGGGAGCTTCCAGGATCTACCTGACTCTTCTCTGCCCCATCCCCCAGTGCTGGGGTTACCCTGTGACATCTGGCTTTGACATAGCTGTTAGGGATCCAAACTCAAGTCTTCATGCCTCACTGAGCCATCTCCTTAGCCTCATCATAAAAATTTTAAAAAGAATGCATACCACTTTCCCACTCTGTGCATCCTGAATGTAAAAGGCACATACATTGCTTTGCATGGAGAGTGGAAATTTTAGTAGTGGGTGTGGAGAATAGAATCCTTTCTCTGCCCACACCTAGAATACAGTGAGTCTGTAAGTATGTCTGTCTGTTTGTAATGGTTACCAAGTGTCCCATAAGCTTCCTTTGTTATTTCTTCCTTATAAACTTTAAAGAAAATGATTTTTAAAAGTCTCAGAAAAGAAAGTGTATATTTTTGTTGTTCATATTGCTGTTATTCTACATACTTGCAAAGGTTATATTTTCTGGCATCAAGAGAAATTATTCAAGATAATGTTGACAGAAATATGGTTTTTCTGAGACTTTAAAAAATCATTTTCCTTGAAGTTTATATATAGCACATGAGAAGCTGTATTACGTAACTGGGGGGCTGGTATCTGTGATGATGCCATAATCCTGAATCAAGTTGCTTCCAATTCCCTGCATATTTCATTATTATTTTTTTCACACATTGCCAGTTAAGTGTGTTCAGGTTAAGATAATATGAATACAGTGGTATTTCAGCTTTCGGCCTATCCATGTTGGTCACGTGGAGAAATTCCACATGAACGAGAAATGATTTGGGCATTATGCTTCCCACTCTATGACCTGCACACTGTGAAGACTCAATTTAACTGTATTCAGGAGAAGCTCTGGATGTCAAAGCACTGCTTTGCTAACCCCTGCTTTCATCCCAAATATCAAAGGATTCCCGGAATGCTTGAGACCATCTAGTAGTCTATCCAGAACTGATTCAACTCTGCCCCACCCTCCTCATGATTTTCTTTTATTAAAAGTTTCCCAGCTAGAAGTGGTGGCACACACCTTTAGTCCCAGCACTCAGGAGGGAGAGGTAGGTAGATCTCTGTGAGATGGAGTCCAGCCTGGTCTGGTCTACATAGCAAGTTCCAGGCCAGTTGGGGCTACAGGGAATCCTATCTCAAATAAATAAATAAATAAATAAATAAATAAATAAATAAATAAATCTCCCTGAGAGGCTAGAGAAAGTGTTTGCTTTTCAAGTATGAAGACCTGAGTGTGAGTCCCCAGAACCCACATAAAAGCTGCATCTAATGTGAGCATCTGTAACGCCATGCTCCCAAAGGAAGATGGTAAGTGGAGACAGAGAATCCTCCTGGTGGACACAGCAGAACAACAAAAAGACTGTGTCTCAAAACAATGTAGAAGGTGAGGACTGGCACGTGGGGTTATACTCGGTCCTCCACATGCATGCACGCATGTGCATGTGTACACACACAAACCCCTAAAACCTGCTGGACTTCCTACATTTTTTATTATTCTGGATGAGTCTCTGTATTTCCCTGCTCACTGCTGACCAGCATGGAAAGCCTGGTGTTTGAATGCTTGAGATCCCTGCATTGTTTTTGGAGAAGGGAGGGCACATAAGTGATTATGGGAGAAGGGAGCCTCATGAGCTGCTGGGGGCCAGTGTGTTTGTGTTGGGGCTCCTGGAAACCTTCCATGGAGGGCAGTTGGGGTGATTCTGCCCGTGATAGGGCTCTGTTCTTGACATCCATGAGAACCAATGAAACATGACATGTTTTCATTGTTGGCAGCACTGGGCTAGGAGGCTCCCGCTCTGCTTCTGAGAGTGCTGCCAGCCTGGATCCCTGCACCGTGTCCTTGACTGAGCCAAGGAAGCATCCCCAGGAAGCCAGGGAGCCAGAAGGTTCTGCACTGCCCAGCTCGTCACTGCCCAGGGAGCAGGGGTGCTCCTCAGCCTTCATGCCTTTCACCGAGTGGCCCCCCGAAGTCAGCCTGGAAGCAGCACTTGAAGATGGCCCCCTCCCCCAGCACCTTAGGAACCTGAGGAGGGAACTCTCCTCCAGTGTTCCAGGGGACGCCTTAGCAAACTTTACTGAAGGGGTTGGTTGTACACACCGTGTGTTGGCTCCCACAGCCCCCAGTGCTGGAGGGGACCGAGAGCTGAGGGAAGAGGGACAGAGCTGCTCCTCCTTCAGTTGCACAGAATTCCCTGGAATTTCCCCAGCACGTCCTAAGGAGCCAATCACAGAGATGCTGCTATGTGGAGAAGGTGGCAGGCCTGGTGGTTTGGAGTCCAAAGGGAAAGAGGGTGCAGGTAGCTGTGCTCCCCCAGAATCTGCCACTAAGGTCTCTGCAGCCATCCAGCTGCAGATGGAGAGCTCAGCTGTTCTTGAGGAGCCCCCGAAAATCCTTGAGACCATAGTCCCACAAGATCCACTCCCAGGACCCTCAGACATGGAGAAAGGCCAAGTGGAGGTGCTGCCTCAGTATTCAGCCAACAACTTGGAATGCCTGGGGGCCTGTGGTCCCTCCAAGAGTAACTCAGGGGCTGCCCACCAAGCTGAAGCAAACACTGCCTCCCAGGAAAGCTGCCAGCAGCAGGCAGGAGTACATGTGCCACATACAGAGCTGCCCTCGGACCCACAAGACCCTGCCATCATGCCAGGGGCCAGTGAGACACTGAACACTAGTGAGCCAGAGACTCAGAGCCACCCACAGACAGGAACACCAGGAACCCAGTCCCAGCAAGTTGTCTGTGTGTCCCCAGGCAACCAGCCGGATGGTAGCCTGCTTGTGAGTACTGAGACAGAGGAAGCACATCCTGCTTTGAGCCCAGCTGCACATCCAGCTGCTTGGATTTCTGTTGCCACAGAAGGATCCAGCTTGGCCACAATGAAGGTTGCTGAGGTTAAGATGCCAGTTTCTACAGATCTGGCCACAGAACGGGTAGATGCAGGAACGGTGGGACCGAAGTCAGCACCAGATCTTGGACAAGCACAAGAACCACTAGAAGGGAGCCTCAGAGGGGTCCGTGCCTCTTCCCTGCAGGAACAAAGCGAAGCAGTCCCAGGCGTGGTGTGGCCGCCACCTCTTCCTCCTGGGGCTTCGCATGAAAATGCCAGAAGGTCAGAAGGACCAACTGATGGAGTCAAGGCTCCCGAGAATCCCGAAAATCTAGTTGTGGCTAGAGAGGAAAGCAGATGGCCTGGAGGCCACCCAGGGGACCAAGAAAAAGCTACTAGAGTCCTTGATGGCACAGAGCCTGGGAACTGTGCAAGAGAGGAGCCTCAAGCCTTCCATTGCAAGCTCAATCTAGAGATGGACAAAGATGAGCTTTCAAAGCTACACAGTGATGTGGAGAATGGAATCTTTCCCAGGTCAGACTCAGCATGGCCACCTGGACCAGACTCTGGGTTGGCCGGAGCAGCTGAGCAGGTGATCACAGAATCCCACGTGACTGGCACGGCTCCCTCACTGCACAAATGCCATGCGAGGGACCCTGTCCTGCCCCCAGCACTAGATGGAACTGGTGAGCATTTTGCTCCTCAAGAAGACATCTGGGAAAGGCCAGGATTGCAGATCAAGTGCCCTGATGTGCTTCCGGGCAAGGGAGGATTGGGAACAACACAACCACTTCCTGCTTTAGAGTCTGAGAAATCAGATTTCCTGTCTGCTTCAGCTGCAGAGATTGCTCCCAACACCCAGGAGTTGGAGCACACATTGGACGTAATGATGAGGAGCCATTTGCCTCTACAGAGCTGTGATAGTGACAACTTGCTGACATCCCTAGGCCAGCCTTGTAAGCCGGGGCATGAGGGAGCCCGGCAGGAAGTCCAAGCTATTGTGTCACATCCCCCTAATGGGGCAGAGTCAGTAATGGACCATTCACCTACGATGCTCAGTCTGGAGCTAGATAGTCAGGGAAAACCATCCTGCCCAGAGGACAGTTTGCTATCTTCTGAGAAGCTTCTCCAACCATCCCAGCTAGACTCAGAAGCACCCATCTTTGCTATGCTCAAGGAGAAGGTCCAACCACCTACAAATGGGGAAGGGGCTTCTCCAAGTGGCCCAGGTCCTAAGAAGCAGGGTGCAGATCCTTTCCAAATCCCACTGCCTGGGGAACCTTGGATAGACGTGAGCTTGCTGGCTCATGGACGAAAGGGGCAGGCTTCCAGATCAGACCTTCGAAGCGAGTCTCCTAAAGGCAGTCTATATGATGCTCCAAGTTCGTCACCTGAGGGTTCAGTTCTGGGAAGGGGTCCATCAGAAGAGTCAGAACTGCCAATCCCAGTAGGACAAAAGTTGTCTGCACTAAGGAGGAGTGGCCAAGGTGTGGGCAGTGGTGGGCAGTCCTCAGAGAATCTGCTTCTGGCAGCGGATAATACCTCCAAAGACTCTTCTCTTACAGGAAACTTGGGTGGAAAGGAAAGTTGCTGTGCTGGGCAAGGGCTGAGCAAGTCCCAGCAGGAGCTGACTGATGCTTTGAAAGCAGGCAGCCAGCATGAAGAAGCACGCTGTGGAGTTCCAGGCGTTTCCGAAGCAGGTGACGCACTGCCCCTGCCCCAGTGCTTGAGTAAGACAGAGGTGGCAAGTAGAAACACAGTAGACATCCCACCTTGTCCATCTGACTCAGTAGCTCTCCTGGATGCAGCACACTGTCTACCAGCCCCAGTGTCCACCAGCCCCAGAGTCACACCCACCTGGGATGCCCCAGAGAGTGAGGCATGTGATGAAACCCAGGAAGTATCCATCTCACAACTGGAAATGGAGCAGCCAGCTATCCCAGAGGCAGAGGTACACAAGCTCCTTGGAAGTTTCTCAAGAGTGGAGGAACAAGATGGTAACACTGGGGTTGCTGAGTTAGGTGGCCGTGCCAGCGAAGGGGACCCCAGGATGCAGCGGACTCCAGGGGGACCGCAAACAGCTCAGACTGGCGGCTTCTTTCAGACTGAGCAGTGCTTCGCCTCTGGAAAACAAGCTTCCACCTCAGCCCTGAGTGAGCCCTGCCAAGCTGGGCAGCTCGGGCCCAGCTACTGGGCTCCCTTGCTGCCTGCTGGAGAACTGGGTGCGATTCCCAGAAGTACCGTGGACACTTTGTCCTACCAGACTGTTCCAGGCCCACAGAGGCTCCCACTGGCCGGGCCACCCGAAGAGGCGATGTCTGACACCCCTTACCTGCACATCAGCGATACTGCCAAGAAGGGAGCAGAAGACCGTGGAATGAAAGCAGCTTCCTCCGAGGGCCTCAGAGCTCCTGGCGAAAGCCCCTGCCCCATCGAGGAACCCCTGCCTGCTTTGGAAAATGCCAGCCCCGGGAAGGTATCTGCTGCCTCCCTCACCACCCTCTGGGAACCGGTAGCAGCAGGTGGGAAAATCTCTGCAGCAGGAACTGGCAGCGGCAGCCCCCAAGCTGGAGCTACCGAGGAACCTCTGGGTCTTATGCCCTGCCTGGACAGGATGTCTCTCCCAGCCAAAGACAAGCAGACAGGGGAGTCAAAGGTGGCTGCTGCTCCAGATCCAAGCGCTAGCCCCTCTGAAACTGCAGTGTGCCCCGCCAGTGAGGATGCAACCAGAGAGACAGGAAACAGCTGGGAGAGGGAGGAAGAACCTTCCCGTGATCCCAGGGGTGGTGCCTCAGGTAGCAGGGAGGAGAGCTCCACGCAGACCAGCATGATCACGGGGCTCCCCGACTTCAGAGAGCACATCACCAAGATCTTTGAGCAGTCTGTGCTTGGAGCCCTGACTGCAGATCGGCCCCAGAGTTCATCCAGTGAGAAGGCAGGAACTACAGGGAATGGACTGGTCAAAGAGCTCACCATACCGGTGAGCCCAGAGAAGTTTCTAGATGGGACTCAAGGAGCAGCCACTGCCCCCCTTCCTGTGTTTCCTGAGAGACTCTGGGTGGAGAAGCAGAAGAGAACTGTTGAGGCTGAGATTACACCTCTAGCTTCCCAGCATCCAGCTCCGGAGAACCTGGCGAGTCTGGTGAGGCCAGCGTTGGAGGAGAACCTTCTAGGTGCTGGGGTTGAGGGGGAGGGGACCTATGTCCCATTGATCTTGAGAAGTGGGAGCCTAGAGGGAACCCGGGAGGCCCGGCCTGGCCTGGAAGCCCAGCCTCACTCACAACTGGAGGGAAGTGGGCAGGAATCCGCAGTGGGTCTTTCCTCACTGGCAATTGCTCAGGGGATACCTGTAGAAAGAGCTGCTGACCTCCCAGTGTCTGAGAGCCACGGAGAAGAGGCTACTGCTGCAGGCAACAGCATTCCTTCTGGAAAAGAACACCTGGAAACGGCCAGTGACAGTCAACACAGAGAAGATGGTACCCCAGCCCTTGCTCACATAAGGGGTCAAGATGATCTACCTGGATCCATCTGTGCCCTGGAAACCTCAACTTTTGATGGGAATGTTGTACCTGAGGCTAGCACTGAGCCCCACACCCCTGCCACACTGTGGGGTGAGAGGAGTCCCCAAGCTGCTATCCAAGTAGTAGAAGTGCAGAATGCCCCAGGCCACCAGGGCATCCCGAAGCCACTGGCTGGAGGAGTGCTGAGTTCTCCTCTGGAGCCTGGCAACATGGCAGGAGCTGCTGAGGGAGCAGAAGGTGACATCACATTGAACACAGCAGAGATGTGGGCACGTGCCTCGGGTGACCTGCTTGAAACAGGTACCACAAGGATGCTTTCCAGCGTGGTTGGTGACTCAGTGCTGCCTGGGAGCTGTCAGGACCCAGGATGCCTTGACAGGGTTCAATCAATGGCAGATGCAGGCTCCCTGCAAGAGGATAACCAGGCTGGGTACCAGCAGGACAAGGAACAGCCGGGGCCTCATCTTCGTGAGAAGATGGATGTCTCCTCACCCTCAGAACCTGGAAAAACTGGAGACCTGAAGCTGCATCTGCTGGCTCCAGAAGTTCACACTGACAGGTACCTAGGCACAGTACCCATGGCTTCACAGGTGATTCCCCTCTCATGTTAAGTGACTCAGACAGATAGGTAGTTTTCATGACACTAGGTTTCTCATAGCTAATGGTTTAAATGGCCCCACTTACCACCCTCTCTGGACATGTTGTAATTCTTAAAAGTGAGATGGGGTCAGAGGCAGGAGAGCTGTTTGTTTGACATATCTGTTTCTTGTGTTCTTTACTTAAAACCACAGGAAAGTGTGACGTACTTACTGGCTTGGCTGTGACTGGATGAGAGAAGTTGCAGGCAGGCATGTGCTTTCTGGAGCTCAGATAGAGATGGAATTGTTTAGGCAAAAGGGTCCTACATCATTCAAAGCAGCTCCAGGCCAGTGGCTGCCTAAATCCCTGCCTCTCTCCCATCTCTCTATCTCTGTCTTTCTCAGGATATTGGTGTAGTGACCACTTAGAATTTTCATAAGGAAGCATGCTTTTCCAGTAGGTCCTTGGGAGAGACTGTTCTCCATCTATCTGATGCTAACCATCACTCTGTCTCTGTCTCAGAACGAGCCCTGGGTCTAACTCAGCCACCTCACCTTCAGTTCCTGAGAAGGATGCTCCAAGAGTCATCTCAGATGAGGCCAGAAGTTTGGCAGGACCTGAAAGGTCAGTGTCACTCATCAGGCTCTGGGATGCTACAGCACCTTCCTTTGACATAGACACACTGTTTGTTTGAGTGTCTCACATAGCCCAGGCTGGCCTCAAATTCACAGCTGAGAGTGAATTCTTGATCTTTCTCCCTGCACCTCTCAAGTGCTGGACTTATAGGCATGTAGCAGCATACCAGGCTAAGAGTATATTTTCTTTTGGAACCCTTGTATATGTAAGAGACATCTAATCCGGGGGTAGTGGGACACACCTGTAGTTCCAACATTTGGGAAACTGAGGCAGGCATATCATGAATTTGGGCCTGAGCTATATTAAAGACCCTATCTCAAGTGGGGGCGGGATGGGTAACCATTCCCTTCCTATATGCACTTAAAGTAGTTCCTGTGGTGACTCAGAGTATCATTATTGTAAAAAGAACTGTTTGCTTTCATGCTTGAATTTACTACCTTTAAAAAACAAAACAGCTTTATTGAACTACAAATTCACATATTATATAATTCACTCATTTGAAGTCTACAGTTCCCAACTGGGGATGTAACTCTGCTTGCTTACTCTGCTTGCTTAGTATACATAGGACTCTGAGTTAAATCTCCAGTAAAATAAAATACACACCACACCACACACACACACACACACACACACACACACACACACACACACACACAGAGAGAGAGAGAGAGAGAGAGAAAACAGTTCAGCAGCTTTTAGTGTGCTTAGAGTTGTAGAGCCAAGGCTATAATCAATTTCACAATATTTTCATTCCCCCCAAATGAGTCCTGTGGCCACTAAACATCACACCCCAGCCCCTCATGCCTTTAGCTTAGGCACCCATTAATTGAGTTCATTGTCTTTTGAGGCCAGTGAATCAACACCACTTTAGTCTCTGAACTGGGAGTGGCTCATCACAAAGAAGCCACACTCCACAGGGAGCCTCAGATTAGGGGGATGGATGACAGATGGAGCTGTGTCGCCCAGACCTTAACTCATTGCAGGAATCCTGCCTGTTCTACCTTAAATTCGTATGGTTTGTAGTCCAGCAGAAGCTGCTGCTTGCTTACACTTAGGGGTAAGGAGACGTCATAGACATGGACACTGAGAATAAAGCCTTGCTGCATCCATAAGCCTTTGGATGTTGAAATGCTTGTGTGTGTGTGTGTGTATGTGTGTATGTGTGTATGGGGTGAGGTTAGAGTCTAAAATAGTACTTGTGTCTCCTACCAACAGCTGTGGGTGTTGTGGAGATGATTTGATTCATATTTTGCACATGCTGAAAGAATGCATGGTCACCTGTTTTTCAAGTCTCAGCACTTCCTCTGGCTCCCAGCTGCCTCTGCTGCCTGACTCTGGGCCAGCACGTGTGGTCTGTGCTGCCCAAACAGATGCGAGCTAATCTGCATTTGATTCCTGTTTCTGTACTGACTTAGTGGACAATTGCCCGCAGCCCTCATCAGCCTGTGTTTCTTGTGTCCTCACCTGAGGTTTAGGGAAACTATGTGCAGTCGGGAGGAGGAATCTCCTCTTTACCAGATGACTGGATCTACATCTTCTTTCTCAGTGCCTATAGGCATTGTGTCTTGAGGAAACTCAGGGCCAGGCAGAGAATAGCCCCATAAATATTTCTTGGTCCATTGTTTTAATCACTTTAGAATTTAAAATTGTAATTTCTAAATATGTATTAGAAATCATGATTTTTTTTCTACCACATTTGTAAGTATAAAGAAAAAGAGAGAACTAGAGAGATGACTCAGTGGTTAAGGGCATGTACTGCTCTTGCAGGACCTAAGTTTAGTTCCCAGCACCCATGTAGGATATCTTACAACTATCTCTAACTCTAGCTCCAGGGAAACTTTCCCCCTGTTTTGGCCTCCACAGGCATTTGGACTCATGTGCACATGCCCACACACAGACACACAGGAATATACATAAGTAAAAATAAAAGTAAATCATAATAAAGAAAAAAATTACAAGCATACTACTTACTATTATTGTTCTGTAGAATTGTAGTATAATTTCACCTGTTGATATTTTAGTGTAAATATTTACACCATCCCCTCCCCAGCCCCTATCTAAACTCTTTACAGACTTGGGTCTTAATGGTCAACAGCACAAGATGGCTGATCTGTCTTCACAGCCATGGGCTCTCAGGTTCTATCACGTTTCTGTTCCTTCTGCTTCTGTTAACTTTTACATGCTCCAGACCTACCTGATCAATATGGCAGCCCCTGTCCACCACACATGAATGGAGATGTGAGTGCACAGGGGTGTGTGTGTGTGTGTGTGTGTATGTAAGGGTAATACACATCCTGACAATTTAGTATTTTTCAAAAACAGAGTGCAAAATATATTATTAATCACTTTCATGTTAAGCATCTATGAAATGATAGTATTTTGAATCTATTGCATCAAACTATATTATCAAAATTAATTCTTCTTGTTTTTTCGCATCTTTAATGAGGCTCCCCAATTTTAAAAAATCACATATGTGGGCTTTGCATACATGGCTTGCATCCTGTGCAGAGATCACTTGGCTCCAGAGCCTACTATGCCCTAGTCCTTGAAGGAAAATAGGATGATAGAGAATTAGCTTGCTTTGTGCTTGAGACTCTTGGGGAAGTCTCCCACCCAGCCCAGTATTGGTTGAAGTCCTCTGGAAAAAATTCCGTTGGACTCCCCTCCAGCCTGCCAAGTGGGGTGACCTTTGGCACATCTACCTTGAGAATTCCAGGAACGATAACATTTGAGAAAACAGACCACAGCATTCAATCCTTAGGCTTACGAACAAAGACCTTTGGAAGGACATAGACCAGCTTTGTCCAGTAGGATTGTGACACAGCCACAGAGATCACCTTAAATTTTCTAATAACCACAGTTAAAAAAAAGAAAAGCTAAACACAAACAGGGAAAATTAATCTTAAATAATTATTTTATTGAAGTTATTATGTCAAAATAGTACCATGTCATGGTAAAACTGATGCAGCCATGTCTGAGGTGATACACTACACTCTTGTTTTCTTCATATGAACTCTAAATGATATACTCACAGATCATCTCAATAGACATCTGACAACACATGTAGCTAGTGGCTGCCATCTTGGATACTCTTGACATAGAGATCTAACTGTTCCCATAGTTGATCCAGAAGGCTGCACCCTACTACAGGACCCCAAAGGCCCCTGCCTCTCTGCTTAGCAAGCTCATTCCCACTGGCTTACCACCATGAGAGAATGCATGTTTCTTTGCAGAGGATATTTCTTCTGTAAACTTGTTTATCATAAGGGAATTGTGTGCATAGGCCTTAGAAGAAGTTTTGCCAAGGACACAGGATGCATGTCTGGGACAGAAGCATGTGAAGGTCAAATCCAGCAGCTGTCTGGGAGGTAGGTGGGTGGATGCTGACAGGAGGTGGGCTGTGATGAAACTCAAGGCCAGGACTCTGAGTTCATACCTGAGCTCTGATTCTCACTGGTTACAGAGAAAACTGCAGTGAACCATAGGATGTCGATGACAAGTGAACCTGCCTCATCAGATTGCCCTGAGGGTTGAAGGGGTGGCTCAAGTGCCACGCTGGCATATCCCAGTGCCTGTTGGGTGTTGGGCTCCCTGATCTTATGACAGGCTTTCCTAGTATTACAAGCTCAGCCACCACATCTCTTCAGTGTGGAGATGATTCCTGTGATCTCGGTCTGTGAACCTCAAGCTGAGACTCCAAACTGTCTCTTTCTGTTTTCCAGAACTGAACTGTTTTTGTGTGTCTTTTTGAGACTGGGTCTCCCGGTAGCCCCAGCTAGTCTGGAACTTGCTATGTAGACCAGGCTAGTCTTGATCTTACAGAGATCTGCCTGTCTCTACCTCTAGAGCTAGAAGTACCATAAAGGTGTGCACCACCATGCCTGGCTTTGAATTTTTTTTAAGATTTAAAAAATGTCTATTTTATGTGCATGAGTGCTTACATGTATGTATATATGTGTACTATGTGTGTTCCTGGTGCCCACAGAGATCAGAAGAGGACATCAAATTCACTGAAACTGGAGTTACAGAAGGTTGTAAGCCATTACATGGGTGCTGGGAACTAAACCTGGATCCTCTGCAAGTGTTGAAGTTGCACTTAACTGATGAGCCATCTCCTCCATCCCCAGAATGGAGTTTTTTGCCAGATAAAATATCTTGGAAAGCAACTATGCTCACCACTATATGACCAATGCTACATTATACTAAAATGTCACAATGGCTAAGAGAGGGAGAACACTTTAGAACACTTTCTTCTTTCCTGTAGCCGTTTGACTAAATCTAGCATTTCATGTTTTTTTTAAAAAAATACATTTTATTTATTTTTATTTTATGTGTTTGTGTATATTGCCTGCATGTGTGTGCGTGCACCTGTGTCGTGCAATGGCCATGGAGATCAGAAGAGGTTGTCAGATCCCCTGGAACTGAAGTTACTGATAGTTGTTAGCTGCCATGTGGATTCTAGGAATTGAACCCCAGTCCTCTGCAAGAGCAGCCAGTGCTCTTAACCATTGAGCCATCTCTCCATCCCCAGCTAACATTTCTTGAGATAGTATTTCACTGTGATGCCTTGTGTGTCTTTCTCCGTATGCCCCATTGTATTTCAGCATCAAATAACGTTTCAAGTTGCATGGAAAATCAAACCCAAAGTTTCCACTCTTGTGTTAGGAGGTTAGGGGAGTTGCTTCCATGGAATTGATTGAATTTCAAAGATTTTGCTGACTGGAGTTGAGGTGAGAGCACCTGGTATCCCCGGTATCTTGGAAGTGTCTCTGTTGTCTTCTTAGTGAGAGGACAATTGATAGTTCAGTCTCACATCCATGGAGATGTAGGTGCATTACATATTTTTATTGCTTTATTTCCCAGCTTATAGGGTTTGACTGGCACTGTTGGTGATGTGCCATGGATAGCCTGGGGCTTCATGTCCCTTCAGTCATGTCCCGCATTCTTAGAAGCAAGCTCAGACAGACTGGTATGTTTCTGTACATTGTATAGTCCTGCAATGGGGAAGCCTGGGACCCAGAGGGAGCGATTCTTTATGTTGAAGGGATTTGATTTGACCTGTCCATTGTAGATCATCTTCCACACTGGTGGGATATCTAGAATTTAGCATTTGATTGCATATGATGAATGCTTAGACAGGTAGCTTTGGATCCATCTTGGATATCACCATACTTCTATTTAAATTTAAAGGGGGTCTTTATTTATGTGGGGAAATCGTTGGTGAAGCATCACGTTCAATTATTAGTGCATTTTAAGAAAATCAGGTTGTTCCCAGATTCTTAGAGTCTTTGCATAGACTCAGGCTAATCACCAAGGGTGACTGGGTTGAAAAGTTGATGGAAGAACAGAGATAGATGCTTGGCTGCTTGCTGAGGAACTCCTGGAAGGACCTGAAAGTCACAAGAAGCAGATCCTCCTCTTCCCTCCCGTGCCATCGTCCCACGCAGTCTCTGATTCTTCCTTCTCTTCACTCCTAAAATCACCAGTGGTGACACCAGGCTTTCAAGTTTAAGAATAATGTTCAAGGACGGGCACAGCTGTGTAAATTAAGGAAAAGAAAAAAAAAGTCTCCCAACATAGTTCTCTCAGCAGAGATCCAGGGCAACAGTGCTCACCCCGAAAGCCTTCTGGCTTTGACTTTATGGCAATATTCTTTCCTAAGGATAGACGGTTGGGGTGATGGGCCCACTTGTACATCCACAGCTAGCTGCCTTGGATGAGATGCCTGATTTTTAATCCTTTTTTCCCACACATATAACATTGTACAGTAAAAATGACACCTTCCTGGTAAGGTTGGGATCAGGATACAGCCTGAATGCATAAGGGCTGGTGTTTGGTGGTTATGATGCATATGCCATCTGCTCTGTCTTTAGGAACAGGAGTGGAGTCTCTCACTAGCCATTCTGCCTCTTACCACCTCCGTTGCCACTTGTCCCCTGGGGTTCCACTCACTCTGCTCAGCCCACAAGGTACTCTTCCATGCAATGAGATCATAGATCCAAATGTGCTTCAGGAGCTGAGGATGGCAGATGGGGTCAGCCAGCTCTAGTATCAGAAGCTTCGGTCTCTGTGAATGGTCCTGTATAAAAGTCAAATCGCCCTTCAACACACAGCCTTCAGGTTCTGAAGCTTTAGTGTGTCACAATGGGAACCAATTTCCTAAAAGCTGAATCTGTCATTTGGAAAATCGTCAAGTCTCTTTAGGAGGTACCTGATCTCCTTGGTGGCTGGCAGGGGCTGAGGAGGGGGTACGCTAGTACCATGGCTTCTAGCTCCTTTGTAGCCCCTGCACAGTGGCCCCTGCCCACACTTAACCTGGGCCCACTGCAAAGTGTAGGGCTGGACTCAGGGTAAGGTGGCCATTTTGCAAATTGCAGGTGGCCAGGCTGACCTGGCTTTTCTTTCTGAAGTCTCTTATTACTGTTACCAAAGGATGCCGTTGCTCAGGCCTGGATGTGGGCTTGATTCTGTAACAAGGTTTGGGGAATGAATATGTACACCACCTGGTTAGTGCTGGAGTAAAGCCTAGGAGCATTCTTGTCAGGCCCCACTTTACATAGGAGGAAACTAAGGCTCCAAATGGGGAAGGAACTGGGGAGCTAAGGGAACTAGAACTGGCTTCTGGCTTATCAGCGTCTAGCCTCATGCTTCCCCTGCATGCTTGTGCTAGACCAGGGGTTATTCCTCCTGCCAATAGCAACCACTTCAGCACATCTAGACTTTCCAGAGAAGACGTACACCTCAGACTGAGAGCAGGACAAGCATAGGTCTAGACATCGGCTGAACTCAAGTTCTAGGTCAAGTTCAAGGACTGACTTTGGGGAATGTTGTCATCCTTTCTGAGCCTGTTTCATCACCTGTAAGAAAGGAGCACACAGGAAGGTTATAGTGTAGTTAGGATGGAATGATCAAAGTTTTCCATGTCAGTTCCCTCCACTCATTTGTCTCTTGGGATGGAAGTTCTTTCCTGTCCAGCTTTGTCGTTTGATCTGTAGGGAGGTTCTGAATAGGTAACCTGGTCTGATAGCTAACAAAAACAAGAGCTTGGATTAGAACCTCTCTTTCTGGAAAGCTTTTTAGATTTCAAGGGTAGGTTTAAGAACCCTGGTCCTTAAGCCCGCTGACCAATGGACTCTTGTGGAGGAGAGTCTTCAACCAGCACGTCCATTCAAGCCTTCTGCAGTGATGCATACTTGAAACGAAGCCAGTGCCAACAAGGACCCGTATTGTTGGCTTGTTTTAATTTTATCTAATTGGACTGGTGTTGAAATAGCCACATGGGGCTGGAGGCTTCTGTCTGGAGCAGTTCAGAAGGAACCAGAAGGAACCAATCTCCTCATGACTATGAAAGAGATTAATCTTCACTGCCAGTGCTGGAGGTGGGTCTGTGGGAGGCTCTGGAAGTTTCTCACACACCTGCCGGTGGTCAGGTGATTCTTCCTCCTCACTACCCCTCCCTCAGTTGCCTGGTTCCTCAAGTGGGAAAGCCTCCTCACACATGCCAAATAAGCAGTGTACTCACCCTGGGACTGTGTGTCTCCAGAGTAGAATCTGAGGCCTGTTCGTGGCACTACTGCCCAATAATGCCAGCCGGTAGGAGGGGTCCTTCTGCACTGAGCCAAGAAGTGTGCTGGGCCCACCAGCCTCGGCTTTGCTGGCTGGCTACACACTCGGGTGTGCAGACCTGCCTCTGAGCTGGAGGTGTTCTAAGGGCATCCCAAGGCATCCGCTCAGCTGGCTCCAAACAGCCGCACTCGGAAAGGACCCTCTGTGCCGTACACCTCACAGTGGCGCGTCTGCTAGGATGGTTCTTGCTGGCTTGAGCAGAAGCCAGAATGGGCAGAGGTGCTGTGTTTAGTTGATGTCTCTGTATTGCTCTTGTTCTGAGAAACTGGCAGGGTGAGAACAAGGCTTCATGCATGGGGTCAGCAGAGCCCAGCTCACAGCATCTTGGCCCTGACTTTTTTTTCTTTTTTCTCCTTCCCTCCCTCCCCCCACCCCTTCCCCCTCCTTCTCTCCCTCCCTCTCTCCCTCCCTCTCTTCCTTCCTCCCTCCCTCCCTCCCTCCCTCCCTCCCTCCCTCCCTCCCTCCCTCCCTCCCTCCCTTCCTTCCTTCCTTCCTTCCTTCCTTCCTTCCTTCCTTCCTTCCTTCCTTCCATCAAGACAGGGGCTTACTCTGTAGTCAAGGGTGACCTGTGACTCACTATGTAGCCCAGACTAGCCCCAAACTCATGGTAGTCCTCCTACCCCCGCCTTCCGAGAGTTTGGATTACAGGCATGATCCACTATGTCTGGCTCTTCCCTCTTACGATTACTTCTAAGTTATTTAGTGTTGAATATTTCGGTAGCCTGCTGATTCAGATGTAGATTGCAAACATGGTTTTCTGTTTGTAGAGAAGGCACTGGACCAGGTCTGATTACTGAGTTTTAATATATTTCATTTTTCAAGGCCAGCACAAGAGGTTTCAGATTAAAACCTCAGGAGACAGGTTCAGCTGTACTCTGCAGTGTGTGCCGAGGGGATGGGATCTTGGTGCACAGTGTCTTGGGTCAGCACTAAACTCTCAGGTCAGGTTCTCCATCTCCAGAGAAGGAGAACAAGACACGGTCAGTATTCCAGGTGAACTGGGAGACTGAAGGGGGAAGGTCAGGACGTGAGGCCATGGGAGAAGTCAGGCAGAAGGCAGGCTTTAAGTCCCAGCTCCCCCTCCCAGGGCCATGTTGGGAGTCAAGGCATCAAGCCTTAATGTTTTTGCAAGTGAACAGAGCTGATGATCTCTCCTGGGGAGAAAGGAGAGTTGAAATGGGTAGTAGATGAGGCAAGACTCGGAGCACTCTGCCCAAAGTCAGCTGGCGGTAGCTGTGGCTAGAGCGGAAGAGGTGCCATGGGCTTCTGCAGGCTGCGTGGATAAGGACCCTGAACTGTGAGCATCTTGTGGACAGTGGCATCCCTCACAGTTGACTGAGCAGTGAGTGTACTCCAGGCTGCATGCTGAGAAAGAGAAGCTAGCAGTTGTCCCACTAGGGAGGCCCTGAGATGGGATTCGGGGCACCCTGGGCACAGGCTCCTCCATTGGGAGGGACTGTGGACTAGACTGTCAGGTGTGTGGACAGGTTGATATGCAGCAGCTGAGTGATACATGTGGTTTGGTGATGCCCAGCCGGAGGCTCAGCATGCTCCTGAGAAGTCAGGTTAGCCATGGACACCTGTCCACTCCTCAGGCTCTGTGTGTGAGGGATAGCATGTCCTTCACCTACCTGAGCTACAGTGACCTGCCATACAGGATGGGAAATTGGATGTCAAGGTCATCAGCTCTTGATCTAGTCATGGTCACATGGATAGACAGTGAGTTTTGGCCTCTGGCCAAAAGGATAAACCATACTCTTCTTTCTGGAGGAAATTGAGACTTGCAGGACCTGGCTTCTGGTTACCCAGAACCTAATACTCTGCGTGACTCCATAAGTGTCTACTGAATAATTAAACACAGCCAGCTATCAGGTGAATTGGGGGTTCCTATCCTAGAAAATGAGGTCAGACTAGACTTCAGAGGCAGATGACTAAGTCTTAACATCTGACTCTGCTGCTGGCCTTTTCAGACTTGAGCAAGTTCTCAGGGCCTGTTTCCTCATCTGAAGTGTTTGTATAATGCTGGGATGACTTCAGAGAGTTACTATGGAGATTGTACAAAAACAATGTGTATTGGAGCTGGTGAAATGGCTCAGTGGATAAAGCACTTGCCGCCAAGCCTGACAGTCTGAGTTCAATCCCTGGAACCCACATGGTGGAAGGAGAGAACGGGCTCCTGCAAATTGTCCTCTGACTTCCACAGATATGCCCGGCCCCCAAACACACATACATAGACATACAATAAATGAATAAAATTTAGTAAAACATGTTTAAAAAGCCCTCTGTGACCCATAGCAAACACATAAATACCAGGTTGTTTCAGTTATTACCGTTACTTTATCATCATCGTTTGGATTGATGGTAATATTTTTACCACCTAAGTGGTAAAGACTGTGTTTTTACACAGTGGCTCACGGGAATTTGCTGAAGTTCACATGCAGTCTGTTCTGGATTACTTGGAATGTGCCAGTACCCTCCTATCCACCCCCCACATACCCCAGTCCTGCAGCCACAGCCTTCAGTGCGGAGGCAAGGTCAAACCATCTGGCACTCATGGGGAACGCATTCTCTTCCTTGTGGAAACCAGGGCTTTGGGGTTAACCTCTCACCAAGAGTGGCTGCAAAAGGCTGCAAGCTAGCATTAGTGGGAACAAGAACGTGCTGCATGTGTGAGCCAGGGCCCGCCAGCGGGAAGTAAGCACTGAGTGTGTTTTGTGGGACAAACTGCCTTGGTTATCTTAGGAGGATGTTTGGAGATGCCAGCCCACCCCACATCTCCGAGAGACACGGAAGAGCAGAAAGTGTCTGTCCCTGCTGTCTGCTGGACACCATAGCATGATCAGTGGAGGAGGGGACCCTTTCTGGCAGGCTGCCAAACAGTGGGTAGTAAACACACATGGCCAGTCCTGGCAGGCTGTTGAGAATTTGAGGGAGGGTGGAAATGTCAAGCCTGGGCTTGAGTGCTTAGCCCTAGGTCAGACTGCCTTACCAGGCCACTTATAGAGGATAGCTTGAGAGATGCTCCACTGACTCTTGTGTCTAAGTAGTAAAAAAGATGCTGTCTTTGCAATGGGAGCTACTTTGTGTCTGGCTCATCCCTTCACAATAAAGCTAGAAGGATCTCTGGGGGCATCAGCCTCCACATTTTGCAGAGATCTGAAACCCAAAGAAGGCATGTGATTTCCCTGAGGCCACTGATCAGGTACCACTGATCCAACTGTCACTGAATGTGATTCTTTGACCTCAACCCTGCTGGCACTGTACCAAGTAGTCAACTCCTTTGGCAACGTAGGGAGCACCCCCAGGGAGGACTATTGGAACTAATGTTCTGGGTTGTTTTGTGAAAATAGTGGTGGTTTACCCAAGGTAATCTCCACCTCGGTTTGTGTCCAAGCAAGCTGCTTCTGCAGGCTCACTCTGGCTTTTTTTGGCAAAGTGAGTAGGCTGGAGCCTCCGTGCTGTGAGGCTGGCTCTCCTTTGCCGGGTCTGGAAGCTTTTACAAGCTTTTGTAGGCCACTGCTACTAAAGCTCTCGCAGGTTCCCTAATTTATAGTGGTGTGGGGACACCGACGGGGGAGGGGATTCTCCCTCAGAGTCCACCGGGAAAAGATCTGCCCACACCGAGCTTTGCCTCCCGGCCCACGTGTCTGTGCAAACAGTCTTTTGAGGAAGCCCCGGAGGACAGGGCTGTCTGGCTCAGGTTTCTCTGTGAGTGGTAGGGCCATGTATCCTTCAGAGATAAGAGGCTTTTTTCAAAGGTCATTGTAGGCCTTGGTTTGGTTTTGCCTCCAGCTGGAAGTTTATCTGTTAGAAACCACCAGGCGCCCCTCGGAACTGACTGTTTACACCTATTAGCTTCATGTCTCTGATCAAATGTGACCTAGACATGGCCCCAGAGGTGGGGAAATCTCTGCTCTCAGAAACTTTCCCTTTGCATTTGTATTTGGGAACTAGAGTGATGCAAATAGGAAAGTTGGGCTTTAAAGCCCAACAAGATCTTCATGTCTTCTCTTCTAAGCATGGCAGTATGTGTCAATGCAGAGGCTGACCCAGACTCTAAGATCTAGTGGGGCTTAGAGATGCCGAACCACATACTTGATCTTTGTGTGTGTGTGTATGTGTGTGTGTGTGTGTGTGTGTGTGTGTGTGTGTGTGTGTGTGTGGCGTCTGTCTGGGCATGTGATATGTGTACTGATGCTCACGTGGAAGCCAGAGGAGGATATCAGGTGTCGTCTTCTGTCACGCTCCACCTTTTTCTTTTGGGACAGGGTCTCTTCCTGAGCCCGGAGCTCATGTTTTTGCTTTTTTCAGCAAGCACCAGCAGTCCTCCTGTCTTTGCCCCATGGTGCTAGGGTTATAGGCACACATGAAGCCCCTTTGGGCTTGTTAAGTGGGAGTCGGGATCTGAACTCAGGCCTTTATGGTTTCACAGCGAGCGTTCTTAATCACTGAGCCATCTTTCCAGCTCACTGCCCTCAATTTTTTGGACCCCTCTGCCTGCCTAGTCCCATGGTATACTTATGGGCCCGGAGGGGTCCTCATTCTTCTTTAAGAGACAGGAAATGCCTGGCAAATAAGGTGCCTGTGAAGCCTTCCCATCTCTCCAACTCTCTAGAGTTGCCTTCCTCCTCACCCAAGTGAAGAGTGTCCTTTCTGCAGTAAGGTTCCAACTTGAAGACCAGGGCATCTGTGCTCTAGTCAGACGAGTAAGAGTATTTTAAGTTGGGCGATCTGGGTTCAAATTTGTCACTTATTCCCTGTGGGATAGTGATCTCTTATTAGTTTCTTCTGGCCTCACTTTTCTCAGCTATAAAATGGTTATAAAACTGGTAACTACTTTGTGAGGATTCAGTGTCCTATTACATAGGAAGTGCTTGCTCAAGCTGGCACAGGCACCAGCTCTATGTGTGTCTGTCACTGTGATAGAGTGAGTCCTCCCAGAGTAACGACTGTGCCAGACTAATCTTTATCACATGGATTATACACAGTAGGCTTTCAACAGGAATGTTGTTATAGAAAAGGAATGTCTTGTTCAACACATAGAGGGTGTGCCTAATTGGCACTTCCACCCAAAAGGGAAATAATGGCAGGGTGTGGTGGTGCATGCCTTTAATCCCAGCACTCGGGAGGCAGAGGTAGGCAGATCTCTGTGGGATCAAGGTCAGCTTGGTCTACATAGTGAGTTCCAGGCCAGTTGGGGCTACAGAGAAACCCTATCTCAAACCCCTCCCCACAAAAAGGGAATCTATTGGTCAGGCTAGTTCCATAAACAATGAAATCATGATAGTCATAGATCATCTACCCACTCACTTATTCAGCCATTCACATAAAGGACCTAGGCTGGCCCTGCTGACATTTTGGGTTGGCTAACTGTTGTGAGAGCTGTTTTAGACAGAGAAAGACACGTAGTGGCATTAGATGTTTATATCATCCTCTAAACTGTGACACTCAAAACTCTTTCCAGAGGACTGGGGAGATGGTTCAGTCAGTGAAGTGGACTTACACATGCAGGCATTAACACACACACACACCACACACACACAAAACCAAGTTGATGATGCCTGAAGTTGACCTCTTGTCTCCACAGGCACATATATGTACCCATCCCAACCCATGCCTCAGAAAAAGTCTCTGTGGGGCAAAATTGCTCCCTGGAGAGTTACAACTCAGGGGCCTGGTGCTTAGGCCAGGAGCATCACTGAGAGGTTATAGAAATGTAGTCTCAGGTACTACCTGAGGCCTGCTCAGTCAGTATCTATACTATAATAGGTCAGTGATAGAGCACTTGCCTAACAAGCCCAAGATGCTGGGATCAGATCAATTCCATAAGAGAGGAGGGGCTGGGGTGGGGGGGGTGATGCCTACCTAGCTACCTACCTGCTCCAGGGGTTTCTGATTTAATTTACATGGGGGCAGGTGGGATATGAAGGGCTTTACCTGTCCCAGTTGCTTCTGTGCAGCAGGAAGCTTGCTAGCCTGTGGACTGCAGAAGACAGTTGAGGAAGGTGTTTAGATGTGTATTTGTCTAGTGGGAGGGGAGACATGCTCCTTACCACCGTGTAGACTGAACTGCAACCTCCCTTCCCTCAGTACTGCCAGCACCTTGACCATGACCATGGCCTCTCAAATATTTTATTTTCTGTCTTCGCCCTGCTGTCACCTGGATTCTGTTTCCTGGAGAAAGTTGGTTGCCTGCCAAGTAAGGGTTCTGCTTTCTATTTAGTCAGAGGTGTATTTAAATTTTAGACTAGGTCAAGTTCAAGTCTAAGAACACCTTGACGCTGGGGGGAAATGGGCCAGGTTCACTTGACCCGTGAGATGGCGGTTCAGCACCCCAGCTTTGAACACACGGCGGAGCAGTGCAGGAGAGATGTGTGTGGTGTTGGTTTTGTGTGCCCATAAAGAAAAGTCCATGCCCACACCCCGAACCACTGGACGAAGTTGGGGTGCCAGCAGGAAAGCTGGCTCAAGGGTGGCTCTGTGTGTATTTTGGGTTCAAGGCTGGCACTTTGTCTTAGCATGGGTGGAGGTGATGACTGAATATTTAGAACGCCTGAAGGAATATTTCTTTCTATGCTACAACCCAAGTTTTTCAGGGTGGCAGTTCAGGAATGTGTCTTGTTGCCTGACAACCCTTCATGGAATGTGAGGACTTAAGTCAGAAGCTGAAAGCAATGATTCTTTCTAGAGAAAGGGGAAAAGAGTTCCTTCAGGTTTACTGGTGAAATGGATTTTGTGCTGTTAGTGTGAGGGCGAAACTCGCATGGAACTAGGGACAGGGACTGGTCCTGCGTTTATCATGGTGGATTCCTCTCCAGTTTGGAGAGCATACAGAAAAATTACAAATGTAGCCTTTCATTCCTGTGGGCTGGGGAGGAGTCTGGGTTCTCCAGACACATTAGCCTTGCTCTGTGTGGCCTTGTAATGTCATCCCTCAAAGCCTGTTACCTCCTGTGTCAGTTATGGGTCATGACTGAATCTTCCACATAGGCTCACTGTGGGAATTAAGGGAAAGAAGAGGCATAGCTGTCTCACAGGGTGCTGGTGCCGGGAGATGGCTCAGTCAGTGAACTCTTTGCTGCACAAGCATGAAAACCTGAGTTGGCCCTGAGCACCCATGTAAAAGCTGGGCATGGTGGCATAGCCCCAGCACTGGGGAGCAGAGGCAGGCAGATCCCTGGAGCCCACTTGCCAGTCAGTCTAGACAAACCTGTGAGCTTTGGGCTTTTACAACTGTCAAAAACTAAGGTAGAGAGTGACTGAGAAAGACCAGCTGACACTGATCTCTGGCCTACACACACACACACACACACACACACACACACATACTACCCACACACATACCACACATAGACCACATATATATACCACACACACCACACATACACCACACACACACACCCCCACATCACACATACACCACATATATACCACACACACCTACATATACACAAATACCATACACACACATATATACCCCACACATATACCACATACCATATACACACACACCACACACACCAAAAACACATACATATACCACACATACATACATACCACACACATATACACACACATACACCACACCATACCACAAACACACATACACACATACCACACACACACCACATACAGACCACAAACACATACATATACCACACATACATACACACATACCACACACACATATACACACATATACCACACACATACCACAAACACACATACACACATACCACACACACATACACACATACCATACACCACACATATACCACACACATACACCACACACACACCACACACACACAGACTACAAACACATACATATACCACACACACATACACACATACCACACACACATATACACACATACACCACACACATACCACACACACCACACATATACCACATACATATGCCACAAACACCACACATACACCACACACCACACACATACATACATACAAATACCACACACCACACATATACCACATACACCTACACCACGCACCACGCACATACCACACACATCACACATATACCACACACATACATATACCACACACACATACACCACACATATACCACACACACATATACCACACACATATACACACCACACATACACCACACATACACCACACACCATACACACACACACCACACACATACCACACACACACAAATACCACACCTACCACAAACACATATGCTACACATACACCACACACATACCATACACACACCATACACACATACCACACAGAAACCACACCAGATACACAGAGTACATACACAATATCACACTCACATATACCACAAACACATACGCCACACACCACACACAACTGCACACACACATACAACATACACATCACACACTTGCATAACATACACACATACAACACACACCCAGACTGCCTGATACAATATGGCATTTAAGAAATATTTTATTTATTATTTTTATTTTATGTGTGTGTAAGTGAACCTGTGTCATACAATGCCTATGGAGGTCAGAAGAGGGCATCAGATCCCCTGGAACTGGAGTTACGGACAGTTGTTAGCCATCATGTGGGTGTTGGGAACGGAACCTCAGTCCTCTGCAAGAGCAGCAGTGCTCTTTACCACCGAGTCATCTCTCCAGCCCACAACATGGCATACTTTAAAAAGGACTTCTAGTGCCTTTTTGGTTTTCTTCAGCTGATTATTAATGGGGGGGGGGCACAGAGCAGGCGGTCCTATGCACAGCGCATTGCTGCTCTTCTGAGGTGACAGATGATGTAGGTGCCAGGGCCTTCAATTTTGTGTCCTTGGTGTTTGAGTGAAGTTCTAAAATACTGGTCTGAGGGAAGAAAGGGGCTTTCAGGGCAGGAAGAGGGCTAGAGAGGCTGGTTCCAGAGGAGGGAATGTGTCCTCTGGGAAGGAGAAAGCATGGAGGGCAGTCAGCACTGGACTCTCTCCAGCACCCGGAATACCTACATCACTGTGGTGCTCGGAAATATTTGCTGAAAGACTAATTATATAGTCTTCTTTATCCCAGGCTACTGGGGAGAGTCAAGAAGAGATCTGACCAGGAATGTAGCTCAGTGGTAGAGCACTTGCCCAGCTCTGACTTCAACTCCCAACACCACAAAGAAAGCAAGGGAAGGAAAAGGAGGAGAGAATGATCAAGAGATTGAGATTGACTTAGTTTTTGTTTTCTGGAATATTCTGTTTCTCTCCTGACCTCACATCATACCTTGGTGGTGTTTATCATATCTGACAGCCACTTATTACTACCTAATCGCTTTAAATTGCTTACATTACATTTCAGTGTATTTAGTTTTATCCCAGTGTATTTATTTATGGTTTGGTGCATTGACTGAGTGATTGATTAAGGCAGGGTCTCATGTAGCACAGACTGTCCTCAAACTGCTGTGTAGCAGAGAATGGCCTTTAACTCCTGACACTCCTTGTCTCCACCTCCCAAGTACTGAGATTACAGGTATGGGCCACCACACCCAGGTCCCCTACCATTCTTTCAAGGCTTAAGTATTAAAACACCCTCATCTGAGCAATCCTAATGTAATACCAGCCACTTACCTGAAACTCAGCCAGTCTTCCTCCTCCGCTAAGCTTCTCCACACCCAATGCTGGGCTAAATGTTCATTTTCTACCTGGGCTGCTGCCATCCTCTCTGACTGTAGGACTGAGCACAGCAGCCTCATTGCATCCAACTTTAACCCTACTGCTCTGTAGAGGTTGGGGGACAGTGACTCTCCATGAATGGCTCTGAATAACCCAGTGAGCCTGTTAGTGGAGAGAAACTTGTACCGTCAGATGCTTGTGAATATCCAGACCTACGGCCTCTGATCCTCTCAGAATGACGTGCCCCAAGCTTCTCTGTTCATTAGCAAATCAAATATACAAATTTTGGCGCTTTTTTTCTTTATTATCAAATATACAAACTTTGATTTAGACTCCCAGCTCTGGCAAGGAGAGAGTGGAGCTTGGCTTCTGGCCTTCTGAGTCCTGTTTTCTCTGTCAGATTCAGCTGGCCTCCCATGTTTCCAGACTTGACCTCATTTCTATGCATGTAAAATTGTGGCCGTGCCAGTTGGGGTAGGGGTGTGGTGACTAAAGAGGTCCAACAGCACTAAAGCAAGTCCTTGGATAGAGTGGAGGTTCCCTCCAGCCTCCTGAAAGATCTTCTAACATTCCTCATGTGACAGTGCAGGCTCTGATGTCTACTGGTCTTCCCAGCTCCACACCTCTGCTTCTGGTTTCTCCAGGAGGAACCTGTCTTTCGAGGCAGGGTCCTGCCTTAGACAGCTTTAGGTTCCCTAGGGCACTTGGCCTGGTGACTGCAGGAATTTAGTATTTCAGCAGTTAATGGTAATGTCTGTGTTCTGAGTGCAAGTTTCTAGCCTGCCTTCTCACTTGCATTTCATTCCCTGTGACCTGTCCCTTCTCAGCAAAAGCAAAGTTAAAGAAAGCTGCAGAGGGCTCCATGGTGGACAGGCCAGGTCTTTTGTATTCCTGAAGACTCTGTCTCACCCCCAGTCCTCGTCCTCTCTCTCTTAGAAAGACCTTTGTGATTACACTGGGCTCACCCAGACACTTGGATAATCCAAAATAATCCCCTTATTTTAAGGTCAGATGATTAGCAGTTTAATTCAGTGGGCATTCTTGATTCCCTTTGCCAGTTCTAGTTCCATTTCTGTTGCAGTGATTAAATACCCTGACCAAGCAACTTAGGAGAGGAAGGGTTTATTTCAGTTTACAATTCCAGGTTACAGTCCATCATTGAGGAAAGTCAAGGCAGAGACAGCAGGCTGGTCACGTTATATCCACAGTCAAGAGCACAGAGAAATGAATGCATCTGTGCCGCCCGCTGCTTAGTTCTCAGCCAGCCTTCTCTACTTAACAAATATATACGTGTTCATTTGAGCAAGTGTTTTGATCGCTGGGATGTTTACTGGTATGTGTGTAGTGCCCACAAAGGCTGGAAGAGGACAACGACAAAGCCACCACCTTGGTGCTGGGACTTGAACCCAGGTCCTCTGGAAGGACATCAAGTGCTCTTAACCTCTGGGACACCTCTCCAGCCCCTCTCTTCTACTCTTATACAGTCCAGAGCCCCAAGCCAGGGAATGGTGCCACCCACGGTGAGCTGGGTCTGTCTTCCTACAGGGATTAACAATCAAGATAGCCCCCCCCACAGACCAATCTAATCTACACACTTCCTCAGTTAAAACTCTTCCCAGATGATTCAAGGCTGTGTCATGTTGACAGAACTAACCAGCAAAATTGTGTTCATGGAACAGTCACAGACTCTGGGGACTAGGTGTGGACAGTCTTGGGGGCGGGGCTGGGCTGTCCTTCATTCTGCCAGTGACATCAACCTGCCAGAAGGTTTCCAAGCACAGCAATCCCTTCCTCTGTCATGAAGCATGTACAGCTGTCACATGTGGAAGGGTTGGCACCACAAGCGTATCTTTACCCAATTGGAGAGTTCAGACTTACAAGTTGGCTGGTGTGTATGTTTTCACCACAGAAAGGCCTAACCTAGAATTAGGCCACACTGAAGACCGAGCACCCCAGTCTTCACTTCATCAATAGACGATGGTGTACATTTAAGCAAATCAGTAGATTTGGGTCTTAGTTGTTACATCTGTGAAATGGGCACAATAATACAGACCAGTAAGCCTGGGATGGGCAAGTAAACCAGAAATCTATTAAACATCCCTCAAAATGTGACTCTTACAAGTAAGGTGTTAAAAGGAGCAAAATTTTTTTTGTAGATGTGGGGTCTACAAATCCTACTGGAGACTCCTCAGCTGGGGCTCTTTATCCCAGGACACCTGTTTCTTTAAGCGGAGGAGAGGAAGTGTTGAGTCACTGTGATACTTTCGCCCTTTGGTCTCTGAGTCTATAGGATATGGCCATGCCTTCTTTGACATGAAACTTAAAGTAGGAAGCCCCGGACCCACATGTAGCCCTCTCTCCTCCAGTGGGGTCTAGCTGCAGACATTTCCAGAGAAAGGCTGTGGCGTGGGCAGTTCGGTACCTCTGTCGTGTGTGTGTGTGTGTGTGTGTGTGTGTGTGTGTGTGTGTGTGTTGAACGCAAGTGAGAGAGTTCATTTCAGGCTCTAACAGGAAAAAATAGCAAACCTCAAACACCAGTAGGAATGCACGCGTTCCCTAGAAATATGGCAGAGGGAGTGGCTCGAACTTAGCTCTGTCTGCTTCCGAGGCCGTACCAGCCAAGGAGGAGCCTGGCCGACAGCTGTGCAAACTTCATTGCAAGTTGCTGTGGCTACCAAGCGCCCCCAGGGCAGGCAGGTGGGGAGGGCAAGGCCAGAGTGTGGCTCCAGGTACTTTCCCCAACTTCTTGCTGGTCTCCGGCTAGCAGGCGGGAACCAAGCCCCGGCCCAGCGCTGGAAGCGCGGACTGAGTGGGCCGCCGCAGGTCTGGACCTGGCCTTCACGGCCGTTTCACACGTCGAGTCTTCCTCTCACGCTGCCACGCGTAGTGGAAAAACCAACAGTAACACGTCGTGGTGACTCAAAGCCTCCTGGAAGAAGTCGGCGGGGCTTCCAGGAGCCGGAGCGGGTGCGTTTCCGCGGGCCCCCGGGTGCGAGTGGGCGCGCCGGCCGGCGGCCGCGCATTCCTGGCCGGGGAGGAGAGCGCGGCGGGCGCCCTGGCGAGCAGCTGGCGGAGCGGCCGGGCTCGAGCGCTCGGAGCTGGGGGAGGAGCCTGGCCCGGCCGCCGCGCTCCCAGTCATTGGCCTTTTGTGCTGCAACTCTCCCCGAGCCCCCGGGGAGCCCGCGCCCGCCCCGCGCGGCCGTTGCCCCGGGAAAGTTTGCGTCCCGCCGCCCTCCCGGCGGGGACTGCGCGCCGCGCGGGCCGGAGGACGCCGCCGGCCTGGGGACTCGGGCAGGGGTGTCCCCGAAGGTGGGCGGCTGTGCCCGCCATCCGTGATCGTCCGGGGCGGGTAAGTGCGCAGTGGCTGCGGCGGCCGGGCGGGGTCTCGGCGGAGCCCGGCGACCCCAGGACCTTGGCCGCCGGACAAAGGCGAGCTGGGAGTGGTGGCGGGGGCGGCTCAGCCTTCCGCAAGGGACTGGTGGGAGTTCAAGTGTCCAACACAGTGTTCCCTGCTGGCGGAGGCGCGTGTCTGCCGGGCGAGCTGGCAGGACCCGGCGCCTGTCCTGGAGGCTGGCGCGCCGCGGGGGCCACGTGGGCTCGGCGCCCTGGGCCGAGGTTTGGGGTCCCCGCCAGGTCAGGGGTCCCCGCCCAGGCGCCGGCTCTGCGCCTCTCGGCTGGACTTCCATCGGCTGCGTGCGGCCACCCTGGCTCTCGCGGGGGACACCCCTGGCGGCCACCTCGGCGCGCGTGGATGAGCCTTAAAGGTCTGCACTGGATTCCCTGTGAGTTTTGGACTTTTAAATTCTCCAACAGTTACGTCAGTGGGGCAGAGCGCACTTCTGGGTTCCAGCGCCCCACGTGACCCGGTCGAGCTTTCCTCCGCGTCCTTGGCTCGGCCCTGCTGCCTGCTGCTCAGTACTCTGACTTTAGGTGTCCTGGCGATTGGCTCTAAGCGCTGGGCGCACAGCCGTTGGCAGGCTGTTCCTGCAGCTTTGTCGGTGTCCCCAAGGTTTGTCTTTTCTCAAAACGGCCATGCCATCTGTCATCACTGTTGTCTTCTGGAGCTGTCAGATGCAGGCAAACGTGCGGTAGCTGGCTGTCACAGACCTGAAACGGACGGCGTGGTGGAGGCGTAGAAGCCCACTGAATGGAAAGGAGGGAGGGGAAGGGGCTTGGTTGGAGCCCAAGAGTGGGCGTGCCTGTGCTGACTTCCCAGGGCCTACTGAAAGGCATGTGGAAAACCCAGGGTCCCAGGACGTACTGCTGTCCGTGTCATACTGGAGCAAAGTGTGGTTCTGTTCCCAGTGTTCATATTTTTCGAATTCCCTGTGGAGGTCACATTTCAGAGTCAGTTTCTTCGTATGTGGCATTGACTTTGGCTGAGGTTGTGACCTGAGGCTGTGTGTTGAGTGTGTGTGTGTGTGTGTGTGTGTGTGTGTGTCCCGGTTTACATCCATTCATAGCCACATGTAGATTCCAGAGGTGAGTCCTCTCCCATGCTCCTAGGCTGACAGTTGATTGAATGCCCAGGAATGGTTTACTGGGAATCAGACAGGAGTCTCTTCCCAAGACAAGCTTCCTGAGATTAGGGCCGCTGTGCTGGGTAGTGGCGGGGAGTGGATTCCCACTGGGCTGCTGGTCACAGGCCCAGCCCTGTCCCAGGCCTTTCCCAGTGAGGAGACCTGGAACAGGAAATCAGCCAGCAGCTGCCCTGCTCGTTCAGTCAGAGCCAGTGCAGGGCCTCCTCACGCCTCGCTGCCCTCTTCAAAAGCTAGGTGTGTGCTGTAGAGCCGTAATCACAGCTACTCTGGGTAGCTTGTTAGAGGTCAGCCTGGGTGACAGAGAACTTTGTCAAAAGTTCTAAAGTTAGCTCGAGTCTCAGGAACATGGCCCTGGAGTTTGGCTTGCTTTGTATTCTAATCCTTCATATACAAGCATTTCTGTTTGTGAAAGTCTGTGGGGCAGATGCCCACCCTCCTGTGAAACCTAGAATTAGCCCCTGTTCTTCTCTTCACCCCATCCCTTCCTCTCTCTTATGCTTGAACACTTGGACTATTTAAGCTGCAAGGAAGCTTCAAGATCAAGGTTTCGTGTAACAGATTTGAAAAGGAAGAATCAAAGGAGCCTAGAGTGCCAGCCAGGATCACGTTTCAAAGTGGGACCCAGTGCAGGACCCTGGACCCCAGGCCCAGTGTTCTTGGTGTCAAGTCCCCTAGGCAGCCCCTTTGGTTTTATCTGGCATGGCACTGATGCCGTTTGTTGTTTCTGTGGAGACAGACACTGCTTAAGGAAAGACATATCTAGTTTGTAGTAGCAGTCGGATAAAGTACCAGGGTCCCACAGGGTTGAACAATTGTGGCTGAATTAAATAAGGCACTGCACTGCCTTCAAGGGTGTGTATGGGAGGAGGCGGGGACAAGAGAGAGAGAGAGACTGGGCAAACTTTGGGGCTCAGACTGTAGCTCCCTGGAAGAGGTTGTCTACAAATATATGAGGCTATAGTTGGTTGTCTTGGAACTGAATGTGCTCTATACAGGGTCTAGTGAGTGAGAGTTGGGATGCTGTGCTTGGGATGGACCTGCGTAACCTAGCTTTACCCAAAATACCAGTAGCGACTTGTGTAGAGGGTTCTGCAGAGGGGAAATAGACAGTTCTCCTTGAGAGGATGAAGAAAGGGGCCAACAGGCTGCCAGGCCCTAAGCTGTAGGTGTGGCTGAGGCCAGCAGACAATGAAAACTTGGGGAAAGCACTGGCAAGCATGTACACTTGGATATGCATTCTCCTGGGTTTTGGTTCCTCAGCCAAAAACAAATGGATTGCCCTGGCTCCTTGTGGTTGGGTCTGACAGACTCTTGCACCTGCACAGCACATCAGAAGTGAGAAACTGGCGAGAGTCCGTGGCTAAGCTGTCCAGAGGAGCAAATGTAAGAAGAAGAAGGCTTCAGGGCCAGGTCTCCTGGTCTCTCTCATTATAACCAAGGTCTGTGAAATCCGTCATGGTGACTGAGACGTTTCTGCCTTTCCCCCATTGAGGTCGCAGTCCTTGGTTTATAACCTCGGTAATCATTTCCACAGCAACTCCCTGGGATAACAAACATCTCGAGCATTATGAAATCATCTGAGAGAAATGAAAAGCATGAAAACAAAGACCCAGGGAGGCAAAAGTTTGCAGGGCAAACTTCTAACAATAGATCAATGGTCTCCAGAGAACAGAGTGATTGATTGTGATGGAGGTTCCATTTCAGGCATGGTGGGGGCTCAGCTGCAATGCCCTCTGCCTTCCCTGTCCAAAGAGGATTTCAGCCTCTTCTTTAGCAAATGGATTCAAAGCTGCCAGTTAAGAGAAAGCAAAGTTCCCAAGAGTCATTTCCCATGAGGCCGGGAGGGACGGTGTACTTAAACCTCAGGATTTAGAGACAAAGATTCAGTCTTATGGTTCCTGCCTCACCCCTTACCAGCTGTGTGGCCTTGAAGGAGTCATGAACCATTTCCAAGTCTCTTTCCTTCTCTTTAATGGTGGGGATGGTTAGCCCTTCCATTGCGGTTCACAGAGCTGTGGAGGCTGGTAAAGTCATGTGCGTGAAAACACTGGCAAACTGTAGAGTGCTTTGCAAAGGAAATGTCAGCTGTGTTATTTTTTTACTTCCTAGTTAAAGAGACTTATTTATTGGAGGTCAATTTCCTAACACTGCCTATGATCTGTAAGCAGGGGACCAGAGTAAGACATACGGTTCTGTCGAAGCTGCTGTCTGGGAGCTGGTTCTTCTGGGCTCCCTTTTTGCTCAGCCTCCATTGCTTCCCTTTTAGTTGTGCAGTTACAGTTTCCCTAGAGACCAAGTCAAGACTAAGGAAGCCAGCTCTGCTCACAGACAGCAAATCTGGGCGGTAGGAGATGGAAAAGGAGCCGCTGCTGCATTCGCTCACCCTTTCAGCGGGTTTCAGCCCCACCAACGCCTCTCACTTTGGAGTTGTTTCCATGGTTGGTCCCCCAAGGGCCAAGAGCGGCCTCAGTATCTGTCCTTTAGACTCTAAGGCACCTGGCCACCATTCTTGCAGTTAAACCCCTCCAGGGCATGGGAGTTGGTTGTCTGTGGTGACTGTCCCTGAGAGGAGCACACTCCAGACTGGGAAGGGACAGCAAGAAGCTCGGTCCTGTCAGCCTCAGTGGCATCCTTATCTTTCTTCCTTTTACTGTCCAGGAAGCCCTTTCCCATCCCTCAGGCTTCCTGTGGCTTTCTATGTCCAGCTCTCTTCTTCACCAGGACAGGAGCAGGTTTCCTCTCCTACCTTGACTGAACTGTGTTCATCCCTTCCAGTTACCTGGTCTAGGAGTCCGATTTCTTGACCTGTTTTCTAGACCTTCCTGCATTACCAGAGCCCTAGGTCAGAGGCCTGACTCTGGGAGGAATCCGTCACTCTGTGGGTCCAGTTAGAGACATGCATGATGGTAAAGCAAGACAGACATTTATTTATCCAAGGTAGGGAAGAAACAGAGTCCTAATCCTGTTGTCTTAGTTTCTTTTCCTGTTGCTGTGACAAACACCCTGACAAAAGCAACTTTTTAGGAGAAAAGCCTCGTTTGGCTCACAGTTCCAAGCTGCAGTCCATCAGTGCGGGGAGATCAAAGGGGCCAGGAACCTGAAGCGGCTGGTCACATCCAGTCAGAGCAGAGAGAATGAATTCATTCATGCTTACTGATGCTCAACTCACTGTCTCCTCATTCAGTCCAGGCCGCAGTCCATGAAATGGTGCCATCACTTTCAGGGTGCGTCTTCCCACGTCAGTTAACCCTGTTAAGAAAATCTTGGTCCCCGGGAGACTGCTCAGTGGGCAAAAGTGCTCGTTGCTAAGCCTGCAACTTGAGTTTGGCTGGCCTTCAAAGCTCACTATTCCTGGTGTCTTGAAAATACCTTACTCTTTCCTTGGTGTCTTCACCCTTGAAGGGAGCCAAGACAAGTTAGGTAAATTTAGAACCAATCAGCCTTGTATTACTAGTTTTCAGACAGATGCCCCTTAAACAAGTAGCGTATCTACCTTCAGAGTTGAGCAGGAATCTGTCCCAGTGGTTAAAATAGCAAATAAAGATAGCTGTAGACCCAAGTGAGAAGCCAGTGCATTTACGAGTCTCCTGTAAGTACCCTTCCATTTCCCAGGCTGTTCTGTGGTCAGCCATGTACCACCGTTTTTCTCCTTGAGGCCTGACAAGACCCTGCCTCATTTCTCTCTGGATTCATAGTGCTCAGGGCTGTGCTCTGCTCAGTTTCCCCAGAAGTTTCTTTCTGGATCAGAGAATGAATCCTTTCCCCTCTTGACCGGTGGGAATAAGGGCTTTGCTCCTGGTTTGATGACTTGGTCTTCTTGTGTGACAGGAAAGACTACACGGGGGTGATTTTTCTGCTTGTGTGGTTTTGGAACCACAGAATCTGTGACTCTGATAAGATTTTTATTTTGTTAATGTAAAAGTTGTCTCTCACCAGAATAAAAAACTCCAGAAGCCTCTGCTTAGTCTTCACTTGTTGCTCATAGGCTGGGTACCTGTTCTAAGTTAGAGGGGAGCTGGTCCTGGCCAGAATGACATGGCAGCCAAACAGATGTGGAGGAGGTATCTGTTCATGTCATCCTGTTAGAACCACTACCCTGAATCCATGTGACATTTATGGCACACCTACTGCTTACTGAGGACCCACAGTGGGATGAGCCCTGTGTTCTGTCTATCGATTTGTTGGTTGGTAAGTTGGATTTTTAAGATAGACCTATGTAGTCCAGGCTGGCCTGAAACTCACTGTGTAGTCCTGTGGTCTAGGCTGGTCTCCAACTCACAGTTCCTTGTCTGTATCTTCTCAGTCCTGGGCTACAGGTATTCACTACCATCCCTGGCTAACTGATGTTTTAAAATTGTGATGAAACAAATCATGTAACTTCAAGTTCTGCATTGGAACTGTTTTTAAGTGTGCAGTCCAGGAGTGTTAATATATTAACATTGTTGTGGCCAGATCCCCCTCACTGACTCATCTTGTCGGTCTGAACTCTATATCTGTTAAGCAACCAGTTCCTCTTCTCCCTTCCTCCACTCTTTGGCAACCACTGTTCCACTTTGGTTTCTATGAATTTTACATAATTTTGATCTTACTTTCACATTTCTGTTTTGTTTTGTTTCCTGAGACAAAGCCAAGTAGCCTAGGCTGCCCTCCAATTCTCTGTGTAGCTGAGAATGACACTGAACTCCTGATCTTCCTGCCTCTACCTCCCAAGTGCTGGGATGATCAGTCTGCACCCTCCTCCACCCCGCGCCCCCCTGTACCCTGGGGTCTAAGATCTGAGCTCTAGAGTCCTCCTAGTTGAGAGGGAGCTCAGTCCAGTATGGCCTGGGATGGAGGGATATCTTTGTTCATGTTCTGTTATTGACACAGTGACACAGACTGGGTAAGACACAAAGATAAAAGGGCTTATTTTGATTTGTGGTTCTGTTTGAGGTCAAAGGACTGCATCTAGTGATGGCCTTCTCCTTGACAGAGTCCCCCAGCCAGCACAGGACATCACATGATCAGATGGCAAGAGACAGGGAGCATGTGAGACACCAAGCCAGACTAGCTTTTATAACCTTCACTCTCAAGATAAGCCATTCATCCATTAGGCGCACAGATGAATTAATCCAGCCCTGAGAGCAGAGCCTTAATTACGTCTTGCAGGTGCCACCTGCTGCCACCTCTTAGCCTCTCATACTAGGGGTTGGGAGGGGGCAAACTGTATTGAAGCCACACTTGCTCTCTGTGGAATGCTGTCACCTTGCTCATATTGCTGAGAGGGGTCCTCGCTGCCTGGCATGTGCTGTGTGCTCATGAACACTGGTTTCTGTCACTTGCTGCCGCCTGTACCTATCCATCCCCCACCCCCCACTGACCTTCATGAAGCTGGGGAAGAGTGTGCACATCTGAGGTTGCACACCTGGTGGGGGGCTGGGGGTGGCAAGGAGGCGGGGAAGGGCCTGCTGTGTTTATCCCAATGACACCTTCCTCTCTGGACCGATTCCCACCCGCCAGGCGCCTTGCTAGAGAGACTTTCACAGGACTGGTGTCAGGATTCTCTCTACTGCCATTGCTCTTTGACAGATGGGGAAATGGGCTTTAGGCGGAGCTGTCCCAAGGCTGCACAGCTTTTTATTGCTGAGGGATGGTTCTGACTCAAGCAGTCCGACCCCACAGCCTGGCCTCCAGTTACTCCAGCTCCACTTCCTGTTGCTGAGGGCCCCAAGTTGTCGGAGGGTCCTGCTACCTCTTCTTGTCCCTCAGAGGTTGAACTCCCAACAGCCCTCTGTGCAGTTGTGCTCTGGATGGGCTTTTCCTAGGGGAAGGCTCTCCAGGGAGGTCAGGGTCAGCCCTGGAGGTCTGTATTCTCACCAGGTGTTCCTTTGCTAAGTCACTTCATTCCCAAGACCTGGTTTCCTGTTCTGTGAAGCAACCTGTCTTCCTTTTCCCAGGGCCCGGGGGAACTGCACAGAGCATCTGGCAAAGCCCCAAGATGATGTGTACATTTTCTTTTGAGAAGAATTTTTGATTTTGTTTCTAACTGAAGGCCAAGTCTTTGCCTTGCTGGACTGTCTTGTCTGGGAGTGGAAGTACTCTCTGCTCTCTGTACCACTGGCCCCAGCATCACTCCCACACAGTCCGGTGGGAGGCACCTTCCTGTTCCCTCACTCTAGCCAGGCCCCCAGTGGGCTGTGGGATTTCCTGACTCCTGTGTCCTTGACCTCAGTTTCAAATCCTGATTGTGTTCTTCATCCTTGTCGGGGGCAGGGCTCAGAGGATGAGGATGTGGGATGCTCTTTACACAGGCAAATATAGCATCCACAGCGTTAGCTGTTGTGATTACACCAACAGTGTTAGCTGACCTTTTGATTGATGCTCTTATAGCCACTTGTTACAAAGTTTATATGTACTAAAATGTTTCCAACAATAAAACTAGTATTCCTAGACCTTGGTCAAGTACCTCCACCTTCATGACCTTGAGTTCCCTGTCTGATCCTGGGCAAGTTGGTTTCTCTGGCCCTCAGAATCAGTGTTCCTTGGGCCTGACCCACAGGGATGCCAGGCCATACTTAATCTACTTCACCTGCCAGATCCAGGCAAAAAAAGCCCAGCCTGGCTCACCCATGAGGTGCTGTGGGGGCCCCAGACTCACATACTTGTGCATTCCCACAGAAGTGGAGTAAGGACTCTGCCTGCACGACTCCCCAGAGGCTGAAGGTTTGGTCGGGATGCTCAGGGGAGCTCTGGGAAGGAACCACCTGGGTGTGTCCCTGTACTCTATCTCCTGTGTCATATCCAGCCCACAACCCACTGATAGCTTTCAGATTCAGGATTTGAGAAGGTCCTTTTGGCTGAGCTCTGGCATGCCTTCCAGGGTGCAGACAATAGAAGTGAACTCCCCAGGATCCAGTCAGTTGTGACTAAGGATTAGTCCAGTGTTTTCCACAATATGGCATCGTTTCTGGGGAGCCCAACCCTAAGTTCAGAGTTATGCACTAGCTGGACACAGTGGCACACACCTATAGTCCCAACTATTTTGGACACTGAGACATGAGAATCCCTTGAACCCAGGAGTTTAGTTTAGCCTGGGCAACAAAAAATCCCATTGCAAAAACAAGCTAAGTTTCTGTCTATATTAGAAAAAAAGAAGGTGCACTTTAAAATCAGGGACTCAACCTGAGGATGTAGCTCATTTGATAGAATGCTTGGCTAGCACGCACAAGGCCCTCCATTTATTCAGTCCTTAGTACCACATAAACTTGGCTCAGCAGCACTTGCCTATAATACCAGCACTTGGGAGGTAGAGGCAGGAGGATCAGGAGTTCAAGGCTGTCCTTAGGTACATTGGTAGTTTGAGGCAAACCTGGGCTACATTAGACTGTCTCAAAATAAAACAGAACTACAATAAAAACCACAGAGACTCATCCATGCTATTACTCAGAATGATATAAACTTACTTAAATCAACCTCTAGCTTCTTTTAAAGATGTATAAATAATTTTTAACCCTTATTAAAGGGACTGAAGAGATGGCTCAGCACTTAAGAGCACAGGCTGTTCTTGCAGAGGGCCCAAGTTCAGTTCCTAGCACCCATGTTGTGGCTAACAACCCCTCCGGTTTCAGAGGATCTGATGCCCTCTTCTGGCCTCTGTGGGCACTGCATGACATGGGCGTGCTTACACACAGGCAAAACACTCATACACCTAAGAAATAGAAACAAACAAATAATTCTTGTTAAAGATTAGTCAATAATGACTCAAGAAATCTAAGGCTTTTTGTGTGAGACTTATGGTTAATAGTCACTTTCCAGTCTGTTAGGTGTTCAAATCCTAAATGGTCTCTGATTATGCCCACATTCCCCTCCCTCCCTGGGTGGATGTCTCAAAGCACCTTCCTCTTTAGTGGCCTGTATCCCTTCCAGCCTTACCTGGCTTCTGAGCAGCCCAGAGCTCGTGGCTGTGGCTCCTTTACCTGAGACTCCTCTCCTCTCTTGTTATTCTCCATGTTGACCTGGGTGTCAGATCTGCAATGTCCTGCCACTTGCCTGCCCGCCCATAGCTCTGGGATGTCACCCCCCAGACTACAGGCTCTGACCTGACCTGACATTCCGAGGCTCTCTTAGCTGGCCTTGGCCCAGCCATCCAGGTGCAGCTGCCACCTTACTCACATCCTGCCCTGGTCACAGCCTTGCTGTCCCCAGACTGAACTCCTGGGTGCTGGTGCATGGCTGGCTGCCTGCTCTTTCTCAGGACCGCCTTGTTTATATACTGCTGCACACAGTGATGTTTTTAGAAAAGCCGTAAGGACGGTACAAGGGACGCCTACGCTCCTCCCCCAGCTTCCCTCGGTGCTGACATTTTCCCTTGTGGCCCCGCCATTCACACACGCTCTTTATATATATGTAATCTCTGTGTGTATGGATTTGTACATCTGTTACTGTTACTCCCTTTCTGAATCATTCAAGAACAAGTTGTAGACATGAAGCTGCCCCCTCCAATCCAGAACCCCAGACCCTCCAGGGCTCCAGCATCCTCTAGCACAGTGCTGATGCAGCCATCCGGGAGAGAATCCCCACTCCTCCGAGCCCGCTCAGCATCACCGCTTCCGTCCCTTTCCCTGTCAGATGTAGACTGTAGCCCTGTGCTGGATCCTGTGTCATGCCCACCTACCCTTCTTCAGTCTGGAATTCTTCCTCACCTTCTCCCAGTTTTCCCTGACTTTGAAAAGCAAAGCTGTTTCATGACGGAGAAAGTCCCTGAACCTGTGTCCATCTGTGGGCAGACTGACTGTCCACTGGGGCAGGGATTCCACAGAGGTGAAGCTTGGCCTCACTGGTGATACCAGGTGGTCCTGGTTAAGACCCAGCCATGCTGGTGCCTACCAGAGTTGTCCACCATGAAACCGTCACATCCCGTTTGTGATCAGTCAGTGTGTAGTAGAAGATGTTCTGACGCCACAGGAGTGAATGCTTCTCTACGCCTGTCCCCCGCCTGCCCCGGTGTCCTCCCATGGTCTCTGCCCGGCCTACACTCACTACTCCGTGATGAGTCTCCCGTGGTGGCATTTTGTTTCTGCCATTCCTCGTATATGCATGGGACTGTGATGAGGGGCTTTCCCTCCTCCTCATCCGTTTATCTGTCCATGCCTTTATTTCTGTCCATGTGGCCATGTGGATTATTACTTTATTCAGTGGATCCTGATTTGCTGCTTTCCTTTTGGAGGCCCCAGTAGGTGAACGACTAAATGGCTAACGGCAGGTCCTTTGAGGTGACTCTTAGGTTCTTTCAACAGGATTCCTCTTAGGAGACAGAGCTGGGCAATAACAGTGTATGTGCTTGTACATACATGCGTGCACACCTATGCACACGCACCTCTCTGCATCAATTCCAAATTTATCCGATACTCTCTGATCACAGCCCAACCCTGGTTCTTTCTCCGGCCTCATCTCATTTTGTACGTGCAAATCTTGTGAGAACCTGGCTCCTGTTCCTGGTCTGCCTCTTGGTATTTAGCTGTCCTCTCCACAGAGCTGACTTAGGACGCTGGTCTGCTCTCCCCGATCGCTGCCCCAACTCTTCCTCACTCCATCGTGTCCTAAAGGAAGGGAAGGAGAGCCAGTGGCTTTATAACTGAGCAGCAAGGGAAAGAGGGGAAAGGGCTTTTGTTGTTTTGTATTGTGGTGCTGAGGATGGAACCCAGAGCCTCATGCGTGCTCGGCAGTGCCCTTCCACTGAGGTGTGCCCCAGCCTGGCAGACTTCCTTAAACCTGGAGGGCGCTTTACAGAGCACAGTGTACAGCTCTTCCCAGAGCGTTCCTAGAACCTTCCCAGATAACTCTGGCCTGGAAGAATCCTGTGTTTCTATGACAGCTGTTCCTCTGGAACAAGACTTGAATGTTTGTGTCTCCTTACGATCACAAGTTGAGACCGGAAGGCCCCAGGTCATGGTGTTAGGCGGGGAAGGGGGGGGGGGTGCTTTGAGAGGTGATCAGGCATGAGGGGGAACACTCCTGAATGGGATTGGGACTATATAAAAGGAGCCAGGGAAAGGTCTCTGGCCCCTTGTCACTGGATGAGGGAACCGTGAAAGAGTAAAGTCCATGAGCTAGGCCCTCACCAGAACCAGATCTGCTGGCTTTGGCCATGAACATCCCAGCCTCCAGAATGGTGAGAAATGCCATGTGGGTTTACAGGCTACCGATTGCTGGATTTACAGCCCCTCATACTCTAAGATACCACACTGGATAAATTTTGCTTTAGACTTTGAGCTTGCCTTGCTCTGGGTTAGCCTGTCAACCCTGAAGTCTATGGTCCCAAGTAATTCATGTTGGTGCCTGTGGGGCTCTTGCTGGGACCTGGATGGATCACATGTGGAAATCAAGGGGTCAGCCTTGCAGACGGGAACATGGACACCTTCCTCGTGGAGGCAGATCCCTTGCTGCCTTGATCTCTGACGTGGTGACTTAGTCCTGTGGAGAAGCACTTGTTGATACAAGCTCCGCACACATTCCAGCCGCAGCTCAACCCTTGGCTGCCTAGGTTTGCAACGGGCGTACCCAGCAGCTGGTGATTGACATCACTAATCCAAATTTTTTTCCTCTGAAAAATATTTTTGACATTCTAGACTCAGTGCTGCCACTAGTAGGATTTGGAAAACTTTTATAGCTTCTGACAATAGGTATGTAAACTATTTTATTTTATTTTTCAATATTTTATTTGTTTTTTTGTTTCATGTGCATGGGTGTTTTGCCTGTATATATGTAAGTGCTCCTGCATCATGCAATGCCCGAGGAAGTCAGAAGAAGGCGTTGGATCCCCTGGAACTGGAGTTATGGACAGCTGTTAGCTGCCATCTGGATGCTGAACCTGGTCCTCAGCAGAGCAGTCAGCGCTCTTAAACTATGAGTCATCTCTCCAGCCATTAATATTTTTTTGAGACAGGGTCTCACTATGCAGTTCTGGCTAGTCTGGAACTTGCTATGTAGACCAGGATGGCCTCAGACACAGAGATCCATCCACCTGCCTCTGTCTCCTGAGTGCTGGGATTAAAGGTGTGTGCCACCATCCCTGCTTGAAGAGTGATTTTATTTGAAGCTCTCTAACTGTATGGAAATCATCTCTGTTTCATCCTTATCTATCTGAAACTCAACTAGATTGTCAAGTAAGCCAGGAAAGACTCAAAGTTGATGGTGCAATGTGAATTTGGCACGCAAATTTGACCTACATATTTACATATAGACATATAGACCTATTTAACAATTGCCTAGGGCTCAATTTATTATATATGCACATACACATATATTTCAAATTATAATTATTTTGTGCAAGAAGTCCACGGACCCTTACTCAAAGCTGTTAATGTTGACTTTGCACGTCGTTGCTAACACCTTCGGCCACGTTTGTCAGTGCATACTGTATCAGAAGCACAGTGCTGGAAGGTGTGAGCAGAAGAAGGAGGTGAGCTGGTAAACAGAGGGGACAGCCGACGACAGTCTGAGCCCAAGCAACTTGACTGAATCAAGGCATGCTGGGTAATCACTCAGCTCAGCGCCTTCACTTTAACAGATGGAAAAGCTGAAGTCCAGAGGAGTCACCTGGCGATGCTCCCTGGGGTGAGGGCTGCTCTGGAATCCAGCCCTCCTGACTCCAGCTCCAGCTGCTCTCCTGGTGCCTTAGCTCCTCTCTTCTTCACTTCTCTCGCAGCTGGTCGGCAAGCTAGTCAAAATGTCATCCAGAAGCTGTTTATGTTCAAGATGCTCCATGCAAAACAATCAGGAAAGTGTCCAGCATGCTTTGAAAAATAATTCATTCCAAAGAGCTGGGATAAAAATGCCAGTCCCCAGAGTACAGGGGTGGATATCTGCTTTCTGGAAAGTTCTCTGTCGGATCTTCATTTTCCCCAGCGATGTCCAGTGACAGCACGTATGTATTTCTGCCTTAGAAAGAGCCGGGTAGGTCTAGGTTGTCACAGGGGACAGTGTGAAACCAGAAGTGGTTGCCCTGCCTGTCCCTACCCTGCAAAACATTCACAAAATCTTTCTTAAATACATTTTTTATTTATGTTCATGGTATGTATTCAGCATAAAGCTAGAAAATGAGCTGATGAGACAGCTCAGAAGCTGACAAGCCGTCAAGCTTACAACCTGAGTTCAATTCCCAGGGTCCACTTGGTAGGACAACTACTGAACATTGTCCACTGACCTCTTCATGAGCACCATGGCATGCATGCCACACACACACTCACATGTGGCTAAAATAAATAAATAAAAATGTAATAAAAAATTCTCTAGGAAGAATGAAGGGTCAGCAAGTTATCTCAGTGGGTAAAGAGCTAGCCTGAGGGCTGGAGAGGTGGCTCAGTGGTTAAGAGCACTGGCTGCTCTTGCACAGGACCCAGGTTCAATTCCCAGCACCCAAATGGTAGCTAACAACTGTCTGTAACTCTAGTTCCAGGGGATCTGAAACCCTCTTCTGACCCCAGCAGGCATGGCATAACACAGATTCACTTACATAATGGAGGCAATATACTCATACACATAAAATAAAAATAATAAAATATTTTTAAAAAGAGCTTGCCTCGGAAGCTGACTTGATAACCCGAGTTCAATTCCTGGAGTCCATGTAAAGATGGAAGGAGAGAACTGACTTCACAGAGTTGTCCTCTGACCTCTCCACACACTCACAATGATATATGCATCCTTCATAATAAATAAATAAATTCAGTAAGATAAGAAAGACCTAAAAGACACAGAGCAAGTCCTTGAAAAGAAAAAACACTCAATTTGACTTATGGAAAATAATTTGCTGCTAACCCTTGGCATGGATTCTCTATTGCTTCCTGGATCATTTGGTCTGTTACTTTCTGTGTCTTCCTGTGTGTGTTTTTATAGAAACACACACATTGGTTTACAGAGACAAATAAAGTCTGATTATGTGGCCTGTATTTTTTTCCTGTTTTCAGTTAAAAATGGAAATATTTACATATAGTTGCATGAAAATCTGCCACTTTTTAAAAACTGTTGCAGATGAATCTCTTTGATTGTGGCTATGCCTTAATCTGATGTACTGTCCCCTACTGTGGTACAGTTTGGTTACCTTTTTTTTGGTACTGTGATTACAGTCATACTTTGCCTGCTATCCCCACCCTCTATCAGCTCCTTCAAATACTTCTAGAAGGACAATGGCAGTGTCAAGGAAATGACGTCTTTTATGGCTCTCTGTGTGTGCTGCCAAAGTTCTTGGACTGTTTTTCCACTCCGACTTCCTAGCACTGGAAAGTTGATCTTGCCCACAGTTCAGAAGTCTCCATTCTGTGCTCCACTAAAAACACGGAGAGCGTCAGCTGTTCTTCCTCCCCTGGCTGATTCCTTTCCTTTCCTTTCTCTTTGCACAAATTTTCCTGACCCTTGAGTGTGGCCATCTTCAGCAGCTGCCCTGGAGGAACGGGAACGGTGGGTGGAATCCATGGAGACCGGTAATGTGTAGTCATGTGGGCTAGTCTACTATTTACAGTGTAGTTGTAGGAGAGTCCCTTGTGCCAGCCGCTCTCATTCATGCACACGCCAAGGGCAGGACTGGTTGAACATTTGTAGGCACTTTGGGCTGATCTGTTGGCTCAGGACCAGGGCCCAGTTGCTCTACCTGGTCTTGTGATCTGACTCTTGCCCCTCCCTCCCCTCATGGTCTCTCTTTTCTCTCTCTGCACTCTAATTCCAGTAACCTTTTGCTGTTCCTGTAGAATGTCAAGCTTCTTCCTCACATGGCTCCCAAATGCAGGATGTGGCCCCTGCTGTGGGAGACACTCACCTTTCTCTTACTCTTCCACCTTTGGGACCCAGCCAGATGTGCTGACGAGCGCAGCTGCTGGGGTCAGACTTGACTCCAGTTCCAGGGGATCCGACACCCTCTTCTGACCTCTTGGGCATTGGACGACATGGGTGCACCTACACACATGCACGTAATACATTCATACACATAAAGTAAAAATAATAAAAATGTGTTTTAAAACTCATCTAGATTTCTCTGACCCTGACCCTGGGCCAGCAACTCCAAGTTTCTGCTCCCGTGGGCACTGTACCATCCTTCCTAGTTCAGGAATGGAGCCCAGCAGTCCCATTGCTTCCGGCTGCTAGCAGAACAACTGTGGTCCTCGCCAGGAGACCCTCACAAACCTTCCTCCATAGTTGATGGTGAGAGGTTCCCCACGGGGCTCTTACACGGGTCAAGCCTGAGCCTCTGAACTTCCAGAGCCTCTTGAGGGTTGTTAATGTTTCTCAGTCAATTCGGACCAGCATTCTTGCTGTACTTTTTGATTAAATGAATGTGTAGAAAAAGAGAAGCAAGAGCTAGAGAGATGGTTCAGTCAGTAAAGAGCTTGCTGCAAAATATGAGGACCTGGGTTTGGTCTCCAGGAACCCCCACAAAAAAATCTGAGGTAGTTCACGCTGGAATCCAAGCTCTAGGAGGGTGCAAACAGATGGATTGCTGGAGCTGGCCAGCCAGTCTAGCCAAATCAGTGATTTCCAGGCTCAGTAGAGACTTTGTCTAAAAAAATTAGACAAAATAGAGAGGAGGCGAGGAGGACCCCCGACAACCTTTGGTCTCCACATGCACACACATGCGCATACATCACACGCACGCACATACGCTGCACACGTATACAATACAAACACATTTAAAAGAAAGGAAGAAAAGAAGCAGCAGACGGGAAGCCGGAGTTTTTCCAGCTGACACTGTTGACGTTGGGACCTTCACCACGGAGGGCAGCCTGTGTCTGTAGGGTGTGTAGCAGCCTTGGCCTCTGCTCACTGGATGACAGTAGCTCCATCTACTCTAGCCATGTTCCAGAATTTCAGGTGTCCCCTGGGGGACAAACATCATCCCTGGTTGAGAAATATCGTCGTATCCATTACCGCCGTGTCTCACCACTCGGAGCCAGCCCGAGTGGACTTTGGGGGGCCAGCCTGAGGGTTAGGGGTGAGTAGACGCAGAGTCAAGCCACAGACTCTGGGAGTTGGATGGGAAGCAGGCTAAGCATGTGGTACTGCAAACTCGTTTACTGAACAGGTGCACAAGCTCTTATAGGTCTGGATAGCCAATGACCTTATGGGGTGGGGTCCCAAATACAGCCAATAGTAAGTTTGTCCCCAGGTAGGCAGGTACTTTCCAGATGCTGGTCTCACAACTAGCCAGAGCAGAACTCCACACCCACAGGAGCCATTCCTCTATTCCTCCTAGCAGGTGGCCTGGCTAGGCCCACCTTGCATTATGCCCAACAGAGAAACACTGAAACTGGTCAAGATGTATGAAGAGCTAGTTGCTCAGTAGAGAAGAGTGCTTTCCTAGTGCATAGGAAGCCTAGAATTCGATCACCAACACTGAATAAACCTGTCATGGTGGGGCACCCTGGTAATCCTAGCAGGGAAGCAGAAGGCTCAAAAAGAATCATCTTGGCTACATATCGAGTTCCAGGCCTTACCTCAAAAAGGGAGGGGGGGTGGCATAATAGGGCTTGTAAGATGCTCATAGGGTTAAAGGTCTCCCTGCCAAGCCTGACAACACATGGTAAAAGGAAATAACCAATTCTCCCGAGTTATCCTCTGACCTCTCAACCAACCAATCAATCAATCAATGTAATAAAAAGCTTTTAAAGAGACCTTTGAAGCACAAACTGTGACTTTTGGTTTCTAATTTCTTGTTTTTATTTATTTTATGTGTGTGGGTGTTTTGCATGGATGAAGTGAACCACGTGCAATGCCTGTGGAGGTCTGAAGAGGGGTCAGATCTCCTGGAGCTGCAGTTATGGGTGGGTGTTAGTTGCGATGGGAGTGCTGGGAACTGAACCCAGGTCTTCTGCAATAGAAGACAGTGCTCTTAACTGCTGAGTGATCTCTCCCTCCCTGACTTTTGGTCTTTAGATTGAATAGTTATGAAATTGCTGTCTCGGTTTGTTATGATGTTTCTAACCCCTTCCTACAAGTTTTTGAACCTAACTTGTCATGGGTCAGAGACAGGCTACTCTTTCTGGACCAGCACAGTCTTCAGACCACAGATGCCTCCTTCTTATTATAGGAAGGGAAACTGAGGTCATGTGTATGGTCAGTTAAAACATGCTGTTAAGATGTCTTTGCACTCTTAGGATCTTCTCTGAGCTCTCTTCTCCTTTTTTCTCCCCAGCTCCCCTGTAACTGATGACATCATCCAGTCACCCGCTCCTTCAGACTCGGGAAACCTGCCCTTAGCTGCCTCTTCCCACCATGGGGACAGTGCTGGCCTGCTCTCTACGGACCTGACAGCCCAGAGGTACAGTAGAAACTGGGGGTGGGGCTGCCTGTGGGACACGGCCCAGCTCTGAGGTGTCTCCTTCTCTTCCTGTTCCCATCCACACACCAGCACCACACAGGGTTTATATATCTGTCCTTAACACAACAGGTTTACACCAGGGCTTAGCTGCTTCTTGTGGCCTTAGTTTAATCCAAAAGGACAACTGTCCCCACTGGCCATTTTAGAGACTCCCTGGGGCACCCGCAGGTCGTGTTTAGATAGACGCCCTCTATCGAGCGTGGGCGCTGTTTCTACTACTTCAGGACGTGGTTTAGCTCCCTGCTGGCCATCCAGGACACCAGCTGGGACGACTTGTTTTCTTCTGTCTTTGGGTGGTGATCCGAGAAGAGGGAGTCAGCAGAGCATGGGCATGGGAGCCAGGTTCCGGGCCTTGCGGAGCACAGGGTCCTGGGCTCCCGCCCTGCTCTGCTCTCTTTCCTTCCTGCCCTCCTTCCTTCCTGCCCTCCTTCCTTCTCCCTTGCCCTTCACGCCCCAGCAGCCCCATGTGAATTCTAGTTCTCTGCCCTGTGCTTGGCCTGGATTCAGCTTCACCTCCCTTAGCTGCAGCTGTTGCACGTAGATCGGGCTTGGTCTGCAGTGGCCTTAAGACTTGGTTCAGGGGTTGGTATAGGTACACACTCACACACATGCACATGTCTCTTTGTAAACACATACATGGTACGCATGTGCATTACCTGTAGGTCTCTGTATGAGTTACTTTGCTCATTGCTGTGATCAAATTCCTGACAAAGGCAGCTTAAGGGAAGAGGGGCTTATTTTGGCTCACAGCCCATCATGGAGGGGAAGGCACAGGAGTGTGAGGCAGCTGGTCACTATGTCCACAGTCAGGAAACAGAGAGGAATGCTGGAGCTCTGTTGCTTTCTCTCCCTCTCCCTCTCCCTCTCTTTTTAGGCTGGACCCACAGTCCATAGGATGGACTGCTCACAGTTAGGTCTTTCCTCCTCATTGAACCTACTCTAGAAAGTCTCTTATAGACATGTCCAGAGATCTGTCTTTTAGGTGATTCTAGATCCTGACAAGTTGGCGATATCAGCTGTCAGAGTCTCTGAATAGATATGTTTTAGTTTATATGTATGTCTGCAAAGCAGCTCCATTTTGCCAGATCGTGCATGGTACCGAGGAAGCCTAGGTGAGCAGGACAGACACAGCCCCTGACAGACACAGCCCCTGTCTTTCAGCTTGTTCGCAGGGTCCCTTCCTCCAGGGGGTGTTGTCCCCCAGGCGTCCTTGTTACTTTTCTATTGCTGTGATAAAACACTGACTAAAAGCAGCTTTGGGAGGAAAGGGTTTATTTGGCTTACAGATTATAATCTGTCATCAAGGGAATCAGGGCAGGACTCAAGGCAGGAACTGAAACAGAGACCATGGAAGAAGACTGCCAGCTCCCCCTGGCTGGCTCAGCTACTTTCTTATACAGCCCAGGAGCACCAGTCCAGAGATAGTGCCACCCAGAGTGGCACCCTCCCATATCCAAGACTTACAGGCTGGGCATGGTGGTGCACACCTTTAATTTCAGCACTCGGGAGGCAGAGGCAGGCAGATCTCTGTGCGTTCAAGGCTAGCCTGTTCTACATAGCAAGTTCCCAGCCAGCTGGGCTCACAGGAAGACCCTGTCTCCAAAAAAGAGACTCACAGACATGGGCACAGGCAAGTCTGATGGGGACAATTCCTCAGTTAAGAGATAACCCTTATCAAGTCTATCTAGGTTTGTGTCACATTGACAGTAGCTATGGCAACCAAGCTGTGGTGCCTTCCTCTGAACTCAGCAACCACCCAGGCCCCTGTGTCACTGCCCTTCCCAGATGTTTGCAAGTTGCCTGCCCCTACGTCCATCTCTCCTGCTACTCTGAGAGGTCCCCAGGGAAAGAATTTGTCTCTATGACTCCTGGAACTGCAATACCCAACCTGGAACGAACACCAGGACGTTGTAATTTAAGATGTGAGGGGAGGACAGGGAGGCCTCCTTGCCTGCCTACCTGGGGCAAATGTGTGCTGACCCTTCCATGACTGCATCTCTTGGGGCAGGTAACAGGCAGGTAGCTGGCAGCATCAAGGGGCTCTTCATGTGCTAGGGAACCTGCTCAGTGCAGGAGAACTAGGACAGATGCAGCAGGAAGCTGCAGCCCAGAACCAAAGATTCCTTGGTAACCTAACACTCGCCTGGGATTTCTGTGCTCCCTCTCCGTGGGAGTCAGTTATGGTTCTTAATCATGTGTAAGTTTAATTCAAGTGGTGTTTAGAAGGCATCTGTGAGGAGCTGCTTCCCTTCTCCCTGCATCTCCTCAGACTCATCCCAGTGTGCTCCAACTTGCTGATCCCCAGAGTTTGAGGATGGTCCAGAGTCTTCTGGTTGAATCCAGTATAAGGATGCCTCCTTTGGTGAAAGCTGGAAAGGAGTTTTCTTACCTTTCTCCTGGGCTCATCTTACTGTGGGGGTACAGAGAGGTGTGGAGACAACTGGGACAGAGGATGATTGAGGATGTGGCTGGATGGCACACAGAAGAAGTGAATTCCAGCTGGGGCTGTGATCTGTGCTTATGAGGCCCCCTCCCTATCTGGGACTGCATTTTAAATGGCTTGTCCCAGGCCCCTTTTGCCTGGACTCTGCTTGCAAGGATGACTGAGTGCACTGTCTTGAGTGGCTCTGTGGATCTTCACAGGAGCTGTGGATGTTGGGGTTGCTGTTCTGACTACATCTCACAGATGCTCAGGCCATGTAGCAGTTGGTGGCAGCCAAGTTCCTAACCCTTTCCTGTCAGATAAAGCTACATCACCCACAGCTTTGACCAAGAATGACCACAGAATGTAGGAGGAGGGGGAGCCAAAGCTAGATGTTCTTAGTGCTGAGGACTTGGCCAGCTTCCCGGCTTTATCTCACAGAAGGAGTACAGGTAAGAGAAGTTTGGTCAGGAAGAAGTCATGATTAAAACCAGGAGGCAGGAAACAGGCTGGGGGACACTTGACTAAGGATAAGCTGGTGGCTGTCTGTCTGAAGCTTTGTGCAGGAGGGTTTGAGAGGCTGGTGGAAAGGAGGCAGCTCTGATAGGAAGGAGCAGGGGGTCAGTTGGTCTCACTTTGGTCACCAACATTGCCACAAAATGCAGTCAACGTCATTGTTCAGTCTGTATTTGTGAATCTGACTGCTCTCCGAGGTTTATTTATAACCCCAGAGTCAGTGCTTATGGCTCCTCCTCCTCAGTCTTTTGCAGATGAATTCGGAGTTGTGAAACGTCAGGCGGGGCCCAGGTGCCGGTCTGCCTTCTTCATCTTTTGACTCTCACACTGTGAACAACTGTCCCTTTTGTGATCTGTTTGACACCTTTGTGCTTTTGTTGGCGATCTTGCTGTTTGGAGGGACTTTCCCCTGCACAGTGCTGAAGTAATCTCTTAGCACAGGGAGGCCTGGGCACACCCACCAAGAAGCTTTGTTCTGTCTGCCAGGAATTAATGTCATGCGTGTGAAGGGAGTGTTAGTAAGTCGGTGTTATATGTGAACTAGGGTGCCATTAAACAGAAACACATACACACACACACGTAGACACACACACATACCATGTTAAAGATTGGGTTTTAATAGACTGGTTGATGAAAGTCTGCCAGGGGTTCTTGGGAACCAGACCATCTTTCCAGCAAGAGTAATGAGTGGTTCAGTATTTGCTGGCTCAGGACCTGGCACAGAACATTGCTGGGAACAGTAAACAGCAAACGGACTAACCTGCGCCTACCTCTTGGAGTAGCTCAGAAGGATGTCCTGGGGGTGAAGAAGTGGCAACTTTAACTTCAGGTGTAGCTTTGCTCCCTGCTCCACTAAGGGACCTTCTTCCCCTTCTTGCTTAAGTAGGACAGAGAGAAAGGAAGGAATGAAGAAGTGGGGGTCAGGCTGCCGAAGTCCTTGTGGGAGGTCCTTATGGTATTTTTATTTTTATTTATTTATTTGTTTGTTTTGAGACGGGGTCTCCTTGTAGCCCCAGCTGGCCTGGAAGTTCCTATTTTGACCAGGCTGATCTCCATCCCGTAGAGATTCACCGGCCTCTGCCTTCTGAGTGCCAGAATTAAAGGCGTGCACCACCATACCTGCCCGAAGGCTGGTAATTTAAATTTAAAACTTAAATTTCAGTTAAAAAAGTTTTAATCTCACAATTTTAGATTTAGCTTTTTAGATGTATTTTTTTACTCTTTAATTCTTATATATGCGTGTATATCCAGAAGAGGATGTCAGAGCCTTTGGAGCTGGGTTACAGACAGTTGTGAGATGCCCTGTGTAGGTTCTGGGAACCAAACTAGGGCTTTCTGGAAGAGCAGCCAGCCCTTTTGGCCCCTAAGCCATGTCTCTAGCACAGATAAAAATTTCTTAAAAGGGCTGGTAAGATGGTTTCAGGACTTTAAAAAAAGAAAAAGAAAATGAATGAAAATGGGGCCAGGTACAGTGGCTGGGCCTGCAGTCCCAGGACTTGGGAAGTTAAACAAGAGGATCAGGAGTTTAAGGCCATCTGCTACATAGCAAGTTCTCAGCCAGCCTGGGCTATGTGAGATTCTGTCTCAAAGATAAAATTCAAAACACCCTCCCCCGCTCCAAAAAAAAAAAAAAAGCAAAACAAGAATGGATCAGGAGCTTTTGTAGTAAACCTCCTGAGAGAGAAAAAAGGGCCTCTCTCCTGCCCTTCCACTGCTGATTCTGTGGTGTCAAACCCTTAAACGTCCAGAGCTCTCAAAAAGGAGCCATCACCTGTTTCTGAGATATCCTCAGACACAAGGAAGGAGATTCACATTGACTCTGAGGACTTCACACTTGTTCATTGTGGTTTCAGCTCTGTTCTGCTTTTGGCATCTCTAGGTAACCCAGAAACTTGGGCTCTCGCCTTCTAGAACATTCTACAAATGACTATATTACCCACGGCCATTTGTGTACTCATCTGTTCCATATTTTCATCATCACTATTTGTTTTGTAAAACCAGAATGGTTTTCCAAGTGAAGCCTTCCGGCTGCATCACCACACATGGACGGTGGAACCAGATGTTCTGGTCATGTCAGGAGCCGCCCGTATTCTTCTCACAGTCGGGAATCCAGGCAGGCACTCTCCTCGAATCCTGAGGATTCTCCTCAATACAGTTAGGAAACCACTCACCCACTTGCTTCATGCCCATGGACTAGACTTTAGGGTGCATCTGAACAACGCTGTCTCAACTTCGGAGATCTGAGTGGAGCAAGGTGGTCCCAGCCCCCAGGATGGTCCTGCCGCTGTCCAGGGCCCACATGTGCTGCACAATGAGCGGAGACAATCTAGTCCTGCTCACAGTTCCTCGGAACTGGGGACACCCAGACTGGCAGCTGGTGGTAGATGCTTGTCTGACTTCTGACCAAAACATCTGGAGCTGGGGAGCCTTTGGTTCCTGTTCAGCTTCATAGCCTTGCTAGAGCGTGTGCAGACCCAGAAGCTGAGCTTAAAATTTTCCAAAGGGGATTTAGACTGACCTGTAGGCTGTTTTTCTCTGTGTTCCCAAATCGTGCAGGGGTTGAGGGGGGGCGGGTATTGTACAGTACAATTCTTTGTCTTTCAGTGAGTTCAGCCATCTCCTAGGTTAACTAAACCTTTATTTAAACAGGCAGTTAATACCTGAATCATAAAGTGGAGGAATTATTATTTTTAATTTATAAAAGGGATTATCCAATCCTGAGGAACAGAATTCCTTTGTATCATTTAAAAGCTCCTTTGACTTTCAAGTCCATATACTGCGTACCCAAAGCACTGAGTAAGGGAGCTTCCCCATATGCTTGTTCCCCACCTTTATAGTCCCAGCCAGTGACCATTAGCTTGATGATGAATTGCCACATTGGCAGTTGCCAAACATGGACAATTTTGCATGGTTCAAACTAGCACGGGATTTTGCTCTTGCTTTGAGCTGCTTTATCTGTGTAGGAACATCTGTGCATCGTGAGTATATCACAGAGTCTTCCAGATCTGAACCTGCCTGCTTTTGTTCTCTGCATCTCATCCTTGTGTCCTCTGTAACCAGGGGTGACCCTCAGGTTCATAGGTCACACTGGAAACTTCAAACAGGGGTCTGGAGCCCAGGGAACTGTTAGTAATGATCAGTAGAATTGCTGTTGCAAACCAGATCCAGGTCTTTCTACAGTATGGGGATGATGTCAGTGACTATTCCCCTAGGTGCCATTTTCCTGCCTGCTAAAGTTCTGCTTGGGCTGAGGTTGAAGACACTCTTTTCCTTCTGAGTGTGAACATGGCTCTGTGAAGGGAAAGAGGATGAGAAGATTTGAGGGAACAATTTACCAGCCATTCCAGGGTTAACTGCAGGAGCTGATCTCTTGCCCTCCCTCCATCCTCTGAAACCTGCAGGTCAGCATGTTGGGATTATCCACATGCCCAAGCCTCAGGGACTAGTGTTCACATGGTAGTAGATCTCATTAGCCACTGGAAATATCTGGAAGTGTGGCCTCAGGGTATCTAGCCAATGTTCAGGCCACTCTTAGTACCTTCTGATTGGGACTCTGGACCTTTCTGGAGATGGCAGCTGAGAGGTGATATGATTCTGTCAAATCACAGACGATTGACTAGGCTCTGCCAAGGCAGCGATTTCAGAGTGCTTTCAGCTTGCTTCTCACTTTCAGTCTGAGCTGAATCTTGGGCCTTACGGCCTGTCCTATTACATGATCATGTGCACTTATGGATTCGGCGGGGGGGGGGGGGGACACGGGACGGGAGGGCCAGGGAAGAGGCCTGTGAGAAAGGGCTGTGTGCTAAATGCCTTCCAGATGGTGATATGAAACAGGAGATAAGATGGCGCTGCCCATCTGGCCCAACAGGACGCGATGCGGTTAGCTTGCACCTTGGGGGCTGTTATCTCCCTCTTGTGACAGCCTGGGCCACTCTGGTCTTTGTCCTTGGACAGGGGCTTAATTTGGCAGCTCCAGCTGATCTTTGAAATGAAATTTGCTATCAGTTCTGTGGGAACTCTGCCAAGAAGGGCTCCAAAGCCCTGAGCAGAGAATCAAAGGACAGCCATTGCTGACAGCATCCTGTGTCTCTGGGCTGCCTGACTGTGGGACTATATGCAAGCCCTAGAGCCATGTTCTCTGTTGTAAGTGGGTGGAGACTGCTGCCGAACTGAATGGCCACAGGGATCCATTGCTGCACAAAACTGGCCAAATACCAATTCAGGCACAATACAAGGACCCATCGGTAGTGGGTCCTAGGAATTCCAAGATCTTGTCCAACTAGACTTCACAGGGATGAAGGCCTTGGTTGATAAATCATGCCTGATTAACTCCCTCCGCCTTGTCCCATCATCTCTGCAGAGATCCCACTGTCCTCTGAAAATGGGTGGATGAGAGGAAGTATGCAAAGTCCCTTCTGGCTATAAATATCCACGAGCCTTTTTTTCCCCTCCTACTGAAGGAGTTAATCAATGTTTCCTAAACTGTAATGAAGTTAACAAAGAAGGCAATTCAAAGTCATGCAGTGTTCACACATTCAGAAGGTCAAGGAAATGTTTATTTAATTTAAACTTTTTTTAAGAGTTGAATTGATAATTAGCACCTAAACTATTACACTTTACCAGTCAGACATGATTTATTTATTATTTTTATTATCTGTGTATGAGTGCATGTGTGTAAGTGCACCTGTGTCATGTGGTGTCCTAAGAGATCAGAAGAGGGTGTAGGATTTCCTAGAACTGGAGTTATGGATGGTTGTTAGCCACCACGTGGGATCTGGGAACTGAATCCAGATCTTCTGCAAGAGTAGCCAGTGTTCTTAACTGCTGAGTCATCTCTCCAGCCCCTTGAGAATAATGTCTTTAAGATGCTCATTGCTGATCATGGGGGACGAAGCAGAGACTGGAGCTAGTCAAGGCTGTTGACCAGGAATTCCTACAGTCTGCTGCAGCAGCCAAGCTCTTTGTAGCCCAGGCCTCTGCAGGAGGGCTGTGTGTGTGTGTGTGTGTGTGTGTGTGTGTGTGTGTGTGTGTGTCTGGGTCTATGTATTTAAGCTCTACCTCAGGTCCAGCCCAGAGCCAGCTCTCTGACCGTGACCCGAGCTGTCACCCAGAGGACCACCCTCAGAACGCCCTGTGCCCCTCTTGGCCTCTGCTGCTTCTCCCTTGCATTCCTGGCGCTCGGGACACGGCCTGTGGTCTGAGCTGCTTTCACTTGCATTCGTTTTGCCTACAGGTTCCATAGCCAGGTCTACTTTGCACCTAAGTCCTGGCATTTCCAGACCATGGACAGTTGTCCCATTCTCAGTGGCCCAAAAGCTTAGGGGGGCAGGCGAGGGAGAGAAGAGTGTGCCAGCCATCCATAGTGGCAGAGACTCATGCCAGCTCTGGGTTCCTGGTCTAGCAGGGGAGTAGGGAATGTTTGTAGGAAACAACCAGTGTACTTGATAGCCACAGTCTCCTTTGGTTGAAGACTTCATCATTTGGTGCCTATGTGAAGGGCCTTCCAGGAAGAGGGCCTGCTCAGGCAAAGACACTGCTTGGGGCAGTCAGGAGACTTATCTGCTAGGTAGAGTTGGAGAGAGAGCTGTGGAAACTAGCCTTTAGGAGGCCCAGAGCTGTCTAGCGAGTCCACCTGCAGGCTCCCTCTTCAAAAGTCCTGAGGAGTTGGAGGCAGGTTTGGGCAAGGTAAGGACCTGACCAGAGCTTGAGTCATTCTGGTGGCTACAGGAAGAGGAAGCTAAGGGGACAAACCCAGAGGCAGGCACAGCTGGATGTCCCTGGAATTCTCCTCCATGAGGAGGAAGGCCTGGGACACAAAGGTGGCTGGACAGAGAGGACTGAATTCAGAAGAAGGAAGTGACTCTTTCTGGGGGAGTGGGTCCCAAGGTTCTGAGAACTGGAAGAATTCTACAGCCCTGACTTCAGGTTCCAGAGTCTACCCCACTGTGGAAGTTGGAAGAGGAGGAGGGATGCAAGGGAAAGGAGGAGCTCTGTTGGGGTCAGGAGGGGTCATGGTGTCCATGTATGGCCATGAGTCACTCAGCTTCCCTGTTGGGGCCTAACCTCCTCAGCCACTACTTGGGCCAAGAACTGACCCCAGGGAGAGGGAGGCTCCATTCTTAACTGGGCTGTTGAGTCATTTGTTTGGTGCCTTCAGCTAATGGGAACAGGCCAGGGCAGGACGGGTGTGGCCACTGAGGAGGAGCCAGCAGAGGGAAGGGAGGAGGGAGCTGCACAGTGGCCCCAGGGGAACAGGCCTGGCTTCAAGGCAGCCTGGCTCTCTAGGTCGCTGAGCTAAGAGGACCTTAGCTAAGAGGACCTTAGCGTGGGTGACCCAGGACATGCTGCCCCGCCTTCCTGGGAGGTCTAGCAGTAGAGTGTGAGCATCCTTGTCAGATCCTCTGCTGTGGGGCCCCCTGGAGCCACAGGTCTAACTAAGGCCGACTCCCCTACCCCGCAGACAGAGCTTTCCTCACAGTCTAATGGAGGATAACCCTTAAAGCAACAGAACAGCCAGCACCTCTCTTTCCTCAGGCTGGCCCTGTGTTAACTTAAATATTCCTGGGATCTGTGTGGATAACAGGAGCTCAGCCAGCAGAATCTCTCGGGAGAGCTGAGTTTTAGACTAGCAAGTTTAGACTACAAACAGGGCTAAAGGTTGACTCGCAGGGTGAGGTGACTCTCTTAAGGAGCTTAAACAGCCCAGGTTTGCTTTGTTTATTTTCAGTCATTCTTTTCATTTTTGTTGCATTTCTATTTTTTTTTTTTAAGATTCATTTTCTTTTTAATTGTGTGTATGTATATGTGTGGGCATGTGCCTGTGAGTGCAGGTACCTCCAAGCTAGAGGCATCAGATCCCCCTGGAACCAGAGTTACACACAGGTGGTTGTGAGCTGCCCATCATCGGTTCTGAGAATCAAGGCCTCTAGGAAGAGCAGCAAGCTCTCTTAGCCACTGAGCCATCCCTCCAGCTCCTTGTTTTGTTGTGAGACAAGGTCTTGCTCTGTGTCCAGCTGGCCTAGATTTCATGATCCTCCTGCCTCTGTTTCCCAAGTGCGGATGACAGGCATATGCACCATGCCTTTGCTTGCATAGTTTGTTTTTGTCCGTTATGGATTGGCACCTCAGGCCTTCAGGATCGTATCTTTCTGGGCTCTTGTTTTTCTCCAGATTTCTGTGGGGCCCTTGAGGAGCGTGACTTCCAGCTTAGCCTGCACTCCTGACGTTGGTTATAGCTAGTGGGACCCTGTGGGCTCTCTATTCCTTTGTGTTGATGCTGCCTGTGAGCAGCCTGGATGGATGTTGGGTCACTGAAGAGAATGGGGTAGATGTTTCCACTGTCAAAAAAAAAAAAAAGCTTTCAGGGCTGGTGAAATGGCTTGGCAGGTAAAGGTGTGTGCTGCTGGCCTGGGACCTGAATTTGATCCCTACGACCTACATGGTAGAAAGAGAAAACTGATTTTCAAAAGCCGTCCTCTGACACTCATGTATACCTGGGAAGTATGCGGACACACACACACACACACACACACACACACACAAATAAAAACACCGCAGGGAAATCTTTTATAAACCTCAAATGCTATCTGATGACATTCTTAGCTTTGGGGTTGGTGGAAGCGAGGGCTCTATTTGCACATTCCAAAAAGATTTACCTAATAGTTACAAGGATGTTAGGTCACACACGGAGGTGGGCAGTAAGTGCCTATTCAGACGGGTAAGATAGCTCAAGGTAGTTTGGCCCTGGACCTGCAGCATTCCAACAATCTGACGTCTCTACACTCTACAGTCACTCTACATTCTGTCGGTGGATTGGCCGTGTGGAATACTTAACGTCGGTGTGGACTTACCCCGGTGCTCACAGGTCATTTCTCTAGGGCAGCGGTTACAGGGCACAAGTGCATGCCATTGATAAGGAGGGGCACATATGACCAGAAAGGTCTTCGAAAGTGGGCTGGACCCGGAGGTTGCCAAGAGCAGCTCCCTGTCCAGAAGGCAGGGATGTTGTGGGAACAGAGAAGGCCTGGCTGAAGGCGCAGAGCTGTGGCAAGAGGGAGTCGGGGCAAGGCTGGGGCTGGTTCTGTGGAGTCCTATGTCATCACAGAGCTTTAGGCGGGAGCGAAAATTCCCATCCCAGGGCCACTGTCCATGGGCAAATCAGAGGCAGAGGCAGAGCCAGAGACACTGACACCAACACTGAGCTGGACACAGTGACTTAGAAACCATGTTCCCATGGCTGCTGGAGCCCGCTGGCAGAAATTGAACCGCACCCGAAGCGGGGAGTGAGGATGAGAAAATAGAGAGAGAGAGAGAGAGAAAAAAAATAGGACAGACTCAGGAGGGCTGTCAGTCACACTGAAGCAGCTTGCCTTTATTAAGTGTCGTCCCCCCCCCCCTCCGCCCCATTTATACTGTGAAGTGAGCAAAACAATACTAACACAGGCAAACTAACTGAGGATATGATTGGCTTCCTTCAAAGATCTTCATGTGACCTCAGTCTTGGGTGCAAAATAAACTTCTCAGGTGTAAATCATTTGCATAATGAAACTCCTGCTTCCAATCAGCACTTCTGTGCACGAGATTGACTTCTGCCTAACCCAAAACTAGGGCATCGTTCAAGGCAGGCAAATGACTCCCAACACATGGCTATTTGCCCCTTGGAGAAGAAGGGGTCCTGCGCCACAGGCTCTGACGTCTCGGGAACCCAGCTGCTAAGCTGCACCCCGCATCTCAGGCCTTGCTGCTGAGTCACATGATTCCATCCTGGTCTCCTCTGAGAGGCCCTCGCAGCCAGCTCCCCAGGGTAGCCGTGCTGCTGGCCACAGGGACTGGGAGGGTTGCTCGCTTTGAAAACGGTTCCCAGGCTGTGGATGTCACTGCCAACCCTGCCTTTTGCCGAGGAGGGTAGTCAGAACTTCTTAAGCTCCAAGCCTGAGCTTTCAAATAAGGCTCTGGGCCCGTGTTCCTGGAAGCTGCCTGAGAAAACCCTTCACGCTGCCAGGTTTCCTGAATGTCCAGGAGGGGGCGCACATCCATTACACAAGGGCCACTAACTTGGAAATACTTCTGGGCCTGGGGCGGGGATGTCACTAAGTCTCTACACAGGTTCCACACTTTTCTCCCTCTCAAATTCTGAGGGAAAATCCTGAAGAATTTACAAGGTTGGTGTTTTGATTTTCAATTCGAATTTCATAGTCTATATAAAACTGTTAGAAATCATCATACGTCAGCCCTCTTCCTCCAGCAGACATTCAACAAGAAAGCACACAGAGGGTCTCCAACACCTGAGCAGTTAATAGAACCCCAGTTCTGCAGCCAAATGAGAGGGGAAGTTGGAGGCCTGGCTTGGCACCAGAGGCTGTAGCCTCTTCTGTGTATATGTCGGGAAGCCCAGGGAAGCAGTGTGCTGCGTCTTTAAGTAGTCTACTCTACAAATGTGGGTGGGTTGGGTGGGGTGAGAAGGATGGATGAATGTGCCAGTAATGAGCCCAGTTCCATTTGAAAGAATTCTCCCATTGTGTCTCCAGCACCTCCCCAGCCACTGCCTGTGTGAATTGCACTTCTCTGGCCTCGGAACCTGAAGCCTTGTCTTCTGCTACAGCTAGCCGTGGAGTAGAAGCCCCCCTTGCCTCCTGCCATGGTCTGACCAAGGATATTAGCAGGTACTCTACAAACCCAACTGTAGTAACTACCCTGGAGACAGGGCCACGTGGTCTTAACGCATGGACAATGGACTAAGCTGTGTTCAGGATGGCACCAGCAAGCCACTGACACGGAGTCTCTAATACTGTGGCCTGTAGCTGGTCTAAGGCTTCTCGAACTAGCTAGCTCTTTCTGTAGTAGGGGATGTCACGCATGGGGCAAGGAGCCGGAGAGGCCGAACCCACAGCAAGTGTGTAGGAATGTTCCTTCTATAGGTTATAGGTTTCCACTTACAGGAGACTGTGGGAAAGGCAAAAAGTGAGGAATGGAAAGTCTCAGTGGTTGCCAGGGGCGGGAGTTGGAGGACCTGGACAATAGTATCTTTGGGATCATAGACTGTTCTATGTCTTATTTGTGGTGGTGTTTATGTGTGTGTTAAAATTCATGCAATTACACCTAAAATTTTTTTCTTTACTATATGTAAGTTATATTTAAAAAAATGTAAAGTCCAAGCTTATCTTGGGGTGACTGTTTCCTCATGCAGACAGTGTGAGGAACATAAAGCATGCCCCGTGCTGGGGGCAGTTGATGTGAGTGGATCCACCTGCTTCAGGTTGTGGGTGGCGTGGCCTCTCACACAGGTGGAGTAGAGTGATTGTAATAGTGCCTTGGGATGACTGATTTCTGAAAGCTCCATTCCAGCCCTTTTGAGTTTGGTTTTTTTCTGTGTCTGAATGCTTACAACATGGACTTGGGCTGCTCTGGCCAGTCACCATGCCAGAGAAGGACACAGAACTCTAGCAGGTACACACTGCCTGGGCCTCTCGAGAGGACAGACATGGAGTGAGCAGTTAGAGTGAGAAGTCTCTCCTGGGACATGAAGGCTGAGCAGGTTTAAGAACCAGGTGGGTTGAGAACACTGAGGAGGAAATAGGTATTGCCATGAGAGGAGCCACAAATGTGAGGACCCTGGGGACAGAGAAGGCACATGGCAAGGGACCCAAACTAAGGATATCTGTAGTGGCTGGAGCCTTCAGAGAACGGAGGAGACTGTAGTCAGCAGGCAGAGCTCGTACTTAACACCCCCAGGCTACAACTGAGATATTTTTGTTTCCAGATTTTTACAGTAAAGTTTAGATTATTTATTTTTATTTTATGTGTGTGAGTAACCTGCATGTCTGTAAGTGCCCTGTGTGCATACAATGCCTGTGGAGGCCAGAAGAGGGCATCAGATCTCCTGGAACTGGAATTACAAGGGTTGTGAGCTACTGTATAGGTACTGGCAACCAAACCTAGGTCCTCTGCAAGAGCAGCCAGTGCTTTTAACCACTGAGCCAACTCTCCAGCCCCAGTACAATTTAGATTTTACAGAAAAATCCAGAAGATAGAATGACACATTCCCATTTATTTAATCCAGGCAGGGATTCCTCTGTTAACGTCTGAGTGATAGTATGTCAGTGTGGCACAGTTACTGAACCGCTGTCGATACATCCTTGTTAAGGAAAGTCCTCTGTTTATTCCTTTCTTAATTTTCCCCTGATGTCCTTTTTTGGTCCCAGATCCTGTTCAGGATACTGTGCCTTTAACTTCCTCAGGTCCCTCTTGGTGGTGGCAACTTTCAAACCTGCCTTGTGTTTGCTGCCTTTGATAGTTTTGAATAGTTCTAGTCCAGTATTTGATAGGGTGCCCCTCAACAGGAATTAGACTGATGTTTTCCTCAAGGTTAGATTGCAATGATGGATTTTGGAGGAAAAGATGACAAAGCTGAGACATCATTTGCTTTTTTAAAATTAAAAATTATATTTATTATCGTGTGTGTATACAAGTGTACGAGCACACGTGTGCCTGATGTCGTAGCAGGGGGTGCAAATGCCACTGCGTTCATGTGGAGGTCAGAGGACAACTTTATGGAGTTGATTTTCTCTTCCCACGTTTATATGGGTCCAGGGATTGAACTTGGGTCATCAGGTTGTGTGGCAAACACCTTTGCCCGATGAGCCATCCCATCGACCTAAGATGTCATTTTTTGTAATATTGAGGGTCCAGCACAACACAGCTGCTGACTGATGGTACCAACTTGGCTGCCTGGCTAGCCTCAGCCATCCTGTAGCATCTGGAAGGAGGTAACTGAATGCAGACCCCCACTTCAGCATGGACAGCTAGTTTCCCAAGGGGACATGCATAAATTATTTACGATGCTTTTGTGTGGGAGGTTGTTCTCTTCTCCCCCATCTATTAATGTATTCAATCATTTATTTATGTCAGTGTGGACTCACGGGTATTTATTTTATACTTCAGGCTCTAATCCAAGGCTGCTATATTTTGTTGCACAGAGCTTTAGCCCTTGGCTTCTTTGCCTTTCTTTTAGGTGGGTCCAGAAGCCCCTCAGCAGGACAGTGATATGATCAGATTTGCATTTTGAAAAGACCTTGATAGTTGCCTGGCAGGGCAAGGGACATTTGAGGATTGACAACCCCCACGCCCCGAGGCTCTGCACCCTGGCCTGGCTGCTCAGGACAGGGCCAGCTGTGCTAGCATTGCCTGCGCAGAGTGCTCCCTCCGTCTGTGCTAGCATTGCCTGCGCAGAGTGCTCCCTCCGTCTGTGCTAGCATTGCCTGCGCAGAGTGCTCCCTCCGTCTGTGCTAGCATTGCCTGCGCAGACTGCTCCCTCCGTCTGTGCTAGCATTGCCTGCGCAGAGTGCTCCCTCCGTCTGTGCTAGCATTGCCTGCGCAGAGTGCTCCCTCCGTCTGTGCTTGCACTGCCTGCGCAGAGTGCTCCCTCCGTCTGTGCTTGCACTGCCTGCGCAGAGTGCTCCCTCCGTCTCCGGTGTCCCCGTCCTGCCAGGGCCAGGATCCAGGGGTCTCCACGTGACTTCGGTCTTTCCCCATCTCGACAGCCATGGACCTCTTCAATCTAAGTTTCACCAGTGCAGAAATGAACATTTCCTCTCACTGAAATGGAAGTGTGATTCAGCGGCCTGGCCAGTGTCCGAGGTCCTGTCGGCCTCAGGATTCAGGCTGCATCCCTTCCGTTGCGTTTCCTTCGTAGCCTCTCTTGCTAGAGCTGCTGCCTTCTGTGTTCTTGGCTGCAGGCCCCTCACACGTGGCTTTGTTCTCGGGGAAGGTTTGGAAGGTGGCAGCGGGAGAGCGAGACCTGGTGTCTTGGAACAGGCGCATCCTGTTAGTTCTGGATGCCCACTTCTTGCCTTCCTGCTGCCTCCCGCTTCCGGCGGCTCCTGGGGAAAAGCGTCCCAGCCCCACACTCCAGGGCAAATGGCTGTTTTTTAATAGGCCCGCTCTATTTCCCTGTGTCCACTGGTAATCATTAGGCCACATGCTGAGGAGGACAGATGTGACTTGACAAGGGAGGAGGGAAACCATTAGAGAGGTGGCTTGACATTCTGCTGCCCAAACCCTCCTGAACACAGCTTCTGAGATAGAGAGGGGTGACCGCCACAGCCACCCTTCTGGCCATACTTCCCCTATCTTCTCCAGCATGGGCCTCTTGAGGCCTTGTGCTGTCAGTGGGTCACCTTGATCTTCCAGTGCTGTTGGTAGAACTTAGAGAGGCTGAGGCTAGCAGAGAGTCTGATAATGAGAGTTTCCAGGAATGAAAGTTAAAAAGCCCTTGCTCTTGCTAGTGTGGCCTGAACTGACCTTGGGGACCTTGTGGCCAAGAGCTTAATGTGTTGACACCGGGACCAGGTGGTACATGGACCCAACTGAACATCATCCCTGCTCAGACTTGACCTTCCACTGTCCCTTCTGGTGACAGGTATTTCTTAGGAATTGGTGGCTTGGAAACCTGACCCATGACTGCCTGACTGAATAGACCCAGAAGGAACAATCTAAGTTTCTCACAGGGAGGCAGCTGGCTCCTTGGTGTCATTCAGGAGGCCCAGCAAGCAGTACTCCTTGAGAAAAACTGCCCTGAACCACAATCCATGTGCTTGCCAGCTGTGAGTTGTTCCCACGTGCTCCAAAGTGCTCCTCTCTCTCTTCCAAAGCTTCTTTCTCTTAAGACCCAGGAGCTTTTCCTGGGCAAGAGAAGGTCAGGGAATTCTTTGCCTCCACTTGAAAGATACTGCAAAGCTTTATATGCACAGTTCCCTTCCAGGTCACCATTTCAGCAATTTATTTTGTGGGTTCATCCATTGTTGTGACAAAACACTCTGACCAAAACGAACTTTGGGAGGAAAGGGTTTATTTTATCTTACATCTCCCAGGTCACAGCTCATCACTGAGGGAGGGCAGGGCAGGAACCCAGGGCAGAAATCTGGAGGTAGGAGCTGAAGCACAGACCGTGGAGGAACGCTGCTTACTGTTTTGCTCTTCTGGTTCTCAGCCTGCTTTTTTAAAAACTATTTTATGTGTATGAGTGTGTTGCCTGCAAGTATAGAAGTGCACCCATATCTTGCTTGCAATGTCCAGGGAGGTCAGAAGAGGTCATCAGATTCCCTGGAACTGGAGTTACAGACAGTTGTTAGCCACCATGCAGGCGCTGAGAACTGGACCCAAGTCCTCTGCAAAAGCCGAAAGTGCTCTTAACCACTAAGCCATCTTTCCAGTCCCAGGACCACTTGCCCAGGGTCACACATCATTCAGTAGACTAGAAAATGCTTCAGAGACATAGGGGCATTGGCCATAGGCCAGTCCAGTGGAGACAGTTCCTCAGTTGAGGTTCCTTCTACCCAGGTGTGTCAAATTGACACATGACTGGGAATGAAACTCCTGTATTATTTGTGGGGGGTGATCAAAGACAAACCATAACAGAGCTGCATGAACCTCCTGTGTTAGGGAGGGTTGGGTCTGAGGGTCTCTGTGCCCACCAGACTGGGATCTGCTCCAGCGTTGCATAAGCTAAGTTACAGTCATTCACCCATGCTAAGATCCTCTGTTCCATGGTGTCCTGGGCATAGTTATCTCATTTCTACTGAGACACACACAGGTGACCCACCCAGGTCCTCTGGCTCTTGCTTAGTCTCCAGCACATGCCTGGTGCCAGTTTGCTCCTGGGTGCCTGGTATTTTCTAGGTAGCTGTGTCCTGAGCTCGGTCTCTCGGACTTCAGCTGGAGGCCTTCAGAGGAAGGCTTTGCTTCACTCTTTAGAAGGGGTCGATGGAAAGTGGCCTCCCCTCTCTGGGTGGAAACACTTGTGGAGAGAGTGAGCTCAGGATTCCTGCCCTCCGCTGTTCCCTTCTGCCAGGAGGGGACAGGAATTTGGGTTGGCAGCACAGGGACCACAGGAATCCCTAGCTTTAATTGGTGGAGCACAGCTAAGGAAAACTCTGGAACTTCCACCCTGTGACCCTTGCTTGGGCTAGAGCCCCAAGGCCCTAGAATGGCTTAGAAGGGGGCTTCTGCCTCTGTGTGGTCAGCAGTAAGCAGGTGGTGTGACAGGGCTTGGAGGAAGAGTGAGGATAAAGGTGTAGGGGCAGTGTTCAATGTCCTGGGGGGCACTGTAGAGCATTCCAGGGGGAAGTGTATGTCCCTTCTTGCCCGGGATGGAGGCGGTTGAGGTTGGGAGCTCACCATACACCCAGCACAGCTACACAGTTATAGCCCTTGGTCTGTGTTGTCCATGTCGGGAGGTACTTTTCTTCTAAACCAGGTATGTGCTCTTGAGCCCTCAGACCCAGGATGGAAGAGTAGAAAGGAGGGTTATTAGGAGAGGACTTGTCACAACCCAAACGTGGTGAAAAATAAACCCCTAAACCAAGGGTGGAGCCTGAACAGAAGTGGGGAGGACTCCGTGTTCTTGTTAGAACATACTTGGCTCTGGCCTCGCCCAGCCCAATTGCTGCTGCCTTTTGCTGGCAAGTGGGTTTCTATAATGCTTTGGCTCGTGAGGTGAAAGCCACAGGCTGTGCAGTGAGGAGCAGACGTGAAGTGCTTCTGGCTAGGTGGCGTCCTGCAGGGCTCTCAGGGACTTTCTTTTGCTTTGTTTGCATTTTTGATCCATCCTATTCTCTATATATCCATCCATTCTCCACCCATCGACTGCTTCATCCTCCTGTCCCTCTACCCAGTTACTCCCCCATCTATATATTCTCCCACCCATCCATGTGTCAGTCTGTCCATCCATCCTTCCATCTGTCCATCTATCTCTCCATCTATACATCCCTTTCTTAGTCTACCACCCCGTCCTTCTTTACGTGTACTGACTCAACCATCTGTCTTTCCACTGACCTATCCACTCACCTACCACCCATCCACATATCCATCCCCCATCCCCCTAATGACTGCCCACCTGCTGACCCACCCCACTTATTGATCCGCCCACCGATTCAGATGTGTCCTCCTTGAATCTGTGCCATGTTCTATGTATGATGCAGTGTAGGGAGGGAGCATAAATCTGGAGAGATAGGCCTTTGGCTCATATCTGATTTGTGTGATATTGGACAAGTTACCTGACCACTCTGTGTCTTAGTTTGTCTATCTTTAAAATGAGTGTAGTAGTTACCACCTTGTAGAGGTTATTGTGATGATTGAATGAAGTTGAACCAAATAGCTCAGAGCTTGATCAGTCAACACTGGCTTCCACAAACCCCTGCAGTGTTGTGAAGGAGAAAGATATAGACAGAAACAGCTGTTCTGTGTGCAGACAGCGTAAGGGCGCAATAAATACGGCAGTAGAGTTGAGAACAAAAGGCCCAAGAGCAGAGAGCACCTGACTCTGCCTGGAGAATCTGGGAGGGCTCCCCAGGGAGGCAGCCTCTCCACTGGGATTTACGGCATGGATGGGTACTTGCTGAGGGTGAAGAAGGACAAAGATTCTTCAGGGAGAGAAACTCACACTCCAGTGCTTGAGAGTGTGGAGCAGCCCGTAGAGTCAGGCAGGAGATGAGGGAGAAACTGGAGGGTCTGGAGGGAGGACACCAAGGTCATGGACATAGTTGCAGGTTAGCTCTAGTATGGCAGGTGGCTTGCAGCCAGCTAAAAAAGCAAAAAGAGAAAGAAAGTCCATTTCTTCTCTTCAAGCAGGGGAGAGATGCAATTTAGTTTAGGGTGGCTTCTGGTGACAAGGAAGAGAGAGGCCAGGACTCAGAGGACTGTGTGGTTGCCCCCGTGAACAGGCAGGAGACAGTGGCAACCTGAACTAGGGTGGTGCCACTCGGGCGGGCTGAAGAGGACCCCGGTCTTTACCAGTCCATCCACTCTCTTGTGTCTCTGGCCAAGCCTGGAGCCAGGTGTTGGGAAAGTGATGGTGAGCCTGAAGATGGCGGCCACACTGTCTCTGACACCCTGCTAGTCGTTAGGAAGCTTGGTCATGCCTGTGCCCTGTGGTCTCTCTGGACATTTCCATAATGTCAACAAGACAGGCAGGACTCAGGTGGGTCTGAGGTCTTGGGACAATTGTATTTACATGTACAAGTCACGTCCTACAGATCTAAGTACTTAAAGGGAAAATCGCTTACATTCCTAGACAGTGCTGTCAGCCATAGTGCACACAGAATACAGAGAATTATAGATAGGGCCCCTGGGATGGTTATGGGAAGAAGGTGATATTTTGGGGGCTTGTTAGCACACATACCCCCTACACACGCACGCACACACGCACACACACTCATTTACCCACTCTGCCTGCAGACAGTAGTCTATCAGTAGATGCTCATGGATGCTATTTCTGGCCCAGCGCTCTGGATTTCTGCACCTTTGTGGAGCTGAGTCAGCAGTTCTGCCTCTCAGTGCCTGGTTCCCACTGCACTGCACAGGAGGGTGTCAGGCTGTGTCCATGACCTAAAAGGGAATCTACCCCAGAGGTGGCCTGAATGAACAGCTTGCCACCTCTCTGCTTTCAGGGGAGGGTAGCCAAGAGGCTTAGGGGCTTCGTCTGCATTTGCTGTTAAGCATGCTAGGAGGCCTTTCCACCCTGAGCACACGCCCCCCTACCCCACCCCGCAAGGCCTCTGAGAACTCCCTCCTCTGGAGAAGGGCAGGTGGCTGCTGGGCCTGTTTCTCCAGTCAGACTGGCAAAACCAGCTTTGCATCCATTCTGGCAGGCTCCCCTTCTCTCTATTTATACCCCAAAGTTCTCCTTAAAAGGCCTTTTATTCCTCCTACAAAGTAGCCTTCTAGACCAGTAGGCTTAAGCTCCAGAGGAATTCTGGATCCTCACAAAACAGACACGTTAAAGCTTTTAATAATAAAACCAGCGTATAGAACCCATGGAGTTTTCAAGTCTTCCTGGAAGAGATTTCTGGAGAAAGATGGCTAACCCTGGTTATGTTTTTGATCCTAGACAGAAAAAATCACCTGTCCCAGGTGAGTTCATTGACTCTTCCTGAGTATAGAATCAAATTTGATTTTATTTCTAAGTAGGAGCCTGGACTTTGGAAATTAGGCTTCTACTGGGTCAGCTGTCTGCTTTGGACTTCTAAGTTTGCTTTTGTTTATGATGTACTTTGCAAAGTTAGTTTCAGGAAGGGGGTCTGGCAAGGCCAGAAGAAAACCCTTTTAAAATCAATCCCCTTAATGAATCACAATTTTATGGTCCATAGTGAGGAAAATGTTTACAACTTTACTTTGACAAAGAAATGAAAAGAATGAAAATGACTCTTTTTAATAAAATGTCAATTTCGATGAAAACCGTCTGTTGTCCTTAGAGTGGATGAGGCCTTTGGGCCGAGGTTCTCTACTGAAGTTTCGGGCCTGCTCATTCCTCGCTTTTGTAGAGTTCCGAGGGTGTCTCTGTTCTTCAAGGTCTTGTCCTGGCTAGACCTTTGGTCATCACCCTGCCCGGGTTGTTTCCTCTGCACTTCCTCACAGGTCTGAGTTTGCCAGCTGCCATTTTTCAGGTGCATTTTGAGCCTTTCCCAGGGATCACTTTCATTGCCTTCATCACATGGGGAGGCTCTGCAGCTCTGCCTTGTGGGTAGTGACATTGAACATTGTTCCTGACAACCAACAAGAGGCTGACTGGAAAGACGGAGGAGAAGTTGAGAAGTGACCGTGTTTTTATAAGAAGCTCTGCTGAAAAAACTCACGGTCTTGGTCTTGCCCTTTGCCTCCCTGTGTGTAACTTTGTTACCATGGAGACACAAAAGGTGGGGTCTCTCAGTGTAGGATGAAGCAGGTACCATACATCCCTAAGGAATTTACCAGTTTCCTGTTGTTGGTTGGTAGGGGGAGCTGAGTAGCCTTTGAAGTTGAACGCTGGGTTTGTGGCAGGATATTTTTGAAGCCATCTCCTGTGGTGTACACTCAGAGGACTTACCAAAGTGTGCTAATAATGTCAGTCTTGAGAAAAGTTGCTCACTCACGGAAGGGCTTTGTTGTTGTTATTGTTACTTTAAAATTATTTATTTTTGCATATGTGTGTGCCAGTAGGGGGTGTGTGGAGAAGGTCTGAAGCTGACATTGAATAGATTGGATGTCTTCCCCAATTGATCCCCATCTTACATATTAAGGCCGAATCTCTCACTGAACCAGGAGCTCGCCATTTTTCCTAGACTGGGTAGCTAGCTTGTTTCAAGGAGCCCCCATCTGTGCCTCCTGGTAGGCTGCCACCCATTAGCGTTGGTGCTGAGGATCTGAACTACGTTCCCCATGCTTTACTGACAACTGCTTTACCTGCTAAGCCCACTCCCCAGTGCTTTTGAAGAAACACATTTTTTTAAAGACAAGGTTTCAGTTGACTTCAGCTGGCCTTGAGCTTGCTGTGTAGCTGAGGATGGCCTTGAACTTCTGATCTTCCTCCTTTTACCTCCCTGAGTGCTAGGATTACAAGCATGTGCCCTACACTCAGTTTGTGTGGTGCTGGGGATTGAACCCAGAGCTTTACAATCACTAAGCTAAGCAATTATCTACCAACCGAACAACATCCCCAACTCCCATCACTTAAAAAAAAAATGTATTACATTTATTTTGTGTGTATGAATGTTTTGTCTGCATGTGTGTAAGTGTACTCCCCCCATGTGGTGCAATGCCCGTGGAGTCCAGAAGAGGGAGCCCCATCCCCTGCAACTGGAGTTAATGGTCAATTGTTAGCGCTACCCTGTGGGTGCTGGGAATCGAACCTGGGTCCTCTGCAGGAGCAGCCAGTGCTCTTAACTGCTGAGCCATCTCTTTGGTTCCCCCCACCCATTACTTTTTTTAATCTGCTAGGTTTTAAGGATAGTGGAAGTGCTGGTGCTTTTTGCTTTGGGAATTTGGAAGTTTAGAACCAGACTTGGAGCCACCTCCAGGGGTTTAGTAAGTACTTCTGACCTAGCCTCACGCCTCCTCCGGCTTTTACCAACACTTTCTCCTGCTTCCTTGAGTGAAAAGTTTATATTCTTTTCAATGTCGAGTAGGGTTTATTTTCTAAACAGTCTCCTTGAGTGTTGCCTACCATTTCCTTCTCAAAAGAGTTGAAATAATTCATATATATGAAAAGAAGGATTTGGGGACTTTTGCTCCCTGTGGTATTTTGTTACGGATTTCTTCTTTATATGTGGTGTGACTTTGATACTTAATTTTTTGGCATAGGCCTGGGATTTTTCAGGCCCAACTAACTTCCTTTCCTTCCTCCTTCTTGCCTACTCCTATCTGATAGCTATCAAAGATTGTATCCTGAAGCCTTACTTTGAGAATAAAAATGAATCTCCCCTCTCTTATAGTTTCTACACTAGCACATTTGGAGTTACCTCCATGGGCCTAAGAGTAAGATCTTAACCCTCAGCTTCTGTCATAACTGCATTAAAATGATGTTTTTCTGTGAGGAGCAGTCTAAAATGAAGTTTGAAAGATCTCATGTGGAAATAGAGAAGGTTAGAGAGACATGTGATAAATCAACCCTTTCAAGAAGAGGGCAAAAAACCTTCTGGAGAGGCTGGGGATTTAGCTCCAGGGGCAGAGCACTTGCCTAGCAAGTGCAGTATCCAAAAGATCAAAGCCAAACAAGCAAACCCTAAAAACGAGACAACCCTCTGGAAAAGCCGAGGATTCACCTAAGCTCATTATATTTAGTCCGCAGTAGTCACAACATTCCGTAGGTGAGCATAGATATAATGCTGACATAGAAAAGGTGCAGAGAAGACTGTGGTCCTGGTGTAATAGATCAGTGACCTTCTCTTTCTCTAGTCATGGTGAGACTGAGGATTCCCATGACCTCTGAAGCTTCCTGTAGCTTCTATCCTAGGGACTCTGGCGTGTAAGGGGGCTTCATGCAAGACTAGATATCAGAGACCCATGGCGGATGGCACAGGTAACCTGAAGCTAATGAGGTCAGCAAGGCCTACAAATGCTGGCCATTGGGAGAGTGGAAAAATGAGGTTTTCCGGCTGGCGTGGGGCAGAACCTTCATAGTGACTGGCCTATAGCTGGGCCAGGCCTCGATGCTTGGGATGGACTGAGAGTGATGGAAAAGCCTGTGTATTGGGGCACTGTTGCCTCCTCGGCAGTAAGGACTCAGTGAGATGCTTACTGCCCCCGCGTGTGACGGATACAAATCAGAAGGTGGAACTGGGACTTTTTCCTAAAGGTAGCAGACACCTTGTGGGACTTGTAGAGATAGCTGAGTGACATGGGAACATATCTCCCAAATTCCAGGGTGGCAGATTTACAAAAGCTTTGAAGAGAGAGCCCAGCCATGTGCTGTTCCTGACCCAGCTGGCTGTCTCCTTGTCGCAGCCCTGCCCTCCTGGGCTCCCGCTCATGTGAGCATGGGGTGCTGGCCACACAGACTCCTGGTTCAGAGTGTTAGGCGAGCCATTGAGCACACCAGGAGCAGTCATGGGCCTCAGAAAGTGCTGGGCACCTTAGTGTGCTGTGGGACCGGGCACATGGGACTGCTAAGGGAGAGAGTTGGGAGCAGGCGGCTGTGGAACCATCTGAGTACTGGCAGCCTCTGAGCTGGAGCCTGTCTGAGGGGGTTCCTGGAGAGAAGGTCCTCGAGAGTCTGCCCGGCCTTCTCACTGTCTGTCAAGGGGTGCTGGGTATTGCAGGTCAGACTAGAAGACACAGAGCCTTGCACGGTCTGCCCGCTCTCCCACTGTATTTACATCTTTAGCATTCTCTCATGGGCTGTTCTGTGATCTGACCTACTTTCCCATGTGCTTGAGTAATTAGCAGCTCAGAGGTCCACAGTGGTGCTACGTAAGGAATGCTGCTATGGCAACTGTAGTCTTCCTGAAACTTGAATTGGGATGGAACACTCAGGTTTGTTCTTTGGGGTGTCAGAGGCATTTCAAGCATCTTTTTTTTTTTTTTTTTGAGACAAGGTCCTGTATAGCCTACACTTGTCTTAAACTCAACATGTAACATCTTGAACTCCTGATCCTCTTGCCTCTACCATTCCCTGAGCCATTATCAGCTTAGCTTTTAATTGGGTCAGAGCCCCTTGCTCCTCTGTCAGATTTAGAGCCTGGTTTATCTCATGGTTACAGGGTTGTGTTAGGCTTCTTGCCTGTAACCTGAGATTGACCACTGCAAGTTTCTGTGCATAGACCAGGTCTGTGGTATTATAGGAGTGGATTGCTAAGTAGTTTAGAAATAATGGAGGCACACCTTGATCTATCTGACTCTCTGGAGTGTCTTGGGACATAAGTAGGAAAAGGAGTCATGGAGCCCATCTGTGTGGCCTTGGGCTACTTTCAGAGCCCGGGACCACGTATGTGTACAGCATCCAAAGACCTGCAGAGGGGTGGTTTGAAGTCAAGGTCTCTTCAGGACTGTGCCTGAAAGTGGTGGGTACTACTGGCTTGACTTGGGGAGCCTCTGTCCCACAGAGGGAGGCCAGGGTGGAGACTAGACCAGGAGTTGGGGAGGGAAGGGAGAGAGGAGCAGTCTGCTGGTGAAGGTGGAAAAGCAGAGAGTCAGCTGCAGCCTCAGCTGTGGCCTGGACCTGTCAGAGGCAGGTGGGACTTGGTACACATTCGAATAAATGAGTGAACAGTGATGGGGTGCTGTATGCTGCATTTTCACACTTCTAGATGAACCGAGGCTGTCTTAGCATATGAATCTGTGGTTTAACCTTGTAACATGATTGGGACTGAGGTGACTGAGGAGGGACAGCGAAGTGTCGAGTCAGCACTTGTGAGACCTGGATGTGGTGCAGGCGTTCGTTTCTTCAGGGCCTCTGGATGCTTGTGTTGATGATCCTGGACTGCTATTACTTGGGAGTTTCCTTGGTCTATTCCCTTTTCATGGCCTCTTTTCCTTGGGCCCAGCAGTATATCTTAGGCACTCTGTCTTAGTTTGGGCTGCTATAACAAAAATACCTTAGATCAAGGCGAAAACAGCAAGTGTTTGTTTCTTACAGTACAGGAGACTTGGAAGTCCAAAATCAGAGTGCAGGTATAAGGAGCCTCGAGGCTTTTTCCTGGTTTGCAGACACCTACCATCTTGAGATATTTTCATGGGGGTAGAGGAGACTGCATGCTTCTTTATTTGTTTTTCGGATTTATTTATTTTTATTTTATGTGTATGAATGTTTGCCTGCATGTATACCAGGCATGTGCCTGGTGCCTGTAGAAGCCAGAAGGGCATGTGGAGCCCTGGAACTGGAGTAAGGGTGCTGGGAACAAAACCCGGATCCTCTGCAAGAGCAGCCAGTGCTCATAACTGCTGAGCCATCTCTCCAGCCCCCTCCCCCTTTAAAAAATGTCTTTTTGAAACAGGGTGTCCCTGCAGCCCCAGCTGGCCTGGAACTCACTATGCAGACTAGGCTGGTTGTGATCTCACAGAGATCCACCTGTCTCTGCCTCCTGAGTGCTGAGATTAAAGGTGTGCGCCACCTCGCCAAGCTCTTTTTTCAAATAAAGGCGTTAATCCCATCATGAGGGAAGCCTCACGACCTTACCTGTCATGACTCTTGTCCTCTGCCCTGGTCCTTCCTCCTAATATCAGGCCACTGAGCTTCAACAGAGGAGTTCTAGGAAGGCATGTGCAGGCCGTTGTGCTTGGGCTAAACTACTAAATAACCAAGCTTGTTCCAAACTGCATGCAAATCAGCATCCAAAAGTGTTAATAGAGGGTCTAAGTGGCTCTTCCATAGGGAATCATGCAGTCAAAGTTTAGCTGCTCTTGATTTTGAAGGTGTCCAATCCTCTGTTTCTACCATGGTTCTTGGGCATGTCTTCCATATTAGTGGGATGGTACCCTTCATTAAGCAGTGTGTCACGAGGTCATAACTGTGTGACTGTTGGGATTCTAAGTAAAAGCACCTGACTTTAATGGTGGCTTATTTCCTTTATAGTATCATACTTATGGAATGGGTTTCCTTATGGAGAACCCTGGTCCTGAGCACTCACAGATGGTATTTAGCTTAATTTCTCCCATACGCATGCAAAGTATATGTTCTTCCTTCTGTGTCAGCTAGCAAGTACAGGCTGTGTGGTTAGGTATTTGGCTTAAGGCTGCACAGCCCGTGAGGGAGAAGTCTGAATTTGAACTTTGGTGTCCTTCAAAGCCTTCATTTTCTGCAGAAAACCCCTACTTACTGAAGGCAGAGACGTTGTGACCACTCTGTGATCCTGCATGTCATGCAAAAGACCAAACAAACAGAAGCAGGTAGATGGGTCCTATGGGAAGTCTAGGCCAAAAGCCCCAGTGCTGGGGGTCCCAACACACCAGGCAGAGACAAGGACGAATGGTGAAGGGCAAGGAAAGGAGATGTAATCAATGTGGCCATGTTGGGGAAAGCAGATAAATGAGGTCAGTGGCTTTGTTTTCGGGGGGCTGACAGAAACTTTGAGATTTTATAAGGAAAAAAAAAAAGAATGAGGGGAAACAAGAGGGGCCTGAGTCTGCCTGATGGGCGGAGCCTGCGACCCTGGTCAGGCCTGGGGCCTGAGTGCAGACCGTTCTCTCAGCTCTGGTTCTGCAAGGGGCTCTTCAGACGTTGCTTTGACTGTCATCACTTGAGGGGGGCAGTCTGGCTCCCATGAGGTGATTCCTCCTGTTCCTGGTGCAGCTTCTCCCTCACCGGCAACTGTCTCTGTATGTAATCTTCCTGCAAGGCTCACCAGTGTTTGGTAGTTTTGGTCCTTTGACATAAAGGTGTTGATCAATCAGTTCTGGAATTCAAGGACAATGCGGAGGAGTGACTTTGGAAGAAGAGAGTTAAAGAAGCAAAATAGTGCCAGTGAAGGACAAAACGGAATTTGTTCAGACCAGGTGCTGGTGTCCTTTTTCCGCTTGTCATTTTCCCCATGATCTTTCCAATGTCAAAGCTCATAAGGTCTGCATCCCACATGCCCAGAGACATGACAACTTTCCTTCATAAAGAGTAGATTATCAATGACGAGTGTTTCTGGCTCTACTCTTTTGGGTCCCCAACTGCAGAAGGAGCCTAAGAGGTCTATTGTGTTGTTGTTTTTCTTTTTCTTTTCTTAAAAAAAAATTCTATTCATTATTTTAATTTTATGCATTTGAGTGTTTTGCCTGTATGTATGTGTCATACACTGTGTCTTGCACTGCCCTAGGAGGTCAGAAGAGGGTGTTGGGAACTGAAATTATAGACAGTTGTTAGCTGCCATGTGGGTAGGTGCTGGGAATTGAACCTGGGTGATCTTAACTGCTGAGTCAAGTCTCCAGACTCAATTTTTTTTTCTTTTTCTAAAAAAAAAAAAGTTATTTTATTTCTGTGTACGAATATTTTCCCATATGTGCATCATGTGCATGCCTGGTACTAGAGTTGGCTAGGAGAGGGTGTCAGATCTCCTGGAAGTAGAGGCCGTTGTGAGCTGTCCAACATGGGTGCTGGGAACCAAACTCAGTAAGTGCTCTTATGAGCTATCTCTCCAGCCCCAAGAGGTCTGTTTTGGGGTGGTTTTTGTTGTTGTTTTGAGACAGGCTCTCCCTATAGCCCCAGCTAGCCTGGAACTCTATGTAGACCAGGCTGCCCTCACAGAGATCTGCCTAATTCTGCTTCCTAAATGCTGGTCTTAAAGGTATATACCAACAAGCCTGACTGAAGTCTGTTTTTTGATAGAGATCCACCCCATCCTGTACTTAAGAATATGATAGGATGACCAACTTGCCAGATCCTTGCCACAAGTAACACTCGCATGATAGTGAGTGACAGCTGGGGGTGGGGTGGCTGGCCCCAGGTCCCTTCCCTACCACTGGCATCCACTGGCTATTTTAATTTAAAAACAAAAATAAACCTTCTCAGTGTCTCCCGGAAATTTCATGTCATTGGTTCCTGAGAAGTAATTTTTGATGGTCTAGTGTTTTGTTTGACACTAATGTGAAATATGATCCTAGGCAAGTCTGCCCGTCCTGAAGCTCTGGAGCTGTCCGAAAGTCTCAAGTAGCAATTCCAGATGTGCCTGCTTGTCCAAACATCCTTACCCACAGTTTAAGAAAGCTCTCAGTATACTGGAGGAAGTCTTAAAATGAGTTGAGTAGTTTTATAGTTTTATTTTATACATTAATTGGATTTATTTATTTATTTATGTTTAGAGCCACAATTTAGGTACATGTCATATAGGCTAACTGCCTCATGAGTGAAGAAACTATGGGAAAACTTTCCCAGGCAGTTCTATTTGAATTCAGTTGTGAGTGTTTAGGACTCAAAAGGCTGCTGTACTGAATAGTCAGGAGGGGTCCCAAACCTCCAGCACCCATCAGGAAGGAGATGAGATCTTTTTCTCCTAGTGAGATAGCCCAGGAGCTCAACTTCGGAGTTTCAGAACCAGAGGCAGGAGACCAGGCCCACAGTGAAGTGTGGTCGGGCACCGGGTATCCCAGTCATCCCCTAAGCCAGCCCATGTCCTAGGATGCACATTCTTTGTTACATGAAGGGGCCTGCCGGGTCCATTTGTGAAAGGCCTTGCACAGGACTTGCTCTTGCAGATCCAGCCCCAGTAGGTGGCCTTGTGCTTCTTTCTCCCTGGCTGTGCCAACCTCCGCAGACTTTGTCGAACAAAGGTGGTATCCTTGGAGGCCTGGCCTTAGTGGGCTAGGCCGAGGCACCATGCCGGGACGTTTAGTCTGGTGCCAGCTCTGCTGGCCTGAAGGAGGCACAGGTGTGCTGTCCTCCATTTCCATGGCAGCCTGTTTTACCTGTTCCTGCTGCTCTCCTCAGCCAGCGGGAAGGAGAGACCATTTCTTTCTTGGGGAGGGGGGCAGATCCCCCAACATCGTCAGCTGCTTGATCACCTGGCGGGTCTCTCCTGGGACTTCAGCAGCCTATGGAGTGGAGCAGTGCTTTTACATCTCTTAAGTCACACAATACAGGCATGCAGTCTGGGCTCCGCTGGGAGGCTGGGGCTTGACGTGCAGGCAGAGGGAGGGTCTTCGCCCTCCACCCCCAACGTTTCCGGAGCCATCGATGGAGCTTTGTGAAGATGCAGGCGTGGGGCCGCTTGGTGGTGGTGACATCATCAAGTCCCAACACACTGGCTGAGCCGGGGGCTTTAAGAGGGGAAGAGCCTTTCGCACCACAGCGGCACTCAGGCAGCTCCGGGCACGCCGGCTCCGCTCACGCGCACACCTAGGCGCGCGCCCGGCCGTGCGCTCACGCGCACACTGCCTCGGTGCTCGCCCCCCGGGCCGGGCTCCGGCCGCGAGCCGCTGCTCCCGCCGCCTGCCACGGATGCCCGCAGCTGCTCCCATCTGCAGTGCAGCAGCTCCGGCCGCCGGCCGGCCCGCCCCGGGCTGGAGGAACCGCCGGAGGACGCTGGCCCTGCCCGCGGCTAGCCTGCACACCAGGGCTCAGCGAGGATGGGAGGGTCGCAGTCCCTGCAGCCAGTCCCAGCCAGTGACCTGAACCTGGAGGTTTCTGAGGCCATGTAAGTGCTGCGCTCTGCCTCCCGGAGCCCCCGGGGAGGAGGAGAGGCTGCCCGGCTTTGTTAGCCCGTCTCTTCCCGGTGCTGTGTAGCATGGAACCCCGGCGGGCCTGGGTTCTCCGTAGCCTTGTAAGGCTTTACCCGGTGGCCGCTTATGTAGCATTTTGTGTCCTAGCTGGACTGAGCATCTTGCAGCCCCAAGAACTGCCTAAAGAAATTGCCCTCTGGAATTCGGTTTTGGTTTTTTGGGTAGCAGGGTGCGTGGTGGTGGTGGTGGGGGCATCTGCTCTATCAGCATCTTTTTCTTTACACTCCCCCACACTGGTATTTCCTGCTAGGGAACAGGCACCAGAGAGGGAAGGCCTCCTAGGAAGAGCACTGTGCATGCCTGCAGCCCCATACCCTGGAAACATAGTATGTGGGGAGCTACTGGGTTGTAGCAGGGCAGATGGCAGAGCTCCTGCTTGAGTGTACAGTCCAGTTAGCTCAAGCATTACCATCTACTCCTCTCCACTGAACCCTGAGGACAAGGCCCCTTGCTATTATTAGTAAAGATGGCCAAACAGCCTTGTCATTGGTGGAGACAGTGCCTGACTGTGCATCGATCCAGGAATCTGATCTTTCCTCTAAACCACAGAGCTAATGTGCTCAGAAGTGGCCTTTATCCTGGATGAGTGTTTATTAACAATTGCCGTTTCTGTTATGGTAGTCTCCATTACCAACCTGGGCATGTTCAGAGGATGGGGCTTATTGACTAGGTCTGTCTGCTGGCTCACATTTCAGCAAGTGAGGCTACTATCCAAAGTGGGCCTCCTGGTCCACTCTGAGGACTGCTCCCCTTTTCTAGAGGAGACTGTTTATGTGGGCATGGGAGCAGGAGAGCAGTGTGGGTTCTTATGAGTACTGGATATATACATTAGAAGAGAGCAGGAACTGGTCTGTGTGCTGGAGTAGGGATGGGGTCCCTCAGGAGGTGGTGGGGCTTCCACCCTGGTCCCTGAGCTGGGGCTTCGGTGAGGGGCTGTACTGTCTTGGTGATGTAATGCTGGGCTGAGCCGCATGGCTTTCCAGGCTCTGGCTTTTGAGCAGCCAGTTCATTCTTGGGAGCAGGTGTGCACCCATCATCTGTCTTCATCCTGTAACCCGAGAAAGCAGGACCTTATTGTGGAGGTGCATTGTGTTTGGCCTTTTATGGTATGAACGTTGCACCATGCTGTCCTGTCCCTCAGTCGGGTACACTATTGTTAGGTGCATGGAAATGCGTACTGCCACGTGGGACTCAAAAGAAAATTTCAGTCTCATTTTTAGAAGTCTCTGAACTGGAAGTCAGTGTCAGGTACTGGCTCCATACTTAGCACAACTATCACCTACCAAAGCAGTGGTGACACTCGGAAAAGATGCTGTTTGACCATATGTTTGGGGAAATGTGCGCCTCAGCCATTGGAAATTCAGCTCATTAGTGTTTAACCTCCCTGCCCCTTGTTCCTGGTAGAGTTAATGACTTGTGTTCTGTTGGCTGATGGCTGAGTTCGGGGAGATTCTGTTAGGTAGATGTTGTTCTTTCGAATAACTGTCTTTAAGGTTCTGTGCTGTGGGGATTGAGCAGTAGAGTAAAACTTGGCCAAGTGGAATGAAGTTGCTTATCAAATCTTTCCATGGTCCAGTTGGTCCGTATGCACCACCTGAGGCTTCTCCCCCAGAACTGATGCATCTGAAATGTCTTGGAATATAATTGTTAAAAGTGTTTGCTGGTTCACAAAGTCCCACCCTCTGCTCCCTAACACGATTGTAATGTAAAATAGGACCGAGGGGAATAGCTTGGGGGATTGTGTTCCTAGCAGCTGTCCTTTGCAAACCATCTCTGAGTAACTGAGACATAGGTTTTCCCTACAGATATACTCTGTCCAATCTCAGGGTTTAAAAAAAATACATTAAGAGAGCAGTTCTTTCCTGTGCAGGCGCAGACCTTTCATAGTCGTGTGTCCTTCCATGCACTTAAAAATGCATGCACGCGAATAATACACGAAACGCAGAGCAGGACCCATGGTGTGCATCTTACATCTTCTGCTGTGAGATGATGTGGCCAGGCCCTCAGGAATGGAGGAGGCACCATGTGCCCACCTGCTGCCAGTTACAGACAACAAGAATCTTTTCCTCTGATGACAGCTGGGTGTACTGAAGACCACGTGTAAGGGTGAACCAGAAGAGGGTTGGGAAAGTCATCGAAGGACTTGGGTCAAGGCTGTCTTTCAGATTTCAAGTTTGGGTGCCTGTGGGCAGTTTTTGTAGCCTCAGCCTTTCTGTCCTGGAAAGCAGCTATGTGGAGAAGCCAAAGGCATGTGGGATTGTGGGGGAGGGGGAGGGAGTCAGGGTTCACGGGCGATGATGGTACACACGCTGCAGCATCAGTCTCTGTTAGAAATGTAAGGTCTTGGGCTTCACCCAGATTGGAATCACCATTTTAACCAGTGCTTCTTCAAGATTTCTTCAGGGCTTCGGGTAGGGTTTGAGAGACCCTGAACTGGTTCTGGATCCTCCTCATCTGTGTCCTGCACTGACTCTGGCTTCAGGTGCTCCTTCCTGTCTGGGAGGGAAGTTCTGATGGCAGCAGGAGCTGCGTCCAAATGGAAAATAGGTAGCAAGGAGAGGGGGAACCCCATTCTGGATGTCTCCATTTCTCCAGAACAGGAAAGTAGGCAGGAAGTCCTTGAGTGAATGAGGTCTATCGATTAGCTCTGTGTTCATCCCACTTTCCAAGCAGGAGCCTCTGGGGCTGGGCTTCTGCCAAGTAAAGCAGCCTTAATTAAGTACTTTATCCTTCTGTCCTTCGTGTAGTTGGAGATCCTTTCCAGGACCTCCCTCCACATACACCTGTCTCTAGACCCCCACACTCTAGCCATAGAGAGATGACCAGGGCGGTCAGTCAACTTGAGAGATGAAGTGTGCGGGGAGTGGTCCTCTTATAGGGCAGGCTGCTGACTTGATGTACCGCTCCTAAGCCAGCATACGACTGGGCTCTAGAAGACAGACTACAAATATAGAAAGCCACTGGTCTGTGGTCCTGGGAGGATCAACAGTGGACAAGGAGGAGAAGCCAGAGAGAGAGGAAGGATGAAGCCCCTGACAATTCCCGAAGCGGAAGGAGAAGGACAAGTGAATAGAAAGTGGAGGTTTGGGGGCTGGTCAGATGGCTCAGTGGGTGCAGGTGCTTGCCACCAAGTCTGATGATCTAAGTTCTGTTCCTGGAACGCACACATTGAGAGGGAGAAACTGAGTCCATAAAGTTGTCCTCTGACCTCCACATGTGTGCCATGACAACTCTCTCTCTCTCTCTCTCTCTCTCTCTCTCTCTCTCTCTCTCACACACACACACACACACACACACATACATATACACACCACACACAAATAAATAAATGTAAAAAGCAAAGCCCAGAAATGACAGTGTTCTAGTGTGGGCTGCAGATAGTCTGAGTTCCAGGAAGCAAATTTTACTTTGGATATTACTGTTGGACACAATTTGTTGCCCCCTCACCCCCCCAAAGCTGAATAAAGCTACAAAGTTGTCTGTTGAATGGAGTTCAAGCTCGAGTCCCAAAGGCTTGTCGTTTATTCCACCATCATTCCTAGAGAGATCCAGCTAGGCCCTGTGGTCCATAAAGTTCTGGGCCCTTACCACCTTCTGTAACATTTGGAGGCCTCCCCTCCTCCTCTGTAACTCCTGGGCATGGAAGGGGTCATGCCGGCCCCTCGGTGGGGCCCCATGCTGCTGAAAGGACAGGCAGCTAGGACTGGGGTGTGCAGCTCGGCAGGTGAGCGTTCATCAAGGTCAGGAGATTCTGGGTTACTCTTCCCATTGACCCTCCCTCCCTAGCTCTGTGTTTCTTTCTACTGTCCACAGCCAGTTTCTGTGACTATATTGTTCGTTGCCTAGGAAACAGTGTTAACCTGAAATATGATTGGCTGCTCTTGCCAGATGGATTACTGGAGTTGAGGGCAGTACTGGGGGTCAGCAAAGGGTGTTGAACAATTCTGTCTTTGCCCCTGAAGATGAACACTGTGGACTTGGCATTGAGAGCAACTGTCCCGTGAAAAACCAATTGTTCATGGGTCTTGCTTTTGTTTCTGAGAGGAGAGACCAGTTGAGCACAGAGATGCACTGAGTCGGACCTGCCTCGCATACCCGTCCCGTATTGGATTCGATAGCTCGGATGACATTGCTTCTGTTAATATTTATGAATTCTCTTTAGTGTTTGTTTCTGGAGAGCAGGTGGGTTCAGTTTGTCAGTGCCAAACATGGGAAGAGAGCTGGATAAGGCAGATTTGATGCCAGGAAGGAAGAGCTTTTTCACTTAGCCTTGCTGAGTAGACTGAGATTCAGCAAAAACTTGTGCAATCTCTGTCTGCCAGGCTCTTTTTTTTTTTTTTTTGAGACAGTTTTATGAATTCCAAGCTGGCTTCAAACTTGATACGTACCTGAGGATGACCTTGAACTTCTGATCCTCCTGCCTTTAGGTCCTGAGTTATGGCATTGCAGGTGTATACCACTACACCCAGATTACTGAGTGCTGGGTGTATGGTCCTTATACCAACTGAGTTATATTGTCAGCCCCTGCCAGGTTTTTTTTTTTAATAGAATTGTTATATTATATTTTTTAATCCTGGTAGGCAAATTTTATAAGGAAACTGAATCCTCTAGATGATTTAAATCACAGGGTTAGATGGTAAACAGCTCTGTTCTTATGGTGTAAAAGCTGCTGTAGATGTTACGTAAATTACTATTCTGATAAAACATTATTCATAAAAAGCAGGTTGGTTTGCTAATGTCAATCATATAGATGATTGGCACAGAGCTCAGGTCTGCATCCCCTTTCTTGCCCAGGAATCCTTGAGCCTTTGATTTAGGAATGCTTCTGTCTTTCTTTAAGATGTCTCTTCCCTGCCTCTAGATTTAAATGATAGGATATGCTGACAACTCTTTCATGCATATCCTTCCCTCTCTGAGCACCATCCTTTCCCAGTTGGAGAGCTCAGTGTTTCTAGGTCCAAGGCAGAACTCTGATGACCTTCCTCTTAAGAGCAAAAGCAAGGCTGGATGTTTGCTGCTCAGAGGTTGAATGCCTGCCTCGCCTGAACAAGGCCCTAGGTTTGATTCTCCAAAACAAAAACAGAAATGAAGGGGCTAGAGAAAGGGCTCTGTAGTTAAGAGCACTTGTTACTCTTGCAGAGGACATGAATTCATTCACATCATCCACATTGGGTAGTTCACAACTGCCTGTAACCCCAGCTCCAGGGGACCTGATGCCCTTTTCTAACAGCAAGCACCTGCGTTCACATACACATACTGCCATATGCATAATTAGCAATAAAATAAACATTTTTTAAACAAGAAAATCTTGGGACCGGACTGGAGAGTTGGCTTAGTTAGGTTCCCAGCACTCACGTCTGAGTGCTCACAAGCACCTCTAACTCCAACTTCAGAAGATCTGGTACCCTCTTTGGGCCTCTGCAGGCACCTGTATACATGTGGTGCACATACATACACTCAGGCACACACATGCACCTAAAATGAAAAAAAAGCAATTTAAAAAAGAAGATATTTTTTTTTTCCTTTTTGGTCTTTTTGAGACATTAACATACCCTAACAGTTGTCCTATAATTTACTGTGTAGACCAGGCTGGCCTCTCTCAGAGACCCACTGCCTCTGCCTCCTGAGTGCTGAGATTAAAGGCGTGCACCATCACATCTGGCTAAGAAAGGAACTCTTTTAAAAAAATCCCTCCCATAAACCCAAAGCTGTGCTCCCCTCCTGTGAGCTGGAGCTGTGATCCTGTCCTGGGACTTGAAGCAGTGGCCCACCCACCTTGTGCCAGAGTTGTGGTCTCCTGTGAACTCTAGCTGTGGTCCCATCCTGGAACTCTGCTCCCCTCGAGTGAACCTGGAGCTGAACCTAGAGCTGTGGTCCCCGACATGAGACAGAAGTATTGGACCCCTACCATGAGCAGCCGTTCCCCATCTATCTGGTGCTAGCTGATGCTGAGCAGATTAGAGCACGGAGGATGGCCTGACGCTGGGCAGCAGTTTCAGCTTCTCTGAGTGACCACATTCCCCACAGTCCCCTCCCCTGAGGTCCCAGGTTCTGCATGCCAGAGGCTTTCCCTCTTATGCTGGGGAGAGGGAAGGCCTCTCTCTGTTACTTGCAGATTCTGGTCTCGAGAGGACTGATTCTCTGGAACAGACTCCTACCTCCTCTCAGGGCCCACTGTGTTCCTCACTCCACACGTGGTCCAGGGTATCCAGGTCTTGATGCTGGACCTCTCCCATTATCAGGCACCAAGAAGGTTTCCATTATCTTGCTATAACTCTTCTACAATGCTAGTGTGCCTTCATCTATGCCCTAATTGAATTCTTGAGGCAAAAATCAGAATCTGGGAAGAAAAAGAAGAGAAAGAACTAGAAAGTACTATAACAACTAAACTGATATAATCCTCGAACTGAAAATACATAATTATATATTAGAACATAAATTCTAAATTCTAAAAAAGAAAGGATAATACAAAAGATGATGTGTAGTAGTTGGATATACAGAATCTAAAGGAAGAGGTTAGAGCTCCACCTCATACCACACACAAAAACTAATGCATCAAAACGTAAGCACTAAAACTACTGAACACTGAGGAAAATGTACAGATTTAAACTTCCTTGCCCCAAATTAGGTGATGGTTTTTGAGATTTGGTATCAGAAGCATGAACAGAAGAAAAATAAATTAGATTTTAACAAAAACAAGTATATAGAGCTCAGTAGTAAGAACACTGGCTACTCTAGCAGAGGACCCAGGTTCGATTCCCAGCATGCACATGTTGGCTGACAACCATCCGTAACTCCAGTTCTAGGGAATCTGATGCCCTCTTTTGACCTCCATGGGCATTGCACAACATGGGTACATTTACATACATGCAGGAAACACACTCATGAAATATTATTAAAAATTAAAAAAGGAATAAAATAAAAAACATACCTTGAAACCAAGCCAACCCCACTCTGACCTTTCCCATCTTAGCCCAGGCACCTCATCCACCTGAGCAGTCAAATTAGACACCTGAAGGTCAAGGCTTGTTTTCCTTTGTGTATGGCGGTATGAGCTGTCAAAGGACAGCTCAGGTGATAGCTGCTTGCCTTTACTTTTAGTCTAAAACCAAACTCCTCACAGGGCCACAGCCTTCCTTGTCTGAGATTCTCAAGTGATACAAATCAGCTGCCACATCTTGAACCAGGCAGCAGTTTCCTGCCTCAGAGCCTTTGCATGTGCTCTGAGGCTTTCAGGCAAGCCTCTGCCCTCTGCTGCCTTCCCTTCTTAGCTTTGATTCTCCACAGGCTTCCCCACCATTATCCTCCAGTGCTGTCCAACAAAACCCTGTGACACAGAAAGGTCTTGTCATCTGTGCTGCCCATTGCAGTGGTCCTTGTCTGAATGTGCACCTTGAAACCAAAGTTTTAGTTGCATTTAGTTTTAGTGTATATATGTTAAGGGGCTGTTATGCCGAACAGCCCAGCTCCCTACTGGTCTGTGTTTTGGTTTCGTCCTAGTAAATCTTTTGATATACTTAACTGTCATTACCAGAATGAGGTGAGGCCAGCACAGAGGAGGTCTGTCTGCTTATGTGGCTGTCCCCGGCACCCAGCAAAATGCTAGGCATGTACTGGATATTCACTAACACATGCATAAATGAATCGCTGTCTCACTGGCAAGAAGAATCCTGGCCAGGTCTGCAGGCCACAGGCGGTGTTGGAGGCATCTGCAGTGAAGCCCCAGCGGGGTGATTTGGATGCCAGTTCTCTGGACTGCCCGATCAGCTGCCCCAGGGAGTCCAGCACTCTGTCTGCCCATTCAAGGTGTGGCATCAGAGGTTAAGGGGAACCTCTTGCACTGAGATGCCTGGAAGGAATGACTCCAGCCTGGCAGCAACCACCAGGCAGGGGGAAATCTCACACCCTCTTGCCCTGCTCCCTCCCTTTCTGCTTATGTTCTCTCCATTCCTGGATCCTTTGTTCTGAGGTGTCTCTTTCCTCCTCTACTCCATCCCGCCTTCATTGACTTCCACCTGTGGAAGCTGCTGCAGGTTACTCATGTTCCTTTGTAAGCCCTGCAGAGCCTTCTTTGGAAGTTGCGTGGGCCTGTGAGAGGCAAGCTGCCTACCTTCTTTACAAAGGAGTGCGCTCCTGGCCCCGTGGGGAAGGTGGGTCTGCTGTACCCTGCCACCTATGGCCATGAAGTGAGTCATCCGTTGGGACCATGGGCTCCCCACAGCCCTCCCTGGAAGGGCCTATTTCCTCTACTTTCTCTCAGAATGGAAGCGGATGTAAGTCCTGCCTGAGGAACCAGGAGCCTCTGGATCTGGGCAGAACAGCAGGGGATAAAGCGGTAAAGGCAGGGGCAGCTCCTTGTCCTGGTAGGCCGAGACCACAGGCCTGTTGTGGGGTACAGGCCACGTCAGCATCCCAGGGTTGTGATGTGGAGTTCTGGAGTCTGAGATTTTAGAACTGGAAACTGATGATCTTGACAGTGCTGATGCTGGAACTCATGGACGTGCTGAGGGGTGCTCTGCTTCCCAGTCCTACAAAGATTTTTTTTTTTTAAACCAGAAAGTTGTTTTAAGCACAGCATTTGTAAGTGGTTTTTGGCTTCTTGTTACAATGAATCAGGTGGTCATTCATTTTAATGGTTTCCCTGTAACATGTAGTTTGCTAAAAAGACAGTTTTAGACCATCATTTGGCAAGCTTAAATCAGAGACATCCTTCCCAGCAGTGAAATAGCTCTGATTACAAATCCTTATCATAGGAGAAAATGTTGTAGGTGATTTATTTGAGGGTAAAATGGTCAACCCTGGGCCCTAGGTCCAAGCCCTCCTTTGAGTCTTAGCTCAGTCTGAGCTTAGCTTTTGCTGGGATCTTTTTCTTTCTCGCTCCTGGGTCTCCTCTGGGACGTGGGAGAGGTCAGTCTTAAGCGAGGTGGGTGTTGACTTGTGGGAATTTCCCAGAGAAAGTCTATCTCTACGGAGGCCCAGCAAGCCCACTGATGTTTAGAAAAACCGTGTCCTTTGAGTACCAACACCTGTTGACATTGAGTTGTGGTGTCCCCAGATGCAACAAAGAGGCCCAGAGATGAACTGGAATAAATACAGGCCATTGGGAGGTGCCCATAGACCAGGATCTGAACATCATATCTGACTGCCCATGACAACAGGCATTTGTGTAGGCCGAGCTGGGTTTAGAAGACCCCAGGCTATGCCTGATCCTCTGCTGGGGGAGAGCATCTAGCTGGCGGCAGTCACAGGAGTTGCTTTCCTGCTCTGCTGGCCACACTGGGAGGAGCCCTGTGTTGCTGCTCCAGCCTGCAGCAAGGCCTCCCATAGTGTGGATCAGATACCAGTCTCTGCAACTTCAGAAGCAAGTGCATCAAAGGGGGCTCCGCTGAGGGGTGCTCTGCTTCCCAGTCCTACAAGGACTTTTTTTTAAAACCAGAAAGTTTCACAGAGCTTTGCAGTTTTCACAGAGCTTTGCAATCTGGTTTTGGGGTTCAGAGGTAAAGAGGTGAAGGAAGGAGGATGCGTGATAGAAAGTAGCATCTCCGCGTGCATCTGCTGGGAGACGAGCACCCATGGGACAAAGGCTAGATGTATTCATTTTCCACATCCCTCCTGTCCGAGTTCTGGTCAAGAGTGAGGGATGAGCATGTTTGAGCTGCTCTTGGGCCACATGCCTTGAGTGCTCACTCCTCCCAGAGCCCTCACTCTCCAGCTGACTGTGCAGTCTGGGCCTGCCCCCAAAGTCTAAGGTTCTGGGGCTACCGGCTGCCAGCTCCCATAGACAGGACAAGAGGCCGTGGCACAGAGGGGCTGGAGGCCAATGAGGTCTTCCATCCCTGGTCCCCACTCCCACTGTGGGACTGTTGCTGTTGTCTGTTTGGAGCACAGAGGGCACTGCAGGTTTTCTTCTGATTGTAAGTTTTCTTTTTTTTCAACCAGTGCCATTCTCACTCCTATCTGTGGCCCACATGTTATCCCTGGGCTAACAGGCAGGTGGTAGGGAGCCCAGGTTGTCCCTGATGACTGGCCCACTGCTCCCAAGATCAGGAGGAAAGACGACATTCAAAGAGCACTGATGAGCCCATCTGCTGTCAGGTGCACTCACATTCTTCCACAAGCCCCTCTTTTATTTTTAAAAATATTTTATTTTATGTGTATGCATGTATTGCTTGCATGTGTGTAAGTGTACCCATGTTGTGCAGTGCCCACAGAGATCAGAAGAGAGAATCAGATTCTCTGGAACTGGAGTTACAGGCAGCCTCCATGCGGGTGCTGGGAACCAAACTCAGGTTCTCTGCAAGAGCAGCTGCTGGGCCATCTCTCCAGCCCTTAAATATTTTTATTTTTATGTGTATGAGTGTTTTGTCTGCATGTATGTAAGTGCTCAGTGTGTATGCAGTGCCTGCAGACGCCAGAGGAGGGCATGGGAACCCATGGAACTAGAGTTAGAGATGGTTCCCAGAAGCCAAACCCTGATACTCTGCAAGAGCAACCAGTACTCTTAACCAATGAGCCATCTCTCCAGCCCCAACTTTTTTTTAATGTAGTTTTAAACTCCAACCATTTACATGTAGATAAGGTATACTGGATATTTAAAGTCACTGCTAAAGCTATAGTGTTAAATTAGGAACTCAAAAAGGGCCATTTGCACTTAAAGTGCTTTCTCATATGTATCAAAATGTTAATATAAGTACTAATCTTAAGCAGTCCACAAGTCTAAGCCACATTTATTTGCACATGTGTAGTAATGGGCAACAGATACACCAAGTTCATACAGATTTATAAAACAAGTTAATAATGACTTGGTACACTTGTGTGTTGTCTTGCTTACATGTTCAAGCCTCTTGGAGGCAAGAGGGGGGGGAAGAACTGTAATCTGGCCTGGCAAACCGGGCAGATGCCTCAGGAAGAGTCAGGACTGTGGGGTTAAGGGGCATCCTGAGGCCAAACTTGAGCATGGTTTTTCCAAAACCATCTGCAAGCCTCAGGCTCTGGAAAGAAGAAAGAAACCCCAAATTCCCTGAAGAAATGAAGGAGGAGCCTTTCATGTCTTGGAGATTCTCCCCGTCCCCCACCAAGCTCCTCATTGCCATGGGTCCAGGTGACTAGAAGCAAGTATAAAAAGATCCAAGGTGGTCAGAACGCATATAGATGATGGGATGTGGACGTTTGCCTCTGAACATCTGTCTCAGTCTGTTGGATGCTATAACAAAATACACAAAATGAGTGGCTTATAAATAAGTGATTTCTCATAGTCCCAGAGGTTTGGAGATCCAAGCCTGATTCCATGTTGGTGAGAGACTGACTCCCTTCCTGCCTCGTAGATTGAGCCTTCTTGCTTTGTCTCACATGGCCACAGGAGTGAGGGGCTTTCTGGGCCTCTCTTCTGAGGGTTCAGATCCCTCAGGTGCTCATCGAGCCTGGAAGGTTCCACCCTAAACATCGACTTGGAGGCCAGGATGTCCACAGAGGAATTTGGGCGCGACTGCACAGCATTCAGAGCTCCGCCACTTCCGCTCTCATAGGCCCCTTCAAGAGAGAATCGAGTGTTTGTCCCCTGCAATCGTCCACTTAGCCTCCTCTCTCCTCCAGTCTCCCAAGGAGTTGCTTCAAGTCCTGGGGTGAAAAATGTTGTTTTAAGAAGTGGAGGGTTTCTGGATCTCAGGCCTGAAATGGCACTTAAGGAGTTCTGATGATTTCTCTATATTTAGATAGTTTTGCCTTCTGTATTAGGTCATTTCTGTTTGCTTGAGTCTCCAGTTGTGGGGTGATGTTGGGTGGAGTTGTCTTAAGGACTTGCATCTGGAACTGCCATTTCAGCCTCTCTGGTGCTGGCTTTTGAAGGTGATATGGTGTGGAAATGGCAAGAGCCAGAGATTTTTTTCCATTCTCATTTTGGGCAACATTTATTGGTTTCACCATTAGCACAAGTACAGCTTTCACCAGGCAGGTGAACCAAAACTTAGCTGAAATCCTTAATGCTTCCCGCTTCTCACTTCTGATAGCTGGCCTGTGATGAATTCAGAATCAAGGGTAGGGGACTGGGGAGATGGCTGTGTTGATTGGTAAAGTGCTTCAGGGAGTTGAACCCTTAGAACCCATGCCTGTAATCCTGGCACTGGGGAGGCAGCTAGGATTCCTGGAGCTGACCAGACAGTCTACCCAATCCATGAGCTCCAGGGAGTTCAGTGAGAAACCCTGTCTCAAAAATAAACAAGGTGGAGAAGCACTTGAAGAAGACAGCTGACACTGACTTCTGGTTTCCCATACACAAGCACACATATGCATGTGCATCAAACTCAATATTATTTGAGTCGGTTACATTAGCATTTCTGCTAAGGCCAGAAGCCTGACTTTTATTGAGCGTGTGTAGTTGTGAGAATGGCTAGCTGTCAGCCTTTGATGCCTGGAATTTGAGAACTCAAAGAAGAGAGCTGGCCTTTGACATCTTGTCCTGAGTGCAAGTGAGAGGACTGGAGCCTGTTTATGAGCCAGGGGCCTGAAGAGAAGTTGTCAGGTGCCTACCACCAGATTTGTCCCTCCTTCTTTTATCGAACCCCGGAGTCGTTTGTTGGCAAGGTCGGCCGTGAGTGTCTGCTTTGACTCATTTGGGTTATTGCCACAAAGATCTTAACCTTGAGACAGCGATGCTTGTTGTGATGTGGGAAACTGTATCTGTTCTTTGGAGTTTTGTTCTATGTAATTGGAATTCAAGGTGACTTATCAGCCTTGTATATTTAAACCAATGATTATGGCTCTGGTGTTTTTGTTGCTATTAAATCAACTGATAAATAAGAGATTTAGAATTTCCTAGAGTTATGAAAACATTTTCTTCCTGGTTTCAGTTATAAATAAAAACAAATTTTGTTTCAGTCACAATTCTTCAACCTGGGATTACTGCCCACCCTCGCATCACCTTAACCCCGGTGTGACTGAAATCTAGTCAGTTCTCACCATCATGACCATCGTTCCCACCTCAGGTCTGATCTCACACTGGTGCCCACTCTTGTCCCTGCTGATGATCTCAGATCATTTAGAAGGACCAACCTCAATGTGTGCTAGCTCAGGGTGGCTGTCTTCCCAGGGTCAAGCCCTCCAGGAGCTTTGTGACTCCTCACTCTACTTCACAAGCGGTGATTGTCACCACTGCCCACCTCCCAGGCCTCCTGGCAGTCTTGATTTCCCCTGTCTACCCGATTCTCCCAAGTAGCTGGAAGCCAGTCTGTGCCCTTGCCAGCTTCCTTGCCAGCACTGGCTCCAGGTGGCTGTGTCTTTCCCTCTGTCTGGAACCTTTTCCGCTGGCTCTGTGATGACCTGTCCCTTGACTCATCATGGCCTTGCTTCCTCCAGCCTCCTGGTCTCGGGAACGCTGGAGGGAGAACCCTTGAATCTCTGGAGTGTACAGCAACGTCAGCACTTCTGTCTGCCTGATTACAGCGCTTTGTGTGTGTGTGCGTGTGAAGAGTATGATTCTGCAAACTTGTGAATCATTGGATTATCTGTCCCTCTACTATAGGGGCATTTAAAGTAATTAAAAGCAAGAAGTTGCTTTAGGTTCCTCTGGTTATGTTAGTGGGAAACGTGTACTAAATCTAATTGTATACTTATCACACTGCCAGGATTGGTGTGAGTGTGCACTATAGCGGCAAATATAGCTCCTAAGACCACCGCATATGTGGGTGCCTTTTTCTGCTGCCTTTGATGGAGACCAGGAACCTAAGACCTAAGGCTGGCAGCAGTCTGTCCAAATTTGGATCCAAATCTGTTGGCGCTTCACTTTATATGTGATAGACATTGTATGATTGTTTCTCATAAGCTGTCAGGACTCTTTCATATAATATATGCAATGAATGTGTTTGAATGTACATTTTTATCATTGAGAACTTTAATAAGGGGTCAGAGACTACTTCACTGCATTATATGTGAGAGAGTAGTGTGAAAATGCAGCTCCAAGGGCTGGAGAGATGACTCAGCTGTTAAGAGCACTGGCTGCTCTTGCAGAGGACGTGGGTTCAGTTCCCAGCAGCCACAGAGTGGCTTACACCTGTCCGTAACTCTGGTTCCAGGGGAATCTGACACTCTCTTCTGACCTCTGAGGGCATGACATGAGCTCTTACATACATGCAGGTATAAAAATAAAATAAAAATAAAAATAATAATAAATAAAATATTTTTTTAAAAAAAGAAAATGTAGCTTGTTGGGCAGGGCCTTAGAGAAAAGTGCATTCCGGGTGCTAAGCGACGTTTGCGGCTGCCTCAGTTAGGGTGCTGTTGGCAAGCTTTCTCTTCATTTTTAATATGTAAAAAGATTGGAAGGAAAGGGATAAAGGATTTAAATCCTCTCTGTTATCATTATTCAAAGGCACTGTTTGCAGACTGGCATAAAATATGCTTTACTTTTTTACTTGTATTTATGTGTGTTGGGGAAGGACACACCATGGCACACTTATGGAGGTCAGAGGGCAACTTGCAGGATCATTTCTACTCTTACATCATATGGGTCTCAGAAATTGAACTCAGGTTTGTCAGCCTTGGCAGCGCGTATCTTTACCTGCTGAACCATCTCACCAGTCCACAAAACATGCTTTTCAGCCTTCTAAATTTCAGGCTTTTTACTGAAGTATACCAGACCAGTCCATCCCAAACCTAGGTTTATTTTAATGCACAAAATTCATGGTTGAGATCCACTGAGGCTCGTGGTAGAACAGGACTGTTGCTTCACAGAGCTGGAGAAAGGGGGTCTGGAGTTGGTCTTCCAGATTAGCAGGAAGCCATGGTTGGGAGGGAGTTTGTTTGGCATTTATCTACTCAGGGCACAGCCAAATTATCTTCTGCAGAGAGATGATGGGGAGAGGGAGCATCTATCTCCTGAATACCTCAGCTGATTGGCTCTCACAGGACCTTACCAGGCTCTTCAGAGCTGCTTGGGATTCACTCAGTTGGCTGAGATAGGTGTATAAGGTGTTGATGCAAAAAATGGCTCTCTCCTCAAAGGAGATACGGAATCATTTATTTGGAGCCCAATATGAATGAGCCTGGCCCGCAGCACAGATTCGATCACCTCCACTATGATAGTCCAATTCAGTAACAGTTTCCTGAAGTTTCTATAGTAACAGAACAAAGAAAGTCATAAATCAAGGTATTCTGCCACTATGTGGGTAGAAATATCAAGTAAGCTGGTTATAGCAAAATGGGGAATTCTCAGTTATAGGCATTTGATATAATTGGATGACATTCTTAGCCTTTGGGTTGGTGGAAGCTAGTGGCCTTTTAGTACATTCCATCAGGATTTTACATGATAGTTACAAGGTTAGTTAGATCAAACAGAGGTGGGTGGTTATGTGGCTAGCTAGGGGGCTAATGATAACCCAAGATAATTTGGCTCTGAACGTGTGACATTCCAACTCTCCATAATTATTGGTTTTAATTCATCATTTAACCTGTAGAATATTTAACCTAGGTTCCACTTTCTGGGAACTCTACAAAGCTGTGGGTATCTTTGATAGAAACAGTGACTCCTCAGCAGGACTCCTCCATGGAGCTCCTCCGTGGGGCTCCTTAGCATGGCTCCTGTGTTCCCCCTGCCTGGAACATCACAAAGACTCATATAGGGGTATGACTGTGCAGCAAGAGCCCACAGTCCCCTCTTCCTTACCCAGAATAATCTGCAAGGCTTTGAAGTACCGGTTTAAAGGCAAAGTTATAGACGAGAAATTATGAAGTCAAAATGCGTGAGCATTATTATTGACAGACAGTGCAGGATTCAGTTAGCAAGCCAGGCTTTCCACATTCTTTTCCTCCTTGTCTCTAGAGCAGAAAGTGGAGGAACAGGCTTGAGAGTGAAGGGGGAGCGAGACAACTATACAAGAGACAGAGTCAGACATTCATAGGCCGGCAGAGAAACACGGAGGAGAGAGATGGGCTGGGACCTGGGTCCCAGGACCAGAGCTGAACCCACAGTTACCTTTTGGAAGAGAATTCTCTGAAATGAGTCATCTCCTGTCTCCTCTGGACCCTCAGTGGCATCACCCTTCTCCTAGGATATGAATGACAGAGAGCATCATTATGGTGACCTCACTCTCCTGCAGAGGTCACTTAACTGACCCCAGAGATGCCCTTCGGTTCCAGGAACTTTAGGCTATTGCAGGAGTGATGGCACAGGAGAGCCTTCCTCTAGTCACAACTCCTTAGTTGAAGGTGTGGCTCAGGCAAAGGGGAGGGCAGGAGGAGGGTCAAGTGGGAGGACCACTGGGTGAGGCTTTGCACCCCTCACAGGGTACACCTCATCCCTTCCTCTAGAGGTGAGGTAAAGATGCTTTGTGAACTGAGGGCTAATTTGGACCAGCTTCTGCAAGAGCAGCCAGCAGCCATCTGTCCAGCCCTGGAGCTGTATTGCCACATTACTCCCTCACATATAAAGCAGTGAAGTCAGTATAGTCTCTGACCCCTTATTAAAATTCTCAATGATAAAAGTATCCATTCAAACGGACGTCAAATGCATGCTCTTCATGCTCAGAGTCTCTGTCGTGTACTTTTTGTTTTTTGCAACATTGGGGATCAAACAGGGCCTCGGGAACTCCAGCAGATGCTCCACCACTGAACTGTACCCCATCTTTTTTTCTCTTATTTTGAGCTAGGGTCTCACTAAGTTGTCCAAGCTGTCCTCAAACTTGTCTTCCTGCCTTCTGAGTAGCTACAATCTCAGGAGTGTACCATTGCCACATTTTGTTTTGGCCTCACAATCTCATCCTCAGACACTGGGAAGACCCAAGCATCTGGAGATCTAGGGTTGATCTACTTGGGTCACCTACCTACCCGGCTTCCTGTAATTGATGGTGGTCTGGGTGCTGTGTTGGAGGCATGGAATGTTACCTGCCTCTCTCATATGTTGTGAAGGCAGAAGATGAGTGTAAAAGCCTGGGGGTGGAGGGTGGGGAATGTCAGCTGAGGTACACAGCTGTGGTGGTGATCCTCTTCCTGACATGTCTGCAGACCATGAGCTGCAAGTGGCTGCTTCCTGTTGGCTGGAAAAGCAACTAGAGTGGGGATCCCACTGCCTTCCCAATGCTTGATGGGCAGCTGGCGCTGGTGGGTGTGTCTCCCCTAGGCTGTGCTGGGGGGAAATTACCTCTTTGCTGTTCTCCCACACTCCTCCTTGTTGGCTCTTTTCCATAGCTGCTATTGCCTTGGAAATACTCCAGCTATGCAGATAGACCCCGCTGAGCCCTATTTGTCATATCCAGGACTTAGATGAGATTAGGAGGAACTCACTGAGCAATGGGAGCTAGTCCCTGAGCCCCTAGCTCTGGAGGGCGGGGAGGGTCTTCTTGTTTCTGATACCTGTGTTTAAGTATACTTTTTCTGAATTACAAAAACAGCACTTATATGCTGTCTTATATGTATATATTTCTTTTTGTGCAAAGACATCTATATATGCACATATGCATATATATTTATGAACGTTTGTAATGCTTATCTCTATTTTAAATAAACACATAACGTGTGTTTATTTTCCACCCATAGAACATACTGTGGGGCTTTTGACTATATGTAAGCCTACAAAGCTCCCTTCCAGTCAGGTGGTGCTGAAGGAGGGGCTGTTTCATGCCAGATGCTTGGGAGAGCTCTAGTGGTCCAGACAAGCCTTACAGCTCTTGGTTGAGCAGAGAGGTTGCTGCTGTGATGTGCACCCTGCCTGATTGTTAAATGATATTAAGTGACTTCTGATCAGGTGACAAGTTACTGCTCTTGGAGAAAAATACAAGGACTATTGATGACAGCCTGTTAGAAACCTTCATGTTTTCCTGAATTCACTGTGATATATTGTGCTGGGCAACTTCCATTGTCAACTTGACATGCCTAGGAAGAAGGAACCTCAGTTGAGGAATTTTCTCTTTGGATTGGCACATGGGCGTGTTTGAGAGGCATTTTCTTGATTGTTGAACGATGTGGGAGGGCCCACTGTGGGTGGTGCCACCCCTGGGAAGGTGGTCCTGGAACAAAGCAGGCTGAATACAGGCCAGAAGAGGAAGACAGTGAGCAGCAGCCTTCCTTTGTGGTTTCTGCTTCAGTTCCTACTTCCAGGTTCTTTTCAGTTCCTGCTTTCAAGTTCCTGCCTGACAGTCAAAGATGGGCTGTTACTTTTAAGTGTGATATGCAATAAACGGCTTCCTCCTCAAGTTGCTTTTGGTCGGAGTGTTTTATCAGAGCAATAGAAAGGAAGCTAGGACAGAAATTCGTACCAGAGAGTGGGCTGTTGCTATGAAGGACCTGACCATGTTGTTTTGGGGAGGATTGTGGAAGCATTTGGAACTTTGGCCTGGAAAAGCAATTGAGTGTTCAGAGCTTCCTGAACTGTTCTGTGGAAACCTGGAAGGCAATGCTGAGAGAAATGGAGATGGTGGAAGCCTGGCTTGTGATAATTCAGAGGGAACAAACCCATTTTATCACAACAATAGAAAGCAAAGTAGGATATCTGTGTGCGTGTGTATGTGCGCGTGTGTGTGTGTTCCTTGCTAATGCCCATAAAGGTCTTATTTCCAGTTAAAATTTTAACAAACATGAATTTAAAGTGAAATTCTGACTTATGGGTTCAGTAGCAGGACATTTGCCTAACAGAACATTTATAAGGCCATAGATTTAACACTAAACCCCCCAAAAGTTTCTAACTTACATTACTCAAGCAAGATGTTCAGCTACAAAGACGAGATTTTAGAGATACCACAATATAAAGGCAAAAAAAGAAAAGAATAGTTTGAGTACTTTTTCTCTATTTTTAGAAGTTTTTTTTATTAAATAATTAAACAATTTTATGCATGTGTACATGTGTGCACACCAGGGTGCATCCGTGGTGCATGTGTGGAGGTCAGAAGACAACTCGAAGGTGTCAGTTCTCTCCTACCATGTGGGCTTCAGAGACTCCTACCATGGTGGCAAGTGCCTCTGCCTGCTGAGCTGTCCAACCAGCCGTGTTTCCCTCCCAAGTCTTGACTGACATTCTGACTTCTGTAGGGCGGTCTAACAGGGTGCGGGTACCAATGGTGGATGCCAGAGTCTAGAATTCAAACTCTGTGACTTTCTGTGTTTCCCATGGTGGGATTCTCAGCCACGAGAATATTGCCTGTCTTTTGAGAGGCTCCTGGAACCATCACAAATACACTCATTTCAAAACTGAGTGCCTGTGGAGGGTGGGTTATCTTATAAAAATTGAGTTTTGTGAATTTCATACAGTATATTTTGATCACATTGGGACCCCCCTTTCCTATCTGCACACCTTCTTATAGGTCCCCCTCCCATACTGGATTTCGTGTACTCTGTCATATATATTAAGGCCTATTGAATCATGTTTGTGTCCCCAAATGTCCTTCGATATGTGTCCAACCACTGGAGCCTGGGTAACTTATCCAGCATCACACCCTTAAAGAAAACTGACTCTGCCTCTCTATAGGGGGTGTTTTGACAGGCACATGTGTACATGCCCACACATGCCCCACGCCTCTGAACTTTCTCCATTCTGGTAGCACCACCGGTCCTTGGAGGCTGAGCTGTACCTGTCCCTCAGGAAGTGTGAGGCTGAGCTTGTCTGATTCGGCTCACAGATTGCGAGACACTGTCCACAGCGGTCCTGGCAAGGCAGTGACAATGCTTCCCATGGCCTCCAGATTCCCTTTCGTGCACAACTCAGGAGCTTTGACAAAATAAAATAGGTGTGACAAGCTGGCTGATTCTCGGTGCTTAGAAGCCAAGGACAGAACCAAAGTTATAGGCACATGATAGAGGCATCTCTTAGTTATTATCTTCTTGAAGGAAAAATTCAGTTTAGGTGCACTGTATTAGTCACTTTTCTGTTGCTGTGGTAGAAACACTGACCAAGGGAACTTAGAAAGAGTTTCTTTAGCTTATGGTCCAAAGGGCCAAGAATCCATCATGGCGGGGAGGCATGGCAGCAGAGGTGGCTGGAGTAGATGCAGAAGCTGAGCACAGGAAGCAGAGAGTGACTGGAGAGTCCACAAGGCTTAAGAACTCTCTAAGCTCACCCAGGGATGTGCTTCCCGCAGCATGGCCACGCCTTCCAAGATCTCCCAAAACAGAGCCACCAACTGGGGACAGAATGTCCAAATACTTAGAGCCTATGGAAGGCATTCTCATTCAAACCATCATGGGTACAGACCAAAATTTAAGCAGATATTTATTCAGCAGAGCAAATTCTCCAAAGAAAGATTGGAATGGTCTGTCTCAAAGAAGGGTCACAGCACAATGGGTTGTGCATTGTGGATTTTAAAATATTTTACTTACTATTTTTATTTTATGTGTATGAGTGTATTGTCTACATGTAAGTGTATCTGTGTCAGGCAATGCCATGTGGGTGCTAGGAACTGAACCCGGGCCCTCTGCAAGAGTAGCCAGTGCTCTTAACCACTGAGCTATCTCTCCAACCTCTACATTGTAGACTTTAAAGACGTTTTTATGAGTATTCTAGGTGGGTGGCATTTTTTGTGGGCTACCTTCCACCCAGCCCCCCATCCACCTCGATATGGTGGACTAGATCTCTCTTTCAGGATATTTCTTCCCTTGATTCTTTAAAGCCTACAAAATTGTGTGTGTGTGTGTGTGTGTGTGTGTGTGTGTGTGTGTGTGAAAATTACAATGTAAGTGATATGATGAGGAAATTCTAGTGTCTGGAAGCTGTAGATCTTTGGTTAGAGCACATCTGTGAGGTTCAGAATGTTTTCTATGTGACAGAAACAACCTGTCTGTGGCCTCAGTGACTTAACACAAAGGTGTTCTAACTATCAGGAGACACAGATACCAAATATAGCTGCAGTTTTCTTGGCTACCTCTCACCTAACTTCTTTGTGAAGCTGGTCAAGGTCCCATGATTGATCTCATGGCTGTCAGTTAAGACAGTCTGTTATGTTTGAAATTGAGACTTTATCATGAAAGCAGAGGCAGGGCTTATAATAATTTGTCAGGCTGAGAAGCAAGCCCAGGGCTTGGGCTATCTTCTGGGACCCCCTTCTCCCAGCTTTACTACTCGTGTCTATCTTCTGCCTAATGGCAATTAGGGGAGACTTTTCATTATGGTCATTATTACCCTCATTTGCTGGACAAACAGTCCAGGACCCGAGTGGTCAAGTGCTATACCTAATCGGAGTCACACACTCCAGTGAGTGTCGTGTCTGGGAAGGGTTCTGTGTTGGCCACTTTCCGTCAGCACTGCTCGTCATCCACTCCCTCCTGTGGGGAAATTCTGTCTTCCCCATCCCTTCCCCAAACCTTTTATACCAAGGTTTGCTGTCCCCCACTAGCCAAGACAGGGGCACGTGACCAAGATGGCCCAGTCAGAACCACCTTCCTGGAGTTTAAGCTGTGTGCTGAGGGCTGAGACATCCCCAAATGGTGAGGGGCTGAGGAGGGCATATTCCTTTCTCTGAATCTGTGTCCTGGGTGCTGCCGCCTCGCACTGAATTCTGCTTGTGTCTTGGCTATCCAGAATCCAGTTATGCTTCTGCTGGCCATATTCATTTGACAACTGGCCATAGCTGGGGCTGAGGGACCCACCCTCTGTATGCTTTCTCCTTTAGGCCAAGCACTTCTTTAACCTTTGACCCTGCTGGCTTCTCCATATAGCAACTTACTTCTGAAAACAGGACCCATCTCATAAACCCAACAGCCTCCAGGTGCTGGAAATCTTGCGATAAATATTCAGTCATCTGCCTTATTTTCCCTAGGTGACCATACGTGTCAGCCTGGAAAATTCTAGCAGCCTGACTTGCCAGCTCCAGCTTTGTGTTCATGGACGACAGCTCCCGGCCATCTGCTAGCCTGTCTCTTCACTGTCTAAAACGGGCTTAGTATTTGGTTGTATTGGAACTGTGTTCTGCTTTTACCTGTGTTTGAAGAATGATAGGGCAGAGCAAATGACTTGTCTAGATCCAAGGTGAGCTAATGAAACTAAGTTTCCTGTCAGCCATTCCAGAAAGGCTACCAGTCTGGGCAAGTTGTGTTAGGCAGGAAGAAGGAGAGAGAGAGAGAGAGAGAGAGTGTGTGTGTGTGTGTGTGTGTGTGTGTTGGCTGGGAAAACTTCTGTTGACAAGGCTGTCTAAAGTTGTCATTCAGCATAGTGTTTAGATAAATAGAATAAAGTATGCAGCAGTTTCAAAAATACCTACTTATAAATTCATCAGACTCTAACTCTCATGAGCTGCAGATGAATGAGACCAAGAACTCAGTTTTGCTCCTGGGAGGGTTCTCCTCCTCCTTAGGAATGGCAGATGGTCTTTCGGACTAGACAGTGCCAATCTGATCATCACAGAAGCAGGGATTTTGGCCAGAGACATGGTCTGCACTTGAGCTTGGTCTTCAGAGGGTAGGCGCACAGAAAAAGGGGGCCTCAGGCAGCTCATGGGCTTTGGGTTGACCTTGGCAATTAGAATGTAGGACTTGTGTCCTGGCAAATCTCCCATTTCTTTTCTTTTTCCTTTTTCTTTTTTTTTTTTGGGGGGGGGGTAATTTTTGAGACAGGGTCTCTCTGTAGCCCCAGTTGTCCTGGAACTCTGCATGTAGACCGGCTAGCCTTGAATTCACAGAGATCCGCCTGTCTCTGACTCCCAAGTACTGGGATTAAAAGTGTACGCCACCATGCCTGGTCTAACTCTCCCATTTCTAATAGACTAACGTGGGATCCCCTCCCCATCCTTTCATTCTGTATTCCTGGGATCCTCCATCGAGGTGCTGGTCACCTTCTGCAAGCTAGCAGACTGAAGACGTGATCTAGAATAGATATGGACAAATGAATTCCCTTCCCCATTGTAATACTTACTTAGTGGTTCTTAATAACCAGGTAGCATTCAAGTATGGGGAACCTTGGGTTTCCAGAGCAGGTGTAATGACAGTAAAGGCTCTTACTGGGAGGCAGTGCTTAATAGAGGCAGCCTCGCGGATTGCTGGCATGACTACCATGGATGGGCAGTACAGAGAGCAGTAGCTCACTCTCTGGACCTGTTTCTTTACATATTTAAGAAGATGAAATTCATGTGTAAGACTATTATATGATCTCTAGCTTTTCTTCTTGATTCAGAATTGGAACATTGTATAGTCTATGCAATTTATTATCCCAAGCCTTTGAATTAGCACCTATAAAACTTGAGCAAAATGTAACCAGTTAACAGTATGTTGGAAAATTATAGTGCCCCGTTCATTTAAAACACTCTCCTTTTAGTATTCATGTATTCACGGGTACAGTTGTGTTTAATGTCTCTATATTATGTATTGGTGTAGCTCTGGACCCAAGACTGTTTTGTTATAATTTGTATAAGTATAACATGAAATTTAAACTAAATCACAAATACAGGGAAACAAACCCTTAGAGTCTGCAATGTTCCCTCTACCTGGCTCTTGTTTGGGGGACGGTTCCTGAAGTGTATCACAGCATGTCACTGGAGTAGCCAAACTCACACTGCATGGAACAGAGCTTTTCAGACTGTGCTTGGTTAGACGTCAGAGCTTTGTAGAGAGTCTCTGAAATTCACAAAAATATTTAAGGAAAGTTTTACTACCTCGCTTTCATGCTCTCTCTCTTGTTTTTTAATGGAGCTGGGAATTGAATCCCAGCTTTGAACATACTCGGTAAGTAAATGCTCTTCTACTAAGCCACATCACCCACCCTGAGAAATGTTTTTAACTGAGCTAACACAGTCGGGGAACCTGGGGGAGCCTTGCAGGCTAGCACAGTCCGTCTACACCCGGGGTTGCAGATTTCCTCTTGTCTTCCCTCCCCACACTGTGGTGCTGAGTACTCCCCGAACACTGCCTTGTTCTGGTAGATGAATTGGGTTGTGAGGTTGGATGTCCGCCCTGCCCAGTTTGCCTTGTAGAAGTTCCCATGATCAGCGGGACAGGGACGGGCTGTTGAAAGACTGCACTGCTTTAATTACTCCTTGCATGTAGCAAGACTTTCTCCAATACTGTGCAGCCAGGAGAGATATGGCAGGAATAACACTGCCATGGGCATCCCCAGCCCCCAGTGTCACATCTGCACGTTCACTTAAACAGCTTAATTGCTCTTCATGATAGACTTTGTATAATAAGAGCATATAAATCTAGCTTGCTGAAAGTGTTAGGAGGCCACAGTTGTGAAAAGACACAGGCGTCAGAGCTGACGGTGGAAGATGAGCCTTGACTACCCTCATCTACCAACTGCCTCGCCTTGGGCAACGAAATCTGCTTCTCTAAGTGTTGGTTGTCCAACTGTAAAACAGACCTCTTCTCCAACAGGCAGGATAGGTTTTTCTTTTGTCTTTTTGAGACAGGGTCTCCGTGTGACACCACTCCCAGCGTTTATTTTTTTCCTGCACTACCCTACCCAGTTTGTTTTGGTGCTGGGCTCAAACCCAGGGCCTCTTGCATGGTAAGCAAGCACAAACTAAGCTATGTCTCCAGCCTATAGCTTTGAAGATGATACATAAATGTACATATGAACTTAGTGAGATATCTTGACACATGAGAGAATGTTCTAAAACTCCTAGCTCTTCTACTTTGTGTGTAGAAGTGTGTGTGTATAATATTCTTCTATTTATATACTGTACTTTTGTGTGTATTTACATGGTGAACATAATAACCGCACACCCTGGCAAATATATTTTCCTGAAATTTGGAGGATTTTTAGCAAATTGTGTCACCTTTTTCCTTTCTGATCCTTGTTTGTGACAAATTAGTTCAATCCTTTTTTTTTTTTTTCATTTTTAAATGTGTGGAGTCTTTAACAGAATAATTATTTGTACTTTATTTTCTTCTGGTAAAAAACATAATCACACAGCCCACAGGAATTGCTTTTATGCACTGGAATCGTAGCATGCTGTTTTATTTTTGTGTACAGACTCTTAGTGGGTAGACTGCAGAAATCCTCACTCTTGGAAATGTTTTTAAGCCTCTGGGAAACTGAACAAGGAGAAAAGAGCTAATTTAGAAAGCTGCTATCCGCCTTCTCTAATTAACTTGCTCTCTGCTCCTGGGAGAAGGTGTAGAAATAAGAAAACCGGCCAGCAGCACCGGAAGTGAGTTCATTCCAGCGGCCCACGATGGCCTGCAGTGTTTTGAGGCACACAGTTCATAGTAAAGATGAGGAGGTACAAAGGGCTTCGTGTCTGTGTTCTGCCCACCCCAGATTGCCTCCCCTCCAGCCCTGAGTGAATGGCTGTCCTCTGAGCAGGTGTGCAGTCTGGCAGCTGCAACAGTAGAAACCTCATTGGAATTCATAGCTAGCATGCAAGAGCATCCTGCCCTCCTTGTTGCTGTGCTATTGAGAAAGACCAAGGCCCTTTGTGCTCCAAGGCTGCAAGTTGCCAATGCCGAGGGATGCAGAAGCGGCAGGATGAGCACTCAGCCTCTCTCCCTGCGTCTCGGCTGAGTAGGCAGCCACTGGCTTCTGGACACCGGAGAAGTCCACAGCGTCCTGGCTGCGTGCAGTAAACTCTTCTGGTGACAGTGTGAAGGAGGATTAGATCTCAGAGATACCAGTGAGAGCATCAGAGGTGGGACTGGGGCTATTCTTCAGTGGAGATGGCTTTTGGCTCCTGGCAGATGTGGTCCCCAGTGGAATGGGCCCGGTGGATGTGGACAGCTGTGAACAGCAGTGAGGACTCCAGGCTTCTAGCTGTTCAGGGATGCTCCAGAAAGAGGCAAGTCAGCTCTTGCATGTGTTGTCAGTGTTGTTCCTGATTCATGTGGTATGGGATTTGACGGTTCCCAGGGTTGTGCCCTAGGCCCAGCAAAGTGATGGGAACTTTCATTCGTCATTACTGCTCACTTGTGTGTCCTCTGGTTTTCATACCCGTAAATAGATTCCATAAAACTTTACATACCTAGATATGAGTTGCTGTCCAAGTATTAATGAATCTTAAATTTTAACTGTAAACAAAAGATAGGTCCTTTAAATATTAACATGTATATGCACAAAAAAATAATCAGTGTGTTCCCTGTTGGGTGTCTGTGAATTAAGTATTTACTCATGAAATCTAACACTAAGTTGGCCCTGGCTCATCGGATCCCATCAAAAGCAGCTCTGATGTTTCTGTAGATCTCGTTGGTTTTCTGGAGAGCTCCAGCTGGTTGGAGGTGCAGCTCCTTAGAGCAGTTGTTGGTTGGCACTGGTGAAATGAGTCCTTCACAATAAGTTGTAAAATGAATGTTGATGTACTTGTTTTTTATATTTTATTTTATTAATGTTTTTGAAGCAGGGTTTCATGTAGCCCAGGCAGGCCTCAAACATGATATGTAGTCAAGGATGACCTTGAACTTCTGAAATTCCTGCTTCTACTTCCTGAGTGCTGGGATTATAGGTGTGGGCCACTACCTGGTTTAAGTAGTGCTGGGGAATAAACCCGTGGTTTCATGCATGCTAGGCCAGCACTCACCAAGAAAGCCGTATCTCCAGCCCTGGCGTAGATATTCTAAAGGGAACTCACCAAAGGGCTCCTTTTCCAGGTCCTTAGTGGTTCCTTGCTGATGCTCTGCTTGCTGGCTAATGGTCTTTTGAAGGTGGTGACCGCTACAAGGGTCATTGCTCTTGTGACCCCTTGTCAGCAGCTTGAGTATCTCACAGTGTTGGTGTGGATTCGGTGATACCACCATGTGATCCAGTGTGCTGCAACCTAACATGCTGTATCATGAGCCCCGATATTCAGCGATTAGCTCCTAGGGATGGATCCTTTGTCCCGATCTGCACTCCTGTACTCTTGCTCTTGTTATTAGGCTCCTCCTTCCTTGCCAGTGAATCAGCTGGTGTTCGGGTGCATTGGAACTATGCTGACATGGGAGCCAGCCTGCTGCCCCTGTCCTCACAGGCGAGGCTGGCCCTGGTCCTGTTGTCATCTTGAACCAATGAGTGGCTGCCCTCTGGTCTATAGGCGGCATGGGGCATATAACCATACAACCTTGTTCTGGTCTAAGAGCCTGTGGCTGAGGGAAGCAGGAAGGGAGAAAGCTGTCTGGAGCTTTCTTTAGCTGAGGCAGAGCTTGCCCACAGCCTCTTCTTGTTTCTGAGAGGAGCTTTCCTTGGTGGCCTTTTGGCCCTGGGCTCCAGGTAAAGAAACTTCCCGAGGGTAGACTTTCCTAGGCATTGTCAGAGCTGTCTCCACACTACCAGGGGCGGCTGGCTGTGCTCTGTGGCTTGGTCTGGCTTACCCTCCGCTGACAGGCTTGCTGGCTTTCGTTCATTCATTCACTCCACAGATGGTCATTGACAGCCTTCAGTGTTAGGCTCGGGGTACTGTCCTAAACAAGGCCAGCCACCTGCATAGAGATATCAGTCCAGTGGAAGAGACTGATAAACACTGAAACTGGAAAGGCAGGGGAGTGGAAAGAATGGGGAGATGGGATGGGGAGAGGGAGAGTACAGATGGAGATTCTGGAGGTGGGCTGGGCCAAGGCGTTGAACCTGAAGACTATCTGCTGGACCAATTCTGTGCACCAAAACTTAACCAAAGAGCCCACTGTGTGTGCATTTGTCAGTAAGGTAGATGTATCTTTTGAGTAGAGCTGAATTCAAAGAATAAATCATTTACTCACAAAGCCAGTGGTAAAATTCAACCTGAATCCCGGGAATCATGCTTCAAAGTGACCTTCACACCCGTCTCTTAATAGTTGAACTGAGTGTTGGCCTGGGTCAGAATGTCACGGCTGCCTGCCGAGTGAACTCTCCACCCAGCTCCATCTCACCTGTGTTCCTCTCCTCTCTTCACCAGGAGTTCTGACTCTGAAGAAGCCTTTGAGACCCCGGAGTCGACGACCCCTGTCAAAGCACCACCAGCCCCACCCCCACCGCCCCCCGAAGTAATCCCAGAACCTGAAGTCAGCACTCCACCAGCCCCCGAAGAACCAGGTAACCAAGGGTCAAGATCCACCTGCCCCAGGGGACAGAGAGAGCTGGCTCCTTAAACAGCTGGGGCCCTGTCTCTGGGCTGTTTACGGCTCACAGATGTTCCACAGATGTTCGTGAAGTCTGAGGGTGTCGGGGAGAGTAAGCTGTGCTGTGCTTCCCACTGTGGATCTGCTGGTCGCGTCTGTGGCCTCTGCACTTGCCAGCTTGACTCTGTTTGTGCTCTAAGGACAGCAGCTCAGGCTTGGGCAGCCAAATCAGAACATGGATAAGAGTTGGTCTGTGCACAGTGACCATTCGGTACCAAACTTTTGGGTTTCCTGACTGCTCATTACTTGTCCACGTCCTTCCTCTTCTGCTAAGAGTTAAATGGCACCTTCAAGTACCATTAGATGTAGTGATTACTGGGGGTCAGAATAGACCTCAACCCCACCTCTCCCTACTCACATGGCTGATGTTCCATGTGCTTTCTCTTTACACCAGAGGAGGCAGAACCACTTCTAATGGGAAGTTTAACATGAGGCCCGGAAAGAGACCTAGCCTGCTAGAAATGGCCCACAGCCTGGTCAGGAGCCAAGTGGTAACATCTTTAGACATGGATAGCTCTTAAAGAATGTGGAGTCCTTTAGAGGCCTTTAGAAGTCTGCAGAGCCTTTAGACCATGGTGAACCATGGGTGCTCACTTCCAAGGTCTACCTACTTTCTTGTCCCAGCCTCATCTTCTTGATGGCTGGCTGTATCTTGCTGGAGAGAACCCCAGTGGGGAATGGAGCAGGTGGTGGGAGAAGAGGACAGGCTTAAGACTGGACTTACTCTTTTCCTGCTCAGAAGCCAGGTGGCTTATAACATAAAACCTGACCTTGATGTTGTTAGAAAAAAGTGAATGGGATTTGTTCTTTCTGGTGGAAGTTTAAACAGGCCACTAATTTAGGAAGTATACACATTCCCAAGGCTTAGTCCTAAATAGATGGGTCGCCTTGTGCTAGGGACTGTGACAGGACAGTGTTCATGGGACTGGGTCCTTCACAGAGGGTTGACATTTCTTATCTGAGTCTATAGATGTTGGGCTGAGAGAGATTAATGAGTGTTGATCTGATTTTAAAGTGGAGAAGAAGCAGAGGGCTGGGAGCAATTCAGGGACATTTGCATCCTTTGTTTCATGCAGTAATGAATAGAAAAAGGTATTTTCTGTATCATTTTCACAAATTTGCCTACAGTTTTAAATGGAAGGTGGCCGAGTAGCAAATACCTTGTGGGCGCTTAGGTCACATATGATTAAAGCATGTGGCCCTGGTTGCATCTTCTAGGATTCCATATACGATATTCTGATCACTTCTGGGACCTGTTTGCAGATTCTGGTTGCCATCCTTCCTATGCCTGACGTTTTTAAAACACATTTTCAGATCCACTTTTGTTTTCTTTTTTCTCCACATACAGAACTTCACACCACCTTTCTTGTAGCTGCAGAGTCACCTGACTTTGGCAAGGTACCATTTTATCCCTAAAACTTGGTTGGCATCAAAGTATGACAACTGACAAATGTTAGATCCCTAAAATTCATACACAACACAGCATATTAAGTTTCAGATGTCCGACAGTCACACCATGTAAAACAGGACACGATCCCCAGGTGCTCACTGGTCTGTGTCGGGCAAGTGTACGCTGGTTCAAAGGGCAGAAGAAGAAATGGGCAGTTATTTTAGAGGACACTGAAGCCAGTGTTTTGGAAGCACATTATGATGTTCCCCCAGATCATATACAACTTCCTCCAAGATGGCTGCATAATCCTAGAGTGGCTGTTCCATCTGATACAGAATGAGGACAGGTGACACATTTATCCTGTGGAGACACTCTGTTTGTGCTGTGAATTCAAACAACATTCATCCCCAAAACTTGTCATGATCACCTTCAATTTTTAGGTTGGTGACCCTTTAATTTTATAACTACTATTACTTGTTCTAGACCCAGAAGTGGCCCAGGACAACTAAGGGCTAGTGTGCATTTTTTTTCCCGTAGTACAGATAATACTATAAGTCTATAGTTCCATTATTGAGATAAGTTGATACACTTGCTGCTTTTGTCCTTTGAAACACATCCTGTCCTTGAACCTCCTTCAGACTTTAATCTGATTATTCTGTTCATTTTCACAAGGGTACGAGGTTGTCTTTGGGAAAAGCCATAATCACAACCATTTCATACCACACATGCTTGGTGCAAGGAAACAGAAAACTGACATTCAACATAAAAGTGGACCCTTCTGTTCAGAAAGGGAATCGTCAGGACAGACCTGAGGCTCTGTTCTTCTAGAGAATGTGACTGTAGAAGGTTCTAGGGCCTGTAATGGATTCTGCATGAGAACTTGGTTCAGACACTAAATATGTATTCCAGTGCAGCTACTTTTTTTTGGAAAATCCGTAGGTCTTGGACTAGGAATCTGGTCACAGTATTTTGGTGTCTGAAGCACAGCCCATATTGTTAACAAGAAGAGTCTAGCCTACAAAACTAGGTGAGAAGGCAAGATTGAGCTCATGGTGGTCAGACTGTAAATGAGGAGCTACCTCTTGGCCAGGCAGTGGCTGAAGGACTTCTCAGTCATCACTTTGGTGGATGGGCAGAGGGTGGGGGGACAGCGGCTCTCGCTGGCTGAATAGCGATAGCAGGGCTAGCCATTCCATGACGTCCTTTCCAACAAAGCAGAGAGCCATCTCCATTCTGAAAAGCAAACTCATAATGCCCCTTCTTTCTTAGACAGCAATTCACAAAAGAATCAACATTAGGATCTAGAGAGATGGCCCAGCAGTGAAGAGCACTAGCTACTCTTTTAGAGGACCCAGGTTCAATTCCCAGCACCCACATGATGGCTAACAACTGTCCATAGATCCAGTTCCAGAGGATCTGACACCCTCTTCTGGCCTCCATCAGCACTACATGATATAGGTGCACTTAACATACATCCAGGCGATACACTCATACACATAAAGTAAAAATAAAAAATATATATATTTTTAATGAACACTGTAGATGTGTAGAAGACAGTCCAGAGGAGGGCGTTGGAAATGTTAATTGTCACTAAGTCACAGTTCCTCAGAACTTTGATTACACCCCTTGGAGTCTTTGAACAGGGACTTCCACTTCTTTGAGAGTTGCAGTAAGCCTATTGGTATGAGGATTATATAGTCAGCAGACCTGGCTGGGACTGTGTCTATGTAACGTTGCCTGACTTGTGCTGTACAACGGTCTTTCTCATTTGTTGCATGTGTTGGAAGCTGGGCCCCATCTCCCTGTTCATTCTACAGACCTGCAGGAGCACTGTGAGGGGCTGAGGAGGCCCAGTGCTGTTTGTGTGGGTGGCCCTGGGCAGAGAACAGTTTGTTTTGAGAACCATGGGAAAGAAAGGACAGGAAAGGAAAATCTATTGTTTAGTTTTCCTCTGTAGAGTGCCTGGAATGTTAGTAAAGGTGCCACAGGAAATAACCAAGATTTCTGACTGTGAATAAAGACATCATTTTACAAAGCAATATTTGTGCTCCATGGGACAGAAGGGCAGGACGCTGATTGCCCTCATTGACTTGGTCCCCATCTGGGGAGCCCGGTTTTCCTGTCTTTAAAAGATGGTAGCACATACCTTTAATTCCAACCCTCAGGAGGCAGAGGCAAGCGGTTCTTTATGAGTTTGAGACCAGCCTGGTCTATGTAGTGAGTTTTAGGCCGACTGGGACTACATGGAGACCTGTCTCAAAAAAAAAAAAAAAAAAACACAAAAAAAGCAGAACCCAAACAAAACAACAAAATATAGGTGGTAGCCTGCAAGCCATCTAAGATCTCTCTCCTCTGACTTCTGTGGTCCTGTGAGTGGGACACTTGGCTATTGTACAGTGATAGGGTTGTTAGAACTCAGATCCCATTGCTGAGGGACATAATTAAATGTTGTCCACGTGGTTAAATAATAGCTCTCACTCAAGCATCTGCCCTGCATTAGGTTTATAGTAGGATCTTTATATGTTTCTTATCTCTCTTGAATGGGAGCAAATCATCCCTTATTTGAACAGCACACCCTTCTGTGAGGCCAGGGACCTACGGCATCCTGCTGAGTATGAGGAGCTCTGGGATGCGGAACTCTGGCTTCTCCCTCTCTAAGTGCTTCCCTTCCGAGGCAGCTTGCCCTTGCTAGTGCGGCCTGCTGTGTCTGAGTTCCTGGGCTGCTGCTGTGCTGCTGTCTGTGTGGGTGCTGAGTTGCAGCCATGCTGTGCAGGGTGCAGGAACAGCTCTGTCTTTCAGCTGGCCTGAGAGCTGTAACCTGAGATGAGCCCCACAGCAGGGACAGGATCCAAGGCTTATCAGGAGGCAGGAAGTAGATGGTCAGCAGGGTGCCTGGTGGGAGAAATGAGGTGCGTTTATTGCAGTAGTAGCCCATCCTTCCAGGACATCTTCTTTCATGGCAACAGAAGCTTGCTCACTCATTCTTGCAGGAGCCTGCCCAGCCTGGGACAGGGCTCAGCAGAGGCCTTGGTGGTGACTGGAACTGCTCAGTGCCCGTTTCCTCCTGCTGGGTTGTGTGCACTGCTGCTCTCGTGTTGGCTTCAGGCAGTGACTTTGGTTGTCACTGGGTTCACTACTACATGGTATCCGTGACTACCAGATCCAAAGCTCCATTCACGCCAGGCTGGAGGGATGGCAGGAGGTCAGAGACTGCATAGACGGGCAAGGAAACAAGAGAGTAGTGACCTCAGTGGTCCCCTGACTGTGTTCTCACTGCCCTAGGAACTTTAGTGGGGACACCTGGTAGGGCCCTGGCCTTCTAGACACATATTCACTTACTTTGTGGCCCTACTGGAAAGTCCTGATGCAGCTTCTACTGCACTCACACCTCAGACCCTGGCAGCTCCATGAGCCACTAGTGTACCTAGGGTGTCCATGTCTCCACAAAGTCTAGGCAAGGTCGCTCAGCTCATTGTCTCCTGGTACGTTTGATCATCATCAGAACAGTGGACAATAGCAATGTTTTCTGGGGGAGGCGGGTCCTGGGGTCTATGACGGTCGGTAAGGTTGAGGAGCTGTGGTCACCGACTTGTCTTTCACCTGCTTCTTACTCTATCCTGACCCATGGCACTCTCTTTGTCTGACTTGGATCATCCTGTGGCCTTTAACCGTGCTGTTGCCTTCAGATGATGAAGAAGAGTTTCATTTTCTGCTCACAGTAGCAGTTGAGGAAGGTGAAAGGCTCTGTCCCTCATTTTAGAGATAACACAGGCTAGAAGAGGCAATGAGTCAGTAGCTTAGGCTGGGGCGTGCTGGAGTAGACACTATGACATGCCAGGGAGACAGCACGTTGGGGAAAGAGGACAAATAGTACAGAGAAAGGACATCACAGTCTCCCTAGCACTGAGCTCCTGTGGTCATTAATTGACATTAGTCCCCAAACCTTGATCCCTAGTGAGCCTCTGGGAATTGAGGGAGGTCTGGGAATAGGCCTGCCAGAACAAGTCTCCCACCCAGGAGCAGTGGCACAGAGAACCCTCCTCCCAGGCAGGACGTCTGGGGACTCAGCCTGGTTTCCAGGAAGGAGGGTGCCTTTCCATGGGCCTTCTGCCACTCCTGTTGGCCTGTTTGGGTCCTAATTTCTGGAACCTTGTATTTTAGACCACACCCAAGGAGGCATTGTGGAACTGCCCCTGCCTGAGAAGCCTCAAGACTGATCCAGTCTTATCTCAACCCACCTTCAACCCATACTCAGTTATGTGGCCAGATGCTGAAGTATTGCTTTATAGGATAGAGGTTTTAAGAACTAGGAAAGCTGACCAGGACACTCACCTGTTGCATATGTTAAAATAGGGATTCTAACCCCTGGCCCACTAACCTACTCCTTAGGAAGGGTAGACCAATTGGTGTATGTGCAGGTGGGTCATCTAAGGTTTTGATGATCATCCAAGACATGTCTTAGGCTAGACGAGTTTGGGAAGTCTTGAATTTATCATGAACTTGCTCTGAGTGCCCACAACTACCAGCAAAATGCCACAAGAGAACCAAGTAATAATGCCCTGTCCCATTGACCTGCTAAAAATAGAGACCTTTCCCATCAACAAACAATTAATTCCAAAGATTATTATTCATGCATTTAGATGGTCAGCTGTGTTCCCTGTGTGCTAGACACTTAATTCTGGTTTATTGGTCCATTGAGAGTCTGAACATATCAGAGCATAGGAGCTTCACTCTGGCCAGTGCACCCTCCTCAGGGTGAGCTCACAGTGAGGGGAGAGCTCCTACCATCTTGAATATGTTTTCATGGGAAACATTCGAGCAAGTCTAAGAAATGTGGCCTTTGGGGAAGGTAGGTGACATTAGGTGGGTGATTCTAGTTATCAGTTCATTCTTTTTCCTCTGAAGTCCCTCATTTCCAAACACCTCTGCTTAGCTTATGTGCCTAGCACTGGTCTTTTACTGAATTGTGTACCTGTTAAATCCACGTGTTGAAACCCTGACCCCAAATGTGATGTGTTTAGAGATAGGGCTTTTCAGGCGGTAATTCAGGCTCAGTAGGGTTAAAGAATGGGCCCTGTAACAAGAAGAGACAATTATGGTTGTCCAGAGGAAAGGCCATATAAGGGCACAGCCAAAGGTGAAGGTGACTACTTGCAAGCCCAGGAGAGAGGCCTCAGGAGAGAGAGGCCAGACCTCCTAACATCTCCCTCCTAGACTTCTAGCCCCAGAACTGGTACCCAGAATGGTTGAAAAACACATTTCTGATGTTGAAATCATCTAGTCTCTTGCTCTTGGTAATGGCAACTGAGCTGAGTAGTACGGTGGAGAAAGCCCTGGGGACTACTTGCTGAATATGAACCACACAGATGCCAACTCATTCTCAGATAGCTGGGACCTAGAACCAGGGTGCAGCGTTGATTTCCAGGCCCAGCCTAGCTTAGGCTTATTACACCAGTGAGTGCAGGAAGTATGTTGGGTGTCTGGTCTTGGGTCTCATCCTTCCTTGTCTCTCTGTCCAAGGTGTACCCCATGATGGCTGGTATATTTGGAGGCACCCCAGGTTTGGGATGAATGAATAGTCTTTATGCATATACATGTGGCCATGTAGAAATCTAATGGGAACCCAACTGGTTCATGCTTGCTTTGCCAAATCAGGGCTTGCCCATGGCAGTGACCTTTCATATAGAGAGGCCACCCTTAACCTGTGATGGACCATTTGGAGCCACCTGCTCTGAGAACCACTCAGTGTGACAGTGGCTGTCTACCAGGAAATGTGTTGTCTTCCTAGGGACACATGGCAATGTCTGGAGACAGTTTGTCACAACTAGGATAGAAGATGCTACTGGAATCTAGTGGGTCAAAACCAAGGGATGGGGAGAAGCATGATACAGTGAATAGGCTGGCCCTCAGTCATCGACTCCCCCAAAATGTCCATTGGACTACAGGTAAGATATGACAATAAGACCAGGTTTCTTGGACCATGATTTAAGTAAGGAGCATCCATTCTAAATAGGAAAGCCAGGATAAGAGGCAGGGGACTTTTCTTCAGGGGAAAGCAAAGCAAATGGTTACGTCAAATATCTGCTGGTTGTTGCATGATTCAGGGTAAACTACTGACATTTGAAGGCCATTGAGGCACACAGAGCAGCTTGAGAGGGAGGGTTGGCCCTGGAGGGTCTGACTGTGGAACTGAGGGTATGGCTGAGGCCCCTTCTCCTGCGGCCTAAACCCACTTGACAGGACTTGGACCTCCTCAGCCTCTCTGGTCTTCTGCCCTCTGTACCAAGTATCCAGGGGTAGCTTAGGACAGGAAGACCAAGTTGCTGTTGACAGGAATAAACTCTGCTTAAGTTTTTCCTGAGAGCCCCAGGAAAAATAGAGAAGTGATCTCAGAAGGAGGAAGGGTGGATTCTTTTTTTTTAAAAGTTTTATTATTTTTATGTGTATAAGAGTTATGCCTGCATGTATATAAGTACATGCATGTCATGCAGTGCCTGCAGAAGCCAGAAGAGGGCTTTGGATTCCCAGGAACAGAAGTTACAGATGGTTGTTAGCCACCACGTGGGTGCTAGGATTCAAACCCGGGTCTTCTGAGCCATCTCTCCAGCCCTGACACCCATTCTTTTGAGATGAGAAGGAAGTAGATATGTTTGGTGATGGTGCGAGGAGCAGGGACCAGAGGCTGCGAACACTTAGGACGTGTGCCTAGTGGGGTTAGGGTTAGGGAAGAGAAGGAAAAGCCTGAACCAGACTACACAGTTAGCACTAGGCTTACAGGTAGGCTTCTATAAGGTGCCAAAGATGAGAAATTACTAAACCATCTCTCAGCTCTCACCAGTGAAGCTTCTTCATGCAACAAAGAAACACACAGAACAAAGAAAACCACAACTGACCAAAATGTAGAGAATAGGAGACTGCAGATTACATGTCCCTGAATAGGACTCCTGTATTAAACCTCACCCACCCGGGGCTCAGGGAACATTGTGGAAGAGGGGGATAAAAAGATTGTAAGAGCCAGGGGTGGTAAATGACCACAAGAAAACAGAGCTTTCCAAGCTTTGGGAACTCGCTCTTACGAATTTACAACAGTCATCACAGCATGCACAAGACCCATGCAAACTCAGTCAGACAAAACCCAGCAAAGAACTGAGAAAATGGGCAGCAGGCCCCAACCTCAGCTGATGAACTTTTGGCAGCTGATCACTGCTGGGTGAGGAAGAGTTGGTCTTTACGGGTGTGAGGCTAGATAGGCTGACCAGGCTTCAGTGGATGAACTTACACTGAGGGACATCTGGAGATCCAAACTTAACTCAGTAGGCCTTAACATATATGACAGAATGCATGCAATCTGGTGGGGGAGGTGCAGGGACGGGAGGGGTCTAAATATGATGAAGTTTATTGTGTGAAATGCACAAACGTTCAATAAAAATATACATTGGGGAAAAAAAGATGTTAATTAAGCCCAAAAGTGTGAAGGGGAGTCAAGGTAAACGAGACCTGTTCCTGAACTTAAGAGGCTTGCCATTTCCTTGTCCTATAGCCTCTCGCTCCATCAGCTGCACCTCCAGCAGCAAGGTCCTTGTGAGCAAAGCTGGGAAGGCCCTGTAAGGAATGCTCCACCTGATAGCCCCCCTAGACAGTAGAAGGTACAGCCAGCTCAGAGACATTCTGCAGGAAAAGACTGGCCTGTTTGGGTGATCCTTTTCCAGACCTGGGTTATTGGGATGAGGGATAAGATTGCCTGACTTAGTAAAAAAAGGCAGGACACCCAGTGCAATCTGAGTCCCACATGACAAATAGCTGGGATGTAGGACATATTAACTTAAAAAGCATACCTGAAATTTGAGCGTAACTGGGCTTGCTGGACTTTATCTGGCAGTTTTACCTGGAGAAAAGGGTCTGCAGGGTGGAACACTCCAGGGTCCCAGTCCCATCCACGCTCATGCAGCCTTTTCAGTTTCATGCTTTACATTCTCCCAGCAGTTAGGTGTGCAGACCACTTTATAAGGTTTTTCTTTTTTTGTCCAGTGACACATTTTTAGTTTTCTGGCAAATCATTTCACAGTATCTTGGGCTGCCAAGAATGCAGAAGTCCATGCAAGGCACAACTGGGTGCGAGCAAGGTCCAGAGTACAAAGCCAGCACTACGTGGTGGGTCTCCTGGGAGCAGGGGGCGGTGGAGTCACTGGGTGTCATTTGGGGTACCCGAGCATGTTGGAAGGTAAGGAACAGCCTCTCTAGTTGGCCGTGGTGGAGGAAGTGGGAAGCCAGGAGGAAGACAGAAGGAAAAGACAGAACGGACAAGAGACAAAACCAGACAGGTGGGCAGGCAGGTTGGCGGGGGAGGTTCCGGGGGATGTCTGGACATGGGCAGGCCGGTGGGGAAGCCCGTCCTGTTCACTAGCCCGGGCTCCTCCATGTAAAGGCTCGTCCATCCTTCCCAGTGTCTAAGCAGTCAGAAACAGGACTGGACTTGATCATTTCTGATGCTGTTTTTTGCTTGCCTTCCTTGTTTTTCTGTTTTGCTCCTCTCTGACTTCAGCCACATCTGCCTCTTCATTATTTCTAGAACACCCAGGGGTGCTCCTGCCTTGGGAACCTTTCCACATGTGGTTCTTTCTGCCTAGGATGCTCTCTCCTTGTTGCATAAACTTCTTGAGGAAACCTGAATGTTTATTCTCTAACAGATTAGGGCTCCCACAGCGGACCAAAGTACAATTCCACCAGAGTCTAGCTTGGCGAACTTGGATTTGTTGGACTGACTTACAGAGTGTGGGTGGCCCATATCAGGCACACCACAGGAAGTGTCATTGCAATGTGGATGACGATTTCCTGTAGCCACAGATAATGTCTTCTCTTCAGCTAACATTACCCATTTTCTATACCACGAGACCATGTGCAGCTTGAGCAGAAGGTGTAGGAAGGGCTGACAAGGATCTCATTAGACCCTCGCCACTCCCTTCTGTGAGCGATGTCACCAGGCCCAATTTTGAGGGTCTCTTGCAAGGGAGTAGTCACAGCCTGTCTTCTGAAGATGGTGGTGGCTGTTACACTCAGAGGGCAGTGTTCTATGCCTTTACAACTCATTTCAGATCATTGCTCTCGTAGACTTTGCCTGGCTCCCTTATCTAGGACTGCAGCTCTCCTGTCCTGGTTCTGTGTTTCTCCTTAGCACCTGTCACCGTCTGCGAGTCTGTCATAGCCCATCCATTATATTATTTATTTACTGTTTTCTCCATGTAGAATGTGGCTTCTGCAAAGGCAAAGACTGTGTCTACTTGGTTCGTTCCACTATTGAATCCCCTTCGTGACTTCCTAGTTGGGGTCAGGCACTTGGTAAATTGGTTTGGAATGAGCTATCTGAGCTCTTCCTTCATCAGCCATATTGGCTCCCATTGTACAGATGAGGGAGGTAAGGAAAATCTGTCCAGGGTCTGGAGCTAGTGATGAATGAAATAGGGATCTCTCACTCAGGCACAATGCCCATCAGTTTATTAACCTCTGCTCTTCAGGGTAAGAGTCTGGCACAAGATGAGAAATGTTCTGAAGTGTCCTGTGTCCTTAGGTGATGGTTTTGCTCCATTTCTTCAGGATGCACTTCTGAAACGGTTGTGGTTCCTGATGGCCCTCACAGTGACTCGGTGGAAGGAAGTCCTTTCCGTCCTCCACACTCTTCCTCAGCTGTGTTCGATGAAGACAAGCCAATAGCCAGCAGCGGGACATACAATTTAGACTTTGACAGCATCGAGCTTGTGGATAACTTTCAGAGCTTGGATCCCCGTTCCGTAGACTGTAAGGGTCAAGAGTGCAAGGTGAGCACTCGGAGGAAGTCCACAGAGTCTGTGCCCGCCTCCAAGTCCACACTATCCCGCTCGCTCAGCCTGCAAGCCGGTGACTTTGACGGTGCTTCCTGCCCGGGTAGCCCTGAAGCCGGGGCCCTCGCCGTAGATGCATGTGGTACAGGATCCAACAGTGCTTCCAGCACCCTTAAGAGAACTAAAAAAACACGGCCACCTTCCTTAAAAAAGAAACAGGCCACCAAGAAACCCACAGAACCGCCCCCAGTGAAGGAGACCCCGCAGGAACCAGGAGAAGAGAGTCTGGTTCCCAGAGAGGAAAACTCGGCACCAGAAACAAAGACGGAGCCGGCCACACCCGAGTGCTCGGGGTGCACCTCGTCGGAGGAGATACCCCCAGAGCCCGCAGTTGTGCCCACAGCCACCTGCCCTCCAGCTTTGGAGGGCATAGAAGACATCAGCCCTCCGGGTTCTGGAGGTGGCAGGGTACAGAACTCACCCCCCGTGGGGAGGAAATCAGTGCCTCTTACCACGGCCCCTGAGGCAGTGGAAGTGACCCCATCAGATAGCGGGGGGCAAGAGGACTCCCCCGCCAAAGGGCTCTCAGTGAGGCTGGAGTTTGACTATTCTGAGGACAAGGGCAGTTGGGACAATCAGCAGGAAAACGCCCCTCCTACCAAAAAGATAGGCAAGAAGCCAGTTGCCAAAATGCCCCTAAGGAGGCCAAAGATGAAAAAGACACCCGAGAAACTCGACACCACTCCTGCCTCACCTCCCAGGTCCCCTGCTGAACCCAATGACACCCCTATTGCTAAAGGTACCTACACCTTTGACATAGACAAGTGGGATGACCCCAATTTTAACCCTTTTTCATCCACCTCAAAAATGCAGGAGTCTCCCAAACTGCCCCAACAATCATACAACTTTGACCCCGATGCCTGTGATGAGTCCCTTGACCCCTTTAAGACATCCTCTAAGACCCCCAGCTCACCTTCCAAATCCCCAGCTTCCTTTGAGATCCCAGCCAGTGCCATCGAAGCCAATGGAGTGGATGGGGACGGGCTAAATAAGCCTGCCAAGAAGAAGAAGACACCCCTGAAGACGTAAGTTCAGGGAGGGAGGTGGAGAGGATCTGGGTGGGAGGGTGTTGCTGAGACTCTTGGTTCTGTGCCTGGATGATTGCCAGCTGCCCCATCCCATCCCTGTTGCTGGAATGATGCCATGTTTGTGGCTGTTCCTTCAGGCAGGCACAATATGTGGTTCCCTTCCCTTTGCAGCCTCAGTGGTGTCATCTCCCTATCTGTGAACCCCTGTGATGTCACAAGTCCTTGACTTGTCACCTTAATAAGTCAGTGGCCTGTTCAATTCCAGGGAAAAGGAACAGGCATGAGAGACCTTCCACTTTCTTACTGGTGACTGGCTACCTTCCCTGGTTAGCGTATGCATTCATTGCCTTTTGAGTAGCTAGGTTAGGCACCCTGCAAGGTGCTGTTAAAATGTATAGTATTTGTTTACTCTCTAAGAGGACTAGGGACCACATAGTAAATAGCAAGCGTCAGGAAGCCCAGGATAGAACTGCCCTTTGCATCCACCGAGCCTGTAAGAGATGGGCTCTTGGTCTCCTTCCCTTTCTCTGATTGTCTTCTGCAGCTAAGAGTCCAAAGTCTCCGTAAATCCAGACGCAATGGACAGACCCTGCAAGGTGGAAACAGACCCTGCAGTCCCCAGGAAGTCATTAATAACTGATTTTTGTCCACAAGCACTTGCCAAAGACTTTGCCCCCCAAATACTGAGGATGTGCCCCAGCCTACATCCTAAGGACCAGCTTTAACTTTGTTGCTATAGGTCACTTTTCAAGACCATGTGCAGGGTGCTTTCCTGCTCTCGTGAGAAGCAACAACTGTAGCTTAACAAGCTGGAGGAGACTAGCCTCCAGGACAGTGGAGCAAAAAAGCCCTAGTGCTGGCCCCTCCGGGGCGATATGCATGAACAAGATGGGGTGGCCCATCTGGACTCCCCTTAGCGTCGAATATCTGAGAACAACTCAGGCTCATTGCGATGTAGCAGGCTATGGCCTTGGCTGGTTCTACTGTCTTCTTACAGTAAGTAGAGGCCCTTTTGGCCCCAGACATGGACTTTTCTTTGATGTCTTCCCCAACCATGTCCTTCCTAGAGCGTGCATAGAATGCATGTTGGAATCTAATTTTAAGAGTGGAATAGTAGGAGCTGGAGAGATGCCTTGGTGGTTAGGAGCACTGACTGCTCTTGCAGAGGCCCTGGATACAATTCCCAGCACCCACATGGCGCTTAGCAACCATCTGTAACTCCAGTTGCAGGAGATCTGATGCCCTCTTCTGGCCTACATGGACATTGCATGACATGGGTGCACTTAAATCCATGCAGGCAATATACACTCATACACATAAAAAATAAAATAGTAATTAAAAAAAAAAAGAATCGGAGAGTAGCCAGAAATGCCAATACTCCAAAACTGTGTCTTCTCATCTTTGAAATGAGAGTCACCTTGTAGCCGTCCTCTCTTCCTTGTCCAAGATAGCGCAGTTATGTTGCATCTAGACCAATCTCTTCTCTGTTCATGAGAGCTTAGGAAGGTTGGGGAAGCTGACTGCACGTCTCACTGCCATCTTTAGTGCAGGTGGGTCTGGTGGTTTGGAAGACTCTACCCGAGGAGACAGAACCCTTAGGTACCAACCCTGTGGATGGTCAGAACCTAGAGAGTAAACTGTGTCCCAGCAGCCCCTTCCCAAAAGGCTGGGCCACTGCTGCCGGGACCAGAGACCACAGTGGATGGCTGGCCCATCCTCATTCACTAGTGCCCAGTGTTTGAGGATTTATCTTTTTGTCAGTTCCTTCTGTCTGTCTCTCTTTTTCTTTGTCTTCTTGTCTTAGGATGGTTGAAGATGTGATGTCTGTGTGTTCTCTGTTGTAAGTAAATTTAATGCAATCTGCCTCTTCACCCCGCAAGTTGTGCTGCTTTTGCCTTTCGTTTCTGCTTGCAACATCCCTTCCTTTCCTCTGTGGCTGCTACTGTATTCCTGTGGCGGGCTTGGGAATGATGGGCGCAGGGCTCCCCAGGAGTTATGGTTACTGTTCTGTTCTGTTTTCATCGTGGTTAGCCTATGTGAGACTGCTTGGCTGTAAAGACGTGATTAGTCAGCAGCTGCCTGCTTGTCGGGATGGAACCCTTTCCCTCATCTGCAATCCACATGTTGGTTTTTCACTCCTCATCCCATTCTTCTGTTGTGAAGTTGGGCTGGTGGGTGATTGCTTTCAGTAGCATGGGGCTGTCACGTTAAACACTGTGTGAAGCCTGGGCAGAGACCGCTGAGGTTCGTTCTTGTTCATATGTGAAGTAGTACCATTTGGGCTTTTCCAAATTTAAACTTGGAGGAACCCCTGGAATGTGGGGCAGCTCAAAGTGGAGCCCATGGCTGAGAGCCATTGCCAGGGCACTTTGGGGCATGTTTCTTGTCTCTTAGATCCAGGCCAAGTGTTAACATGTCTCATCTGTGGGTTGCCCTGCTAGGGGGCAATTGACTACCTTTTGCATCTAGTGTTCTGTGTCCCTGGCCAAGGCAGAGCTAAGGGCTCCAAAGCCATGTATGCTGTCTTTGGTTTTACAAGAGAAACTGGCCTGGACCCAGGCATCTGGAAGTCCGCAGATAGTATGGAATCTCCCAGTTCTGTTCTGCTCAAGGGAGTTCTTTAATATTTTCAAGTCATTTAGCAACTACAAAACACAGTTCTATATTTATATGCATGAATAAATATATGCCTTAAACTGTGATTGTGCTGTTTTTATGGCAAAAGCTATAAATGCTGTAAATGGCCATTTATTGTTTTTTTTTTTTAATGATCAAATGCCATTGTTGGAGTGTTTTATTGAGAGCACGCAAAGAAGGAACTTGGGTGCCAAATTTCCCTGCCACATAGTTTACGTGGAACTCGGGAGAGTGGAGGATTTAGAGTGAGGGACTATGACTCCTCATCCATAGGACACCAGTGAGGGACTGGAGACTAGGAGCAAGGGCCAGGCTGCAGGTGATGAGAGCTGTTATCTTTGACTATGGAAATTACCCCTAGGGTGCTAGACAGCTCTGTTTATACTAAAGCCATCCCTGTCTCCTGGTAGCTGATCTGATGCTCCACTTCCATTATCTGTATGAAGGAGAGAGAAAGAAAAGTTGGGAATCCTGTCTATTAACCAAAGCCAGGAAAGACATAAAGTGTCCCCTCGGATCCTGTCTTTGATCAGAATCCTACCTAGAGTCTTTCAGAGTATCCACTGTGGTCCATGTTTTCATGAATACAAAGGGTTCTACAGATTCCCTATGGGGCCCAGAACCTTCTGTTTCCACATGGGCTCCTTTGGCTGTTCATTAAGAACTATGTCACCTCGCCCATGTGAAAATTGGATCCTGTTAATTGGTGTCATGAGCCTAGAGCCCCTCCCCCAACCTGAGTTGGCTCAGACATTCCCCAAAGCATCTAATAAATTAATCTCCTCATCACAACTGTGCTTTATAAAAATAAGAACATTTAGTTAAATTTAGTTGCAGTTTCTGGGTCAGCTCTCCAAAATGGCATCTCTTTAAAGATTTCCAGTTTGATGACTCTTTTCCTTGGGGGCAAAAATAATAACTGTTAAAATAAAAACTGTTAGGTAGGATTGGAGCCGAAAGGCTGGGCAGAGAGACGCAGCCAATGCTAGATTGTTCCAGAGTGATCTGTGGCTCTGTGTTTATGTTTCCCATTTTGTTTTCAGTGACACATTTAGGGTGAAGAAGTCGCCAAAGCGGTCTCCTCTCTCTGATCCTCCTTCTCAGGTACAGTGTTCCCCTGACCCCCGTCAGTCACTATTTACCCAAAGAGTTAATGCTTTTAATCATACCCCCCAAAAGAGGGCAGAACTAGGCTTTTCTTTCTTCTCTCTGTGGCATGAAGGGTCCCTTGGTGTTTGTTGGGTTTTATAGCAGGAACTGTTCTGGTCTCTTCTATCTATTTAACCACCAGGGCATCTCTCCAGCTCCTACTATTCCACTCTTAAAATTAGATTCTAACATGCATTCTATGCACTCTCTAGGAAGGACATGGTTGGGGAAGACATCTAAGAAAAGTCCATGTCCGGGGCCAGAACGGCCTCTACTTACTGTAAGAAGACAGTAGAACCAGCCAAGGCCAAAGCCTGCTACATCGCAGTGAGCCTGAGTTGTTCTCAGATATTCGATGCTAAGGGGAGTCCAGATGAGCCACCCCATCTTGTTCATGCATATAGATAGACCCAGAGGGGCTGGTACTTGGGGCTTTTTTGTTCTACTATACTAGGAGGCTAGTTTCCACCCCGTGCTGAGAACATGAATGAAATTCAGAAAGTCTTTGAGATCAATGAATACAGAGTGAGAAACAAAAATAGAAAACAAAACAAAACAAAAACCAGGCTGAATATGGAGTTAGAGAGCTGGTTCAAGCTATTTCACTGACCAGGGTGGAGGTGGTGAAGGGAGGTACTAGACCCTCGGCCCCAGGGATATGGGGCTCGGCCCCGGTCGCAGCTCTCCCCTAACGTCTTTGGGTTTCCCTTGCTGCCCTCCGCTCTGCTCTGCCCTGTCCCATAGCAGTCAGACCCCTTTTCTCTTCACAGGGATTGGCATGGGGAATGTTGATGTGGCTATAAAACTATCTAGGATGTCTCAGATAACTAAGACACAGAAACCTGTTTATTATTACTTTTCTCTTCTTTTTATCTGTGTATGAGTGTGTGCCCACGAGTACAGGTGCCTGCAGAAGCCAGAGGTGTTGATCCCCCTCAGGAGCTGAGTTAGAGGTAGTTGTGAGCCTAATACTATCTCTGAGAACTGAACTTGGGTCATCTGGAAGAGCAGTATGTGCTCTTAAACATGGAGCCATCTCTCCAGCCTGTTTATTGTTGAGTTTTTTGAGGCAGCATCCCACACTAGCTCAGGCTAGCCCAGTACTTACTGTATAGACCAGGGTGGTCTTGAACTCTGGGGGTTCTCTTATCTCAGCCTCCTGAGTTTTGTGCTCACAGGTATGAGCCACCACACTTAGGCTTTTGTTGTTGTTGTTTTCAGAGCTGGGGATTGAACCCCTGGGCTGTGCACATGCTAGGCAAGCACTACACTACTAAGCTATACCCCTAGCCCTTTGGAGAGTGTCTTACACAGTAGCCAGTCTGGCCTCAGACTCCCAGGAGCCTTCCTCCACTAGCCTTATATATGCTAGGATTACAGGTGGGACCACTCTGTCTAGCTATTTAGTGACTAATTAATTAATTAATTAATTTTGGAAGCTCATGGTCACACTCTGAAACCAACCACCAATAAAGGAGATCCATAGAGGGAAGAAGATGTTTGTTTCCTTTGGAGCAGAGCCCTAGGGGAACAGTTGGAGGAATTTTCCTGGTTTGCCAGGCTCAGTCATGCATGGGTGGGCCTGGTTTCACACTAGGTGGGAGAAGATACCACTTCTCTTTTCCTCACAGGACTCCACTCCAGCTGCCACACCCGAAGCTCCACCTGTGATCTCTGCAGTGGTCCATGCCACAGACGAGGAAAAGCTGGCAGTTACCAACCAGAAGTGGACGTGCATGACAGTGGACTTGGAGGCTGACAAACAGGACTTCCCACAACCCTCCGACCTATCTAACTTCGTAAATGAGACCAAATTCAATTCACCCTCAGAGGGTAAGCAACTTGGTGGCCAGCCAGACCCACACCCTGCCTTGGAGAATACTGCCCCTAGAGAGCAAAGAGCCAGGAAAGATACTTGTCAGCCAGGTAACGTTACTCATGTGATCATCTGCACGCCTCCCACTGCACTGGAAGCTAAGGCTGTACAAATAACTCAGTGCTTGAAACCAATTGTCCCTTGACCTTCCCCCACCCCCTGCCAATGCTTGCTGAGAACCAGCCTACTTCCCTCTAATCCAGATCCTGAGACCTCACTTGCTCATTCCTGGCTGTGTGACTTGTGATACCTTTTGTGATTTGGAAAGACACGCCTCCAAGGGAATGTGGTTCACATCAGACTCACTGTAGGTTGGCTTTATGGTACTGTCATTGTTCATATCCCACACAGGATGGTCAGACAACATGGCCACAGCTTTTAATCAAACCCCGAGCCAGAAGTTCACTCCAGGCTTACTGATGAGCACTTGAATGCTTTGGGAGAGTCCCAAGGGCACACTGTTTATCTCAGTGTCCTTTGCCCTGTTCTTGGTTTCTGCTTTCTCACTGGTTGACTTGAAAACTTCATATGCTAAGGTTTGGACATGTAGCTCAGCAGATAGAGGGCATGCATGAAGCCTCGAGTTGAGCTGCTAGCACTGTATAAGTACCAGGTATCATAGGGATGTGCGTCTATAACACCCCAGCGCTCAGGAGCTAGAGACAAGAGGATAGGAAGTTAAAGCCAGGCATGGTGGCTCATGGCAGTAATCCTAGTACTTGGGAGGCAGAGGGAGAGTTCAGGGCCAGCTACATGAGACTGTGTCAAAAAAAGAAAGAGAAAGAGAGAGAGGAAGGAAGGGAGGAAGGCTCCGTGTATTTTAACTGAGCTCAGCAAACCTTCATGAAAACTCAGAGAGTTGATGCTTCCTCATCTGCACCCACTCCTGGTCTGCTTAGGGAAGCACTGAGAACATCCAGAGGGATAGACTGCTCTTGGTCCCTGTCTCCTCTGCCTCTGGTTATCTGGTGAGGCCGATGGGCCTGGTTTGGGGCTAGCTAGCATTTCAACTTTGACTTCTTTTTTAGTTCTGTTTCCAAATTAAGTGATAGTCGCCTTGAGGAAGATCACAGGGGAAGCCTGTCTCCAGGTCTTTGCTGCTAGGAAGACACAAGCAGTGTGGCCCTCCTGCCTCCTTGCAGGGCATGTGACAGAGGTGCAGGTAGTTTTTAATTGTAAATCAAACTGCTTCCTTTGGAGGCTTCTCTGTAGTCTGGCCTCTCTCGAGATGGTTTGGTTGGTGCTCGTGAGGTCCAGGAATGGCTCTGGTGTGCCTCTGTGGTGAGAGTTACTTCATGATAGACCTTTCACAATCTTGGTTTTATTTTTTTGTGTGTGTTCGTTGCCTGTATGTATGCAAGTGCAGTGTCAATGGAGGTCAGAAAAGGGCATCAGATCCCCTGGAAATGGAGTGACTGACTATGATTAGCTGCCATGTGGGTGCTGGAGCTGAGCCCGGGTCATCTGTGAGAGCAGCCAGTGCTCTTAGCTGCTGAGTCACCTCTCCAGTTTGGATGCTGGTCTTTCCCTAACCCTAACCCTTTCTGTGTGACAGTGGAATAGTGATCCAAATTATTTGACTTGGGGCCTAGGGAGAGGGCTCAGTCACTAAAGTGCTCGTTATGCAAGTGTGATGGTCTGAGTTTGGATCCTCAAGACCCACATAAAATCTGGGCACTACAGCACATGCCTGTGGAACCGCAGTGCCGTGGCAGGATAATGGAGATGGGATTCTCCAGAGCTTGCTGGTAAGCCAGTCCAGTCAAAATGGCAAGTCCTAGCCAGGCTCAGTAAGAGACCTTGACGCAAAACTAAGGTGGAGAGCGAAAGAGGAAGATGCCTAACATCTACCGCGGACCTCCGCACATGCCTACATGTGCACACACACAACACAAAGAAGAGCATCCAACCTACATGACTTGGACTTCAGCACGTATTTTACCTTCTGCTTAGCTGTCTGGCTTGGGGTTTGGAAGGCTTCACAATGACCATCGCATTCTGACTTTTCACCCCAGGCTCTGGGGCCCATCCTCAGCCCCTTTTGACCCCTGTTTGCTCTGTAGTCACTCCTGAGCCATGAACCTCGCCTGAGCAGAATCACTTTTGCACTGAATGATCCTCACTCAGCTGTGGCTCACTCCACTCTCTGTCTCCCACCCTTGTCTGTCTCAGCCTTTGCCTACTTGCCTTTAATGCTTGATCTAGGGCTCTTAACTCTATGTGCGTTTCTCCCTTCGCCGCTAGACTGTACATTTCCCAAAGGCAGTGACTCTGAGCTCTCTTCATGGCCCCCAAATACCTTAAACATTTGTGGGAGCTAAAGACAGGTTTGAGATAAAGGGAATACGAGGCCAGGCAGATAGACACCTTAGCGTCAGCTCAGTCGATTTGATTTTTGCAACAGGCATTACCTGTGTGAGGTGCAGGGGCCTGAGGCAGGAAGAGGTTTTGTCTCAGAAGCAGGCAAGGACATTGGACACAAGCATCCTACTTTGGGCGTACCTATGGTTTCTTGCTGGCTCATGCGTCTTGAGCTGGATAAAAAAGTTCCAAACACCAGAGGAAAACATTTAGAAACCAACTTGGGCTTGGGATTATAGATGAGAATCAAAACCCATTGTTAAATGTGTCTGTTTAGCTTTATCAGGAATCAAATAATTGCATTTCTTTTTCCTTAGAAAATGTTAAGCTTTCACTAGTATGTTTTAAACTAATAGTTCCTCACTCTGTGCTATAATCTGTTTCTTCATCTTTGATAATGCACTAAAACTGATGGCTCACTAGCTCAGGGGCATATTTGACAATTGTTTCTGTAAAAATTCAGCAAGTAGGGGTTAGGGAGATGACAATGCATTGAAGTGCTGGCTATGCAAGCATGAACTTGAGGTTGAATTTTGGAAATTGACGTAAAAAAGCCAGGTGCATAGTGCAAGTGTCTGCAGTCCCTGCACTCTGACAGAAAGATGGAGGTAGAAACAGAGAATCCTCAGAAGCTCTCGGGCCAGCTAGCCGGGCATATTCGATGTAAGGGGGAAAAAAAACCAAGAGCCTGTCTCAAACAAGGCGGAAGGTGAGAACCAGCATCCAAAAAGTCCTCTGCCCTCCACACATGTGCTGTGATATGCACACACCCACACGCACATGTATGAATGGGCATGCGCATGCACAAAATTCAATGAATAGGCTAATATTTAAACTTGAAACTCAACTCTTTTAGACCTGCCTCCTTGGAAAACAGCAATAAAGATTTGGGAAGTGACCTTCATAGTTTTGGCTGTTAGGTGATGGAGAATCCATCCATGTGAAGACGCAGTAGTTGGGAGGTGTTGAAACTGCCGTACCCATCACTGTAACAAATCCCAAATGTGGAAACCAGATGTGTAATCCCCTTATCTTGCTCTTTTAATAAGGTCAAGTTCAGCAATAGCAGACACACCTGGGGTGCTGGTGTGATCTTTGGAATGATTCAGTTACACGGCTGCAGCTGTGATCTAAGACAGTGTCATATGAAACTCACCAAGCACAGGAAAAGGAGATGTTGAGTTCGGTGTCCTCACTGCTGTTTGAGCACGTCTTCATGGCAATATTAATTCTGTAGGCGAGGGCAGGAAAGCGGAGACTGTCATTTTGCATATATGGTTTCATTTCCTCCCCTAAGCTTTGTGGCGGGTACACTTTAAGACTTGGCTTGGGGTGATCCGTGGAGGCTGGGTCTGCCAGATATCATGTTCTGCTCTCCTAGGAAGGTGAGAACAGACCAGGATGAGTGAGCGTGCGTCATGGTCCTACCTGGGTGCTAAGAGCTGTCTGTTATTTCAGAACTTAGGAGGAAACTAGTTTCGCAAATGCCCATATGGTTTCAATGCCCTGTGTGGGCTGTGCTGTGTCAGCTATTGTGTTGCCTCTATGACCTCCCAGTGGTTATTAACTTGGATTCACAATTATACACATGATCACTTGTTTAATGAATGCTCTTCTCTTGTGCAGTGTTTTCAAACAGGGTGGCATGGGAACAAACCTGATCCATTTGGTTTGTAAGGAGGAAGAGACAGGGCCACCCAGCCTCTGACCTCACCTGTCTCTGATCCAAGAGACCCTGAGAACAGTTGCTTTTACACCCACAAGGCCGAGTGGCCACCTGGTAGTCCCTGTCTACACGAGACTGCATCAGCCTCTTTTTCCCATGTGTAGCAGAAGGCAAGGTGTCCCTCTGGATAGGCACTGCCATCGTCTCATAACAGACATTTAGATGGGAGTCAGAGGGCTGAGAGCATCCTCATCCCTCTCCTAAGGACTCTCTCTTTTCTTCTCCCCTTAATGTAATGTCACATATTAAAAATTTGAGAACTGATAGCAATGAGCAGCATTAACTCTGGTCCCAGTCTCCCACGTTGCATCACACGTGGTAGGACTTTTGTGTATCCCTTTACGTTTCATTTTGTTGACATCAGTAGGCACAGAGCCATCCAGTGAGTGGATATCCCTGGTCCTAAGACTGAAGATCCTTCTGGCTTCTAGGATACTTTCCTAGAAAACCTCTAGCAATTAGAGTCAGGAAAATGTCAAGTCCTCTTTGCTATGCAATGCCCCAGTGTGAAATGATTCTCAAAAGTGGTTCTGGGATACGAGAGAACTCCTTAAAAATAACATTGGGCCTCTTCAGCTCAGAACTGCCACAGACTTCAAGAGCCTCAGCCTTCTTTGAAGTTCTAAAGACACGTGTGCCACTTGATGCTACTTGGAACAATTAGTGGAACCCTTCCTGACCTCCATCTGTGTATGACCTGGTGTGATGGGGGAGTCTAAAACTGGGCTTAGCTTCACCTGCATGCCTACCCTTGAGGTTTAGAATTTTAAAAGATGAGCTTCCCTCCCTCCCTCTTCCTAAGTTTTTCCGTTTTGAGATAGCGTTTCTTCACTCAGTTGCCCAGATTAGCTTTGAATTCGACTGTAGCCAGGCAGGCATTGAACCCACAATGCTCCTGCCTCAACCTCCCAAGTAACTGAGATTACAGGACCCCAGACCCAGCTGAAGAGAGAGTCCTAAAACCAGTTTCAGCACAAACTTTCCTCAGTGAGTTAGAAATCAGCCCTGTAGCTGCCGGTATGATCTGGCGACACGTCCAGGAGACTTGTGAAGCTTGTCTTAGAAACAGCACTAGAGGAGTGACACCTGTTCCGTGGGTTCAGAGTGGGGCTGCGAACTCAGACAGGAGCGAGTACAGGTCCGGTTCCAAGACGACCTGCCATCCCATGTCGAGCCCCTGAGATTAGGAGAAAAGCACACGGACGTTCCAGTCTGAGCACTAAGTGCCCGAGTTTGCGCGCTGAAGACCTGCCTGTGGTCACACTGCTTCATTTCAGTGGGACTCGCAGGAGCCCCTTCCAGCAGGGCTGTCTGAACATCGCTGGTGGCAGCCTCAGAGGTTGGCAGTTAGCGGTGATCCCCACACGCGGAGCCCGCCCTGCTGGGCCAGCTCTCCATTTCCTCCCCTGGTGCCCGGCTCACCGGTGTTTCTTTTGCAGAGTTGGATTACAGAAACTCCTATGAAATTGAGTACATGGAAAAGCTCGGCTCCTCTTTACCTGTAAGTTTCTTCCATACACTGGCCCTGGCCAGGCTTCTTTGGGGTTTCCAGCAAGGCTGTTCAGGAGTTGTCCCACTGCATAGGGAAGCCAGTCCCCTCCCTGGGCTGGGGCTCTAGTCAGGCCACCTTACCGCTCCTGTCCTTCTTCGTAGCCACACACGGCATAGCTGGTGCCCTAGTCCAGCCCAGTTCCTCTGTAGGCCCTGAACACGCCTGGACTCTCAGGGTTCTGAGCCTTAGCCCCACCCTGATCTCTGCTCAGCCAAGAAGAGTGAAGCCCTGCTGTCTCCAGCCAAGCCCACTGCCCTGTCTCTCTCTTTGGGGCCTTAGTGGCAGTGCTCGTCCCTCAGGGTCAGCATGCTGGTGTCCCCCATTCCACTGCTGGGCATGAGACCTTGCTCTCTCTTCATCCTCAGCACCAGCACAGTGTCTACCCATGAGGCCCATGGACCCTCCTTCCTGCCCTCCAGCCCTCTCCTGACCAGCTCCTGCTTTCTCTCCTCTGCCCAGACACTCGAGAAAACCGAAGGCTTACTGGTTCCTTATGACCAGTGCTCTGGCTTTCACCCGCTGGCATGCTCAGGCCATTGTACCCAGCTGACATGTGACTTTGATTCCCACAGCAGGACGATGACGTTCCCAAGAAGCCAGCCTTGTACCTTATGTTTGACACTTCTCAGGAGAGCCCCGTCAAGTCTTCTCCAGTCCGGATGTCGGACTCCCCAACACCATGTTCAGGGTATGACTCCATGACGAGAGCTGTGGCTTAGACCAGAGACCTCCTATCCCTATGCGTTCCAAGCTTCTCTCAGTCTGTCCACAAAGACGCAGACACCTTGCATCTGGCCCTGGGGCCCTTTGAATGAAGGTGAAATCTTTAACAGCCGACTGCCAGCATCCCCCAGAGCCTCCCCTTCTCCAGTCCACTTCATTCTGTCATTTGTCTAATGGGGGACAGTGTGGTACAACATTGAGACCCCAAGTCCTACCTCTGTACCTGGCAGGAGTTACTTGGGCCTCCTATGCATCAGTTCCCTGAGTGTAAAGTGAGAGGATTAGGTGATCTCTACAGATTTAGGGTAATTAAAGGAGAGAGTGTTGGTCTCCAGAGCATCTGTAGCCCAGTGATGTGTGGAATTCCCGTGTCAGAGTGTCTGGTGCACCTAAGGTGCTTGATAACATTTGTTGTTGATGTGGGTGCTAATATCCCCTTTTGCTAGGGTCTGTGTGCTGAATGATGTAATTTTTGTTGGGGAAGTGCAGGGCACTGCTCTCTGACTTGGGCCATCCTCTTCCCTACCTGCCTGCTGCATCACTGAGCAGGACTGGAAGCCCTTGCTTGGTTTCTCATACTTACTGAGGAACCTGCAGACCAAAATCTGCCCAGTCAGCTCGGTGGTAGTGATGAGGAAGCAGTGATGGCGTCTCCACAGCATCAGTGCCACAGCACTGTGTTGAGTGCTTGCATCTCTATCCTTACAGAGGGACACTGTCTCTGTCTTCTAGAAAGGAAACTGGGGCATGATACCCAATCTTTTTCCTTAGAGTACACAACCAAGCAACTGGCAGGTGACTGCTAAACTCCAGAGCTGGGTGTTAGCCTTTTGTGTCTGTGTTGTCCCTCTCTCATCAGTGAACTCTTAGAGAGGGCTGGACCACAGCCTCCCTCTGAAGCTGCATGGCCACTGAAGATCTGACCCATGTCCCTCTGGAAACACAACCTCGGAAATCCAGGGTTCTGTAGGATTTCAGTGGAGGAAATCCTAATGATGGTCTTTGATTCCTCAGGTCAAGTTTTGAGGAGACAGAAGCCCTTGTGAATGCTGCAACAAAACTCCAGCTTCCTGTCACACGTGGACTGACCTCCAACCAGGAGCCACTCTTGCAGGTGCCAGAGAAATCCTCCCAGAAGGAGCTGGAGGCCATGGCCTTGGGCACCCCTGCAGAGGCTATTGAAATGGTAAGTCCTGTTAGAGGGGCCCGTGATCACCGGGGATAAGGCTGGGACCACTGGGTGCCACTACCAATCACATGACTGTGGGACCCGACTCTGGCTCCCAGACCGCAGGACTCAGTGTAGGGGACCCACAGCATCACGACGAGGGAAAGCCCTTCCTTCCTAGTGCCGATCAGCTAGTGTCTCTCTCTAGCCTCTGTGGCAAGGCAGGGAAGGGTGGAACAAAGAGCACCTGCTTTCAGTGGATCAGCTGTTTGTCCTGAGTCTCAGTGATAGGAGATTTCTTCTGTTTGTGGACCAGAAATTCAGCCATTCCTCTCCCAACCCCTGCTGAGGCCTTGCAGGGTTCATAGCCCTGAGCCAGTGGGCTACATGTGATCTCCACAGAGTATATGACGTCCATGTGGGGGTCTTCTACACGTCATAGATGGGCCCAACTTGGGTCTATTACAGTTTCTTTTCCCTCCCTCCTAGCAATCCTCATACAGGTTTGAAGCTATTGATTTATTTTCTTCTAGATTTATAATGTCCTATATTAGACGATTTCATTTATCTCATGCAGCAAACGTTTACTGAACACTTCCTATGTGTGTGGCAATTGTACACTGGGTCGGATACTGGAAACATAATTGTGAACAATTAAAGGGTCTAGATATGAACTGAACTTGTAAATAAATACTGTGACAGGCTTGGCCATGGGTCATGTCCTACAAGTTGGCCTCTGAGTCTGAAGTCTTTCTAATCGCCCAGGATCTAATTGCCCATCTTTTCAGTATTGAGAAATGGCCTTTACCCAAACCTCACTTCCTTTGATATCTATTCTTGGTGCTATTTTTCTTGACGAGTTACATTGGTGTATTGAAAACCCATCAACTACCTTGCTTGCCACCCATGGAGATGTTTCAAATAAAGAAGGAATGGTCACATGGCTCCCGTCCACTGGCCAGGGAGCGAGGGTGGCTTGTGTTGTGGGGGAGGGCACCTGAAACCCTGCTTTGGGAAGAGGGGATTGGGCCTGCCCGTCTCAGAGCACCCATTACCAGTAAGTGGGAATTCGTCCTGGTGGCGGTATGTGTATTGGCTCCTAATTGGTGTTCTTTCTAGCCTTAAGGCAACAGTGCCCGGTGTATGGGTACATGGTCCTTGCCTGGAATCAATATCTCTCTGCTCTCCTGTATTTTCCTTCTGTCTTCCTCTCTGCCGGCCTTCAGACAGCTCCGGAGGGTGCCTTTGCCTCTGCAGATGCCCTCCTCAGCAGGCTGGCCCATCCTGCCTCTCTCTGTGGCGCACTTGACTATCTGGAGCCTGACTTAGCAGAAAAGAACCCCCCAGTATTTGCTCAGAAACTTCAGGTTTGTAGCCCACATGTGACCTTTTGGGAGTTTGTCAAAACCTCAGTAGAAAATGAACCTCTGAGCCAAATTGAGCTGGGGCAGGACTTAATGAAGAACTGCTGGGAATGTTCTAGATGAACTGTCTTCCCCTCAAACCCTGATATATGTGTGTGCTATATCCAGGATGTCGGAATCAGATAAATTGTGTGATTACATATTGAATGAACCATTTCTATTTCAATTGGGAAATTGGTCCAGAGACTCATTTTTCAGATATATTGATAGCCCCAAAGGCAGTGTTTATGATTTATTCACTGTACCAAAGGCATCAGGTCAAGCCAAGCTGTTTATATACACAAGACAACCCCAGATTCCCATGGAGATAACATCTGGACTCATTCTTACATGTGGGACCAGAAAGGTTATGTACTTTATGCTTGACAACTTAGTTTGCTGTCCCCTGGAGTAGGAGGCAGAGTAGATCTAGAGAGATCGTTAACAGTCATCTGAGAGATGCACAACCATTCCTGAAAAGTTCTGGCCAAGTTTATAAAAAGCTAGGGAGGAAATCAGAGAGTAGAGCAAGAACTGAGATCCTACCTTGAAAATGACTTCATATTTGACCACATGGTACTTCATGACAGACATCCAAAAGGGTGATTTGTTTTTCAAAAAGATTAAGCCCCAATTTCATGATCTGCTGAGGTGTTTGTTGTGAGAGAACGCTGAGCGTATGTTCCCCCTGAGTACCTGTCATAACGCATTTACGTGGCACATTCATTCCTGGACATGAAAACATGCTGTCTGTCTTGATACCTCTCCCTGCGGTTTGCTCCCCGACCCCGAGGGCAGGAGGAGTTAGAGTTTGCCATCATGCGGATAGAAGCCCTGAAGCTGGCCAGGCAGATTGCCCTGGCTTCCCGCAGCCGCCAGGATGCCAAGGTACCCATTTGCCACTGCAGTGTGCTGCCTCCTGGGAATGCTGTGTGTGCCATGGGGTTCTGGGGCTGCTTTGCTAACCACTGGCCAGGCGAGCATTGTGGGTGTCCCATGAAGTGTGATCTCCCTGAAACTGAAAATATAACTCTTCTACAAACACACGCTGAGCACATGTGTAACACAAGGAGTCCAGCAGGTGGGAGGGGCAGTGTCGGGCGTGGGGACTGAGAAAGCTTGGAATAAGGGAGCAGGCCAGTCAGGTGTGAAATAGGTTAGTACTGGTTCATCAGGACAAAAAGCAAGTTGGGGTTACCTTTATCTTTTCCCTCTCTATGAAACACAAATACTTTGCAACTGTTTGGCCTTCTAGATGTTTCCATCTAACTTTACTGAGGGTCAGCCGTAAGTAGGAATGAAAACAAGACATTGCATGCTGTTCTAGACAAGGATGGAGAGCCCAGAGTAAGCGTCTCAGCTTTGTCACTGTGGTGCCAGCACAGCCTCTGACAGTGTGCAGAGAAGTGGCCTGTTCAGGAAAACGCTTTTTTTCCTTCACAGAAGAGTTATCACGCTGTTCGGTTGGCAGACCAGTGTGCAGTCTCCTACTTTTTGAGTGGAGCATGTCATATATCCAGAGGTCTTTCTGCCTGGCCTCTAGTCTTCAGATCATCAGCTTAACAATATGATGATAACATGTAGATGGGATCCTACCCTCAGGTTTCCAGGAAATTGTGGCCTCAGCCCCACTCCCCCAGCCCCCATCTAGGTATGTCAGACCAGGGCTGGACCCCACTTGTGTTCTGTGGCTAGAGCCTTGAATGAGTTAGTGAACCTTGTTGAGCTTCAGTTTTTCTGTCTCTGAGATGGGGCTCATCAGAGTAAGTGAGTGTGCCTGTGGCCATGAAGACCACCTATGTGGACAATAGCCTTGTGCTTGGCACATACTTGTGTGCAGTAACAGAAAGTTCACTAGCATATACTTTGCTTAAGGAGCAGATGCTGACAGCATTCCTCCTGGGGAGCAGAGCCGAGTTTCACTTTACAGTTTGAGAAACAGAGACTGTGACCGTGGGTTCACTAGCCTGTGGGAACTAGAACTGGGGTCACAATGGGTCCTGCCTGTCAGTCTCACATCATAGGTCACCTGCAGAGAAAATCCCAGCTGCAGTTCAGGAGCAGGCCTCCGTCCCATCCCAAGGCCACCCATATGTGACCTCCCTGGCTTTAGTCCAAAGGAGGGCCTCGACTGTGGTCATACTTGGGGTGTCCAGGCTGGGAACGATGGGGTACAGGGTAGGGGCAGTAATGTAAACACAAATCAGAAGTGCTTTTGTTCTTGCTGCCGAACAGTAAACCTGGGTCAAATTTTCACGAAACGGGGGATTTTTAGAAAGCACCAAGCACTGAAAACTTTCTCCCCACTGGATTTATTTCTCATATCTCTGTAGCATGACTTAGAGACAGAGTGAGTTGTCTAAAGTCTGACCACTATAAACACAACGTAGTATTGTCCTGGACAAGGTTGAGGTGGAATTGAGTGCCTTCTGATTGGTGGTTCAGACAGCATGTGGAGGCTTCACGGGGCTGGGGTACCCTGTCTCTTCCTGAAAGTGCCAGAGACAGTCCTGTCAGTGCCAGCCTGTTCCCAGACTGTGTGTTCCAGTTTTGATTTAGATCCTGGGTGTATGTGCTGAAAGGATGGCCAGCCACTTCCTGACAAGTGTGTGCTAAAGGAATAGTTGGAAGAGACACAACTGTCTTGGGGTCAAGAGAACATTTTACTATAGCAACTTGAGTCACTTTTGGAAGCCACCTGGCAGTCACGGCCCATGAAAAATAGACGCCCCAGCTGTAGCCCGCTAGTCCCAGCAGACTCCATTGACCTTGATGCAGGGTGACTCCCTGTGGGATTCTTTCTCATATACATGCTCAGTGGCCGCCTTCAGCATCAGAAGCAGTTGATGGACAGACAGAAAACAGTGGCTGTGGGTCCTGTTTGCTTTCTGCCCATCTTCCTGACATCCTTGTCTTAAGCTGTGGCTCACATAAAAATGAAATAACTTGGGAGAATATCCTTTTGAGGGAATAAAAATCAGCAGGAAATAGGGGAGGAGCTGTTGTATCTGGAGCAGCTTTGAGGTGGACAGAGCTGGCTCTGCCCCTGAAGAGCTTCAGTGAGAAGCTGTCTCACTGATCAGAACCCACTAGCAGTCCCGAGGAGCTCGGGTGTCGGGCTGTGGCTCCCTTACTTTTCTCCCTCATGTTTCTGGTAGTGTTCTCTCTGCCTTCCAGGGAATGAGCCTGAGCAGGCCCTCTGCATACCCGGTGCAGCAGCCCCATGTAACACACTCTGCCAGGCTGTCCGTCTTTGTGAAGTTCTGAAAACAGTTTGAGATGGGTGACAGAGGACTAGTTCGAGGGCTTGAGTTTGCTCCCCAGCTTGGGAATTTGCAGTCGGTCCCCGGAGCCTGCATTTTAGGCTGGGAGCTGAGTCTTGGCTTGGTCAGGCACAGCTGGCTGATGCCCACTGATGACGCTTTCCATGGAGTGGGACAGAGGTGAGGTGCTGCCTCTTGTGTGCTTGCGTCTCCTGGGCTTGGGGACCGCCTGCTGTCAGATTTGGATGGGGCAGCATCTGGGCAAGGCCCCTCTCCTGTGTGGATGGTGCCATGTAGCCCAGATGCCTGAGATCCCCCAGCCCACACTCCGAGCCCATTCGTTTTCTTGGTCCCTGCCTCACCTCTGTGGCCCTTCCCTATGGTTCCCCCACAGATTCAGATCTGCACTTCCGCAGTTGGCCACTGACTGCTCTGGGGACAGTGATGGTGATGCCTGCCATTCCCCTGAGGCCTGGAGCAGGGAAGGGTCACAAGGAGAAGGATTGAGGGACCCAGTGCGACAGGTAGCTGCAAGGCCAACAGAACTCCAGACACATAGCCTAAGGATCTGAGAGAGACAGTGGCCCGAGGAACTTCTCAGTGCCCGGGCCTTAAGATGAGGGCAGCAGCAGAAGTCTGTGCCTTTAGGGTTGTGGTCATTTCTCATTTTAGTAAATATGATTCTGGTAACATTTTTGGCCCGTGTGAAGTAGCAAGTCTGGGACTGTATGAGAGAAATAAAGCTTGATGTAAAAATAACCGATCTTAAAATATTAGTGAGAGACAAACCTTTGAATTTCACTTGAAAACATTCCTGGAATGGTGAAGAAGAACCAGGCTGTGAACCCTGAACTTCATTAACACACGTGCAGTGATTTTAGTGGGTCCCAAAGCCATTTGTTTCCTTATTGAAAACTTCAGGAGGTCCTGATAAAGGGTGACAGGGAATCACTCTGTGGCATCAAGTCCCTTTGCATCTTCTAAGAGACCTCTGTGTCATTTAGTTAGTTCTTTTCATTTCTTTCCTTGTTTCACAAAGCACTTTAAGCAGCTGGCCTGGAACTCACTGTATAGACCAGGCTAGCTTCCATCTCACCGAGATCACCTACCTCTGCCTCCCAAGTGCTGGGATTAAAAGCATGTGGCACCACGCTCCGGCTTATTTGTTTGTTTTTTAAGGAACATATTTAAAAGTGATAGGAACAGTTTGGGCCCTTTGTTTTAGTTTTTGGGTTTTTTTTTTTTTTTTTTTAAGTCCTCTTTGGACTTCGGTGTTCATGAGCTTTTCTAAATACAATGTGTGATTTCTAGTTACTTCTGAGATGTTTCCCTTAGGACAAGTAGAGCTATGCAACCCATTACAAAGAACAGAAAGGTAAACCCGCCATGTAGAGTCTGCTCTGACTCCCAGGGGCGCTCTTTCTGCTGAGGGATCCCCTTGCCTGCTGCTAAGAGCTGCTGTCCTATGCTTTAGTCAGATAACCAAACACAGACCTCTTCAGGACAGAGGCTGAGAAGGCCTTGGTGCTCCATCTGATGTGTGACCACTTCTCTGGGCTCTTGTTGATCAGGTTGTGTGCTCCTGGCTCTGACAGCCAATCATGTGACTGACCCTTGAAGGTGAGCCCAGGGTGTTTAGGGCAGGCAGGGACAGTAAGATTCAGGTGGCAGATGAGTACTGTTTGAGAGTGAACCCAGGGTGTATAGGATAGGCAGAGACAATGAGATATAGGCAGTTTTCTCTCAGGACAACTAAACTATCTCGTGCACTTTGCGTGTGACACTAATTGTCCCTAACTTATCAACCCTCGTCCTATCCATTGCACTTCTACCTGCATTTTCTAAGCTGCCTCCCCTTCCCAGGTCCTTGGTCCGGGTTCTGTAGTGAGGTATGGGCTGCCTGTTCGGGTGGTTATAAACACTCTGATCATGGGCCTTTAATTCCACCCTTTCTGTGACCGATGAAGCTTTCGCCTTATGTCTGCATTCATCATTGCTCACCCTCCTGTCTCCTCTCCCCTTTCTACAACATGAGGTTCTCAGTTTGTTCCCCCAATTTCTCGAGGATACAGAAGTCCCACTGTGCCCATTAGGCTACAACCACCTCACATTGCAGCATTGACTAGGACTCTTAATTAGAGCGGAGGCCAAGTTGGCAGCCACGACAGCACCATGAGGTTAATGCATAGGACTGAGGGCAGTTGATTTGATGTTTCTGTTGCTGTGGAAGAAGGCTGACAAGCCTGGCTGTGCTAGTTGACAATGCTCCTTTAACACCACGTTTCAACTGTGCTGCAAGTTGCTGAGAGTTCTGTGCAAAGGGGAGGATAACCACAGATTCTTGCTTGCCACTCTGAGACTAGCTGTCCCCAGCAGAAGGTGAAAATGCCTCAAGCCAGTATCAGTAGGGTAGGGTGGGAGAATCAGCTTCACAAACAAATATGGATATTGTTATTGACCCCAGCTTTCCTCTTCCCTATTACATAGCAGACCTGATAGCCACGTATTCTTACATCCAGAAACTTCAACTGTCAGAACTGGCAGGGTTAACAGCAGTGGACCTCAAGTTTTATACAAATCACATCCGTTCAAACTGAGTTACATGAGTGCAAACAAACTGAAATGTGGCCAGTGGTACAAATGATCTAATCTTCAGCTCTTTAAAACTAGGCAGCGGAGACTAGCATTCAGTCTCAGCCCCCAGCAAGATGTTATTTTGAAAGTGGAGCCAGCAGAATAACGACTCGGGTTCTCTCGCACCATGCAGGCTGGCTCTGTCTGATAAATGGCAGTGATAAGCAGGCCCCAGACATACTGGGCCTCCAGGGCTCCAGGTTGCTGAAGCTGTCGTCATCGATCCCTTTGTGTGCCTGCCTGCACAGGTGCAACATGAGGATATTCCAGGGACCTGGCATTTCCCCATTCATGAGTCTGCATTTTCTCATACTTTTGATGTCCTTTGTTTCAAAACCATGCAACTGAGTGGATGAATGAGGTTCATGAGCCAGTGAATTCTGTCCTGTCTGTGATATATGTGATAACTGTTCTCTCTCTCTCTCTCTCTCTCTCTCTCTCTCTCTCTCGTGAAAAAACATTCCACAGAGAGAAGCTGCTCTCCCTCCAGATGTCTCTATCTCCAAAACCACCTTGTACTCCCGCATTGGGTCCACAGAAGTGGAGAAACCTGCAGGCCTTCTGTTCCCGCAGCCCGATTTGGACTCTGCGCTCCAAGTTGCCAGAGCAGAGGTACGGTGGCCTGTGGTATTGGGAAGCGTCACACTCCTGATGCCAGGACAGAATCTAGGGCTGCCAGTTGTCAGTAACTACCCATATTTATCCATAAAGCTGGTGTTTTTGGAGACAGTCTGTCTTCTGCACGCTGCAGGCTAGGCAATTGGCACAGCGGCCCCTGGTCTGCCTAGTTACCTGCTAACAGGTATGGCTGATTGGTTATAGAAGGCATCTATCTCAACTGCTTCCCCAGTGGGCTCAGGAAGCCTGAGCTCTGTCTTCTTTCTTTCTCCTTTTCGGGGAAGTTCTTCGGATGCCGTCGTGGCTACACGGGACGGCCCTGTCCCCGGTGTATTTGATGTCTTCTGGATGTGGTCGAAGCTAAACGCACTCATCTGGGGTCTACCATTTTGCCCTTCCTGACCGTAGGTTATCACCAAGGAGAGAGAAGTCTCGGAGTGGAGGGACAAATATGAAGAAAGCAGGCGGGAAGTGATGGAAATGAGGTCAGTATGGAGCTCAGTCCTCCCAGTGCCAGAGATGTTGGCCTGGTTTGACACCGTGGATTGACAGCGGGTGGTGCCCAGGTCACCCCCAGTAGTGTTTTCTATAGGAGTTTTTTTTTTAAGATTTATTTTTAATGATGTGTCTGTGCTTGTGTTGGTGTGCAGGGTAGGTACCTGCAGAGAGACATCAGAACCCCTGGAGCTGGAGTTCTAGGAGGTTGTGAGCCACTCAGTGTAGGTGCTGGGAACCAAACTCAGGTCCTCTGCAAGGGCAAGAGGTGCTCCTAACCACTGAGCGATCTCTGTAGCCGCACCACGAATGATTCTAATGTGTCCCCATTGCTACATCAGGACAGTGCGTGGACAGGAAAGGTCCCCCACCAGCCTCCGGTTCCTGTCCCTAGAGCATTTCTACAAAGTGCTGAGATAATCAGAGTCTGATTTCTAGGCCACTGTAGTGGTATCTTCCTGAATGGAACTGCTGCTTGTCTGATCACTAAGCAGCACAGTTCAATCCCTGTGTCCCTCCAGATGACCCTCAGAGGGCGCTGCTTGGCACTTACCCCTTTCATCTGGGGCAGCAGGGAGGCAGGCTCAAGGGGACATTGGGTGCTTTTATATGGCTACTGCTTATTTAGACTCCCCAGCAAGTGTTCCTGTAGGCCCATCCACTTCAGAAATTAAACGGGGCAGGACAGTAAGATGACTCCTCATGTAAAGGTACTTGCCATATGAGCCTGACGGCCTGAGTTTGATCCCTGGATCCCACATAAAGGTGGAGAGAGAGAACCAACTCCGCAGAGTTGTTCTCTGACCTCCACATGTGTGGTGGCACACTCACAGACGTTAACCACACACATACATATACAAACCACATAATAATAATAGTAATAATAATAATAATTAATTTTTTAAATTAAGGGGCTAGAGAGATAGCTCAGTGGTTAAGAGCACTGGCTGCTCTTGCAGGGGACTCAGATTCAATCCCAGCACCCACATGGTGGCTAACAACTGTCCATAACTCCAGTTCCAGGGGATCTGACGTCCTCTTCTGGCCTCTGCAGGCCATGCACTTACCATTCAGGCAAATGCTAGTGTACATAAAATTTAAATAATTTTAAATTAAAAACACAAGGGAGTACAAAGTAGCCTTGCACTTTGTGGAGCTTCTGCTTCAACAGAGACAGGTTTATGTTCTCTGAGGCTTTGGAAGAAGATGCAGTAAGATGGCTAGGGAACCCTAAGAAGAAATCAAGGAAGGCTTCATGGAGAAGAGAACATTTGATAAATTGATTCTGAGTGGTAGAAATGGCAGAGAACCAACAACCTGGGCAGATACACGGAAGTGTGAAAGCTCAGAGCAAAGAACTTGTCCGTCTGTTTTGAGCCATCTGGTCCATGAGCTGACTGGAAGGTAATGGGCTTGTGAGGGAGTGACCGCCAGTGTTTAAGATCAGCCATTGGGGGAAGGTCCAGCCTTGTGTTTCACAGAGTGGACAGTGGAGGTGTATTGCAGAGTCTGAACGGGATGTGGTGAGTTGGGAGTCATGTGTCAGAAAAATGAATCTATTTCTGAGTACAAGGAGAGGACAAAGGGTTAAAGGTAGCCCTGTGAGTGTAAGCCCAACACTGACCAGACAGATCTGTTATTCATTGGTCACACCGTGCAGCTGTGTGAACGGAGATCGAGCTCTGTCCTGTTATCATGTCCAACGTGCCTTTCCCTTTCTTCCAGGAAAATCGTGGCTGAGTATGAGAAGACCATCGCACAGATGATCGGTGGGTGTCAGGCCCAGGGTGGGTGTCAGGCCCAGGGTGGGTGCTCAGGCCCAGGGTGGGTGTCAGGCCTGGGGTGCTCAGGCCCAACAGGGATTAGGGCTGACAGAAGAGTCTCAGAGCCAGCTCCTCCAAGAGCAGGAAGTTCCTTGGGAGGAAGCAGAACAGGTCCAGTTATGGCTCTGACCTGAAGACACCTGCCAGGGTGTGCCTCACATTGCTCCGCATCTCCATAACCATCATCTGACCCATCCAGGGGCTGTGTGCTGTGTTTGAAAGGAGATTGGAGTTGGCTGCCAGGGTGCATGGGGGCTTTGGCTTTTGCTCCCAGAAGGACATAAGATTAAGGCCACCAGACTCTAATTTAACTTAGAGTCTAGTGTCTAGGGCCAGGATTGTGGAACCTGTGGCAAACTCCCTACCACGTACCCTTCAGTCTCATGATTGGCAGACCCTGTTAGCTAATCTCGGCACTCTTTCTCCCTGAGGTCAGACACTATCACAGAATCCATCAGAACACCAAATCCTTGGCAGCAGGGTCTGAGATATTGCTTAGGCCTGCAATGAAAGAAGGCCTGGAGTTAACAAGTCACATACAACTGGCCCTGTTCCTTCCTTCCTTTCCTTCCTTCCTGTCAATAATAGGAAACAATCCTGGAAAAGTTCCAAACCCAAGTTTTTCTAGTAATGGATTTGGGAGAGGGGTCTTTATGTTTATTGATGTGCCTGGCTGTCTGTTTGCTTAAGTTCATGATGATCAGTTTTTTAAAAAAATCTTTGTCCCCTAAGGATATGTGGAACAAACACAGCAGGCCACTGCAAACCAAGTTTGTGCGTTCAGGCCAGAATCTGCTAGCACAGGAATTCTTTGAAACGATTGGCTTTACGAGCCCTGCCCCACATGTAGCTCCTCTCAAGATAAACAGCACAGTAGCCTTCAGAGTAGTAAGAGGACCAACAGTTGAGTGCCTTGAACTCTCAACAGTATTAATTGTGGCCTATGATAATTAAGGCCATTTCACCCCGAGTTCCTGAAATATATTTAGCCACATTGGTCTCATGGTGAGTTCTTTCCTATCAGAATAAAATATGTTCTGTTGCTGTAAGATTTGTGGGCTAGAGAGATGACTCAGTGGGAGCACTGACTGCTCTTACAGAGGACCCAGGTTCGAATCCCAGCACCCACATGGTGGTTAACAGCCATCTGTAAGTTCCAGAGGATCTGACGCCTTCTTCTGACCTGCACAGGCATTGCATTACGTGGGTGCACTTACTACATACATGCAGGCAGTGCATTCATACACACACAATGAAAATAATAAATGAAATCTTTTTTTAATTAAAAAAAGTATGAGCATATGGATGAGATAAAAAATTTTAAAGACTTGGAATTGGAAGTGCTGGGGAAAGCACTGGATGAAGATGAAGACGAAGATGAAGAACTTCTGCGTTAAGTGTCTGGAAAGGCCGGTCTGACCTTGGGCCTCCTGGTGTCCTGGAGACCTCCCACGGCTCAGGTCTCCGAGTCATACGCCTGTATTAGTGCCTCTAGCAGTGACATTGGCAGCTCTGGAAATGGGAGTGAAGGGCCTGGGCTTTAGTCCCTGAGGGAAGACTGCTCACAGCCAGCTTGTAGCACGCAGATGCAGATGCGGACTTTCAGGGAAGCAGGGTTTCCCCTGGAGAGCTCTAAGCATGAGGACCTCTCGGTTGACGTGGGTGGCCTAGCCTTACGGTAACAGAGAGGTTACTCAACCCTGATGCATGCCTCTCAAGTTAACTGCGAGTGGCAGCAGTTGGAACATTTTAGTTTTCCACAACCAGAGGAGTATGCTATATTTCCGACTTGGACTCATCATTGTCCTGTTCTTGGGAATACCCCCAAGATGCCCCTGTGGAGGCATCTTCAGTATCCGCATCTGGGAGGACCATCATTACTCGGACACTGCCCCACTGTGTTTAGTCTCTAGCCTCACCTGCCTTTTCAGAGCATCTAGAGTCCACAGAGACATTGTCTGTGGCTGTCATTTTAGGCACCATGGAGGAGCCCTGTGTAAAGGCCTCTGTACATTTCAGGGTCCTGGTAGACAGCCTGAGGCTTGACTAGGACTGTATGTGAGGGGCCTGCTCTGCTCACATGGAGCCACGCCCATGGGCCTCATCTGGACTCCTTATTTTTCTTTCCATCCTCAGCCAGCAGGAGAACGTGGGCCTAAGAGCTTGAGGACCAGAGTGAATGTAGAAATCTTTTGAAGCAGAGCCTGGTTTACTTGACCCACACTAGCTTTTCCTCTTCCACATTACGTCGTCCCCTCTCACCAGATCCCTCTAAAGAAAATGTGTCTTCCTAAAGCTCGGTGCTGGCTATTTGGAATTTAGAACAAAAAGCAGTGTCTGTGCTTTCTGAATTCCAGATTGTTGTTGCAAGTGGTTTTTCTTTTGTTCTGCCTTCCTAACAACTGCCCTGATGATCTGTTTTGCTTCCATTTTCTGTTGCTTCTTGCCCATTGCAAAACAAACAGGCAAGCCTGGTAAGTAAGTGCTTCCCCCATTTGACACCTACCCATCGCAACCCTTTTGTTTTCGTTTTGTTTTTTGGTTTTGTTGTATTTGCTTTTGTGTGCTTGCTGTATTCCCCACACAGTTTAATAACATTTTGCCTGCAAAAGCCAGAAGACCGGTCAGGGGTATTGTTCTGTTAATACGTCTTTGGGCTAAGGCTGATTTCCTGATTTTAAGAACCGAACTGCATTGGTCATGTATAAAGAGATTTGTGCAGCATTCCCATTGCCTGGCTCTCCTGGGAACTGGGTGAGTCTATTTTTAAGAGAGATGAAAGGAAGCTGAAGCTAAGCCATGTCTTAGATCCAGGAAATCAGAAAGACTCCTTTTGATAAATGGCTCCTTCAGCCAGTCTGGTGAAATGTATACGTGAATGAAAATCAGCCTAGGATGGCCATTTGTCTGGCATGGTGGGAATAAAGGAAGCAGTTAAAATTCAAGAAATAAAAACAAGCATTGGTTTCTAGTGAATGTGGGAACGCCCTCTCTTTTAGGGGTGTGGATGTCACAAGGAGGTTGCTGGCCATTCTCTTCTCTGTGTTAAAAAGCTAGCCTTCACCAGTCCCTGTGACACAGAGTCCCACCGAGTCAGGTGTGACAAGGGTTCTGTGGACAGAGATGCTGTTTAACGGGTCACTGGTACCAGACACTTCCTGGTGCCAACGACTTTGTATTCATCCTCTCTTATCTCCCCAAATGCTGAGGCACGGAATCACTGCCATCCCCTAGTTCTAGTGAGGAGCTGAGACTCAGCCTTCTAAAGCCCAGCCCAAGGTCACACAGCTGGGAAATGTTAGGGGGATTTGAATCTGGGCTCTCAAACTCCAGAGCCACTCCCTGCCTTAGATGGCTTCTGAATGGGAATGTTAAGAACCCTGGGATCATAGAGGCAGGATGAAGGGATGCTAGGCATCTCCCTAGCCTGTGGTTCTCTGGGCAGGGGTCTGGGCCATCAGTATCTGCATCTTTGGAAAGCTTTATACTGATGTGGATTCCCAGACCCACCCAGACCTGCTGGGTCAGAAAGTAGGATGGGACACACTTCTGTTTGCACAAACTTCCAGCTGTTTGAATGCACGCTCACATCTGATGGCCACCTTGATTTGGACATGAGGCCTTGGGACCCTGAAAGCTCAGGACTTTGGAATATATTTTCTGCCAGGATTGGAGATAAAAGGAAAGATGTGGCCCACCATACCATACGCATGGCAAGAATTTGCCTAATTCAGAACTCAGCAAGATGCTGATCTATCAGAAACCAAGGGCAAAAGGACCCAAAGCAAATTCCTTCTGTGGCAGGAGTTGTAGCTTTCCAGGTCATCATTACAGGAGCCCAGTGTAGAACGTGGTCTTGACTGGTTTTGTCTTTGGATCTGGGCCTGGGCTGTGATGCTTCCTTAGTGAACAGGTGACTCATCTGTTCAAACCCTCTCTTTCACCTTCTGAAAAATAGAGACCAGGAAACTTCACTGGGAGACCTCCCTTCTTTACATACTGCGAGTTTCAGCAGCAACCACCTGTAGGGAGGTGTTCTGTGTATCCAGGGCTGAGCAGCGAACCAAAGAGACCCAATGTCTGCCCTGGCCATTCAGGACTCTGTCATTTCTTTCACTGTTGTGCTCAAATACCTAGGAAACAACCAAAGGAGGAAAGACTTTTGTTTTGCGTGGTTTCAGAGCAGTCAGTCCGTCGTGGTGGTGAATTCATGGAGGAGCAGAGCAGTTCCTAGTTTGGCAGCCAGGAAGCAGAGAAAGGAGATACATGAAGAAGCTAGGGCAAGGTACAGCCTTGAAGGACAGCGCCCCAGTGACGCCCTCATAGTATGAGATTAGGTCACAGCTCTCATGAGCCAGCTGTGCTTGGGGATGTTTTCACAGTATGCTGTACTAATCTAGGCATTTCTCAGTCCAATCAGCTTGATAGAATTAATTAATTAATCATCACAGGAGCAGCATGACAACAGGGAGCCCCATGTCCCAAGCCTGGGGTAGGAGAAGTTGGTATGGAACAGAACCAGAGCCCACAGCTGGCTCAGCCACACATGCACTCACAGGAATGTTCCTTCGAGTGTCTGATGGGAAGGACTAGGGAGCAGAAAGAGACAAGTGAATGTGGGAGGCATGGGAAGCCCTGGGAGTCCCTGAGCCCTGGAGAAGAAGCTCCCTGAGGTGCTGAGGCCTTCAGGCCTGGAGCATGTAGGAAGGTGCCTGGATTGTATCCTCAATACAAGAGGAGGCCCCTCTGGGCGGACTCTGAGCAGAGTGGTGTGGCCCCGTTCACACTTCATGCTGGCAGCTGCTGTTGCTGTCACTGTTGCCGGTTCCAGATGTGATCTCCCCGATGGCAGCCAGTCTTGGGCAGCAGGCAGCTCCCTCCCAGATGTCCTGGGGTGAATACAAAGACAGGTCTGCTGAGCCAGTTGCTTAGCTTACCCCCAGGAGCTGGGGGCAGGGAACACTTTTCTTCCGTGTTCTGCTGTCACCAGGAAAGTGAAGGGTCCCTTATCCACTTAGGTTAGATGGTGCTGCATAGGCCAGGAGCTGTGTGTGCAGTGTCAGAGACCACTTGTCTCACAATACAGAGACATCTGAGGTAGATCCAGTGTGGGGTGGCTGGGGACCCAAGAGATGGGTTAGAGAACAGAGATGTTACTCAGACTAGCAAACTAAACTCAAACCAGCACTCTGAATTGGGCCTAAATGGAGCTCACTCCCCATTGAGAAGTGAACTTTGAAGATACGTCTGTTTGCTTGGAGGTTGATACTTCCTTCAGCCAAAAAGTTAGAGTTGCTATGAAATAGAATTTTAGAGCTTTGGGTTTCTGTGATGTTGTAGGGATCATAGGGATGAGAAACTTTTTCTTCCCAGGGACCTTCTGTCTGTCTTGATAACATTTAGGAAGAGCCACCCCAAGAGTCCAGGCCACAGCACTCGTTAATCTTGCCTCTCCAGAGGCTGGTAGATCTGCCTGGCACAGGAAATGTAAGCTCCCTGGGGTCCCTGCAGTATAAATTTGCAAGGGGCTTCACTGATCAGGTTAAAGAGTCATGGTTAATTTCTACTTCATGTGATACTGTGTGGGTCTGTGGGTTTTGTCCTTTTAGGAATCATCTGGGAGGGAGGGCTTCAGGAATGGGTCCATCCCAAGGAAAAAATTGAGTTGCACCCAAGGCCTCGACTGGCCCCAGAGACCTTGTTCAGGATCAGTGGGCATCACTGTTTGGTTCCTCTCTCTTCTGCCAGAGGACGAACAGAGGGAAAAATCAGTCTCCCACCAAACGGTGCAGCAGCTGGTCCTGGAGAAGGAGCAAGCCTTGGCTGACCTGAACTCCGTAGAGAAGTCCCTGGCTGACCTTTTCAGGAGATATGAGAAGATGAAGGAGGTTCTGGAAGGCTTCCGCAAGGTGCATCTACAGAGCTGGAGTCTGGGTGGGGTGGAGAAGTGGCAGCCATGCAGGAGGGAGGGGCCCCGAGTGTGGAGGTGAGGTCCATCCTGAGCTGATGTGAGGAGGGCCTCTCCTGAGGCTGGGGCGTCAGATGTGGCCGTCTGGGGTGTTCTGCTGCACTCGTGGGTGTTTATTTCTGAAGTCTGACCCCGGCTCTGTCGTGTCAGAATGAGGAGGTGCTAAAGAAGTGTGCACAGGAGTACCTGTCCCGAGTGAAGAAGGAGGAGCAGAGGTACCAGGCCCTGAAGGTGCACGCAGAAGAGAAACTGGACAGGTAATGCAGCTTCTGCCCTGCAGACCGGAAGCTCCTGAGGCACCCAGGCACGACTTGGAAAGGGAGGCTAATCCTTATGACTCAGTAGAAGGCCACACTCAACCATCACCCACTGAAATAAGTGGAGCATTGTGTGGTAATGTCCAGGGCACCCAAAGCCCCTTGAGATTGTGACGGTTAGGGACTGTTCTTAGGGACTGTGTTCAAGCTGTAGTTAGCAGAACCGAAGCCAGACCCCTCTCTGTTCAGAGATGGGAGGAAGGAGGTATCCATGGTCATCTGCAGCCACCTACAGTGAAGAGTGATAATTTCTGATCCTCTTGTTCCACCAGAGCCAATGCTGAGATTGCCCAGGTTCGAGGCAAGGCCCAGCAGGAGCAGGCAGCCTACCAGGCCAGCCTGCGGAAAGAACAGCTGCGAGTAGACGCTCTGGAAAGAACGCTGGAGCAGAAGGTAAGGTGGTGAGCCAGGGTGCCCGTGGGTGTGAGGTCACCCATGTAAAGAGAGGCTAGGAGTGGGGCGCCAGGACAGAGCCACACCCATGTCACCCTCCAGTAGGTCAAGGTCTTCCTCTCTGTCCTTCCTGGAATAGGACCCTACATGATGTTTATTGATAGTTTTCATTCCTTTACACATCCATTCCCCAGATATGTGTTAAGTACCAGTCACACGCTGCATATTATCCTTGAACCTGTGCATCCGATGTGCTTACCAGAGAGTGGGTGGGCACCCATTATTTTCTGACAGAGGATGGGTGACTGTGTCAGGACTAGACTCAATCAAATGTTCCTCAACCCAGGTGCATGACCAGTAAGTAAACCTTCTGAGGTCACTCAGCCTGTGAGTGTTGGCCAGTGAATCTAGAACCAGGAGTGAGGATGGATTCCCTGGCTGGTCATCATAGCCCAGCTTCCTACCAGACCAGCCCTTCTCAGACATTCAGGACCTTGATGGGTGTTTGAGGGGGAACTTTGGTACTCTAGTAAGCAACAAGAGTCAGTGGGGCTTTCAGAGTCTCTGTCATCCCAGAAACACTCTACTGTTTCCGTTGTGGTCCAAAGTGGGCAGCATTTCTGGGCTGAACATCAGTAACCTCTGTCCTGGCAGATGCAGGCTGTCTCCCTTTAGATCTTGTCAGGGAAAGCCTGAGAATGAAGAAGCTCAGTTCTTCACCCACTACAGCATGCATGTAGCCCTGGTGAGCCTTGTACTTTGCTTTGCTTCCAATATTCCCTTTAGTTCTGAAAATATTTTAGATGAATGAATTTCCCTGACATTCAAGTGTGACACTAATCCTACCCCACTTCCTCTGGAAAATCATGTTTACATTCCTCATTTTCCTCTGAAATTAAATAAGGGTTACAGCTACCAGGCACTTAATACCAGGACCGTATTTTAAAAAGAGCTAGACTGTGCCAAATATGCCAGCTACGTTCAGCCACCTCTGTTTTCTGGGCACTGCTGATTGTTCTTAACAGTCACCATAGAGACAAAACACAGAACTGCAAGCCCAAACATTTGTTCACTCATTGATAATTATAGAATATCACTGTGAGGTTACTGCTGAGTCTGTATACATTTTTATAGACACGGAATGTTCAGTTAGAATAAAGACCACATTCCCCAATCATTTTGGTGTCAGGCAGTTGCCAGTGTTTGCACTCAAGAACTGTAGCAGTCCGCTTGAGACTTTGTTTAAAGTGTATCACAGTGTTAGTTTGTGTAGCAGGAAGCAGGACGACGGATGTTTCCAAGGCTCCCGGCCCATTCAGAACACTGCCTTTGCAAGTGAAGGTGATGCCGTGTTTTCTGGCAGGTGAAAATAAATTGGGTTGGAAAGTTTTGGATAACAGGAAAGATCAAAATGTATCTGCAAATGTAGTTTTATTTTGAATTAAACCTCCAGAGGAATTAATCAAGTGTGTGTTCACCTCTGAAGGACCCTAAGCGACAGTCAAGGAACGGGACTTGATTTAAAGAGATTCAGAAGCACAATTCACCAAGGGGAGGTCTTATGTAAAGGAAGATGTCTGGTGTTTCACACAGTCCCTCATGCAGTCAGCTGACTCCATGATTGGGTGTGTTCAGTGGCGGCTGATGGTGCTGGGCTAGAGCTCGGGGAACCTCCAGTCATCCGTCTCCAAGGGACTGGTATGTGTCTGCCACGAATTGATACACATTAAGTTTAGTAGGCATGAAATCAAAGCTGGGTAGTTTCCAGGGCAACTTGAATTTGTGCCCCAGGCTGGCCAGGACTATCTGCCTGACTCTGGCTCTGTTATCTTTTTTTAATTAAAAAAATTTTTTTTTTAATTTTGTGTGTGTGTTGCCCACCTGTATGTAAGTGCACCTGTGCTGTGCAGTGCCCATGAAAGCCAGAAGAGGCCATCAAATTCCTTGGAACTGGAGTTATGAATGGTTTTTAGCCACCATGTGGGTGCTAGAAATCGAACCTGGGTCCTCTGCAAGAGCATCCTGTGCTCTTAACCACTGAGCCATCTCTCCAGACCCCTGGCTGTGTGATCTTATATACAATGCTTAACCTCTTTGAACCTCAATTTCCTCACTGAAAAGTGGAGCGATGGTGGCTTCCTTTAAAGGACTAGCTCTGGGATGTCTTTAGCTTTGTGATTGGCACATGGATGGTACTCCAACGAGATCACTGCTTGGGCCCAGTAGGGGGCAGTAGCGTTGGTGGGAGTAACTTTAGGGTTAGTGGTCAGGGATTCATCCCATTCTGAGCGTTGTCTTCTACTGTGTGTTTCTGCATCTGTGTGGGTAGGATCTCAGACTACATTCTACGCAGGAAGTGCACCATGAGCAGGCTGCTGCTAAGACTGCTTTCCCTCTATGACAAAGCAGGTTCCTCCACTGCATGGGGTAGCGATGTGGGGGCACCCGAGTCCTACTTCAGGGCGCCGTGTCTCTTAGGAGGTCCCAAGGTTTCTGAGAAAGACTCTCAGTACATCTTGTGGGAAAGGCTGTGGTAGAAACTGTCTACAGAATGTACCTGGGATGCAGGTCTTCCGTCATTGTGGCGGCCACATGTACAGTGAAACAAAGGCAGTCTTAGCAGCTAAGCCACACATCTGCTGGACAACCCCTCCCCTCTTCTAACTAGATGGGAACTAGTGTCCAATCTTCTGTGCTAGACAAACGTGGGCCGCCCTTGACTGGGCCTCAGGAATGGGCAGGGCATGGCTCCTGGATGAGAGGGACCCTTTAAACTTGACTTGCATCTGCCTTGCCTCCTCTAGGACTCCCATATCGACAGCACCACATTTGAGGCATCTTCTGGATAATACTAGCATTTCCCACACAAATAGAGCTCCTAAGTCCTCCTGTGCTTTTGTAAGGAAAGCCAAAAGAGGAGCTCAGTCCAGATCACTTGTCTGCCACCGCCCACCCCACCCCCCACACCCCGGGGTTGTGAGCATGCGACCCAGATCACTTGTCTCTGCCTTCCCAGTGCTGGGATTGCAAGTGTATGCCACCACACCAGCTTCTTGTTTATTTTTATTTTTTTCATATTGGTTTCTGAGGATCAAGCTCCGGTTCTGGGACTGACAGAGCAGGCACGTTAACCACCTGGCATCTCCCCCACCTCCTGACTGACTTGATTTCAAACCTCAGGAACATCTCTCTTACTTTTATTTTCAGAATAAAGAGATAGAAGAACTCACCAAGATTTGTGACGAACTGATTGCCAAAATGGGGAAAAGCTAACTTTGAACCAAAAGCTTGGACTTGACCGTTGCGTGCAATATGACCGTCGGCACACTGCTGTCCTTCCGGTTCCATGGACAGGTTCTGTTTTCACTTTTTGTATGCACTACTGTGTCTCCTTTCTAAATAAAGTTGATTTGATTGTATGCAGTGCTGAGGAGGCCTATTGGGATTTCTTGCTATCGTTTGCATTTTCTTAGTATGATTCATAGCGAGTTGACCTCACAGTTCCTGTATCAGGGAGATTGTCTGATCCTCTAATGAAAGACAAATTGCTGACCTTGGCCTTGCCCTTTGGACAGGAATCCCCCAGGGTGAGCAGCTTCTGATTTAATATGAACGTGCACAGCCTGCATAGGGACTCTTGCCTTAAGGAGTGTACACTTGATCTGCATTTGCTGATTTGTTTAAAAAATGCATGTTTCAAATAAAATTCTCTATTGTAAATAAAATTTTTTCTTTGGGTCTTGGCAGTGAGCATGGCTGTGGTTTCTTTGCCAAAAGGGCTGAGTCTTTTCTTGCCTCCGTTAAAGCATATCAGATTTGGCCTTTTGCTCTGTGTCTAGACTCCGTTTTCTTGTCCATCAATTTAAATAACGTTTCCTTCATTATTGGGACTGGGTTTGTAAGAGGAATCTAATGAGAAATATTGATTGCCATTGTAAATAATTAAGTGGATATTAGCTTAGTTTTTTTTTTTTTCCACAAAGCCAGTTGTTAGGGTGCAAAACGTTTCCTTTGATTGATGTGAAGTAGCAAGCTGTCACTCTGTCTGTCCCATCCTTTGGTGTGTGAGCAGCCCTGAACCACTGCCCGTCCTTCGCAGGGGGTTAGGAGGGGGCGAGGGACTCTCAATGGGAGGCAGGAAATTAGCCACTTATCAACACTCACTTGGCTTCCCTCACTGGCCCCAGCCTGCAAGAGATCAGGGTGAAGGGGAGGGTGAGGAACCCTGGAGATGGAGGGCGCACTGGTATCCTGGGGCAGCGGTCACACCGCACATGTGGCAGCTGGAACAGCAGAGTTCACAGTCAAGGTGTGGATGTGGTCCCCGGGCTCAGAGGGGAGTCTGCTCCATCGCCCTCTCCCAGCTTGCCGCACCCTTGCTGTCTCCACCGCTGTCTCCACGTGCTCTTCTCAGTCTTCTGTGTTTCTGGATCTCAAACCTCTGTTACATCTCCCCCCACCCAGGTTCTGAGGGTTAAACATAGAGTGCCTCACATACGAGGTACATGCTCTGCCGCTGAGCTATATCTCCCGCCCTGTTTTTATTTCTTATTCTGAGACAGGATGATGACAATCTTGCTCAAACTGGCCTTGAATTCACTCTGTTGTCTAGGCAGCCCTTAAATTAGCAATCCTCCTGCCTCAGCCTCCCAAGAAGCAGGGGATACAGGTCTGTGCCACCACATCCAACTCTTCTATTTAAAAAAAATTTTTTTTTTTACATATATGAGTGTATTGCCTGCACGTAGATAGGTGCACTCATGTCATGAGGGGGTCAGGAGAGGGTGTTGGATCCCTTGGAACTGGAGTTACGAATGGTTGTTAGCTGCCATGAGGGTGCTGGGAATCAAACCCAGGTCCTCTTCACAGCTGACCCATCTCTCCAGCCCCTCTCTTTTCTTATAGGAACGTCATCATTGTATTTAGAGCCTACCACAAGTTCAGGATGATCTTGTCTCAAGATCCACTATTTTATCTGCAAAGGCCATTTGTACACATAGTCATTTTCACAGAGTAGGGATTAAGACACAGATGTATCTTTAAAAAAATTTCTATTAGTGTGTGTGTATGTGTGTGTGTGTGTGTGTGTGTGTGTGTGTATGCAAGAGTGCTTATTGAGATCAGAAGACAAATGCCGTGGTACACATGTAGAGGTCAGAGAATGATTAACTAGAGCCAGTTCTCTCCATCCACCATGTGGGACCTGGTAATTGAACTCAGGTCATCAGGCTTGGCTGTAAACACCCTGACACACTGAGCCATCTTGCTGGTCCTAGATAGATCTTTTGAATTTGTGGTGTGGCTGCGAGTGAAAAGCAGACCTGAGCCCCTGGGTCTCCGATTACTTGTCCCTCTTCCTGCCCCAGACACAGTGGCCTTGTGCCACTTACTTTACAGGCACCCTCCTCCTAACAGGACAGGTTCTAGGCAGCCTCAGCTGTGGGAGACATAGGGTGGGGTCTCTAAGGTGACTTACAAGGTAGATGAAGTTGGACCATCAGATCAGCATCAAGGAGAAAGGGGACAGACGTGCCATTGCTGTCCGCTGGCTCTGTGGTGATGCGCAGTGTCCTCGTAACTTATCTCACCTGACAGGCACCTGAGCCCGGGCCGGGGCTGCCCCCTCCCCTGCCCAGCGTCCACTGCCTGGTCCAGCTGGGACCCCTGTCCTGGGTCCTCACTCACTCTGGCCTGACCACGCCCTCTTTCCTTGCCCTGGATTCCCACCTGGGCTGCCTTCTCTTTATTTTCATCATTCAAGTAAAACATTTGCATTCCTAAAAAGATTAGAAATATAGGTAAAGCAAAAATATTTATATTTCCAAATCTAGAAACTACCGGTAACTTTGTTTCGTTAATGCACTTTTTTTTTTTGGCCTATGAAATGTCAGTTTCTTTAACTCTGCTACTTTTTAAGAATCTGTTTTCTCATGGGTGTTGAGCTGTGATCCAGCCTCTTCTCCCTTTCTTTTTTCACCTAGTGCTGTAGCCTGACCACCATATTATGGCAAACTTTTTTTATTTAGTAAGATTATGAAAATATAAAATAAAAATTAATGAGACATCATCAAAACAGCTGCCATCTTCATCTCAGGCGATTACAGGGTGTTGTTCAGTTCACAGAAGGATATTTTCAAGCTTCATCAGAGATGACTGAAGATGGGAACTGTCTTGTCCCATGTATAAGCATGGACATGAGCCTGCTGACAACTTCATGGGGTCTGTGGTCCCACGCTGGACAGCAAGGTTAGTGGCTGTTGATTGTACTTTCAAAAGACACCTTAGGGAATGTGTTAAGTACACAAGAAAGACCGTAGATAGGAAGCAAATCTAACAGTCTTACATTCTGTTTTGTTCTTTAAAATGAGTTATGTACAAGGAAATTCCATGTTTTATAGATGAGCAAAAAACTTCCCCAGGTCAACTTCTTCCTTCTCCTGGCCTCGTCCTTTTCTGAGCCGGAGCCTCCTCTCCTTGCTACATCAGATTTCTCAGTAACTCAGTGGGCACAGAAGTTGATGGGGAAGCTGCCGGGTGACCCTTGTGTTCTTCCAGACAAGCGTGCACAGAGTCTGATGGTTTCAATGTCAAATGTTCCCTGCAGTCTCCTGTGTTAAATGCTTGATTCCCAGATATTGGTACTATTTTGGGAGATTCTGGAAACTTTAGGAGGTGGAGCCTACCTGTGGGTGTCCAGGAGCACCACTTTGAAGGTGTACCCGGGCCTGCCCCCGACCCCCAACACACTCCCACTGCCTTGATGTACCTCACAGGTCCAGAAACAGTGGGATGGGCTGTGATAGGCTGAAAGCTCTGAGTCATGAGCCAGAATAAACCCTTTATCTCTGTTTAGTTTGTCAGGTGTTTTAGTCACAAAAACAAGAAACCTGAGGGAAAGAATGCTTTGTGTCTCCTTGGGTCTGAGACTCTTCTGCCTGAAATCATCTACTTCTCAGGGACTCAGTGCCTGTCAAGTCTCACTGGTTCCAGCACTCTGTAGAGTTCAGTAGACTGCAATTGATGGCAAATTTTATCACAATAGAGGAATTTGCCTTTTTGCCAGGCCACATAGCATTCGATAGCCCCAAAAGAAGCTTAGCCAACCCTCCTGGGGATGGTGGCACTTATACTGTGTCAGTGTTTGGTTGTCCTCTGTGCTGTGCCCTTACGTACAGATAAGAACATACTCCAGGCCAAATTCTTCTTTCATTATTATTTTCATTTTGTGTATGAATGTATTGTCTGCATGTGTGTAAATGTACCCATGTTGTGCAATGCCTGCAGAAGTCAGAGGAGGTTGTCAGGTCCCCAGGAACTGGAGTTACAGACAGTTGTTAGCTGCCATGTGGGTGCTGGGATTCGAACCCAGGTCTTCTGCAAGAACAGCTAGTGCTCTTAACTGCTGACCTATCAAGCCCCTCGGGCCAAATTCTTAAGAGTGGCTCCCCTTTGTTCCAGTTGTCTGTGTGCTTCAACCTCTCGCTTCTTAAACTGTGGGTCATGATTCCACGTGGGTTCCCAAAAGTCATTGAGGGGGTCATGAAAAATTTGACAATAGTGAAAGGTTTCTGAATGTGCAATGGTTGGAAATGAGTTGAAAATCAAATGCATCATGGATCCAGTGTGTTTCTGTCAGTGCTTGCCTTGTCAGTGTGTAGCATCATACACCTGTGTGGTGTCACTCGCCTGCATGGCATCACACCCCCATCACTGCAGCCTTGGTTCGGAAACAGCACAAACTCTTTGCACTGTGCATGCTGTTATACCACACAGTGCCAACAAACACTGCCTGGAAACCTTTGCTTCTGTTCATGATTATCGAATGTGATGTGTGCCATGTTTTTACTATAAATAGAAAGCTTTCTGCTGTTGTGGAAACATGAGAGTTTCATTATGGAAAATAAAGACTTTTAACATTTTCCTACCATTGGTTACCAGCCATACAAGTTGCAAATGAGTGTGTTTTTGAGTTGTATTGTTAGAATGTTTGATTTCAACAGTTGTTGTTTGAGGGCTGGTGAGATGGCTCAGCAAGTAAAGGCACTTGCTGCCAAGCCTGACGACCTGAGTTTGGTCCCTGGTACCCACATAGGAGAAGGCAAGAACCAACTCCTGCAACTTGTCCTCTGATCTCCAAACATGCACCTTGGTGTGCACATACATGTGTATACACATTCTGAATAAAAATGTAAAATAAGTAAATAAAAATTGCTCTTTGGGCGGGCTTCTGTGCTGGAGAGCTTTAGTGTCAACTTGACACACCTGGGCTGAGGGAGTCTCAGCTGGGGAATTGCCTCCATTGGACTGGTCTGTGACCATGTCTATGGGGTATTTTCTTGATCATTGAGTGCTGCTGGGGAGGGGGGCAGTCCACTGTGGGCAGTGCCATCCCTGGGCAGGTCATCCTGTATTGAATAAGAGAGCAAGCTGAGCATGGGCCAGGGGAGCAAGCTGAGCATGGGCCAGGAGAGCAAGCTGAGCATGGGCCAGGAGAGCAAGCTGAGCATGGGCCAGGGGAGCAAGCTGAGCATGGGCCAGGGGAGCAAGCCAGTAAGCAGCCTCCTCCATGGCCTGTGCTTCAACTCCTGCCTCCAGGTTGTTGCCCTGAGTTCCTGCCTTGGGTTCCCTGATGAACTGTGTGACCAGGGAGATGTAAGCAAAATAAATCTTTCCCCCTCCAAGTTGGTATCTGTCCGAGTGTTTTGTCACAGTAATTGAAACAAACAAAGAGCATCTTAAAACTTAACTAAATGAATTTTGGCTTGGGATTAGGACAGAATTTCCAGCAATTTCTGCAATGGGCCTAAACATTCTTGTCATTTTATATGTATGTTTATGCCAAGTTGTGTTCTAAGCATTGCTGATTTTAAAGTTCAAACATTGAGCGACACTGAGAACCACTGAAGACACTCTGCACCCTGCAGTTTCAGTAATTCAGCCCAGATTTATTCTTTCTGTGAAAATAAGAAAACACACCTATCTCATTAGTATGCAAACTTGCTTTTGTCCTTAATAAATGGTAAACTACTTATACCAAAGATTTGTTTTAAAATAAAACTTCTTTACAATTTATTATCAGTAAATGTCTTATTTGTATATCAATTTATATACCTATACTCACAGGGTTAGGCAAAAATTTCCCAGGCTAAAGAGTGTCAAATATGGAAAGAAAAAGTTTAGAATTCCTCTAAGCCAGCACCACCAGGAACACTGGGCAGTGAGGACTGAGGGTTATCCTGGTTGCAGTGAGGAGGTTGTCCACCAGGTGGGGGTGTCTACCCTGGGGAGGTGCAAAGGCATTTAAGAAAAGTCTCAGAAGGCAGGATTGGGGCTTGGGTTAGTAGGCTCTGGATTCTGGAAAGGGCTTTATGGACTGGCTTTTGCCCCAGATTGGATGCAGCAGAGCTGAAGAGGAGAGATTTCAGAGGTCAGGTCTTACTGAGTGGAGGAAGAAAAGTCTAGAGGAAGCAGAGCTGCCATTAGGCAAAAAGCCAGGACAGAAGAGCACCTGGCCTCTGCTGTGATTCAGATCAAGTTCTAGCTTTGTGTTCAGGCATCTTAGAGAGTGGGCTTGGGTTTTCTTGATCTGCCACAATCCGAGAAGCCTGTCTAAACCTGATGTCCTGTAACGCTGTTCAGGGCTGAGGTCCAGCCAGAGAGCTGGGTCAGCTTTAGGCTCATGACCAGCCATGAGCACCAAGTTGGCTCCAGGATTCAGGGCCCCTTTGTTGATTCTCAGGGGAGATGATGCAGTTTCCCCAGAGCAGTCAAGAGTACACCTTGAGGATAATATACTTGGGTTTTGTCTGTCTGTTTTTGAGAGACAGTCATGTAGCCCAGGGTGGACTCAAACCCAATATGTAACCAAGGATGACCTCTGGATTCTCCAGTCCCCACTTTCCAAGTGCTGGGATTATAGGTATGCACTGCCACACCGTATTTTACACAGTACTGGAGATAAACCCAGAGCTTCGTAGACTACATCAGAAGTGACTGTCACCAGCCTCCTCCTCCAGCAGTACCCACCTGGTGACTAGTCAGACTAGGCCACCTTCTGGGAGATCCGGTGTGATCTAGACAGGTCATTTACCTCTCTCTGTGCCCAAGTCTTCATGGCTCTACTTACCCATAGGGCTGTTGGGAAGAAGACAGGCACGTGCCCCCTGCCCAGAGCCTTGCCGGAAGCTACTAGATGCTCTGCATCTCAGGAACCTCAGGACCAGCTCAGCTGAAATCCTAAGCTTGAGGGTTCTCAACTCAGCATTTTCCTGGGTTCTCCCTCCCTCCCTTCCTTCCTTCCTTTCTTCCATCCTGAACTCCAACATTTATTTATTTTCTATTTTTCTAACATTGCCATAGTTTTTTATTGTTATTATGGTCTTTAAAAGTAAGTAACAGTTTCTGTTATCCACTCTTGAATGTTTGGAACAATATGATTACATGCAAGTTATGCAACAGATTTCTTGGCCTTTCTCCTCCTGTATCTCTGTACTCTGAACCACAGCTCTCTTCCCCCACCCCTAGGTCCCTGGCAGCCCCCGCTTTCTGAACCTGAAGATTCACTTCCTTTTTTCTTCAAGGTTCATGTCCCCATGTAAGTTCTCTGCCACTTTCTGCTTCTCCCCTCCCTCCAGAACTCTCACAGCGTATACACTGAGGACTCTAGGGGTGGGCCAAAGGTTCTGGATCCCTGAGCTTAGAAGCCACAGAAAGTGATGGACATAGCCAAAGCCAAGGGTCCTGCTCAGGGGCAGCCAGGACTGTGGTACCCTGGGACACTTCCCCAGAGTGGCCACTAGGAGGAGCCCAGGGCCTTCTCTTAGCCAGTAGCCCCAGGGTTGGTGCCTAGCAGGCAGGGGAATGTCAAGATGGTTCAGGGCTCTATATTTCAAATGCGTAGTTAAAATCATACATGAGGTCCTCCACTCCAGGGACAATCAATTATGAGGGGAGAATCTGGGGTGACAGGGAAGAAGCACTGTGGAGAGAGCAGAGCTGTCCTTTAGTACTTCTGCTACGGTACCTTCTTACACACACACACACACACACACATACACACCCCACCGTGTAACACCAGCCCACTATGAATCCATCATTCCATCATCACTCCATCACACCACCAGTCCACTTCATCACTGTACCAATCACACCATCACTCCATAGCATCTTCACACCTTCGTCTTGGCACTGGCAAGGAGGGAAGCAGCAGACCCCGATCAGAGAGCACTGTGTGTGTGGCTTCTGCCATTGCCCTGCAGAGGAACACAGGCTTATTGGCCCTGCACCTTGAGACATTAAAGTTCATCACAGCAGCTGGTCACACTAACCACCACCCACGTCCATGTCAAGAACCGAAGTGTCAGCATTAGCAATCACACACAGGAGTGCAGAAGACAGGTCTCCAGCACATGAGTGAATAACTCAGGTGGGGAATGTGAGCCCAGTAAGACCACGTGTCTTCAAACTGTGTACGCACATGCACAAAGTATTTACATAATATTAATGGCAGCTAACTTTGGTCATGAAATTCACATTACTTCTATCGTTAAAATATTTTGGCAGCTGGGCTTCGTAGCACATTCCTAGAGTCCCAGTACTTGGGAGGTAGAAGCAGATGGCTGCAAGGGCCAGGCTAGCCTATGTAGTGAGTTTAAAGCCAACTGGGGCTGTTTGGTAAGACCTTTCCTTATTTCAAATACCTTCCCTCCAAATTTTCCCGCCTCTGAATTTGTCTCAACAAGTGCTCTGCATTTATAAAAGAAAAATAATTCCAACAATACATTGTTTTCCAAGTGTAGACAAGGCCCACAGCAGGTCAGAACAGGCTCTTCCCCAACTCCTGTAAGTCCTGCAGCATCCATCAGAAGCCTGCTTCCTGCCTGACTTCACACCCAAGAAGTGTGGCCAGGCGCTGAGCTGGGACTCCTGATCCCCTCCTGTTGAACAAAGGGAGGGTCTGTCTCCTTCTGTCATCAAATTCTCTCGCCTACCAGCGTCCCTCCTTACCCTCCTGGCCTGTCCTGAGGAGCTAGGTTGAACGAGAAGGGACAGTTGATTCTTCGGGCCCTGAGTCTAATCTGGGTTTCTTCTAATTCTATACTTCTACTAAGCACAAAGCCTTGAGCATCAGCTGCCCTCCAGCTGAGTGACAGCTGACAGGATCAGTTGTAAGCTACCATGAGCCCCCTCCCTCTCCATTCTCAACCTCCGACCCCAGGGACACCCTCTGTGGTGGTTTGAATGAGAACGTCCCCCATGGGCTCCAAGTACTCAGACATTCTGTCCCCAGTTGGTGGTGCTGTTTTGGGAAGTCTTAGAAGGTGTGGCCATGCTGGAGGAAGTACGTCACTGGGGGCGGGCTTAGAGAAGCCTTGCTGGATCTCCAGTCACTCTCTGCTTCCTGTGCCTGCTCGAGGATGTGAGCGCTTAGCTTCTGTGTCTATTCCAGCCACCTCTGCTGCCATTCCCCACCCCTCTGCCATGATGGACTCTTGCCCCTTTGGAACCGTAAGCTAAAAAAACTCTTTTTTATAAGTTCCCTTGACCAGTGTTTTTATCACAATAGAAAAGTGACTAATTCTCCCCCAGAAAAAATGCATCCCCAAGGGTCACCCAATCAGGTAAAAATACACTGATACACACAAAAACACGAATGTGATTATAAACATGCACCTCGCAGCTGAGCTCAGACACATGCATGCACATGCATGTACATATGCACATACATGGACAGGCATAGATTCACATGTAGTGCTCATCTGCTTGCAAAAGCAGAGCAGGGGTTGTGTATCCAAGTCACCAGTTCTGATGAGGTTTTTGAGCGCTTTCTAAAGGCTATGATTAATTGGGCTCTTGGGGTACAGAGATGGGTGAAACTACACACAGAACCCTCCTCGGTCACCAACTGCTCTGCAAGAGAGCAGGAGAATGTGGGCAGAATCCAGGGAGTCGGGGCTGAGGGAGCAGAAGAACGCACCAAGGTACGTAGTGCTGTATATTTTCTAGAACAGTTGTAAGTAGAAGAGTATCCACAGGGGCTGGAGAGAGGGCTCAGCGGTTAAGAGAACTGGCTGCTCTTGCAGAAGACCCAGGTTTGAGTCCCAGCACCTAACAGCTTACTAACAACTGTCCATAAGTTCAGTTCCAGGGGAATCCAACGCTGTCTTCTGACCAGAACTGCATGATACAGGTACACTTAAATACAAGCAGGCAATACACTCACACTCATAAAATAAAATTAATAAATAAAAAATATTTTTTTTTGGTCTTTTTGAGACAGGATCTCCCTGTAGCTCTAGCTGGCCTACCACTCACTATGTAGACCAGGCTGACCTTGAACTCACAGAGATCTGTCTGCCTCTACCTCCTGAGTGCTGGGACTAAAGGCATGTGCCACCACACCAGGCAAAAATAAAGTATTTTTAAAAGAAGAATATCCTTCCTGCTCTACTTCATAATTTATCTGACTCAGGAAAGTCTGTGAATGAAGTCAGTCCTTGGCCCCAGCGCTGTCCAATTGATTTCAAGTTCCTGTTGCTATGACAGGAGCTCTCTCTGGTTCCTGTGGCTAGTGCTCTAGACTTATCAAGGACTGAGGTTCCAAGAGAGCATGGCTGTGGTAGTTCTACCTTCTCCGCAGACCATGGTCACAGTTAAGGTCATGGCCTTCCTCTCTGGCCCCTGGCAGGAAGGACCTTTGGGCAGTTCTTAGAGAGGGCTAAATCTACTCACTCATTAACCAAGTAACTCATTAGACATAGTTTTCAATAATGTAAAATGTAAAATGTGATCTTTATTGAAATATTTTTGTCAAAGTATTTCTGGATATAGAAAGTCAGAATCAGAGCACACTTGAATATCAAACTGGGTAGGGAGGGGCTAGAAGTCTTGCAGTTGAATGTTTTCTTTTGCCAACAGTGCCTAAGGATGTGAGGATTGATCCTCACAGAGGCCCTATTAGAGATATTAAGGACATGAACATGGTCCCCTGAGGAACACGCACCATGTCTGCATAGGGAGGCGCACATGGCAGCCATTATTCTCAGTGAGAAGCTGTCACTCCCAATCTGTCTCATGCTCCAGTGAGAACCCTTAGCAGAGAGTCGGAACTTTGGCCTGAGCTAACACACCAGAACCCAGAACAGGAGGTGCTTGGAATCTGAGTGCTGTTGCCGTGGTGCCCACAACGACCCCACGAAACCGAAGGCAGGCTCCCCGACTGAAGCACTTCGGCCCTTAGGGACAAAGGGTGAGCCCCAGATGTCATGAGAGCTTCTGAAATTCCAGCTCAGAAGGTGACCAGTCTTCAGCTCTCCTGTAATTCAGATACCAGTGCAACGAACGATCCTCCGGTCCATCCTCTGGGAGCGCTCGCTGTGGGCAGCAGGGCTTCAGAACCGTAAGTGGGACTGGTGCTTCACCCGCATTAGAGACCAAGGGAGCATCTAGCACAGGGGCTAAATGTGCTTTGCTCCATCAGAGCAGGGAGGCTCTTCAGGGATTCCTGGCCGGGGAGCTGTGGGATCTGGGAGCAGAGGGTCTGACACTGGCAGCAGGACTTAGGAAGCAGCAATTAAAAGCCACTCAGGACACACAGCCTAGCGAGATACAGACAATAAAAACACGTTTCAGTGACACTGAGCTGCCTCTGGGGTTCAAGGTCAGCTAGTTAGAGTCTTGAGTATGGAGTCAAAGGAGGCAAGAGCTAGGCAGCTCAGGGTGAGCTCCAGCCGCCTCTGAACTGGAGGGAGCCGGGGTGTGGAGGGTCCTGGCCAGGTGTGCTTAGTCCAGAGCTGACCAGCACTGCCGTGCCCACATGGAGCCCTCTTCTCTCTGCCCAGATTACTCCAGGCCACACTGAAGACTCAGTGCACATCTAGGGAGCGAGATGTAGGCAGGTGTTTTAAGCTGGGGAGTTGAGGGTCATTCTGACCTCGGTGGGGAAAATGGGTTAGAGAAGCAACTATGAATTCCCTTGGAGTGGGGCAGACCTTCTCGTGCAAGGTGGCAACCCAGTCAGAGAGGAAAACAAGTTAGTAATGTATGTATATGTCCTTGCATGTGGTGTGAGCGTGTGTATGGGTGATGTGTCTGTGTGGCCTGTGTGTATGTGTACCTGCGTGCATATGTGTCTGTATGAATGGGGGGGATGTGTGTGTATTTATATGTGTGGGAGTGTGTCTGAATGTGTGTGTATATGTATGTTTGTACTTGTATGAGTGTGTAGGTGTGTGTGATGTATGCGTATTGTATGTGAGTGTATCTGGGTGTATATGTGTGGGGTGTATATATGTGGGGTGTGTGTATGTGGGGTGTGGGGATGTGTGCATATGGGAGGGGTGTGTGTATGTGGGGGGATGAGGTGGGGGAACGTGTATATGTGGTGCTAGGGCTGCAACCCAGAGCCTTGCACTTGAAGAACCCCCTGCATTTACACTCCTGCCCAGGTTGATTTGAGACACAAGTTTGGGGCTTGGTGTTTTTTTTATATTTCATTATTTTATTTTATGTGTGGGAGTGTATTGTCTGCAAATGTGAAAATGCACCTATGTTGTGCAATGCCCATGGAGGACAGAAAAGGGCATCAGAGTCCCTGGACCTGGAGTTATAGATGGTTGTTGGCCACCATGTGGATGCTGAGATTTGAACCCAGGTCTTCTGTAAGAACAGCCAGTACTCTTAACCACTGAGCCATCTCTCTGGCTCCGATATACAAGTCTTTAAATGAAAGATAGTCAAACACCTGTGAGAGATTTCATCCTTTCTATCAAACAGACTTAGCAGTTGTTTCTACTAATGTCCACCTCCTGCAATTTCTTTGTTAAGAAATGAGTGTTTGTTCAGCAGGATGTAATCTTGGACTGTCCCCATACCCAGTGCTCCAACCCATTGTCACAGTTTCCTGGACTGGTTAGTGTCAACCCCTTCTCCCTGAACCCTTCTCTTCTTTCGAGCCATTTTTCAAACTAGCCAGTACAGAGTGTGTGCAGACTGAGTATAGACTGTGAGTTTGAACCCCAGTCAAGGAGGCCAAGTGTGCTTGCTGTCCAAGTTTTGGTGGTTTGGCACCATTCTGCACAGAAGTAAAGTTTGCCTTGCTGGGATACTTGAATTTGAGTGGTAGGCTCTTGATTCGGGGCATCGATCTTTTCTCTAACACGCACATAATGTATTTCCCATACCCAATTAAGTAACTTGTGAAACATAAACAGAGGGAAAGCAAATGCTAGGCTGAGAAGAAGCTACACAGCTACAAGACAGAGGAATGCTTCAGGGTCCCAGTGTTCTGCATAGACAGAGCCTTAGCCAAGCTCAGGACCACAGCAGCCCAGTGGGAAATGCAAAAGCCAATGACTGGGCAATTTTAAGGAAATAATGATAATTATATAAAAGAGTGCTCAGCCTTTCTGGTGGCCAGGGAAGTTCAAATTAGAACAGTCTGAAGCCATCTGTCACCAGATTAGCAAAAATACACATACTGATAAGCCTAATACTTAAAAACTGATGCTGGGCACAAAAATCACCGTGACTTTTGGGAAGGTGAGTAGGTATATCCCTGACATAACCCCATCTGAAGAAACTTTTTTAAAAAAACTTATTTTTATTTTGTGTGTATTAGTGCATTGTCTGCATGTGTGTAAATGCACCCAAGTAGTGCAATGCCCGTGAAGGTCAGAAGATGATGTTGGATTCCTCTAGAACTGAAGTTACAGACAGTTGTTAACTAACATGTGGGTGTTAGGAACTGAACCCGAGTCCTCTGCAAGAACAGTCAGTGCTCTTTATCACTGAGCCATCCGTGTGTGTGTGTGTGTGTGTGTGTGTGTGTGTAGCTCTCATTGTTTATAGGAATAGGGCACAGGAAACAGCTGGAATGACTGGTAGAGAATATTCTAATAAATAACAGTGCTCACACTGTATGAAGTACCATATAACTCTTGTCAAATTTTTCTTTGGCTGCTGTGTTTCTATTAGTTCACCGTCTACAATGTGCATATGTTACTTTTCCAATTTTTACAAAATCTAGTTAATTTAAAAGGAAAAGGAAATTCCGTCTGCTCACATGGAATAGAAATTCCACAAGGCAGGGATCATGTCCCTTTCACCCTTTCCTTTATCTCAGAAACAACAACCCTCCTTTGCATGTGGCCCAGGTGGTCCTGAATGAATGAATGGCCTCTTCCCTCTGCCCTGGCTATAATTCAGGTGAAGCACTATCTGGCAAGCTCAGTGTAGCCGAGAAGCTTGATCAGTAAGTGTTGTAAACTTTACTGGCTTTACTTGCTTACCGGCCCTTCTCCTCCTCAACGCTGCTCTGGGGAATGACTGAGCCCCCACTATACAAAGTCTAGTTGGGAGAGTTCCTCAGGCATTTGAGTTAGGCCAGTGGGGCTCACTTGTCAAGAATTTGACTTGAAGAGAAACACATGGAGACTGACCGTGAGCAGCAGATTCATCCTAGTGGCAACATCTGATAGAGACAGCCGTTGGTGTTTATACTCCCATCCCAGGGGCGGCTTCCAGGCTTCCCCCAAAGAATGTTCAGCAGGTCTCCTGGGAGTCTGTGAGTGCCATCAGCAACTTTCAATCCATCCTACCCTCCTCTCCCTCCATAACTTTGTTTGCATACAATTAATCACATTATTTTCTTTTGCCTGCAACCAAATTATCCTAATTATGTTTAGAAATGGCTGGAGAATTCTTGTTAATCCTCATTTGTGGCCTGTAAGTCAAGGTAACTATCAATCCACTGGGTCAGATATGGCCCTGGCTCTACCTGTTGTTGAGGCCTAATTGACCAGTCCCCTAGTCCAAAAGAGGAATTACACAGTCAATCCACTTGCAGCTCCCATCCCCTTGACAAGTGTGAAGGGCTGTGGGCTCTCTCCTGCGCTGCTCTGGGTTGCTTCTTCAGCACAGTGGCAGAAAGCTGTTCACTACTGAGCCTTTTAATACAGGACCGGGACAGGTAGGGCCAGAGCTCTCATGCAGCATGTACCAGGCCCTCCATTGACCCCGGTACCACAAAATAAACAAACGGACAAAACCCCACAGAAAATCTAGATAATCCCTTGATTTGATGAATGACCCACATTTGAGGCTTTCTCTTATTTATTTATTTATTTATTTATGTACTTATTTATTTATTTTGTGGCCACATTGGGATTCTTCAGGCCAGTCTCCTCTGCAATGTTTTGAAGAGACCCTCTGAAGACACTGAAAGGTAAACTTCGGCTCTTTTGTCTTCCAGTTGCTCATCTCTCCTGCTGTGCTAGGTCCAGTGTCATTCGTGAAAATGTTGAGTCCGGTAAGCAGATTCGATTCACAAGAAGGTAGATGATGGCTGGGCTCGGGTCAAAAAAAAAAAAACCCACAATTCTCACCTCCAAGGAGAAGAGATGATTTAATTCTAGAGTCAGATATGAGTGGCCAGGGCCCCAAATTCCATGTTCCAACATGGTAACAGTTTCATGAAATTTTCATATTAACACAACAACAACAACAAAAAGCCATAAATCAAGACACTTTTCAAATTCTTTGGTGGAAACAACAGACAAATGGGTTGCAGCAAATGGAGAAATCTCTGCTTATAGGCATGAGTGCTGCTGATGACCTTTCAGGTTGGCGGTAGCTAGCTGCGTTCTGTCAATGCTTTCCAAAGGGTTTCGCCTGACAGTCAGGTAAAGCAAGGGTATCAGGTTTAGACATAGAGGTGGCCAAGGAATGGCTGCTGAGGAGGCTAAAGATAGCCCAAGATAAATTGGAATTAGGCTCTGGACCTGCAGCGTTCCAACCTCTCCTCAATCATTGAAGCTACCAGTTAACCAGCCATGTAGAAGGTTCAGCCTAAGGTGCGGCTTCTTTCCAGGGAAACTTTCACTCATACGGTTGGGTTAGCAAAGTACTTGCCGAGCACTCGTGAGGACCTGAGCTTGAGCCTCAGCATCCTCACAGAAAGCCAGGCGAGGGAGAAGCACTCGTGAGGACCTGAGCTTGAGCCTCAGCATCCTCACAGAAAGCCAGGTGAGGGAGAAGCACACATATAGCCAGCATGGGAGGGCCGAGACAGGAGAAACCTTGGGGCTTCTGGGATGACTCGTCATGCCAAATTGCTGAGTTCTGGGTTCAATGAGAGAGGCCCTGTCTCCAAAGAGAGGCCAAGAGTGTTCGAGGAAGACACTTCAAAACCAGAGCCAGTGCCCTCTGCAGCAGGACCACATCTAAACTCAGAGCCCTCAGCTCACACTCACCCATGAGAGTTTAGCTGCTGTGCTGTCACATTTCCCAAACTTTATTTCATTTTGACCTCTTGATAAGTCTGAAAATAAGATGGTGCTATCACTATCATTTGCCAGTAACGTCACTGCTCTCATCACCATCACCATCATAGCCAACATCGCCGTCATCACCATCACCATGACATCATCACTTTCACCACTGACATCACTGCTATTAGAGCCATCACCATTAAACATCGCTGCCATCGTCATTGTCACAACCACCAACACCACATTCACCACTACTGCCATTGCCATCATCATCACATTTGTCCCTGTTCCCATTTTACCTGATGTCTGAGGGGCTTAGAAGGTTATGTGACTCCCTGAAGGTTATGTGACTTGTTACCAGTAAGTGACGGTCACAAGAACCTATCTCAGACCCTCCATTCCACAGTCTGTGGTCTTTCTGCTGTTCTCTCAATCCCTCAATGGTTTAGGATCGATGACTTCCATTCCCATAGGTTCCTCATGGTGAGTTTTTCTTATTGGTTCAAGTCATCATTCCAAGGGTTCTATCCATCCTTAGTGCTCTCCTTCTCCATGAAGGACATTGTATGAACATTCTAAGCAATGCCATTCATAAGAGGTAGAGGTAGAAACAACTCAAGTGTCCGTCAACTGATGAAAGGGTGAACCAGTGTGGTACATCCACACAATGCAATATTATTCAGTCCTGAAAAAGAAAGGAAGTGCTCAACCTTGAAAACATGCCAACCTAAAGGACCCAGACACCAAAGCCACACATATGAGATTCTACACTTATGATATCCAGAATAGACAGAGCTATAGAGTCAGAAAGCAGCTCAGTGGCTACCAGAGGCTGGAGGTGGGGAACCTAATGGACACAAGGTTCTTTTGGTGGGTAATGAAGATGTTCTGGAACTAAACAAAAATGATGTTTGTGTAAGATTGTAAATGTATTAAATGCCACTAAACTACAGGCCATAAGAGAATAAAATGGTGAATATTCTGCCAAACAAATTGCCAAAGAGAAAACTCCTTTCCCATAGTGTCTCTTTGAATAATGGTAGGCTAAGTACTCATAGAATGATACATGAAGCACAGCACCAACCCCACTTGCGAATTCTTAGCCACCTGCAAAGAACAGTTGGCCTCTTGTCTCTGGTAACTCGTGTTTTAGACCCTTCATTCCAAAGTGCTTCATTGTTCAATCCACAGAACTCATCATCTTTACTTTGAGAAGATGCCCCTTGACAGACACTAACCATGTCTGAAAATTCACCAGTAATTTAAAGTTTTCCTTGATTTTCTTTGTGGCATCTAAAATAGCTAATATTCAGGTAAGATTAAAGGACTTTCTCTCTTTGATGATCAAGCAGCATAAAGTTCGGCTAGAGCGCCGGATTGTTGGCACAACCAACCGCTGGCGTTTTCCAAAAGAGCATTTCTCCGGGGACCTGCTGGCACTTTCCCAGATGTGCAATGTTTTGAATGTAAACCTTGATGAAGCTCTGAAGAGCCCAGACAGGTAGGGAGAGTTGAAGCCCATGGCTGGGAACCCGCACTCTTGGGAGGGAAGATCACTTGATGTCTGGATCGCACTGACTGGATGGAGCAACTGTTGGAGGCAGGTCTGTAAGGAAACCTCCCGCAAGGACCATACCTCAGGCATGAACAGTGTCCTAAGAGACTCCTTGGTCTAACAGAATCTGTGGGTCGTGACCAAGTGCAGGTTTTCCTTTGCGTAAGAACTTAGGACCCTCACAGGATTCTAAAATCATTCAGCAACCAACTGATTTCTTGAAAAAACTTGGTGGCTAAGCATTTGGATACCTCTCATGAATTTGACCGAGTCTACCACAGTGTAGGAGAAAAAGATTTTCTTTAATAGACATGAGACCACAGTTCTGGATCTTTGCAGTGGGAATTTATCTCTGTGGCTTCAGAAACTTCTTGGATAACACCGTAAAGGTTCTATTTATTTTTTTCTGTTTACTTTATATTGACAGATAACTCATTGATGTAGGTACTACGGTAAGAGATGTATTATTAGTAACACCTCTATACCCTCAGACACCAGGAAACTGCCAGGTGTCAGGCTCCAAGGCCAGTCGGGGGGGGGGGTCTGGAATTGGACCATGTAGTAGTATATTTGTGTTCCCCAAAGCACACACAGTCTTTATCCCTGACCCACACACCAGCCAAGTCCTGGTCCTGTCTTTTGTGTTGTAATTGTGACTTCTCCCACGTGGGGTCACTGTTGACTTTGACAGGGACCAGATCGAACTGCAGTGGTTTACTAATTATGTCAAGGTCACTTAGGAGGAAGGCTGGGACAGCTAGCTCCAGGTCCCCTTCATTCAGGTCTGTAGTTGTGCCTCAGACAGCTCAGTGCCCTGGGTGCTGTGTCTGAGGGATTCTAGGGTATGGGAACCTCTGAGGTTGGTCAGTTGTAGATGCTGTGCAGGGCTCCATGGATGGTCGGTCAGTCTTGTCCAGAGTGCGGAGCGGGGTTGCTGAGAGATGAGGAGGTGCTGATTCCTCTCACACAACCTTAGTTTCTTTATATGCAAATTGGATATGCTCTCCCTCATTGCACCTTTCATAGAAGGAGCTCAGAATAGACACATTCAATAAAAACGTCTCATGCAGCTTCGAGGGCTGTCTGGCCCTGTCGGTGGACAGCCACTCACTTTAGAGGCAGCACGGGGGAGGTGCCGCCCAGCCAGGATCTGAGGGAAGGGCTCCTCCCACCAAGGCTCCAGGCATGCTGGGAAATGAAGCCTGGAGCACCCCTGCTCCCTGCCTGTGACCTGCCTCATGAGCCACTCTCGCTTTGTCTGCAATCCCAAGTTTATGTCAGGGGTGGGAAGGTCATGCAAAGAGTGAGGCCGTCAAGACAGGGCCTCTTGCTTTGTATCACAGCACACTTAGGGAGAACACAGCAGTGTACAGTACACGGTACACAGTGTGCAGAATGCAGAGAGGGAGATTAGGGGCCAAGGAACCAAGGTACAAAGGAAACAAAAGAGCAAACATCTACCAGCTGTAGGCTCAGCATCTGGAACATTCACCCTTCTACTCTGCCCAGGGCATCCCTGTTTTACAGAGGAAAGCTCTGAGACCAAGAGGCAGGTTCAAGGTCACATGGCAGAAAATGAAAGGACTGGGATCCAGGTCTTTGTAACTCTTCTCAGTTAGTCAAATTGTAGTCCTGAATGCTCCAAATATCCAGTGAACACCCCCGTGCGTGGCTTGCTACAGGAGGTCCATAACCCATGAGAGATTTCTAGAATTCCCATTCTCTATTATGGGCCACAACATGGGGAACAAGCTACCAGCTGTGATCTCATGACCAGAATCCCACCCACCACAGCATCATGGGTCACGTTTAGTCACAGAGAATAAACAGATGCTAGTTATGCCTCGACTCTCAGTGGTCCTAAAAGCCCGTGCCCTGGGGCTTGCAAAGCCTGTGTGGCAAACAATGTATGTTGACCAGCGATCACACCCAGGAAAGGCAGAATGGCCACTTTGTCAGCTGGCATCTCCTGGCTCAGCTGGTGACAGGATATTTGTGAGGGGGTTGGACTCATGGGCATTGCCCTGCATTTTCCAAAACTCATTCCTCCCATTTGAGGTGATGGTCTGAACTCTTAACCCTGCCCAGCTCTCCTCAGACATGTCACCCAAGCCACCAGTAGGACTGAGGGTGGGTGTGAAGGTGGCTGGGTCAGGGCTGTTGCTCCTGCTGGGTAAACAACCCAGACTCCCAGTGCCTTCCTGAGGCTGAGTCATTGGCAGCCATCTCTGTCCTGGAAAGGGTGGCATGCAGTCACTAGTATTCCGGACACAGACTCCTGCCCAAGTCGTCGCCATCCACCTGGCTCATGAGAGGTCCTGGAGTTACTGGAAACAATGTGCCCAAGTGGATACCAGGTTACATGACCAGATGTGGTCAACAAGCGTCTCTTGGCTGGTTGGCTTTCTTAGGGTGACCATCGTCAAACTAAACATGTGACTCACATTTTAGGTTATTTCCTCACTCTGCACACTGAGTACGTAGTGTCTGTGGAAAAGCACCTTATCATTGTTGTGGCCCTTGCTCATGGACTCAGTGACATTGAGTACTTGCACAATGGCTTCTCCCAGTGCCAGCAGGGAAGAGTTGCCCAGTCTGTTGTGTAGAGGATGCAGGAGTAGACAGGCAACCAGAAGACACTAGAGAAGTTCTCATGGACTAGTCTTAGGGTACATAAGGGTTGGAGTGCTGGTCCAGCCCCCCAGAGAAAGCAACAAAGAAGCTTTTCCTGGAGGATAAAGAGGAGCCACTTGAGAGGAACAGGAGAGTCCCCAGGCAGAAGAGCAGGGCCTGTGAAAGTAGGGAGCTGTGTTAAGGTCAGAAAGGGCTGCAGCCAGAGCAAGAGGCAGAAGGCTGCAGCAAGGCAGGAGTTTGTAGCTTCGCCAATGAGTAGTTTACTCTATCCTGGTGACACTTGGGACCCAGCCATAGATTCCAAGCAGCAGAGACAAGATCACCTCTGTGTGTTGTAGGAGGTTCAGTCCCAGGACTGGAGGCTGAGAGACGGGCAGTGACTGGGGAGACAAGATGGTGGCCTGAGCTAAGGTCAAGCAATAAAGACAAAGACTGGTGGGCAGATTCAAGAGTATTTCATCAGAGGGAGGGGCATGATGAGATGTAGCAATGTCCAGTCATTTGGCTTGGGCACCTGGCGACTGATGTGCCATTCCCTAAAATAGGAACTGGAGTAGAGGATCAAGATACAGTTTGGGGTAGATTGTTTGGTTAATTTTTAGACATACTGAGACTGAATCTATAGGGCTACAATTACTATCGAAGAAAGGGACACTCTGTCCCTTCCTTCGGCAGATATTTATTGATTGCCTACTGTATACCATTGTTTTAGAGACTTGCTAAATGAAATGTCATTCCAGCAGACAGTAGCCTCAAGTACTTCCTTGGTAAGACCTGCCTACCAACCAGACAAAAACCAATATTTTATGTCATCCATGTCAACAGTGACCTGAAGGAGAGAGATGTGATAAGGTGCTTGTTAAGGCTGGATGCTGTAGGGATGGATGTTGTAGGGATGGATGGTGTAAAGATGGACGTTGTACAGATATATGGTGTAGGGACTGATGTTGTAAGGGTGGATGTTGTAGGATGAATCTATTAGGGACGGGTGTTGTAGGAACAGATGTTGTAGAGGTGGACACTGTAAAGTTTCTGACCCTAGCATGAAACAATATCATAATGTTGGTAGCTGACAGTAATAATGAGAGGAAGAAGCAGGTACCCAGATCACACAACCTGGAAGAGCTGAAAACAGCTGGATGGAGCTAAGTGGCCCTTTGGGTCCTATCTAGGGCTAAAACTAAAGGTCTAGGGCAACTGTCCCTTGCATCAGCCTTTCCTCAGCTCTGGGCCAACATGGGAGTCGAGTCACTTGGAGCCCTGTCATCCACACCTCTAATACCTGTTACATTTAGGGATTAAAAAAAGATATCAGTAGTGGGTCTGGAGAGATGGCTCAGCAGTTAAGAGTACTGCTGCTGTGGCAGAAGAAGTGAGTTCAATTCCCATCACCCACATAATAGCTAACAACCATCTGTGACTCCAGTTCCAAGTTCTGACCTCTGAGGGCATTGCATGACACAGCTAAACTTATACACATACAGACAATACACTCATACACATAAAATAAAAATAATAAAGAAAATATTTTTAAAAAAAAGTCAGTATTAACTTCTGAGTTTTTTCTTTGTGTTTCTCCTTGAGGTTATGCATTTCAAAAATCCGGAAATTTTTCTCAGAGAGTTTCAAGAACAATGACATCCAGAGTGGGGAAGCAGGTGAGTTTTTGTCACTGGCGATTCAATCGGAGCATCGCTGACTTCATGGACTTCCTGTGGTCCTCTGGAAGGAACCCAGTCACAGTCAGCTCTCTGCTCTGTGAACCGGAAGTCTCATCCACTACGGTGCCTAACAGAAACCAAGTGTCTGCACACATTTGCCAGTGTTTGAGTGAAACAAAGGTCAGCACACACGTGTTCCTGTGACAATAGGTACCACAAAGACAAATGTGCTCATGACAATCATACGTAGTCTAGATAAGGAGTCTGAACAGAGCACCGTCAGGCTCAGGGCCTCTGGGCTTTTCTGTCCTTTCAGGCTTTAGCCAGGTATGACAAACATCATGTCAACACTTGTTCAAGTGGACTTTTCTGTGATAGGAGCCCGAGTCAGACTAGGAAAAGGTCTAGTAAGTCTGGAGAGGAAACAAGAAAGATAACCAGGGTGATTTTTTTCTTCTATCCTTCTGTGGTACTGGGGACCAAACCTGGAGCCTCATGTATGTTAGGTATGTACTCTACCACTGAACTACACCACCAGTCCAAAGTCAGCTTCTTCTTTTGAAATTTTATTTTATGTGTATGAGTGTTATGTCTGCATATATGTAAGTGCACCCATGTCATGCAACTCAACATCATTTTCTCTCCTCAGATGTGATTCTTGATTGCCTAGGCTTCAAGTGGGAGTTGCATCACCCTCAGATTTTTCAGTCCGAGACCTTGGCCAAGCTTTACTTGGCAGCCCTGATGCAGAACACAAAAAGTCCCCCAAGGGACCTGGACAAGACTCTAAAAGGTAACTTCCCATGGGACCTGATGCCCCCAGAATTGAAAGATGCCCCCCATGGCTCTATGGTGCGAGCTTGTCATGTATTGAACCTCTGCTTCCCCAGCCTTGAGGTGGGGATAGTAGTTCTTGTACTGGCTTAGGAGCCTAGAGGAGGCAGGAAGTGTGGGGTTCTAGAACAGTGCCTGGCATGCAGTAAGTACAAACCAGTTACTGTCCCATAACAACCAAGTCTTGCCTGGCTGGGTAGGACAGAGAATCTACTTACCTCTTGCAGAAGATAAAATGGGCTGTGTTGAATCTTCTGAAGAACTTTCTGGAAGGAATGCAGAGTTCTGAAATCTATAGTTTATTTGTCCTGAATATGCTGGTTTACATTGTGTGTCTGGCCCTTCCCTTGCTTCCTCCTTCCCTTCCCTTCCTCCCTCCCTCCCTCCCTCCTTCCCTCGCTCCCTCCCTCCCTCCTTCCCTCCCTTCTCTCCCTTTCCTTTCTCTTTTCCGTTTCTTTTTTCCCAACTTAATATAATACCCTTCTGAAAATAATTTCAGTCATTTCTTCCTTTATCTCCACTTTAAACCCTAACCCCAGAGCCACACACATACCCGCCCCCTCTTAGCTGTTCTGTGTGCCTTCTCCTATTACATTACCAACTTCTTTGGGCAACAGCCTGGCCTCACCCAAGGCTGACTCATAAGCAGGTGCTATGGTCCCCCAAAGCCAGCCATGTGCTGGTCAGGGTGAGATTGCATTTCCAGAATGAGGCAGCGAAGCCTTGTTGTTCTGGAGTCCAGCAGCCCCCCACCCCTGCGTGCCCCAGCCCTGTCGCTGCCCCTCCCTGGACCTGGAGGCACCCTGCTACCAGCTAGAATTTGCCTAACCACAAAGACTCTGACTCAGCGTGGAGTTGGCAATGTGAGTCTCTGAGGCTTTCCCACAGAGCCGTGGTGACAAGCTCCTGCTTGCCTCTCACCCTTCTTACATATTGCTCCGGTATCCTTGAGACCAAGACTGGGCTTTCCCATCTCCCCAGTGTCCAGGTCAGAGCACTAACCAGGCCGTTAGTGGAAGGCACCAGTGACCTGGAGAGCAAGTGCCTCAGAAAACAAGAGCGTCTACAGGGGAGGGGCTGTGCTAGTGTTAGCCTCCAACAGGTCTATCTACAATAGGGTCATTGAAAAGAAAAGACTTGGTGCTGCTTAAGTGCCCCTCTGATCCATGTCCCCGGCTAGCACCAGGGCCTGGCTGGAGACGCCAGGGAAGGCACAGAGAACTCAGTGCCAGTAGCCATCACTGCTCTCCCCAAGCACACACCTGCCTAAGTGCTGAGTGACACATCCCCAGGAAGTCCCATGGAGCGATCACCATCCTCCCTGTGCCTTTATTTAGAAGCAGAGCATCTCTTCCCAAGGCTGTTTGCACACTGATCTCACAATCATTGCTTGGTCTGTATAGTGTTCTGGAACCACACAGAGGAAGTTTCTGGAAAAGAGCTGAAAAGCAGAGCTCTGCAGGTGTGCATGGTTTGCCATGGCTGCTGGGCTTCTTCCTACCGAGTGTTAACTGAGAACCTCACCGAACAGCTCGAGTCTGTTCTCTAGAATGAAACCCAAAGGAAGCAGCGTCTTCTACCAGGCGCACACCAAATGCCTTGATTTCAGCAGACCTCAGAAGTACATGATGAGCTTCCCATCCGATCTGGGTGTGGGTCACCCAGCCTGGAGGGAAGGCTGAGCTTCTGTCTCTTACTCGCTCTGGCCTGGTTGATACTGTTCCTTTTTTCGGCAAACGTCAGGTGCTCTGCTGATGCCAAGTACTGTGCTAGGCATCTAGGCACCAGACAAGTACCCACAAATGCTGATAAAACATGCTACTTATATAGCATGATTTGTTCTAACACTAACCAGCACCTCCTGTGCGCCTACTGTGTGCATGGCCCTTGTGTGCAGTGTGTCTTTCTTCCAGCAGTAGGGGTGAGTGATGAGCCATGCAGTAATATCTAAGAGGAAAATTATCCAGAGCCGGGCAGGGCCTGGCACTTAGTAGGTACTTCATAAATATCTGCCGCATGAGAATCTGAACTGGGATAATTGTCAGAGGATCATGAAGGACACCATGGAAAAGGCCCCCGAGGCCCTTTGGGGGCTCATTTTCCTGCAGCCGGATCCTCTCTTTGGCTCCCATCTGATGGTGTTTTCAGTAGCTGCCACCTTAAGCTTGGTGGTGTTAGACTCTATTCACTTTGCTGGCTGAGCTGATTAACACCAGTGTGTACATGACCATGGCAGATCCTAGGATGGAGTGGCCGGTGAACTATTAGTATGCCTGCTCAATGGTCAACTCTTCACAGACCCGTGCTGTTATTGCAGGTGTGTTAAGTCTGTCTTTGCAGAAGACACAAAGAGGCCAGATAGAGGCGTAGGATCCTACCTTCCCTATGGGGTCAGGAAAAGCCTCTCTGAGAAGGGGACACCTGGTTAGGTCCCTGATGAGGGACAAAGGCATGGAGGGAATGCCATACTGCCTAGGAGTGCAAGCCCAGTGGGGGCAAGTTGAGAGGGAGAGGGGAGGCCATGACGTTCCTGGGCCCATGGTTGCCACTCTGGCTTCTGTGCCAAGGGGGCAGATGATTCTGGAGACTGGAAAGCCAGTTTAGAAGTCACACCAAGTGCATGGGGTTGATCACAATGAATTGGGCTGCTCATCCCTCTCCCCGAAATCCTCAGTTTCTGGTTTCCGGTTTGGAAACCTATGAGGCAGAGCATCAAGAGCTACCTCATGGGGAAGGTGACATGGTTCAGTAGGTCAAGATGCATACCACCAAGGCTGATGACCTGAGTTCAGTCCCTGAGACCTGCATGGTGGAAGGAGAGAATGGAATCCCAGAAGATGTCCTCTGACCTCTACAGACATATTCATACATGTGTACGCACATATACTGTTTTTGGTTCATTTTTTGTGTATGACCATTATGTCTGCGTGTATGTAAGTGTACCCCTGCTGTGCAAAATGCCTGCAGAGACCAGAAGAGGGCATCAGATCCCCTGGAGCTGGAGTTATAGGTGGTTGTCAGCCACCACATTGCTATTGGGAATCTAACTCAGGTCCTCTGCAAGAGCAGCCAGTGTTCTTAACCTCTGAGTCATAGCCCCAGCCCCGTAATAAGACATTTTTAAAAGGGCCACTGGGTGGGTGAACACCTCACCCCCACCATGTTTCCATTCGTCGCCTGGCCAGGTACAAAAGTCAATTGTTGAGGCCCACTTTGCCCTCCTACCACTCACAGCCTAGACAGAGAGAAACGGGAGAGGAGCCAAGGGAGGAAGAACAGCAAATCCAGAAGAGAGACTCACAGCGCAGTGCAGGCGTCACCTACCCTTCTGGCAACGAGTGAAAGCTACTAAGATTGTTGGGGGAAGCTGGGAGACAGGGAGGATCTTCCGGACTACTTTGCAGCTTCTAGGATCCATGGCAGTTTTAAACTATTTCAAAATAAGCTATTAGCTTTAAATTGCCTCCACCAAACAAAAGGACTAAACATAGTGTGCCGTGTACTGAGACCCAGGCTGCGTGGAAAGCAGCAGGCCTCCACACTGCATCTTCACACTAATTTTCCTTCACCAGCTCCGTCATCCAAGATCAAAGAAATATCCCCTGTAAAGAAGATCATCATTTCTTTGAAGATCAATGACCCGGCAGTCACTAGAGTTGGTAAGGTAACCTGCCCTCATAGTCCAAGAATGAACCCTCCTCCCAGAGTCACAGAGAGCGAAACAGAGCAAACAGCTGATATATACTCCTTATCAGAAATACCAAGCAGGGGTGGGGACTAGGACTCAGTCAGTAACATGCCTGTCGCATAAGCCTGAGGACCTGTTTGTATTCCTGCTAGGTGCATGTCTGGGACTGTAGTACTGGGGTCGGGGAGAGGCAGAAACAAGTGATTCCTGGGGCCATCACTGGCCCAGGAGCTTAGCCAAACTGATGCAATCCAGGTTCAGTGAGAGACCCTGCCTAAAAACAACCAAGGTCCAGAGCGATCCAGGAACACACCTAACATCAACCTCCAGCCTTCATGCAGAGAGAGAGAGGGGGTGGGGGGCTCTGGGACACTAGGGAAAATGGAAGAAAGAAAGTAGATCACTCCTAAAGAGCCATGAGGCCACTGGGTAAAGACAAGATTCAAGACGGGCAGGAAGGGCAGGCTTCTCACACAGACCTGGGGGCCTGCCCTTCCCAAACTCACACCAGCAGGGTACAGGGATGCCGAGTTCCACGTTCTTTAAACAGCACTTGCCCCCCCGCCCCTCCACTGACCCTCACTGGTGGGCTTTCAGCAGCAGAAGGCTCCTGAAGAGTTCTCCACCCTATCCCCGTCTTTCCAGTCATCTGTGTTAACACAATGTGCATGACATCTTGCGATGACGACAGGTCTGTGAGCTGGTCCATCAGGAATGAAGCCCTAAAGCACTAGTACAGCCCATTGTCCTCAGAGCACACGGCAACAGACAACGTGGCAACACTGGCTTGGCACATGTGCACTCGGATGAGGCCAAGTCCATTTGATCCCAGTCAAGTAGTCTGGTTCCTGAACCATTAAATTATCCTGGCTCTTCCTAGTAAACCTTGGCCTTTTCTGAAGTCCCCAAACTCCAAGGGAAACCCATCATCATAAGCTATATGTCATGGCTCTGGAGAAAGTGTTCCTATCTGTACACGACACTCTTCATGGATTCAGGTAGGCACATTCCAGTGGGGCCACAGACCCCAAGTTAGGAGAGATCTGTGAGATGTGCCACCCTTGAGGCTGCCTGGAGGCATCCTGAAAACAGGAGTGTTCTTAGAGTGGAGCTCAGCTTTTCTTACCTTTATCCTTATCTCTAGAAAGCGGGGGTCCAGGTGGTCACCTGCCCAGGTGGAGTCTGTACCCACCCGAGTTAGAGCATACCTCTCTTTCAAGTATTTCCACCACCGAGTGGTGCCCCTGTGTGAACCCCACACTGATGGCGCCCCTTCTGCTCCCAGCCTTCGCTCTGGCCCTAAAGAACCTCTACATGAACGAGGTAGAGATGAACTCGGACAACGTGCTGGGTGTCCTGGCTTCTGCGCACATCCTCCAGTTTGGCTCCCTATTTCAAAAGTAAGGAGACAGCAGGGATGGGCCAGCCTGGGTAAACTGGTAGAATCCTTCAGGGCTCATTTCCTGAAATATTCCTCTTTCCTGGGTGAAGATTCTTAGAGTTCCTTCGTACTAAGCCTGACTCGGAACCTGGAAAGGAACGAGACACTAGCTCGTGTCAGTGCACTAGGAGCTTGTGACAGTTTCATCCCCATGAACGTCTTAAGGGTGATTCTTGGCTCACAAGAATGAATTGCAAATTGGGAGATTCCTATCATGGGGAGGGATTATGAGGTTTGCAGAGAGACTTAGTTCAAGCCTGGCTTGCTTGCCGATTTCACCTGAGTTCATTCTGAGGCAGAAAACTGTTAAGTGCACGCACCTATCAGCTGGCTGAGGTTGACAAGCTGATTTCCTTACTTTGGGGCTTGTTTTAGTTTCACTTATTTCAGATAAGGCCTTAATTTAGTCTTGTAAATATTTTTATTGCTGTGAAAGTTATATGCAGCCACTGTAAATCTTTTGGAAGGGGAAAAAATGCAAAGATCAGGCCAGCAAGACAGTCCAGCAGGTAAAAGCACTGGCCACCCAGTCTGTGACCCAAGTTTGATCCCCAAGACCCACACAGTGGAAGTACAGACCTGACTCCTACAAGCTGTCCTCTGACCTCCACATCTACACCATGGCATGCAAATGCCTCCCCCAAACATGGGTCCAGAGAGGTTAGAGAGGACTAGGAGGCACTAAAAGGGGATTGGCTGTCCAAAATCAGGCTTCTGCATCGCGAGAAGTCACTTGGGCCTTGTCGCTTGTATATGATGAGAACTGGAGGGAGCGATATAAACAACATCAGTGCATCTCAGCCACAGGAATGCAGCGTATGCGGCTGGGTCACAGGCTCCCAGTGGGCAGGGGAGTTTTCTGCACAGTTCAAAGAAACTGACTGAGAAGAATCTTGAGGTAAACTGTCCCTACATCTCCACATGCCTCAGTGATTTGTGCCCTCCAGTATGGCTCACTCAGTGTTTGCCCTAGCCACTACCTAGGACTTTGCCAAGGACTAGGGGGCACTGGCCTAAAAGCTTTGAGGTAGAGTGTTGCCAGAATCAGACCTTCTCAGTGCTTTGCAGGGACTGGCTCCCTTCACACACCTCCCAGCCTGCTTTACGCTCGAGAAGCCTGGTGCTTGAGAGATAAGGAACCTGCCTCAGAGCACGCAGCTTCCAAGCAGAGCTACTAGGACACCACACCTGCACCTCTAACCATACTGCCGGCTCTGCTCGGCTCAGGTGAGGTGGATGTGTTATCACTTGCTGCTTTGAGGTTCAGACCCATCCTGTGCCCCTCCCTTCTATGGCCCCAGTCAGTGGAGTTTGCTTATTCAATCAACCTTCATTCACTCCTCTGCTCCTTCCAGCACAGTTTCTTGAACTTCTCCAGGATGCTAAGGAGACTGAGAGGGACAGATGGGTAGGTGGCTGCCCTTGAAGGCTCCTGGCTCAAAAGTCCCCAAGACACAGGAAATGAGTCAAGTCGGGTGGAGTGAAGGTCAACAACTTATAAATGTTCCATTTTGGGCTGGTTCAAGAACAATTTGTGCTTATGATAAGAAAAGTCACTTCTCAGAACTCCCCTTTAGCTTCCTGTGTCATTCATCCATGCTCTAATGCTCAGGAAAGGGTCCTTGGGCCACATGGAAATCCTTAGTGCTAGTAAGCTTTCTAGAATACCCTGTTCCTCTTCTGAGCTCGTTCATGGGTGTGTGCCTACTGTACCTGCATGGTCCCGAAGACACACATGGAGTAATGTAGCTCTCTGGTTTTCTATGAACTTGAGATGCAGTTCAGTATAAAGAGACAGACCAAGAATGATCTGTCTGGCTCATTTCACTTCTTCAAGCTTCAGTAGGTTTTTACTTTAGGTGGTTGCTGATGGGATCCTGGTATATTACCCAAACTGGCTTTGAACTTGCAATCTTCCAGCCTCAGTCTCCTGAGTGCTGGGATCACAGGGATGCACTGTCACTCCTGACAAGCCTTGGTTTCTTCATCTGTATGAGTGAGCGAATAAATTTCCACCCAAGCCAAGAGAAGACACAGGCTTCTCTGCAGAAGGAAGAGATAGGCTCTCTCCTAAGACCTGTCACAATTCAAATGATTATTTTTAGAGGTCACACATTCAAGATTAAATATCTCAAATGTGTGGGTGCTCATGTTAGGACAGCAATGCCCCAAGTCACTCGCATAACACCCTAACTTCAGGTGTTGAATGAGACCTCAAAGGTCTCAGCTGAGTAAGAAATCACCCAGGCACCTGCTTGCCTCTGACTCACACATCCCGAGGTCTTTAAGGGATAGAACCTGTGTACAAAGGTACTACTAGGTAATGTTGTTCTAGCTTCTGGGTCAGGTCTACATTTAGACTGGAGTCACAGCTGAGATCACAGTTGTCGTAGGTGTGACCCAGGGTGCCTAATGTGGAAGAGGAAGAGCAAGGTGAGTCTGGAGGTTAGGCAGAGCCTGTGTCATGCAGGACCTTGGAAATTACATCAGCAATTTCCTCTGAGTCTACTTAGCACAGGGTTTGCTCGTCATGGGCATGATCAGTCTTCCTGCAGCCGGGAGGCCATTCTAGAACCCACTGGTGGAGGGCGCCTTGGTCATGGCCAGACTATTACTCACTAATTATTCCTGACCCTGACCTTTTTCTAGTAAAGGTTTTAATATGTGAAATAAGACAACTGAACACCTTATTGTTGCTGAGCTGAGCGGCCTGCCAGCCCTGCTCTGCGGCCTCTGGAAGGCTCTGACCTCTCACTCCCCTTCCTTGCCTCCCTCAGCCCACAGCTCTTTGTAACAGCCCTGCTGGCTTTGTCCTGAGGACAAATGTCCGAAGGCCTGAAAGAAATGCTCCCTTCCCCATGGGAGATCACTGCTGCCGTCCCAGAGGTGAAGCAAGACCTCTGGGTGCCCACTTCCTGACATTAACACACTGATGGCAGCCTGAGGTGGGGAGGGAGTCCTAGAGGATCAGTATTCTCTCTCTCTCTGCAGGTGTATCACCCTGATGATGAGCAGACCCACACCAAGCACCATCAAGAACTTCTACCTGGCCGGCTGCAAGGTAAGAATGGCTGGATGCATGTGTGCGGGGTGCAGGGGCTTCAAGAGCACCCCAAACCCTGGATGTCACCCTCCAGACCCAGCTCCAAAACGTCTGCTCAAAGCCACCAAAGTAAGTGTAGAAATAGTAGAAATATGTAGCTTTACAAAGTTAAAAAAATCGATTTTTAAAACAATGCATGAACAATAAAACAGAAAAGCCTTCATCTTGGGATTTGAGGAGCTGGTGGTATGGCCTTTCTCCCTGAGATAGTAAATACCTTCTAGAACATTCAAGCTGGATCATGAGCTCTTGTCCCACCTGGGCCCACTCAGTGTGTATGTGTCAGGAACAAATAATGCAATCAAGCTCTTGCTATCCAAGGACAAGACACACATTAAGGGACACAAACTGCCCAAGGAGACAAGTACAGAAGGAACAGCAGTGAGCCCCAGCTCCAGGCCTCCTGAGTTCATCTCCCTCCCTGACTGGATTGTCCAGAGAGAGAGAGAGAGAGAGAGAGAGAGACATCAGAGGGTTAGCATTCAGTCTATACACAGGCAGTAAGTATGCTATGATGTTATCACAGCTACATCAAGAATGCCCTCAATGTCTATCAAAGAACCACATGGTTGGAACTGGAGTGATGGCTCAGTGGCTAAGAGCACTAGCTGTTCTTGCAGGGGACCAGGTTTGGTTTCCAGTACCCACATGGCTGCTAACCGACCTTAACTCTGGGTCCAGGGGATCCAATGCTCTCTTCTGGCTTCCGTGGGCATTGCATGAATGTACATAATGCACTTACATACATGCAAGCAGAACAGTCACGTACATAAAATTTAAAGTGAAAGAAGAACCATGTAGTCTTCGATGTCACTTCACAATATCAGAAGGTCACTCTCAGTGACATTTTGCATTCTGTTGATATTTCTTAGCAAGTCTTTGGCCCAGAAAAATCCCATGTCCTGAGGACATGGAAGGTGTTCTAAAGTCCTCTCAAGGTCCCTGACTCCACGACCCTTTCCCACACTCCCTGTCTTTTCATTCTTCTTCTAAAGCGTGTAATGGAGCAGCCTCTGAGCTCTGACCAGCCCTTCTGCAGTGGTTACTGTCCTGGGCTTACAGGAAACTATCTATGGTCAGGCCATCTGAGCTTACATCTAGCTGGGTCACTTACTGTTGTGTGACCAGAGGAAACGAAGGCACCTTGGAGCCTCATCTTCTCTACTGGTGACACAGGAATAATAGGGAGCTGACCTCATAGGTTTAAATCAACGGAGGGTGATGATGTGAGGGTTGTAAACACCCCTAATTTATAATCTATAGGAAACATTTGGGCACACCTGCATGTAATGCCAATGCCAGCCAGCAGAGGGGGCCAAGAGTCAGGCATGCCTCTTCAAAAACCTTTTTGTCTTCTCAGTACAAGGAAGAGCAGCTCACCATGGCCTGTGAGAAGTGGCTGGCGATGAACTTGGTCCCTCTGGTGGGAACACAGATCCACCTCCGGAACATCCCTCAGCATCTTCTCCACAAGGTGCTAAAGTCTCCCAGGTCAGAGCTGGTGGGCTGCCTCCAGGGTAGGGGGAAGCAGGGGTGGCTGGGGAAGGAAGATGCACCAGTAGTGGTCCTACCCACACCTCTGTGGACATAACCACATGGTTCCAAACTTCCTGTTCTCCCAGACAGCCAGGCCTGGGGGCCGCAAGTCAGAGTACTACATGTGAGTTTGGGAAAGGGGAAACCCTTCATCCTTTCACCCCAAACCAGACGGCCCCTCTAGAATACTTGTAAAGCTAAATATCCAACTACCTGCTTGGTCTCTTTGGCCAAGCTAAACCCCAACTTTCAGGTCGTAAAGCCCTGCCTTGCTGCACACCTGTCCTCCCACAGTATTCCAAGTTAGAACCCCTGACACGGCTTTGACCTCACCACATTCACTAGGCCAGCTCTGCTTCCAAACTGACTCTCTGGGGCCCGAGTCCCAGCCTGAGGCCAATCCTCCAACATCTCTCATAGACCAAGGCGGGGCCCCTAACTTGGTATCTTGCTTCTGGCCTTGACTCCTCCAAGCATGATCTGGCTCCTTCACCTCGTACTCCATAGCAGCACGAGGACCTTGCTCAGACTCCCTGCAGAGCTCTGGTGTCCTCCTGCCCACAACCCCCGTCCTGTCCTGCCAGGCTCTCATCCTTCTCTTGCGCGGTTCATGGAACCAACCGTCCACTCCTAGTGCTTGACTTTTAACATATTCTAATGCTTTGGAGTTTAATTGAATTTTTGTGTATTTCATACAGAACATCTCAACCAATCTTAACCATCTTTATACCCCTTGCCTCACTGGCACCTCCCACAGCCACTCCCCTGGGGAATTCATGCACTCTGTCATTTGTGTGAAGGCCTATTATACAAAGTTAGTGTCTCCGGACATTCCTCAGTGCAAGTTCATCCACTGAGGTCTAGTCAGCCTCTCCAGACACCCTCACTTTAAGAAGATTAACTCTTCCTCACCCAATAGTAATCAGCCACCAATATTTTTTTCAGCAAAGACTGGGGTCTGATCCCCATTTCCCCAGGTTTTGTCTGCTTGAGTTTGCATGGTCTTGAGCATGCCACACTACTGCTTCATATGAGCCAGGAGCTTACAGGATTCTATTTCCATAAGGTCATTCACCTCCTCCCTGGCTCTTACAGTCTTTCAGCCCCCTCTTCCACAGTGGACCGTGAGCCCTGAGTAAATGAAGTTTAATAGAGAAGTCCTGTCCAGGGACCCGCACTCTGTAGACTCCTAATTTCCACTCTTTGGCCATTTGTGACCTTTTGTGTTCCTGGGTCTCTGTTGCATGAGGAGCTTCATTAATGAGAGTTGAGAGATTCATTAGTGTCCTCTTCACCCCTTGCTCTATGTTGCGTGAGCCTTAGGTGTAGAGGTTGCATGTAGATGTACCACTTAGGCTTGGACAATTCACAGACAAGGTCTGTGTGTGACTGGTTATGGTGCTCTTCTGTAGTCTCCGTCTGGTGCAAAAGAAGCTTCTTTGATGAGTGGTGTGCCTGGGATTATTCCAAAGTTTTCCCAACATACATAGCAGCTCAGTAAACAACCTTCAGTACACACTCATTCTTCATATCCGGTGATTCCCTGGCCTTATATTTCTAAAAGTGAAATTGCAAAGATGGGAGGACTGTTTGTTTTTAGTCTTTGAAAATATTTTATTTGAAAATAGTTTCAAACTTAAAGAAAACAAGAATCGTACAAAGAGCATCTGTGCAGAGATGCTCCCTGCCTACGATGTTTACACCTAAAGATGGTCAGCGCAAGCTGAGCATATTCCAAGTTGAAAATGCATGGAATACCAGTAACTGCCCGAATCTCACAACCCAACCACACAGCTCCTGTGGGTGTCCACTGTTTACTATCATGGCCTCGTGACTGACTGAAAATTTTCATTCCAGTATAGCTCCCCAACATCATGATTACGGATCATACCACATACGTCACTCTGAGAGATCAAAATTCCAGGTTTGGTTTCTGCTGAATTTGTACAGATTTTACAACATCATAAAGTTGAAAACCTGTAAATCAAACCCTCATCACCCCTGGGTATATGCCCTGTGTGTGCCTCTTGGCCTGAGGCACCCACCCTAGCGTTCCATTCCTGTCCTGTCTGTTTTAGCATTTGTATGTGCATGCATATAGATACACACACACACACACACACACACATACACATCTTTCTCCACTGTTTGGATGTAATTTACATACATAATGCTCCTATATTGAAAATGCATCAGTAGTAATCTCTAAGAAAAATAATTTTTAAAAAATATGACAGGGGCTAGAGTATGGCTTAGCAGTTAAAAGCACTTGCTGCTTTTGCAGAGAGCCCAAGTTCAGTTCCCAGCACCCATGTACACAGCTCACAACCACCTGTAACTCCAATTCCAGGGAATCTGACACCCCCTTCTGGCTTCTAGGGGCACTGCAATCATACATACACATATAGGCAAAGCAATTACAACTTCAAGAAATTTATTATTGACATGATACTTTGATATTACTGACCCGGTTCTGTCCCTAATAACACTGTTTCTTCTTTCTAATTCAAGGTTTAGTTTAGGATCACATGTTGTATTCAGGTAAAAAGAATCTCTTTGAGGTTATTTTTTAAATGATTCTTGGTACCCATTGACAACTTTTGAAAGACATTTTAACTTAGGATGAATTTTGAAAGTGGAAAGTTTATTCTAAAAAATTAATAATTAGTGGTTTAGTAGTATATTAGAAAACAAATGTTTACTCATGTTTATGTAGTAAAAAGTGTCCTGATTTCAGAAATTTGATCTGGAAGGGCCAGAGAGATGGCTCAGTACTTCAGTGTTTGCTGCATAACCAGGAGGACCAGAATTCAGATCCTAGCACCCACATACCAAGCTGGGCATGGTCTTATGTGTTCTGTTGAGGCCAGAAACAAGAGGCCTGTTGGAGATTGTTATCTGCCAGCTTTGTGGAAAAATGTGAGCTCTGGGTTCAGGAAAAGACCCTGCCTCAAAGGAATAAGACAGAGCTCAATAGAGAACCCTTGATGTCCTCCTTTAGCCTCCTTGTGTGCATAATCACACAAACATGCACACACACTTGTACCTATACAGGTACAATTTAATCTGGAAAGATCTCCGTGCCAGATCGTTAAATTATTTCATGATTTATATTTACCAAGTGATACCTGATGGCCTCACATTAGCCCAGGCTGGAAGGAGCAGGACAGAGTCCTTTTGTTGAGGGACACCGCATTGTCTAAGAAGACTCAGACAGCTCAGCTCCAGAGCTGGGTGCTGGCAGGCCCAGTCATTCTGCTCTGGGTCCTTGTTTTTTTTCCCACTCCTGCACCCGCCACCCTCCGTCCTACCCTCCAGCAGAGCAAAGGTCGCCAAACTGAAGAACAGATAAACATGGCACCCTTAGACATTACATAACACCGTTCCTCCCTTGGAAAGGCTGAGCTGCTCCACCCTGGTAGCATTTCACTGAAAAAGAGGAAAAAAACGTCTTGACCACAGCCAAAATGCCAGTGATGGCACGGGCCGAACAGAATGCTTAATGGGCAGGCAGAGAGTGCAAGAGCATGACGTGTCAAATGTCTAGACTCACCAGCCCGGGAGATGTGGATGAAGGAAAGCTGGATCCTATCCCTCTGGCCCGCTGCAGGAGGTGTCTACAGACAGGCCAAGGCTGTCATGCTTGAGGGGCACACAGACACACCACACACACACACACACACACACATGTGTATGAACAAAGCAGTTTTTGACTTCAAGGTCTTTATCATTGACTTAATACTTCATATCATGGCTCAGTTCTGTCCTGGTAACATTGTTTTTCCCCCTGATTCTCTGGCTCACGCTCCCTGGAGTGTGCTGGGACTAATGGCAGTCCAGCCTCCTATGTCACTTTAGGCTAATCTTGACCTTTAGCAGCCACTGTCCTGACAGCTTGTGGGAGGTGGGAGGCTGCCCAGGAAGAGAGGCACCTGTGAGAGAGGTCACTGAACTGGAGACCAGGGAGATGGCTCAGTCCTAGAGTCTTGCCATGCAAGC